>ML677364.1:39569728-39705837 GCA_007922305.1 Dermatemys mawii | reverse complement strand
GGGCCCTGCCGATCAGCAGCTCCCCCTCCCTTTCAGCGCCTGTCATGGATCAGCTTTTTAGTGGCATCAGGAGGCATTGATGGGGAGGGGGAAGGAGTGAGGGTGCAGCGTGATCAGGGGAGTTGTAGAACTGGGCAGGCAAGAGGCTGGGCAGGAAGAGGCGGGACAGGGGCAACAGAGGCAGAGATAAGGTTTTGGGGGAAGGGAGGAAGTGGGGGCATGACCTGAGTGGAGCCAGGACAGACTGCCCCCTAGCAGGTTAGAAACTCGGCATCGATGTCCCGGGCCCTGCACCCATGTAGTGATGGCCCTGTATAATGCCACTAAGGGCTGCTGATTGGTTTCTATGTAAAAATGCAAGCCCAATAGATATGCACTGAGCTGTTCACAGGCCCAAGTGACTGCTAGCGTTTCCTCTTCTACTTGAGCATACCATTGCTTGGTTTCTATGAGGCTTCTTCCTATGAATGCAAAAGGTTCTGGTTTCCTCCTGGCTGCTTTTGTGTGCACTGCTCTGAACTACATGAAGATGCATCCGCTAATACTGATCTTGGATAATTTACTGAATATTGTGCCTGAACACGTGGAGATGACAGTAGTCCTTTTATTTGCTGGAACCTAGAATGGGAGTCGTCTGTCCTTGTATTAGATATACTATTTGGTGAAGAACTTTACGTCCTTTCTCAGGGAACTGGGCACAACCATCCAAGGTAGTGTTGCAATCCTCGCCCCCTCCCCCCTGCACAAAATCTTATTTGATCTTTGCAGTTCTCCATCTCAGGAACATCTTTTTCTGGGGCGAGGGAGAGAATTCCAGTACTGCTGTCCCAGCATCAATTTTAAATGTAATGTTTTGACCAGTTAGATTCATGCTGGTGTATTAAGATGGTGTCTTTCTATTGAGAATATAGTCCCTAGAACTATGGGCTCATCTGTTAGCATGTCCTTTTGAACTGTTTCCAATACTCTTGGTAGGGTAACCAGATGTCCCAATTTTATAGGGCAGTCCCACTTTTTGGGTCTCTTATAGGCTCCTATTACCCCCCACTCCCTATCCCAATTTCTAACTCTTGGTCATGTGCATGTTACCATCCCATTCTACCTTCTCCCATTCTATCATCTCCCATTCTACCTCTCCTCCATTCTACCGCTTTAGCTGCACAACATTACGAGCTGTGGCTGGGTGTCATCCCACATCTATCACAGATTTTCCATTCTTCCCATTGATTTTCTTTGCTCTCCCTGTTTTTAATTAAGCACTGTTCTTACACTGTAAGTTTGGTCTGACTGTTCATTTCACATTTGTGATTTCTCTTTACTGATCACTATCGTCCGATTCATTTTCCCCTACGCTGCTAGCATGTAAGGCACAATGCCAACTCTTTATGGTTTCTTGCATTCCCCTCTCTGCTATAGCTTTTGCTTGAGTGAAATCTGGGTCTAACTGAAGTGGTGATGATAAATTAGTGTGTGACAGGGCAATACTCTCTTCTCATCCTCTGATGCCCCAAAAAGGGCAGACCTACTCAGTCTGTATTTTGTTCCAAACCCTTTATTCCAACAGTGGGCAATATCACATTTTTTAATCCCTATGTCTTTCAGCCTTTCTTTACCAGGGCCGGGAGGAGTTGCCTTGTTTTGGATGCTGTTTCTGTCTGTGTTCAACTAGGCCTGTCCCACTCCCCACCCCCATTGTAACACTTCCTTTCTCTCTTTTATCAGGTTAGCCTGCTGAGGGCTAATTAGTTCCCTACCTCCCCAGTCTCTCCTGATTAGCTAATTGCTGATTAGCTAATTAGCTGTCACTGGGAAAACTAATTGAGGCTACAGTGATCAGAGATCGGACCTATCAGGCCTCAGAACTCTGTCACACGGCATCTCTTATACTAACAGCTATCTTGTCTCTTATTCATACTTCTTCTCACATTCCATGTGTGCAATGTTCAGCAAGACCATGAACATCAGTAATAAATCTCAGCTCTTTCCCCTTGTTCCCAGCATCTTCTTTTAAAGTTGACCCTTTCATATACAATATTCTGTCTGCTTCTGGAATGGGTATCGCATGCCTCTTTCACTCTAAAGCAGTTTCTCTTCCTCCTAAGTGCGGGGGAGGTCCATAGGAGAGCAACAGCAGCAGCATTACCCCTGGCAAATATTAAGGCATTTTCCTGGTATTCCTGTGTTTTCTCTGTTAAACCAGAAGCCATCTGGAATTGCTTAAATCTACAGATGCAGCTGCCTGAGTTGCAAAAAGACACACACACCACACTTGTCTAACAAAGCCATTTGTGCTGTGGATGTAGGGTGACCAGATGTCCTGATTTTATAAGGACAGTCCCACTTCTGGGTTTTTTTTCTCTTATATAGGCTCCTATTACACCACACCCCCATCCTGATTTTTCAACACTTGCTGTCTGGTCACCCTATGTGAGTGCCATTGCTGCACTGAGAGAGTTCTCTTCCTCCTTCAGGCTGCAGCTTTCACAGGTCTCCTCCCTTATTTTCTACTTTCCTCACTCAGTAACTGCTCTGGTGGTCTGGGGTGTGTGGTTTTTTTAACTCCTCTCTTTAGAGAGAGGGATTCACTCACTTCTGACCATGTCAGGTGAGGACATAGACACAAAGAGCTGTGCTTTAAACAGTGTCTAGAGAACTCCATAACCAGGCAGTTCCCCCATCTATTAAGCTCCCTGCAATAACAGGGTCCTCTCTGGTAGCTGTGGAGGACCAGAACTCTGAATCTGCCCCGCCTACAGTATGGGATCTCATTCCTCCCTTAGTGAACACACATTATTTCCGCAAAACACCAATAGGAGTTACACATCTCTATTAAAAGGATACAGGCTTTAAAAAGAAATTATTTCTTCACTCTGTGAATGAGTCCAGTGTCACCCTGCAGAGGCAGGCAGAAACAGCTGAATGTTAAACCACCTCTTGCAATTTATAATGCCTTGTTGCACCAGCTCTGAATGTGTCCTAGTTGGTCATGTCTAAATATTAGTCCCTTTTTCTTGAAGATATACCTCTTCAGTCAGTCATGACCTCTCTCCCATAAACTACTTCCAGTGTAAGCCCCCTTAAAGCTCTTTCTGCTTTGTTATACATGGCCCACCAGCTGCATTGCAACTTTCTGCACCTACTGCCATTGTAACAGAAGATGCTGCTTCATGCATCTCACTTCTGGATCTAGCCCATAGATGTAAAGCCCAGTCAAGCAACAAATCTTCATAAATATATGAAGATTTTCCAGTATTGGTGAGACAGAATCTTTTACCAAGGGTGTTTTGGAACAGCTACAAAACTTAAGACATAACCAGTTTTTCAAGAATTCTGTCCAAGCTATTCACATAGACAAATAGCCTTGTCACTGGTAAGAAGAGAATACAATGCTAAGTGAAGTGAGATATCCTTATTTAAAGTATTATTTTACAAAAAGCATTATGTGCTTTCTGTAGGTAATGAGCAAAATGTACATTAAAAGTGGGAATGTACAACCAGATAAGATTATTTTCCAAGAAGGAAACGTAGTTCAAAGAAAAAAAAAAAAACAACCCACCACAGAAACAAGGAAACATTTCCAATCATAGGTCCATATCTTGGCACTAATTTCTGAAGGAGCAGGATCCTGCATTGGAAAAGCAAATAAACAGTTTAGAAACTGACTTATTTGAAACACATTTAACAAGAATTTTAGACTCTGTTCTCCAAGATGTATGTGCACTAGATTTTATTCTGATTACTAAATTAACTGTTCAGTAATTTTCTTGTTTGACTGAATGAATGTAAATAGATTTTTCCCTTCTGTTCCTCATCAGATTTGTATTTGCAGAACAATGACCTAAGAGAATTATCTGGAAAAAAAGAAATCAATTTTGTATTACTGGAAGGTACTAGTTTGGTTGGAAAGCTGGTGTGTGTTGTGGATTAATAGGGAAATGGCCCTGCTTGCTCATAACAGGCCATGTTACCAGGATAACAATGAGTGCTATTTACAGTGATGGCTAGCGATAGCTGGCCATGTGTGTTGTTGATCCAGTTCAAATAATTGTATGTCTGATCTGAAAGGACTAATTCTAAGGCCTAGCTGTTCTGCACCCTTTCTGTGGCGTCAGAGTGGCTGGGTTAAGTCAAGTCTGGAACATTAGTTTGGATGAAGGAATTGGGATGCCTAATTTTTGTAAGCCTTTCCAGATAGTTAAGTGGCCTGACAGTCCATGGCCATAGCTGACTACCTGACAAAGCTGAGGACAGAGGGGCACCTTGGTCTTCCCTAATCCTGGAGTTACCCTATACTAAGACAGTTCCTCCAGACATTAGAGTAATTTACACCATTTGTCAATGTCCCTGGGAACTGCTGGAGCAGAGGGAGCCCTGACCACAGAACCTTCCCCCCAATCATGACCCCTTGTGACAGTGCTGTTCCTGGTGTGACCCACTGGGAGTGTCAGATCAGGACAAATTGCTTCCAAAAGGGACAATTACAGCCCAAAGCTGGGGTTTCTCCACCCTAGAGGCAAACCAAACCAGCCAAACAGAAAAGACTTTGGTTTCGCCCCACTGGCTAGCCACAAGTCACACAAGCAATTCCCTTAGACACTCCAGCTTCCCAGTATCACCACCAGCAGCCACCTGTCCTGGGGAACAATGGTTATGAAAACCAACACCCCAGATAAAGAAAACAGTTCTCCCCAATTCCAAAGAATCAGGCCCCAGACCCAGGTCAATATACAAATCAGATCTTACCCTCAAATCACGCTGTTGCCAATCCTTTAGAATCTAAAATCTAAAGATTTATTATACAAGGAAAAAGATCTAGGTGAGGGTTAGAAATGGTTAAAGGAAATCAAATACATGCAGTAATGGCTTGCATCAGTCGTAGAATAACTGCAGGTTCAAATCAGAGTCTCTGGAATACATTCCCTGGAGGAATGGGTCATCAATCCTTTGGCCAGAGCACCCCTTTGTAGCAAAGTCCCATCCAGAAGTAGGAGCCAGGCTGGAGGCTGGAGATTGAAGACAAAATGGGGGTCCCTCTCCCGTGTTTATATAGACTTCCACTTGTGGGTGGAGACCGCCTCCTTCTTGCCATGCAGGGCCTAGTTGTAAAATGGACTCAGAGCCATGTGGTCCAGTCACATGACTCTCCAAGATTCAGTTCCTGACCAGCTAGGCCACATTCCTGGGGAAGCTCGGGTGTGGACGGGCATCTACAAAGTTCATTGTGTAGCTGATAGTCCTTAATGGGCCATCAAGCATGGTAAGCCCAGCTAACACCAAGGATTCTGAAAATGTCCCCAACAGCCTAGCACAATATTTGGAAGGCAGACAGTACAGAGCCAATATTCATAACTTCCTCTACAAAATTGATACACACATAGAGATAACATAATCATAACCAGCAGATCATAACCTGGTCGTAGACACCTTATATGACCCCTTTTACCTAATATTTGGTGCCCCTACAGGACCCTGGTTGCACCAATGATCTATATGATCCCAGATAATTTGAATAATGTGACATCCCTCCTCTGCAGCTGGTATAGGGATAACAAGAAGAGTGTAATAAAAGTTGCTTCAGTAACTGTGCCACTCTAGGAAGGGGGAGATTTGGGGCCACTTTCCAAAAGTGGAGTGGCAAAAAGTTCAGCACAGTTCAGGAATGGGATGTTTTAACTCATATTGCTCTGCAGGGGTCTTTTGTTCTCATCAGTGCCTATAAAGAACACAGATTTGAGAACTAAAGCACTGATTGGCCAATAGAGAGCCATGGAGGGTGTTGATGATGGAGGAGTGTTGGCATGTCATTCTTAAAATCCAGTCTATTAGATATTTTATGGCAGCTACAGATAATACTTGACATTTGGTAAGTGGGAGATATTGAAAGACGTACTGACAGGGAAAAGATTAATCTGAAATTAATTTTAAAAAAATCTGCAAAACAAAGTTTAGTAGCACATTCCAAATGACACATGGTTCAGATGTGTGACAAGGGAGTTAGACTAATTGTCTATCTGGAAAAATTGGAGGGACTGGGCAGGTGAAGTAATATCTTTTATTGAACCAACTTCCATTGGTGATAGAGAGAAGCTTTTGAACATACTCAGTGTCACAGCTAAATACAAGGTTTCTGTCTGAAGAAAAGCTCTGTGTAAGCTCAAAAGTTTTTCTGTCTCAACAACAGAAGTTGGTAATAATTTTTATTGGACCTCGCCCACCTTGTTTTCTAATATACTGGGAGCAACACAGCTACCACCCCACTTCATAGAAAAACTTGAGCAGATGTAACAAATTGGTAATATATTGTACAGAGTCCCATGTTAAATATTTTACCATGCCTGGAGACAAACTCAAGCAGAGATTTTATGCCCAGAAGGGATGAGTGCCAGAGACTTATGAAGGTAATCCACTAGGGAATTTGTTCTGGCCGTCAATTTTACATGGAGGTTCTCAGACACTATAGTGATGGGTGGCAGTATAAGAACTTAAGAAAAACTAATCATATAGCCATTTCAGGATAACGACAGCTACCCTCATCAAAAGGGGACTGAATCTCCATCTCTAGCAAACTCACAGTCCTCTAACAAATAGAATGCATCCGAGTCTGATGAAACCTCAGGGATAGAAAACAGTTTTCCTTGTAATAGACAACATTTGGAAAAGTTGTAGTACAGTAAAAGAAAACTGGGTGGTTTGGGGTAGACTAGAGAAACTGAGTCAGAAAAAAAAAGTTTGAGATGGTGAAGCCAAGTTTGGACAAGCTAGTATTAAGAGGAGACCTGATACAGAACCTTGATTAAGGAATGAGCTTTATAATAGGAGAGAATGATGTACTAAGCACACAGGAAAAACAAAATAGCCTTGTCACAGAATGGTCCCCCAGGAGTCATTTCAAGTCTTAATCAGAGACCATAACCACTGTAGGTCTCTTTCACCACCACTGTGTTTTACTGTATTCTTCCAGCAAGCTACAGCCTTAGTGTTATTTATAGGCCATAGCAAGCCCCCACTTTCTTCTAGGGAAGGCAACAGTACTAGCAGCAATCAGGCCAACCTACCTCTCCCTTCCTTCAGGCTCCCAACTCTTCCTCCTACACTTCCTTCAAGTCTGTGTATATGGACCTCACTGCTGGGGATACTTCCATCAGTTTACACCCTCAGATGTATCCCCACTCAGTTAACTGGCCTCCTGTGCCAACTGCCTGTCTTTCAGCCAGAGTTCAATGAGTATGGACAGGTGGGTATTTGAGTGATAGGATCCTGAGTTAGCTCCTCAGTAGGCACACCTTGGTGCAAGTCTACACATAGGCAGGAAAGGAGCAAGGGATCTCAGTTAGGAGATTGAACAGGTGAAATGCAGTGAGGAATCTTAAAGATATCCAGCAACCTAGAACCTACCAACCTCACAAAGATGCTGCGAGGTTTACTTAGTGAACATTCATAAAGCGCAATGAGGTAACTTAATTGAAGAGCCCTGTCTAGGCCTGAACAGAGGTGCACCATCCATTAACTTCCTGGGATGCTTTACATAAATGAGAATAACTCACATGAGTAAGGTTTGCAGGAACAGAACATAAGAGTGGGGAAAAAAATGTTCTTGTTTTGGACAAGACTGTCTGCATTGGGACTTCCACAATAGCTGCATGTCAAACAAATACACAAAATGGATGTTTCCACAAGCATGACTAAGTGCAGTGAATAAGTCTGCTTTAGAAACTCTAGTATTTAATCCTGTTGTTTAAATGAGAAAGATATGGCAAAGTTGTGGGGGTAGGGTTGTCATAGCTACAGTACAGTAATCTGATAATGGGGCTACTTCAGGTGTGAAGCTTAATGGGGTTAATTACCTCCCAGAGCACCTTTCATCCTCCCCCTACCTCTCCACAAGGGTGGCAGGGAAGAGTTAGGAGAACCAGACTCAGGAGCATGAGCCTCCCATTACCCCTCACTTAATGGGAGACGAGGAGCTAGAGCTACACCAGATGGCAGGTGGGAGAGATGCCACGGTAAACATACTCAGAATGGTTTGCAACAGAGTGAAATGTAACCATTAGATGCACACTGTTCATTACTATCAAATATCAGAGAGCATTATAGATTTGCCTGGCACCTTACAACTATACAGTAAAACACATTCTTTGCCCCAGACAGCATGTGAGCCTCTCAGGAAACTGGAGAAGTTAACAAAAACACACACACACACACACGACATGCTCCTCAGCACTGACCTGCAATCTGCAGGATTTCTGCCTTAAAGGATTATCCACTGTTCCATGTGCCATCTGCATAGGACAAGGAAGATATGGAAAAGGCATGTGGTTTTGCAGAAAGCATATATATGTCCAGCACAGATAACACTCAGAAGCCACAAGCAGGTGATAGAACAAGCACAGGTACACACACAAAAATGTATCTGTCCTGACAGCATGACTGAGGCATTAAAACCTATCTAGCTGTGAAGTGTAGGGCGATGTGGGTAGTACTGTGGGATACCTTTGTACCAAAATTACTATAACGGCCATATCCTGCCATCGTTACTCAGGTTGAATAAAATCTAATTCTGCAAGCAGTCCCATTGAACTCAATAGCACTCCTTCTGGAGTAAAGCATTCCTCCATGTGAATGAGATTGGCAGAACTCGATCCTAAGGGTATGTCTATATGGCAATTGGGAGGTGTGACTATAGCACGTGTAGGCGTAGCAGAGCTATCTTTGATCGAGCCAGCTGCTAAAAATAGCGTAGTCACTGTGGCACAGGCCAGTCATCAAAGTATGTGCCCAGATTCCTGGGCAAGGTTATACTCAGGCAAGTAGCCTATGCTGCTGCAACTACCCTGCTATTTTTAGTGAGCTGGCTTAGTTAAAGCTAGCTCAGGTCTGAGCTACCTATGCGGCCATTGCCTCTCCCAACTGCAGTGTGGACATACCATACGCGGGTGAGGTGTTTAGGTCTCTGGCACATATGTCACAGGCTTTAGATCTTATGTCATGCATGGTTCCTTGCTACAAAATGACCAAAAGTGTCTCATTTCCATTAAGCCTCCCTGGCTACACACCATAAGAGGCAGAGGTGCTGCATGGACAGCAACAATCCCCAAACCTGTCAATTTGGCATCACACTATAAATAAAATAATATCATCACTAAATGAAAAAGATATGGCAGTGCATAATGGCTGGCGGTGACACCCTATAGTGCAGCAAGAAGCTAACATGCCAATACAAGAGTCACTAATCCTCTCTAGGTATGTACTGAAAACACTGTCATTGCTACTAAACTACTCACTCACTGTCCTGCCCTCATGACTGTCCCTGGCATGAGCTATCTGCTGCAGCACAGTGCACCACCACTCTTGCTGCCCTCGTAAACACCCGGGCAGAGATCATCACTTCCTTTGTGCCTACTCCTGTGGCTCACGTTTATGTTGTTTCTGCTGGTCCTTAATGCCAGCCCACAGTAGTGTTGCAGAGTAGAAAGTCACACACTCAGCTTTCCCAATAGACCAACGCTTCCCCCATTGCAATCTCTTTCCCCCAGGCCTCTTCACTTCCTGCTGAATTCCCCCTCCCTCCATTAGAACCTCTGTGCATACACACACCTTCCATGCAGAACACTGAGATATGAAAAAAATTCCTAATTCGCATTCATTGCTAGATAGGGCAGGACTTTCCAACGCAACATTGCTACAGAGGATTCGTTTCCCTGGGAAAATGTGCCTCTTATCAATGGAAAGTCTGGCTATGTCACTATAGAAAACATGTGCTTTAAAGCATGGGGGCCTAAAATAGCTTAATTAGCAAGCAAACCAAACAGACTTATCTTACCCAAGGACACCTGTCACGCAGCACTAGGCCATTGATGCTTGCCGTATCCAACTGATGAATTTCTCATCAGATGCTTCAGAGTAAAGAATATGAACTTCCAAACTATGTCATTAAAAACTCTACCAGCTGATAGAGGCAGACATGGAGACAAAGGTACTAAACATGTATAACAGGGACCATTAACTTCAGAAAACAGATCTCACTTGTTATTACCAGAAAAGTTTGTCTTTATATTGAAACTAAATTGATTGGAGTGGAGTGATTATTTCAGTGACGTTTTTCAGCTCACTAGCCAACATGTTAATATATATTGTTGGCCTGTAAGAGGTACAAACAGAAGTTTGGCATCTCTGCTTTTTTCAAATACAATAAGGTCATTTGTTGACATATCTGGTTAGGCAATGCGTAGCATTTGAGTGATCAGTCAACAAGTGGCCAAGTAGCACAAGGGAAAAACAAAAAGACATTATAAAAACCTATATTGAGATCATGTGAACTGAGAGCTTTGAAGGCCAATTACTTCCTTTAATTTTTTTTCTGTGTAAATAAGAATGTTAACTAAGCAACATTACATGATTATAATTCAGACAAGGTCAATTTTAAAAACAGGATTTAGACTACAACTAAATTCCCTCTTCTTGCACAAGAGTTTGGGGACTCAGAGAATGTATTAGGTGATTCTTAATGTAGCATACATGTGGTACAAGGTACCTAAAATGTCCCATGTGTCTGTTACGCACCTGTTGAAGTATGGGACAGTTGTAGATGTTGGGACTGAAAAAACATTGCTTCCTGCTGCAAAAGTACAGAGGCTTCAGTATGGAAAGGGTTAATTGCTTATTTACTGATCACTAGTTCAAAAATTTTATAGCTGAAATTATCACCATCTATTTGCCTGGCGTTACTTTACTGAAAGGGGCCTGGCCTGACATATTTGGGCCCATTTAGCAAAATAAAAATGTGATGTGGCCCTAGCAGATGACAGTTCTTCCAACAACTGGATGAACAAACTAGTGCCTTTTTACTTGCTTGTCATTGCATAGAGGCTTTGCTTATGAATTTGGAACTATGTAATTCAAAACTAGGTCAATGTAATCCAGCTGAATTATTTTCAGAGTAGCAGCTGTGTTAGTCTGTATCCGTGAAAAGAACAGGAGTACTTGTGGCACCTTAGAGACTAACACATTATTTCAGCATAAGCTTTCATAGGCTATAGCCCAATGCATCCGATGAAGTGGGCTATAACCTACGAAAGCTTATGCTGAAATAAATTTGTTAGTCTCTAAGGGCTGGTCCTCACTATGGCGGGGGAATCAACTGTAGATATGCAATTTCAGCTATGTTAATAACGTAGCTGAAATCGGCGTATCTACAGCCGACTTACCTGCCGTCCTCACGGCGGTGGTGGTGCGCTCCCCTGTCAACTCCGGCTTGCGCCTTTTGGTGAGCTGGAGTTATGGAGTCAACAGGGGCACCACTGGCGATCGATTTATCGCATCTTGATGAGACGCAATGAATTCATCGCCATAAGATCGATCTCTCCCCGCGCTAGTGAAGACAAGCCCTAAGATGCCACAAGTACTCCTGTTCTTTTTACAGATGAATTATGCCTCTGTAAAAGTGACATAAGTGAGATCATATTCAAGCCCATCAGGTCACTTGGTCTCTCAGCTAAGCAAGCAGGTAACCATTCTTTTTTCTTCATTGTGCATTAATTGTCCCTAAGCTGATTCACTTCAGGGCCACATTCATTGGATCCTAAACAAATTGTAAACATCGTTAGCAACTAACTCCCCAGATCTGGAACCACAAAATACTAGTATTCATAGATCACAATGCAGAAAATAAATTAGGGGTGGGATCCATTAGGGTTCTTAGGCATCAAAGTCTCAAGTTTAGGTGTCTAATTCCCAGTTTTGGCTCCATTGCAATCCACAAAAAACTCTTGCCAAATTCTGTAAACTCACTAAATTTTTCAAAGTAAAAGTTCCCTAGCTACCCAGGTTCCTTATTCTGGGCATGCACTTTGCTGCCTCACTCCAGGCATCCATGTGTCTAGCTCCCACCTAAGCCCCAGAACACATCCCATTACACCTGCTGCCACTGTCACCCCCCTTCAATAATTTTTAGCCCTCTTGTTAGAGTACTTGTGTGGGAAAGCCAGGTTCAATTCCCGCTCCCACTCCCCCGCACTCTCTGCCCGTGGGGGGAAAAAGGACTTGCACAGGGGTCTCCCCACTTCTCACAAAAGTTCTCTAACCACTGAACCATGAAATAGCTTTGCAGGGGCCTCCCTCAACTTCCCTGTTGAAAGGGTGGTTAGAGCAGGGAGACTGGACCCAGGGTCTCACACATGGGTGTGCTGCCCACTGAACTACAGTCATCTCATTTTCTTAATCTCTCTTGCCCAGGTGTCTATCCACAGAGAAATACTCACTGAGAGGGAGAAAATGAGAGAATAAGATGTTCTAACTATTTTTTCCAGAAGAGGGCGCAAATTTCATATTTATTCATATTACGTGTGTTGCTACTGGCAGATGCTTACATTTAGCAAACAGCAATATGAATGGTTTGGTCTGGTTTTTCAGCATTGGAATAGCACTGGAACATGGTGTGTATCATTGCTTTTTGTCAGATTCAACCCCATTTTATTTCTTGCCACTAAGGAATAGTTTAATTGTGGTAAACCTAAGTATAGCTGAACAATTGCTATAATTTTAGGGTTAGATTTTCAAGAGCACTCAGCTCTCTTTCAGGAATCTAAATTACATGCTCAGGGCACTTGGGTAAGCTGTTCTAAGAAGTCTGGCCACTTTCTTTAGGTACCTAAATAAGGGCTGAACTCTTTTGAACATCTGGCCCCAGCTGCAGATGCTGCCCCTTATGATTTTATTGCTCCTTTACTGGGATGAAACTATTTCTAAATTCAGCCTGTTTTGGAGTTCAAATCAAAGTACAAAATAATATTTTAGACTCGGTGTAAAAGGATAATTTAGCATATATTTACATAATAGTCTTGGCTGAGGCCTGACCTTCTGTATTGTCAGTAAATCCAAGTTCTTACAGAAGGTTCATATTTCAGCTTATCCAAATAGATACTGTTCTTTAAGGCAAAAAATTTTATGCCAGTGTCCAGCCTGAGTAGCTCTTCAGGGCAGTGGGCAAATGCTCTGGGAAGATGGAAGACAGTGCTCCTTCCATACCACCTCATTGAGACAACATGGCCTCCTACACACTCATGCCTTGTGCAGCAGAGATGGGAGCAGCATTTGCTTCTGGGTGTGTGGTGTGCTGGGAGCAAAAAAGTTATATTTTTTAACAGAGTGGATGATTAATTAGAATAAACTTTTTGAATGTCCTAATTACTTCATGGATATTAATAGAGCCCAGAGATCCTGGTCAGGATGAAGTGCCCCTTTGTGCTATACATTTTACAACAAGATACTAGGGATTGTAACAAACAATAGGAAGGGAAAGGGGAGGGAGTAGGGGAACAACAGTGACTGGAATTTCCTGTGACATGGTTTGCTGTTGCACAACCTGGTGGTTCCAATCATTATGACATTCACAGTGTGTGTGCGCACGTGCACAAACACCCACACCCACTTGCCCCTTTACTTAGCCATTATCAGTAGGCACTCTTTTAGGCTTCACAGTACAAGTGGAACTTGAGGAAGGGTTTGACATTTGAGTTCAATTCTCCTCCTAATTAATGTTTCCTCATGACTATTCACAAAAGAATGATCGTTCATGAAGTAATTATTCAGAAGAGTGATTTGTTTTCAAAGAAGTGTATGTGCTGTGTCGAGAGTATAATCTTCAGCTCCTACAGTAGCTTTATGATTTATCTACGCACATGGCTTTCAACTTGAAGTTATAACTCTGACCTTTAAACAATTGTACTGTATATCCTAAGGGGCTACACAGTAGTCATTCACCAGAAATGCTTCTATTGGGTAACTTGCATGGGAGAGCCACATTAGACTGGCGTGCAGAATATGCTGCACATTTTTGGCCACATTCAAGTAAAATGAGCAGGTTACATAGTTGTATTCTCCTTTTGTGATATCTGGGGGAGGGGGAATACTTTGCATTTCTATGGTGTCTCCCTTCCAAAGACATGAATGAGTTTGGCCTCAAAACACTCCTGCGAAGTAGGCATTATAAGTAACTATTTAATAATGGAGCTTTTAAAATAAAATTATAAATAGTGAAGATTTACATACATGTACAAAAACATGTATATAAGCAAATTCATCCCTTATTTGTCACAATTTAATGCTTCACTCAGAATACTGCTTGATGACAGTACAGACCGGCATTGGTATGTTTGGCAGACAAAAAGCAGTCACAGAAGCATCTGCACTGAAATATCTGTTGATACAGATTCACATGGGTTGAGAGTGCCTTTCAAGGCAATTACGCATTGGCCTATGATTCCAAAGCACTGTATACCACCCCACTAGAACCATACCAGCATGTCTTTGTAAGTCTGAGTAATTAGTTTAGTAAACGGTTTAATTACTAAGTTGATGAGGAGAAATCAAACAAGGTAGACCATCAATCACTGAAAGCCATATTACAGAAATCACTGTTAAAACCACTATCAAAATTAGAAAATTATAAATCAAATATGAAATGAAGGCCTGCTAAGGAACTTCTTATAGCAAATGTGATTTCAAGAGCACCAGTACACAGTGAAAGCAATCTTGCAGAAAGATTAATTTGAAGTTTATGACTCAGGTAGTCCCCACATTGTCAACCTCAAAAATCAAGGATCTGTCAATTAAAAAAAAAAAAATCACAAGACTTCAAAAATAGTGTACTTTGGATTCTTTTTATTTGCCTTCTGGTTTTTTACTTTTTAGGATAAAACTTGGTCACATTTTTAAGTTTTTTCCCCACAACCTTCTGGGAGGGAGAGAGAGAGGGAAAAAAGAAAAAAAATGAACGAACTCCAGCAGCTGAGATTTTAAGAAAACACACTAGATATCCTAAGACTCACAATAAAATCCCAAGAGTTGACAACACTCTGACCATTTCTGAAATAAACTCTGACAACTTTGAATCAGAAACACAAAATGGACTAATCTTACAAGAGCATAAAAAATTAATTTTAGGTGGCTAACAGAAAAAGCTCAGGCACCTTTAACTATGAAAGGATATTGGGATGACAGCGATTAAAAAACAAAACACAAAAAAAAAACCCCAAAAAACCCCACTGCATATGATAGATTCTGTGCACAGAACATTAGATCACAGCACAAGGTCAGAAATGCAAAACATAATCCACAGTACTCATCTAGGTGTTAAGAAGTGTGAAAACATTAAGAGGACCTATTCTGGCCTGGCATGAATGCTATCATTACAAAGAAGCAATCCAAATGTGAATTCTGCAATAAACAGTGGAAAGAATACAAGACTCACTGAAATATCTCATTGACCAAGGTTCAGTTAGAAACAAATGGGGAGAAATACCTCTTATTAGTGGACTATTATTCAGTATTTTTTTTAATTGAACTGTTGCACAAGCTATCCAGTAGCAATATAAACAACACATTGTAAATTGCAGTTTCAATATTCCACAACAGACAATAGCCCACAATTCACAAGTAGCTGATTTTGGCAATTCTCTTTGCTATATCAGGTTCCTACTACGTACAGTCAAATAGGTTAGCAGAAATGTCAAGGTAAATAACAAATGACTTGATAAAAATCAAAGCCTTGGTACATTGATGGGATCTATATTTAGCATTGTTAGAATATCACAACACACTTGAAGTATAGACAATTATTCCTGAAGCTGTTGCAAACAATATGCCAGGACACTAAAACAGAGGAAATACTGATAAGAATGCCAACCAATTGCTTCCTACTCCCCTCTTGCAAGTGGGAGAAAATGCTAGATTTCAAAGTGGATGATCCCCCACCAAGGTTACAGCTTTACCATCCACATCAAGATCTTGCACTGTAATGACACCTGCAAGTCAGACCAGCAGGAGGAACAGAAGACATCCAAACAAGAATAGGGATGCCACTGTCTCTCTTTCTTTAGGTCATCCAAAATGCTACTGTCAGAGCTCATACTCCCGCAGAAGTAATATGTCCAACCAGTCACAGACAAACAAACAAACCAGGAGTAGCAAACACAGGCTCTTAATGCCAGATCTACCTCAGCTGATGAGCAGGCCATTGCAGAAGTATTCTGGGGTATGTCTCTCTCAATTGCCACTGTTGAGATTGTTCCACTGGGTATAAATAATATTCATTATGCCAGAAAGCAAGTAAGAATAATCCAATAGCCTGGTGATAAGGGCATTCACCTGGGTCATGGGAGGCTTGAGTTCAAACCCCTGCTTAAATCACGTAGAGTAGGGATTTGAATTGAGTTTTCCTACCTCCCAGATGAGTGAGCTAACCACAGATCTATGGAATATAAGGGACCATTGCTGAGTATTATACAGCTTATGCATGCTTAGATTGCACCTACCAGCTCACACCCCCTGGGCAGGGAAACATATAGTTTGTTAATCCTGCTTGTTCTTAAATATGACTAAGGCACCAAGGAGCTCAGCCGTGTCAGGATTTCAGTGGCTTTGTGAATGGTACTTAGGTGCCTACAGGATTAGGTGGCCAACTGAATAGTGGTTTTATGAATGCCAGTGTTGCCTAAATGTTACACTGAGACACCTAAAGTGGTAGTCAGATGCTTAAGTTCCTTTTGCAAATCTAATCCATAATAGTTACAGATGTCTAACAAGAGAGAAGAATCCTTTCATCTGTCCAAAGAATTTGAGTTGTCCACCCTCATCTGCATCCTAATCATACGTGTGTTCCCTTCCTTCTGTTTCTTTAATTGGCTTCTTTAATTAACCATTTGTGGTTGTTGTTCTTGGGTCTTTCTATTTGATTTTCATTTTTTAGAGAGGGAAGATGGAACAGTAGTCACCAGAATTAGTGGATAATGACTTCTTATGTGTCAAGGATGTGAACTTCTTGTAACTCTAACTCAAATCATGTGCCTGGTACCAGAAAATAAAGATCTGTTTCTCACTAGCCCTTCTGTGTGTCACAACCTTTATTACAACATAGACTAACACTTTGGTATTTTGTTCTCAGGCTCTTTTAGAGATTTTTTTTTTATCTTAATAGATTGGTGGTTTTCTTTTCAGTCTGCTTTAAAGTTAGGGGGCAAAATCCTGCTCTCGGCGATGCTCATGCTAACCTAATGACATCAGTAAGTTTGCACGTATGTGCCAGCAGAATTTCTCTCCGTTTATTTAATGATGTATGTCCCATATAAAGGATGATTTTATAGAATGATCAGTATGTGGCATGAATCATCCCATTAAGCATAGCGAGCATTTCTGGTGTGTTTGAAGGAAGCCTCCACACAGTTTGCTCAGTACAGTAAACATAGTTCTGAAGTTCAGACACGCTTCTCACCAGAAGTTACCTGTGAAATTTGAAAACTTTAAAAAAAACCCCAAACCCTAAACTGTGCCTGCAAAACTTGCTAGTGTACCCATTACACACACAACATTCCTATTTATGGACAGTTGCATGCAAACAGGTATTTATGTGCAAAATGTTTAATTTAGCAGACTTTGTTAGCACATGTGTAAATTATACAACAACATATTAGCCAAATGATCAAAAACTAGAGTCATATTTTTTAATCTCATTTGGAATGTCAGAACCCAGCTGCTGGTGGAGGGTAGAAATGTTATAATTTGTGGTACTGGCCTCGGTAGAGACTTACTTTAGAGCTATAGAAAGCAATCTGCATCTCTCACACGCATGCCACACACAAGTGGTAGCCTTCCTGACATCAGTGGATACCTGGTCCATTGGGAAAGGGGCTAAAATCATCAACTTATTTCATGCAGATCACCAGTCATCAGATGTCAACAACTTTTCATTACTATGGATCTGGTCTATATCTTACCTACATCACTGGTGTCTGAATCAGCTAGTTATGTGCACAAAGGCGGCCTTTGGGATCCCAAAACGTCACAGCTAGACTTGAAAAGAGTCTCACTGATTTTTCCTAAAGATGACAGTTTGCTCAGGGTTTCCCTTAGAGCAGCCTATAGGTTTCTTTTTAAGAGGAAAGTTTGCAGCTATGGGGAGATTTTACATTTGCCATTCCCCAGGTACTGTTGATGATTCTAGGGTTGCCATGGACTTCCTCCCAGTTGACTGTGCTGATTCCTCTGTCAAGGAGGAAGTATGATCCCTGTCTGTCTTACAGTTTTGTAGTGGTGACTATCACCATAGTCTCTGAGCACCTCCTGTATTTATTAAATTCAAATGATGAAATTCCTAACATCCTCAAGCTCTTCTCCCTGCTGGTTACAGAGAGGTCTGCTTGAGGAAGGGTTTTCTTGGGATGGGTGGTAGGGAGGAGAGATGTCCAGGAACAGTGGTCACAGATTCTCTACTTACACAGTCCCAATGTATCTAATGCATCTCTGGAAGGTGCCCAAATAGCGCACTGATAGCCACAGTACAGGAACATACAAAGAATAGTGATCCCAACACATATAACAATAGACGGTGAAAGGCTGGCCTCCATTGAGAGGGCGGATGTTTACCTGCATATTGCTCACCTTCTCAGCCTGGGCATCTCCCAGAGATACACTATATGGATTGGGTCTGTGTAAATGTGAAACCAGTTATTTGGGCTTTATGCAGGTGAAATTAATTTTATCTGTGGTCTCTTTTACATTTTGCATTTATCATTGAAATATGTGAAGCATTTTACTTTAGTAATTAATACATATAAATACATTTGAATCTGTGTTTTAAATTTGCATTGGACTTTAAAACATATTCAGTAGCACAATTGTGGCTGCTGCTGTTTATGCCTGATCCACCTTGTGCTGAAGTCCCATAGAAGCTGTGTCCTTTTGTAGTGGATTGTAGTGATATAGGCAAGTACAATTTCCCTTTTAGTCCCCGTGGACAATCAAGTTGCCCATCTTCACCAACTGCCACCTCACCGGGAAAAGAATGGTGTCCCTCTCAGAATCCAATTTAATCCCTGATTCTGGCAGGTCCCTCAAAGTAAGACCCTTTTCAAAACCCTAAAATAAAACAGATTAGAATTCAGCAGTCCTTCATCCCCACTCAAGGGTCACCTTCAGCAAGCTACTCACCTAACATCCACTCTGTTCTTCAGTTCCTCTGCTCATATTCCAGGGCCCCACTCTCCAGGTGATCAGTCTGACTCTACAGTCCCTCTTCTTCAATTCCTGCACCCCTACTTCAGGGCCTCCAGACATCTGGCAATTATCTATGCTTCTTACAACTCTTCTTCCACAGCCCTCACTTAAGGCTTCAGCAAGCAGGCTTCCACAGTTTTCTACCACCCACCATGTCCACTGTGCCTGAAAATCCTACCCCTGCTGGGTTCCTTCTCATAGGTACCATGTTCCAGAATCAACCTTCTTTTTCCTGGGCTCAGATTGCACCAGTTGTTCTCCTCCTTTACCTAGAAACCTCTGTATGAGTCTTCTACTCAGCAGGGTTCCCTAGTTGGCCAATTTCCTCCAAGAGCTCTCATCAGTTCTCCCTCTATAGCATCTCTCTTTGACCACCATCTCTCAGTTGCAGGTCTCGTGCAGCACTCTAAAAACTACTTTCACCATTTCCTTCCTGCTCACCTTTCTCAGCTGCTGACTGGATCTTGATAGGGGCCAGATGGCCTCAATCTGGCCCCATCAGGAGGCAACTAACTAGTCATAGGTGAACTGAATCCATTCTGTCTTAAAGAGGCCATCTGTAACAGAGTCTTTCCATTGACTTCAGTGGGAGTCTGACTGGGTCTTATGAGAGTGGTGGGGTAAAGTAATAGTATATCACATTTTTAGCCCTAAAAATGAGGCTGTTTTCCTCAGATATACAGTAAAAAGTAAACACTCTCCATGGTACAGCATAAATACTATGCTATGCTGTAAATCCTAAAGGAACACCTTTTTAAAAGAGCATTCAATCCAAGCTCCACTTTAGCAGCCACCATTACATGTGGGCAAAAAAGTCATATTTCAAAATCTAGTTAGTAATTACACTGGTCACCATTAAAATCATTTTTACCAACAGTTACTGTACAATGCTGTCAGACACCAAAGACAATTGCTGTGGCAAGCATAGTGGAAACCATGGTATCTCAAATAGCTGTTGGCATTTTTTTTATCTTATTGTTATTGTTCAATCTCTAGACCACATTGCTGGTTCACCATGAAACTCCTGAAAATATATTAATTTATTGCCAGGATAATTTCTGATGCTACTTCCATGTGATACATATGATGGCCCAAATAAAAAGGATATGCAGAAATTTCTACTTTTGAGAAGAATGATTGTTTTATTTTCTCATTCTCCTACACATTGCTACAATAATGCTCACTGCAAAAACTGCAGGGACAGGTTTAAATTCAGACAAAAGACTGTTATGACAAAAGAAGAAAATGTGCATTAGGTTTTGTGAAACGTTCCCTTCCATTTTAAAAAAAACTGAAATTGAGCCAAATCTATTTGAGAATCTCCCTTTACGTAATTCATGGAAAATATTTTAAGTTTTAATTGGATTTAATGCAAAACCTCTTAATGTGAGGGTCAGTCAATCTTACCTAAATCCAGAGTTAAATTCAATGAGGAAACCAGAACTGATTCCAGAGTGATAATCCTCATTCAGAACAAATTTCTTCTGGGGTATGAAATGTGAGTAATCAGGAATCAGAAAGAAAAGAGAAAAAAATACAGCATGATTCTGAAAATATATGGTCATTGGCAAAAACTGTTTCTCTTTCTCATGGGCAAGAACAAAATGAAACTACTGTAATAATGGAAGACCATTATAAGCAGTACATGAAAATCATACAGAAATTGTAACTTTTTAAGTAAAGATCAGTTGGATTACTCACAATATGTAAATTAAGCATGTGTGTATGTCCTTCCTGGATCAGAGCACCAATGAAAACCAACATATGCCACAAAGTGTTAATGATTTAAATTACAATTATAGAGGGGCATACTCAAGAAGTTTGGATAAAGATTCTGAAGAAGAACTTTCCCTGTCTTTGTGTGTTCCATTTCAAGGCTTCTACTACAAATATAGGCCTATGTCATGAAGTTTGAACATTCCACATTCACAAATACGGCATTTCATTAAAAAGGCCTCATAAACATCGCCCAGAATTCATAAATTGTACAGACAGATTCCCCACATTGTCACATCTGTATACCTACTCTCTCTACTGTTTATATTTCTAATATGCCCATCACTGTAAAATCTAGGCACCAAACACAAGGATCAAAGGAAGTATTGCTGCTGAAGGGTCAAATGTACACTAATTTTCAAATGAACCTTAGTTTGCCACATGTTTAAAAGGTCTGCATTGGACTCACAGATTTAAAATTTTTTTTGCAAAATTTCCATATTCTCTCTTGTTTCCAAGCTGAGCATGTGGTTCTAAGTCAAATGTTAACTCTCCCTTGTCACTGTAAAGCTGCCCGCAGTGATTCAAGAGCATGAGTACCAACCTCTGAGCAGACTGTTAGGAACCAGAGCACAAACCCCAAATTGGTTGTGAGTTCTGTATTTAGATTTCACCAACCAATTATCAAGTGTAAACTCCTCAGGCCTAAACATGGAGTTACTGATAGCTCCCTTGGGTACTCTGCTCTATTTTGCCACCCAACTGAGCATACTTTTGTGATAGATGGTCCATTACACCAAAGACCACAACATTATTCAGGTTACTCCCAGTTCCAAAGCACCACTCACTTGCCCCAGGTCAATTGCACCTTAGATCTCACACCAAAGAGAACAGTTGTAGCCAATCCTATAACAAACTATATAAAGATCTATAAAATAGCAAAAGGAAATGAGAGAGTTATTTACAAGGTTAAAGCAGCCAAACATATATGCACAAATTAGTTACAAGCTTAAGTATCAAAACATAATAGCAATAATATAATACACTATAATTAATATAATATAATTATAATTAATAAGCAAGTTTTATTGTCCTTTAGGAGTAACCTAGGCTACAACACTGGGGCTCTATTGCTTATACCTAGTAAACCTTGTCAGTCAGAGTCCAAGCAGCATAGAGATACAGTTCCTTCTTGTTAGGGGTTTTTATCTTCCTCTTCCCTTGTGCTCTAATCATCAAATTCAGTTGATGAGAGGAATCCGCTTGCATGATTCATCCTCATGGCATGGGAAGAGAAAGCCAACCAACATATTTTGTCCTCTTTATCGTCCTACAATAGTCCTTCTGGTGTCAATGGATCTTTCCTTTTGGGCAAGACGATAACACCTTCTGTTGGAGATCAGCACTTCACACTAGTTAATGTCTCTCTCCTATTTGGTGATTTACACAGTCAGAGAGGCTCATAATACAACTGCTCAAATATAAACTTACAATAAGGAATACAGCTGTTATAAGTGAGATGAATGCATACCTTTAATAAAATCTGAACACATTCTTAGAATTCTAATACCTATTTTAGCACACAAGGGAGCCAGACTGATTCCAGCTGTGTATTTGTCAGTGTTCAGTTGAGACATAGGAACTTGGTTATAAGCTGGGACCTGGTCTGCCAGCATCAGTCACTGTACCTATTTTGAGCCCAGCCAAATCAAATTCAGATTAAGTCACTCTTCTCAAGGTTTTTGTTTTTAATATGCTGGAAGGATCATGTTCTGTACCATTAACAGTGCCAGCTTCCTTCAGTGATACCTTCAGCCCCATAAGCAGTGAGGCTGAAGGAATCAGTCGATAAGCCCTGCCTCCCCTGATTGAGCATTTTCAAAGTGAAAAATGGAGACATTGTGGTTGTGAGGATGGTGGGTAGGAGGTCATAGGGAAGCACTTTGTTTGGGCATATGGGAAGCAATGCCCCCTCCCCTTTTCAAAATGAAAAACTGGACATATAGTAAAAGGCAGGTTGTGAGAAAACAATATTAATTTCTGCCATCGCTTAACCCAGGGGTGGCCAGCCTGAGCCTGAGAAGAAGCCAGAATTTACCAATGTACATTTCCAAAGAGCTACAGTTATGTGTCAGTAGCCCCGCATCCGCTCCCCCACTCCCGCTCCCAGAGCCTCCCACCCATCAGCAGCCCCGCCAATCAGAACCTCCCCCTTCCTCCCCACACCTCCCAATCAGCTATTTCATGGTATGCAGGAGGCTTGGGGGATGGGGGGAGGTGCGAGGGCATGGCAGGCTCAGGAGAGGGGTTGGAAAGGAGTAGAATGGGGGCAGGGCCGGTGGCAGAGCCAGGGGTTGGGCAGTGAGCACCCCCCGGCACATTGGAAAATTGGCGCCTATAGCTCCAGCCCCAGAGTCGGTGCCTATACAAGGAGCTGCATATTAACTTCCAAAGAGCCACATGTGGCTCCAGAGCCACAAGTTGGCCACCCTGCCTTAACCAGTCTCTCCTATTTCTTACCTCTCCCTTGTCAATCCAGCCTCTGCTCCACCATCCCCTCACCACACACCCCACCCACAACCTTATTCACTAATTGACACCTACTCGCTTTGCATTCAACCCAAGCCATCTTCCTCCCAACTCAAAACCTTCCCAAACCACGTTGGGAACCTCTGACTCAAGCCACAATTGCTCAGAAACTCCCACTATCTATCTCACAAGGTTGAGTACCTTTTTCTCTACAGCCTGGATCCACCCTCTTCAGCTCTGAACCCTATGTCACCCAACATCCCTAGGCTTAGAACCACCCCCCTCCAAACAGGCTCAACTCTCCAAGCTCAGAGCCTTTCCCACTCCTATCTCAGCCCCCACTCACTACCTCACTAAGAAGCCTCCTATTCTGCCCCTCTCCCACCACAAACACACAGGCCAGAAGCCCCATTCTTGAGGTAGCCGGTTACATTACAGTCTCCGGGGCCTGAAGGAGTCATAGCCCTACCAGGAGCTCCCAGTAGCAGCAAGTGGTACTGCACCCTGCAATACACTGGCCATTCTACACACCTGTGATGCTCGTGGTGACACTTAACCTTCCTAGCCCCTAATGGCCAGCCATGCCTGACCACACAGGACAAAGTCTAAAAAACAACCAGTGACTTTCAGTAACAACTTCAGAATTTGGTCCTATCTTTGCAGTCCATTGGGAAGCTATTTGATTACATATGTTTCAATATATTTTTTTACACTGACTGCACTTAGATTTAGTTTTAATTTCCTAGTTGTTCTGGAACTTTCTATGGTTGCATCCTCCAGAGTTTAGTCAAATATATAGAAACTAGCCAATAGGTGCGGGGGAGGGGATTCATAGTAATTACTTGAAGGTGCCTTTTAGAAATAGTTCTGTAGGCTAATAAACTGATATTTGATTTTGTTTACTCAATTGTATACCAGTCTTTTCCTGTTCTTCAATGAAACAAAGCAACAAGTTATAAATCTGTGAAACTTTCAACTAGCTTGAGCCAGCATTTAGTGATTGTTCTTGTGATGTCATACAAATCTCTCATTTTTTTCTAATGGTGCTCTGTTTCCTTTACAATACTAATATATTGATTAGATTTCTAGTGAAGAACATCTACATTATAATTAATTCAGTGGAGATTAGTCGAATGGCTAATATCTGTACAGCCTTATATTCTTAGAAAGGTTCTTGGTGCCAGGAATCTTGAGGGTGCGGTAACTAGCAACCTCAGGTAAAGTATGCTTCTCATCTTTGACTCTCCAGATCTCTTATTAATTCTCCATTGACACTAGGAGCATTTACTTCTTAAATATATTGCCCTCAATTAACTTCCTAGGTTTCTCCCGCCCCACTGCCAATCCAGATTGTAGCACCCAACAGCATTAAAGCCACCTGGAGAAGGGGGGACAATGCCATGAGCCCCTGTATTCCCCACCTCAGCACTCACAGTGAAGGAGGCAACCCAGTAAGGGTCAAGGCCAGCCCAATGAGGAAAAGTACGGATTCAATCTCTTTCCCAGGCAGCAGGACTCCTGTGGAGGCACAGACAGAAGGCGTGAAGACTCCTCTGGAGCTGCCACCTCCACATTCCACCTCCTCACATTGAGGGCTGAAAGAAGGCCATTCTTTTGGTTCGCTTCATTGCTCACCTGAGAAATTCAGAAATGGCTCTTCAGTTGGATAAAAGGCCTTTATGCTCCCTCCTCCTTTCATTTTTTTAACATATCAAAAAATACTGTCAAAAATGGTTGATCACAAAGAAACAAGGAATAGCTCCATGTGAGAAAACCAGAAATGTTCCTTTGAAAACAATTATGAATTGGCAAAAAGTCAGCTATAAATAGAAACATTTTAAATATGGGTGAAATAGTTTGAAAACTGGGATTATCTTTTCTTATGTACAATCACACTTGGTGTGATGGTGTGCACCCGTAATCCCAGTTGCTTGGGAAACTGTGGTTCGTGGATCACTTGGGGGTTCTAGGCTGCTGTGTGCTATGCCAATTGAGTGTCTGGTGCTATTGTCAGCCTGGCCAGTGGGAAGCTGAAGGACTACCTAGAACATGTCTGACATGTTGTGATTGGTGCCCCCTGTGAGGGCTGATGGACTGATTGATCAAGGTGATATGCAGTCATGTCCAGTGTTTTGCAAGACAAGATTTTATGGTTGTTATCATTAGTGCAAAGTGTGTTCACTCTTAAAACAGAAATACAATAGGCCAAATTCATTCTCAGTGTAACTCCATTGACTTTAATGAAGTAATCCTAGGGGTGAATTTGGCCCAGTCTTTTTCTCTGGATGACCTTTTATTCAAAACGTTCACTATTTGGTTCTGACCATCTACATTTCTATAAAGGCCAGCTTTTTACTCCAAGGTCCCTATATTAGAAGCTATGACAGGCTGTGGGTAAGTGTAAAACAAGCAGTAAGCATGCGGCTTGGAAATTAGAATGGCTACCTACCAAAGAAATTGTTCTTAGGGTCAAAATCCCTTTTTAAACTGTTACAAGGCATAACAATGAGCAAACCAGATCTAAATTCAGACTTTGCCCTTAAATCTACTATACTGGGGAATATTTGTACGGAAGAACACTTGTAACTGATGCAACCCCGGTTATTTTACTCTACTGTTCCATACAGGAGTTATTTATAAGAGGAGTTATTTGCAGAAACCTGACTCTTAGCAAAGACACTCTGAATTCTCTGCCTCTGAGTTGCACCTTCAGTGACATTTACCAGTTTTTATCTTGGTAAGTCATTTCTATTTTAAAGTCATTTCTGTTTTGAAAGTTAACATAGCGCTCATAAAAGATACCTGATTGCTAGCCTCGCCCATTTATCTATGTGCTGACATGGGAACTGACGTTAGTAATTGCACTGGAAACCACAGGCCTAGGGTTGCTGGCAGGGTATTCTCAGGAGAAACTCCTCAACTCTGTAATTCAATTACCCCACTGATCAGTATCACAATCAGTTGACCTTTAGGACACATTATAAGGATCATCTCATGTTTCTGCAGATTGGTTACTTCATATGGGCAATTTTTTTTTGTGGGAGTGAAATACCCTATTTTCTTGTATGAGACATTTTGTACATGCATTCTAACCCATGTTAGATAGGATGTATTTTATGAATCGTCAGACAATAGATAAAATATTTCATCTGGTCTTATAGGCTGTGATCTGCTTCTGTGTAGCAAGACCAAATTTTATGGTCAGAAAACTTCTGAACCACTGAAGACTATATTTGTGTTGTTTGCCAGGTGGAATGCACATCACATAAAGTAAGCGATATATTTCTGCAGATTTCCTGTTCAGTTTGTTGAACAGGTTATCTATTTTTAAAAGCATTGTATTTTAAGCATTAAGGAAGAAACCCATGCTCTTTTGAACCAAATAAGGCAAGCTGTTAAAAAAAATATTATGCATTAATCCCAGTGTCAAGGACTATACAGCATGTGAAATGAGATGGAAGGAAATTTAGCAACTTTTATGAAATCTCATTTTTAACTGTTTTTAAATCTTTTATGTTCTCATCTTTCTTTTCTTTGAAGTTTAATCTTTATTATGTAATATACGAACATTGTAACTTGTAATCATTCTTGTCCTAATAGTTTATAAACTAAGAATGTCTACTTTAACATATGTTTTAGGATAATTTATCTTCTAATAGTGTAAAAAAACCAATAGAAGTGGCCCTGTACAAACAAGAGTTGTTGATTGTTAGCTGATGGTTAAAATACTAAGCTATATTTCAGTTTGCTCCCACTGTGAAGGATCTTTTCCAAGCCGCACAGCAAAGATTAAAATAGGAAAGTCACTAATTTGACAAGACTCCTTTAGAGAGCTCTGCTTACATCTTCCTTTATTTGGGGAAGGGGGGATGTTTTCACTTAATAGAATCGCTTCCACTGGAAAACCTGCATAGCAGAATAGAATTTCTGTGTACACAGCATAGTCTGTAACCTGAGCTCTTGGACTGGTAAGGGTGGAATCTCCAGCTTCAAGACATCCCGGAGATCTTTCAGTCTGATCATTAGCGGGCTACACTAATGAGTCAGGTTTCATTTCCTGCCTTTCCGATTTCCCTTTTCGACACTCAATTCTTCAGAAGCACTCCAGGATACAAAGGGGCTTACTCCCCAGTACTGTACAAATAATTGTTTCTGTTTTCTTTGATCAGGTGCTCCACGTGCACCTTGAAAACCATGTCACAGGAAACAGTTTGAAATGGCCCAGCCTAAAGACCATAAAACTAAAAGAAAAACTTATCTGGTGCACAGGCATGACGACCCTAATCTGTTTATACTGGCTAAAGAACAAAAAATGCTATCATCCACTATTTAATTTATGAGTCAATAATGGTTGCTTGTGATTTTACTCTGCAAACGTTTAAATAATATACTGTTCTATAGACTTGGCAACAAAAGTGTTTCTGACGGACTCCTCCATGCAAAGTAATATAATATACTTTTGTATATCATGCAAAACTATCAAATTGTTTCCGTCATTCACAATCTATACGTAGTAACAATAATCGTATATTGTCTACGAAACCTTTAACAAGAAACCGATAACAGTGCCTGATTATTTAAAAAAGAGACTGCACAACTGCATACGCAATATGTGTGTAATCTACAAACACAGTTTTTACAACTGTGTATATAAATGGAATAAATGCTTATGTAGATGATTAATTATGGAAATACACTAATGCAATTTTTGTGGCAATCAGACACAAACTATATACCTAATTTTTTAAAAAATTGGCCCATCATTTGTCATAGCAATTGCAATTTGCCCTCAAAACATGGACAACTTATTTACAACAGAAAGTTTTACTGGCAAAACATTGACCAGCATGCTGCTACTGACAGAGCTGAAGAGTGTGTACATGTCTGATTGCCTTTGCCAGTGCAGTATGTCCACACAACACCAAGTGGTCTTGGCAGAAGATGTGCAGCACTGTATAGACATGGCAATGCCCCCCAGCACACAAGCTAGTGACAAGCTTTGTAGTATGTTACATGAGACCAGCACTATGGTGGGAAAGGACACTTCCCTTTGTTCCATCCCATAATCTACTCTTTTTTTGCACCGGTTTTCCATCTCTCCACCATCTTGCCATCAAAAACATAGATGCTGAACAGATCAGCAGAGCTCTCTGGTCTGTTTCAGAGACAGGGCAAGTGATTCTTTTTTATTTGCGGAACTGCAACAACTACCAAGACCATGCAGCAGGAAACTGAGAATACTGAGGAGGAATGGATGATATGGACAGTGAATGAAACTGGCCAGCTGTGGCAGGCAATGCTCTACATTGCGGGTAGACAGTTCTGGGCTCATGAAATGACCCCAGAGTGGTGGGATTAGCTCACAATGCAAACCTGGGACAACCAGGAGTCATGCAGAATTTCCCAGTGTGGATTGCCAGTTTGCTGTAGTCAGACAGGGTGATGCTTTGTTTTACTGAGATATAGAGTAATTAGCTGGTACATGAATTATTTCTTTGCTTAGGGGAGCTATTGATTTGTGGGGTTTGCATCTCTGTATTGTAAGACAAAGAGAATAAATCCTGGTTTTCACAAAATAGAATTTTATTATGCAACAGTAAACAACACATAAACAACTAAAAGAGAACGTGCAAGATGCTAACAGCTCAGGGGCACATCACAGATCAGAGTAGGTGTATTCACAGCAGTTCTCCTTATTGTCCACTGGGGCTGAGTGAAGGCATACAGCTTCAGGGAATGCTGGTGCCTTGAGGAGAAAGGTGTAGGAAAGTTGGGGGTGGCTTTGGCCCCAGGGAGAAGGACTTGTTGTCCATGCAGTATATTGTCTTCTGGAGTGTACACTGTGGGTGCTCTACTCCTAATGCTTTGTAGCATCTGTCTGTGTTATCTGAGGAACTGCATGATGTCTGGGTGCACTGGGTCTAGGTTCTCCTGTCTTTTCTCCAGCATTCAGTCCCCACAGTCTCCCGGCTTCCAGACTCAGCAGCCTGGAGCAGTCCTGAGGACATGTCTTCTCTTGTCTGTTTCTCTTTCCTCCCTGTCATGGTGAGTCTCTCAGTGGGTGTCGAAGGGACAGCCCTCAAGGATTCCTCAATCGAGGTCACTGAAAAATGAAGTCGGCGCATCTTTGGCCGACTTACCTGCCATCCTCACGGCGGTAGCGGTCGGCAGCAGGCTCCACCGTCAACTCCAGCTTGTGCCTTTTGGCGAGCTGGAGTTTTGGAGTCGATGGGAGCGCCTTTGGCGATCAATTTATCGCATCTTGATGAGACACAATAAATCGATTGCCAAAAGATCGATCACTACCCGTTGATCCGGCAGGTAGTGAAGACATACCCACTGTTTCTATCTCTTTCCTGAATCTAATCACAACATACAAGTGAAGAGTTTTGGACTTGAACCCCATGAGTTTGAACAGCATAAAAACCTGCACACTACAAATTTACAATTAGAGTGAACTGATGTCCTGATTTTATAGGGACAGTCCAATTTTTGGGTCTTTTTCTTATATAGGCTCCTATTACCCTCCCCCCACTGCCATCCCGATTTTTCACATTTGCTGTCTGGTCACCTTATTTACAATGCATTTTCTGAAAAAGCATACAGGCAGAATGCCCAGTTACTACTATTTTCTATTTTCAGTGTATTTAATTTTATTAGTTAGCCGGCAAGAACTGTCTCCATATGTATTTGAATACTCAGGTATTAGTTTGACATAGCTGACAATTGCTGGAAGCTTTTTTTTTTTTAGCCTTTTTGCAATGTATTGAATTTTATTTGGTTACCTTGCCTGCACAAGTATATTCCTTGAAAGCAAAATTATTTGCTGGCATTATCTATTTGTGAATGTTTCTGACTGCTTTTTCCTGTTTTTTTCTGTCGGTTTTGCCCAAAGAGGCCAGTGCATGCTTTTAAAATAAACCAGCTACTTTAAAGCAGAATTCATTTGATCCCTGTTCACACATGGTCACCTGCCATTTTGAGAGGGAAAGAGGAGAAGTTTGGGAGGCCCTGGAGAAAGTAAAACACTTGGCATTCATTAATGAGGCCAGTGACTTACACCCATCTGGACTCCTTTCTCCTTCCTCAATGGAGCTCAGCTGGGTCTTGAGGAAGTCTTCACTCTCCATCAGCTCTGCATCATCCACATCCCCTTCTTCAAAGAGTTTATCATTAGTGGGCAGTTCAAGAATGCCTTCTTCTGGATGTCATGAGTTGTCCCCTGCCCATAGTGGGTAGATGGTGGGATTCCCTCTTGAGATGGCATAGCCCTCTACATAATAGCAGAAGCTTTGGGAGACAGCACTAGATTTTTTGTTGCCCTCCTTTGTCTTTTGGTAGGATTGCCACAGCTCATTCACCTTTGCCCGCCATTGAAAATTGCCCCTGTCATATCCCAGCTTCTGCATCCTCTGTGCAATATCTGCATAAACATCTTTATTCTGGTGGGAATTCTGCAGCTGTGCCTGCCCTGCTCCTCCCAAAATCAGGACATTCAAGACTTTGTTTCTGGAGCAGGCATCAGCATAACGCTTAGCTGGAGTTTTCCATGGAGCCATACCTATGTACTCGCAAAGGTAGGCTAGCAGGAAAAGAGATACTGCCAAAATACTATGGGGATTTTAAGTTGTGCGGGGGCGGGGCATGGGTTACTGGTCATTGTGAACCTTTGGTAGCAAAAATTCAACCAGAGCAGTCACTCCCCTGGGCACAGTAGCATTGTGAGTTTGTTGCTGGAGGACTGTTTGTACTAGTACCAGTACATCAGCATGCACACAGGCACTATGCTGGTCGAACTCTACTGCTAGAGGCCTTATGTCACTAGGGGAACTGGTTTAACTTTCACTGGCAAGAATTCAGGGTTTTGTTGGCAGGGTGGATGCATGCCAGTAAAATTTTACAGTGCACACCAGGCCTAAGAGTAGAAGCAGAGTAAATCTCAAACATCCCATACTATATACAATAAATAGAGAGTCCCACAATAAACAGTAGTACTAATAAGGAAACAAACGTGTGAACCATGATGGAAGGATGACACAGGCAGATGTGAAGGAGTAAAGAATTCCAGAATTGTAGACCATTGTTTCCAATTCATTCCACATTTTACCTAGGAACTGCCAAAAGGGAAGGGATGAGCCAGTGCAATGTAGAAAGATTGAAGTTGGAAGATTTGTGTCTTTAAAAGACCATAATTGAGGAAGTTTTAGCAGCCCAGAGAAGAGATGATGAAGAGGTGGTAAGGGGATAAAAAGAAACATAGCTCAGGGAGGAGGTGAACACAAAGGAGAACTGGTTGCTGTAAAGGAGTATCCTGCCAATCTCAGTGATGTTACTCTGGATTTACATCTCACCCATTGTCTCTATCTATATTTTTTTACAAAGACAAAAATAATAAAGTTCCTCTTAATATTATTCCAAAATATTTTTCAGAAGAAGAAATTTCTTATGGAACAGAATATTCAGCAGAACAGGGAAATTGTTTCTTACAAACATCAGGGGGAAAATAATTACCTGTGCCAAAGAATGCAAATTGCCTTCAATAATTGGCCTGCCACATTCTGGACTAGCTTCGGCTTCTAAAAGATCTTAAATTGTAGCCTCAAGTAGAGTGCATCACAGTAGTTTAATCTCAATATACAAAGACACAGAAAAATGACACCAGGCCCACATCTGAAACAAGACATCTATGACAGAGTGCTGGACAACAGCAACTGATTCAGCACTCTGATCACTGCAACTTCAGTTAGTTTCCCTGTGCACACCGGAATATGAGAACTGTACCAAACTGATCAATTGGCAATAAGCTGAAAAGAGTAAAAAGCTAATTACCTCATTAACTTAGAAGGTACAAAGGCATAAGAAGGAAGCACAAAAACGAGAGAGAAATAGGGTGACCAGACAGCAAATGTGAAAAATCTGGATGGGGTGGGGAGTAATAGGAGCCTATATAAGAAAAAGACCCAAAAATCGGGACTGTCCCTGTAAAATGGGGACATCTGGTCACCTTAGAGAGAAAGTGAAAGAGCGGTAGTCTGGTAGAGCTAGGAGCACAGAAGATCTCTGCCTTATAGCCCCAGGATACTATTAAAGCTGCTGCACGATCTGTAAAGGTGGCGGGAATGAACTTTGTAAATAAACAACTGAGTGTTTGACTCGAAAAAAGTCTCCGAATAGTTTCCTTGTCTTGAAGGAGGCAAGAATGGAGCATGTCCCTGCCACAAAGTTCCACAACTTAGCAAGCAAGGATGGAAAAATGTGTTCTTCAGGGCTGGTACCAGGGCACACAGTAGTACCTTTGGATCAAATAAGACAGTAAATTGTGAAATTAATTCACAATCCATGGCTGCACAGTCAGTTTGCCTTGCTGATATAATCAATCAATGCAGTCAAATTTTCTGTTGCTTTGCCAAACCTACTAAAGTTATCACAGCCTTATCCAGACTGAGCCTCAAACCAGCTGGTCCTCATTCAGGACCCAATTTCTTGGTCATTTATTACCCTTCACCAAAGGAATCAGCTGTAAGGAGAAATACAGCAGGGTAACATTCACCTAGTGCAGACACTGTAGCCCACAATCTCTTTACTAACCTTCCTAAGAGTCTAACACACATATTGAAAAAATAGGTGGGCAATACAGCAGAATCCTGTAGTTCCCAGCATTAGACAGTTTTCGGGATGGATAAATAATCACTCTCTGGTTCCTCTCTGATATTAAGAAGCAAAGCTACTTCAGAGCAGTTCCATCTATTTCCACGAAGGACCACGGCATTGTCATCAGCACCTCTTGATCAACCACATCAAAGACAAGGGACAGACCCAATAAAATCACCATGGACATTGGGGGCCTGGTTCTCATTTCACTGTCAGTGTAAAAAAGACCTTAAAATATGGCTAATTTACATTTATGCTCACTTTGAGGCCTATTTACTCTGCCACAGTGATGTAATATGGCCTTAGTATACAGAAGAATCAGATCTATTATGCTCATCATTGACCAGTTTCTGCAGTTTTTGTCCCATACTTGCGGCTAAATCCGGATTTGCTAGCAACAAGAAAATATCAGTACTGGTAATATTGCCATAGCTATTTCATCACCATTTTCTCAATGATCAACCCCCGCCCCCACCCAAAATCAGGAGACTCAATACTAATAATGTGTTGCTGAGATCATCAGAAACATGAGTTGATTTCTTGACTAAAAGCCTCACTGACGCATCTTTAAACACACCTAGCATCCAAACCTCATACAACAATGCAACGATCGTTTCCATCAACAAAGGACCCGCTCTCTCACTACTGGCCTGTACCAGCCTAGAGTGACATAGCTCCCAATGCACGGAGGAGGCCCAAAGAAAGACCCTGAATACTTCCACACCTTCAGTGAGAAACACTGACCAAAACCCAGAGAATGATCTGCATTTGTCTCCTCCTGCATCCATGAATTCAACAAGCTGCATCTACAATCAACAATTTTATCAACACAGTAATCAGCAAATTCCTCACAAGAAAAAAGACATGATTTAGTTTCCAAGTTTGGATAAACTGGATTAACCAAGCTATCTGCTACCCAAAACAATTCAAATATGCATAATACTAAAGTACTATGATGGAGAAAAACTTACCCTGTCCTGCTTCCAAATAAGATTTTTTTAATGATTTATGTCATATAGATCAGACTTAATCTGGGACTTCGTCCACTGGTATTCATAACCTTCTTCCCTCTCCTTTCATCCTCCGCAAGTCATCTGTGAACCACAGTGACCTGGCAGGGCAAAGTCAGAGCAAGGGCATTCAGGAACCACTGTATCAGTAGCTGTGGACATAGTTCTTGATAATATCCCACTAGATCATCAATAGGGTGGAAAACTATTGTACACTTTGCCTTCCAGAGTACACTCCCTCAGAGACTTTCTGAAACATGTCTGCCTACCTAACTCTTGCAGGCTTTTTAAACTGCTATATATCAATGAAGTAATTACGTTAACGTTAATAACCACTTGGTAAAAAGCAAAAGAACATTCATTATAAAAGAAAGATGTAAAGGCTTGTTCTTCCCCTTCAACCACTGCCTGTTTGGCAAAAACATAAAAGATAATGTCACAATTGTTTCAAAACAAATAAGAGAAAAGACAAATTAACTTGTGTTCTTTTCATGTCAACTCCTAAGGCATTGTTGAGCTTTCAAATGGAAAATAAATAACTATTGACCAGAGGAGAAACCAGGATGTAGAATTATATTAATGCAAACTCTCTCGTGTGGAACATCATTCTGTTAATTAAAAAAGTTGCAGGTAGAAAGTTACAAGTTCAACACATAATTAAAAATTTGGGGCAACAATATTAAAAGGTATGGCATCTAAGCTCTCGTTTTCAGAAAAATCAGTAACAGAAGGGAAACAATTTAAATTTTATTTTAAAAATTTTTCTATGAGTTTATATATCTTGCTTTAGTACTGCCCTGGAAAACAAGTTCATTCATTATGGTTGATAAACACATATTTTTACATGCAATGTTTGAAACCATATTTTATTCAAATGTACACTGGCAAGGATTTTTCTCTCTGTGTTGTATATGATTATATGTAGAAATACATATCCATACATTTAATTAAAATATAGATTAGGTTGCTATATGGAGCATAGGAATGCTCTTGTTTCCTGGTATAGCCAATAAATAAGGCTTGTCAAAGGGCAAAAAACCTTTGGCAACAATTCAGATATTTGTTGTGGAGAGGGCAAATTCTGGTTCCCCTCCTTCCCCTTGGCAGGGACCCTGGTCCCCACTTGACTTCCCCCCTCTTTCATGGACCCCGGGTATCCTTCGGCCAGGGAGTCCCCCATCTCTATGAACCACCCACAATCCCTGAGCCAGTGACACCAGGAGCCAAATTCTCTGTGGATTCCCCTGTGCTCCACTGTACCGTACAGGAACAGAGTGTCCACACGCCAGGTCACAACACTGATCCAACTGTCCTTCCATCTGTACGGAGGGGCAGCTGGGTCAGATTTCTGTGGCATTGTGACCTCCCATTTGGAGTGTCACTTCAGACTGCTCCGGCTGCAGCCCCACTGACTTAGTACAGAACCTCTGCTTAACAATGGCCTCACAGCCAATACAACTTTGAGCTAATGCAAAAACCTGGGGGGTGGCACTTGCACCATGCTCCGCCCCCCACGTTGCCACTACTGCTACACAAAAAGCTGAAGTGGGCTAGCTAGAAACTAAACTGCTGAGAAAATATTAAGAAATCCCCCCATCGATTATGTCTGCTAGTGACTTCCCCCAAAACTGTCACATTCACAAGAGAAAACAAAATGTGATTTCCAAAAGTGTTTCTCCTGGTCTTTTCATTATTATAAGGAATGACCCCCTTTCATCTCCCCGCATCCAATGAAACCTCCAAACAAACCAACAAAACACCCTCTTAGAATCATTTCCATCCAACAGCTAAACTTTGCCTTCCAGACTATAGCAGACCATTACCAAGGCTTGATTAGAAATGCCGCATAGACAGGAATGTTTCAATGGATCTGCAACCCCTCCTCTAAAACCTTGTCGACTAGCCCAGATTGAGGGGAATAGCTACTGCGGAATAAGAGAGAAGCACGTCCCATAAACAAGTTGCTCTCCGTAGGAGAGATGGGTGTATTGTATATACACTGCACTGTCACCAACCCTAGAGCCTTCTCGCTATCTATAGGCTAGCAGCTCAATACCACCTTAGTGTTTCCCCTTACTAATCAAGGGAAGACCATAGCTCTCGCTAAGCTATGTGGGCAGACAGAGGGCACAAGGTATAAGAAGCCCCAGCAGCTGGTGCAGACCATAATGCATCCTGATACAACGCTAGTCTGGTGCTTTGGGATCTGGGTTATTCTGGTGGACTAGCAGAAGCTGTTTGTGTACTTAAATTTAAATGGGAAGAATGGAGGGGAAGTGGCCAACAAATATCCAGCTCCTAGAGGACACAGATGGCAAAGTAGAGCGTCGACCCCAGAATATGTTGGGTGCGCCGCTGTTTGGTGGAATAGTAGAAACAACCATTACTGGGTGTGTGGCCAGGATCTGGCAGGAGCCAGGCGCCCCATGTGAGGTTTTACAGCACTCTTGCACGGGGGTGCAGCAGGGCCCAGATTTAACCCCGGGCTGACACGTCCTGTTCTCCAGCAGGCGGTGGGAGTGGGGGGATCCGACAGGCGGCAGCAGCTCCAGCGACCAGACCTCAGGCTTCGCGGCGCTGTCCCGCTGGGAGGTGTCAGGTGCCACCAGAGCGTCGAGGGGTCTCTACCCCCGTCCTGTCTTTAGCCATTGGCACTGGGGGGGGGGTGTGTGGGTGCAACCCGGGGAGGGATCCGGTGCGTTCGGGCTCCCAGCCTGGTCCCTGCGCGGTCTAAAAGCCACTCGCCCATCCCAGCCGTGGCGGCCGAGGGGAGATGGGGGGGATAGTGCGAGTGGCCCCGGGGGAGGGAGAAAGCAGCTGCGGCTCTGGGCCGGGGCCAGGCCCGGGCCGGGGCGGCAGCAGGAAGTGGCTAATCTCCCCGCGGGTCCCCCCGGCGCGTCTGTCGCAGGCAGGGGGAGGATGCTCCGCGGGCGGCAGGGGTGGGGTCTCTGGGGCTGCAGCTCCCTCTGCTGATTCGGCCGGGCCGGCTGCTCCGTGCAGTTCCTCCCGCGAGCGCCTGCTGCTCCGGGACCGCTCCGCTCCGCCGCGCCGGGCTCCGCTCGCTCAGCGTCCCCCATGGCCAGCCTGGCTGCGGAGATCCTCGCCTTCCTGCTGGCCATCTCGGGCTGGGTGCTGGTCTCCTCCACGCTGCCCACGGACTACTGGAAGGTCTCCTCCATCGACGGCACCGTCATCACCACCGCCACCTTCTGGGCCAACCTCTGGAAGACCTGCGTGACCGACTCCACCGGCGTGTCCAACTGCAAGGACTTCCCCTCCATGCTGGCACTGGACGGTCTGCACCTGCCCCTGCTGGGGCTTCTTATCCCTCTTTGCTTCTCTGTCTGTCTGTCTGTCTACCAGCCCCGCGCCTGGGGTAGGCGCCCGGAGCCCCCCGCGGCTAGTAAGCAGCCCCGTTGGGCTGAGAAGGGGCTAGGCTCGTTGTGTGCACTCTAGACACACATCCCCAGAGCAACGGGCCTGCGGCAACACAGCTGGCGAGGCGTCCTAGAGGGGTGGCAGATGAGAAGAGCTGGCACTGGGGTGACCCTCTCTAGTCAGCCTTTCTGGTGATCTGCTGCAGGTCGGCGGGGCAAGAGGTTCATGATTTGGTGGGAGAGATTGCGAGGGTTTGTTTGCTGGGGTCGGCAGAGTGCTCTTTATAACCATGAAAAAGACCAGAAGAAACCCTTTCAGAAATCCTATTTTGGCCTCTTCAGCTTCTGAATTGGAGAGTTTCGGGGGTGGGGGGATGACAGTAGCAGCCATGGTTAATGGAGGGATTTCTCAGAATATTCTCAGCAGTTTAATTTCTATTTGGTGCACTTTAACTCTGTTTTTAGCCCATCAACAACTCTTACTTACCTGCCATAGGAAGCATTCTTTTTCTTGGTGTATCAGCATAATCTGTACTTTGAATCAACGCATCAACATAATATCTATAGAGAGAGAAACAATCCTTGCCAAATTACAGTTGAATAAAATATGGTTTCAAATACTGCACGTAAAAATACCTGTTTATCAACCATAAAGAAAGAATGTGCTTGTTTCCCAGGGCTGTAGGGAAGCAAGTTTTATACACACATTGGAACATTTTTTAAAATAGCCCCCAGTATGAATTGTTTCCCTTCTATTATTATTTTGCTGGAAATCAGACCTTAAATACAAATTTTAAATATTACTTGATGAACTTATAACTTTCCCCCAGCAACTTTTTAAATTATCAGAAAGATATTTCACTAGATACAGTTTACATTAATATAGCTCTACATCCTGCTTTCTCCTATTATCAAGAATTATTTATTTTCCACTGGGAAGCTCAACAGTGCATCTGGAGTTGATAAGAAGAGAACAGGAGCTATTATTTCTATTCTCTTATTTGTTTTTAAACTATTGCCATATTTTCCTTTATGTTTTTGCAGTGATTGGAGAAAAAAATGTAATTCTTCTGTTTTACTGTTCTTTTCCTTTTTACTAAGTGGTTATTAACTCACATGTAATTACTTCACTGATATGTAGTACTTTAAAAGCTTGCAACAGGTAGGTAGGCACAAATATGCATTGCTTAGTTTTGAAGCGATCAGCAATACAGAATCAAAACTTTCAATTTTAATATAGTGTTTGAAGCTAAATATTAGTTTATTGCTGCAAATCCATACTTTTGTGCAATTTAAGAGGAATCATAAACATTGTTTAGGCAGGAAGGATTTTTTTAAAAAAACCTTTACACCATTTTGAGAAAACTGTATAGACAATATGTTGGTTGCTATGTTACTTGTTTCAGTGCTTAATCTATTGCCTGTTATATTTAACTCTTGCTCAACTTTTTATTTGAAGGGTTGAAAATGATGGAATTTAGGCAATTTCTGAAGTTCTAATGACATGGTTATTATCACAGTACAATGGGTCAGGCAATGTATCCCACCAACACTACAGATAACCTCTGAGATAACCTGCTGATATTCAAAATATATACCTAGACAGACAGAAGGTGTTAAAACAGGCATAATCCTTTCTGTAAAACAAATTAAGATCTACAGTATTTGGTATATTAGCACACGCCCTTTTGACACGTGGCTGTGAGAGAGGTCAATAATATTTCTTATGCTGAAACTGCCTTTTAAAAATGGTTGGGAGCTGAATGGCTGTAGGAGATTAATAATGAGATATAAAACCTTTAATTTATCTCTCCTATAAAAGATCCCTCTAGAGCTGATCAGAGGTACAGTGCCAGGTTAATGTAGGTCACCTTGAACTACTCTTGCTTACGCTGTTCCTCATTTATGGACAAATAGAGGAGTTCACACCCGAATCCTGCCACTTGTTCCATGCGAACAGACCACGGCACCTGCGCAGAGTCAGTGGGACAGAGCCTCAGACACTGTCATTTGTCGTGGCTCCACTGATTAAAATGATGCCAGGATGAAGTACATCAGTTGTGGATATGATTTCCTGACTTCAGTAGGGTTTGGCATTGGTGCTATGATCCTCCTCCTTGGAGCCAGGTGGAGGATCATATTCAAAGGCTGCAGCCAGTCATCTTTCAAAATTACTAGGGCTGTCAAAGGATTAAAAAAATTAATCACGATTAATTGCACAATTAAAAAATTATTAGCGCTGTTAAACAACAGAATACCATTCATTTAAATATTTGGGGATGTTTTCTACATTTTAAAATATATTGATTTCAATTACAACACAGAATACAAACTGTACAGTGCTCACTTTAGATTTTTGATTACAAATATTTGCATTGTAAAAAACAAAAAAATGTTTTTTCAATTCACCTCATGCAAGTAGTGTAGTGGAATCTCTTTATCATGAAAGATGAACTTACAAATATAGAATTACATAGAAAAGAACTGCATTCAAAAATAAAACAATATAAAACTTTAGAGCCTAAAAGTCTACTCAGACCTACTTCTTGTTCAGCCAATCGCTCAGATAAACAAGTTTGTTTACATTTGCCAGAGATAATGCTGCCTGCTTCTTATTTACAATGTCACCTGAAAGTGAGAACAGGCATTCTTATGGCACTGTTGTAGCCAGCATTGCAAGATATTTACATGCTAGATGCACTAAATATTCATATATCCCTTCATGATTCAACCACCATTCCAGGGGACATGCATCCATGCTGATGATGGATTCCACTTGATAACGATCCAAAGTTGGACAGACCAACGCATGTTCATTTTCATCATCTGAGTCAGATGCCACTTTCAAGAGTTCTGAAAGCATGCTCAACACCTCATCCATCTCAGATTTTGGAAGGCACTTCAGAGTCTTAAACCTTGGATCGAGCTATCTTTAAGAATCTCACATTGGTATCTGCTTTCCATTTTGTGAAATCTGCAGTGAAAGTGTTCTTAAAATGAACAACATGTGCTGGGTCATCATCTGAGACTGCTATAACATGAAAAATATGGCACAGCATATGTAAAACAGAACAGGAGACATACAATTCTCCCCCCCCCCGCCAACAAGTTCAGTTACAAATTTAATTAAAACATTATTTTTTTAACGAGCATCATCAGCATGGAAGCATATCCTCTAGAATGGTGGCCAAAGTATGAAGGGACATGTGAATGTTTAGCACATCTGGTGCATAAATACCGTGCAATGCCGGCTACAAAACTGCCATGCGAACATCTGTTCTCACTTTCAGGTGACATTGTAAATAAGAAGCGGACAGCATTATCTCATGTCAGTGTAAACAAACTTGTTTCTCTTAGTGATTGGCTGAACAAGTAATAGGACTGAGCAGATTTGTAGGTGCTAAAGTTTTTCATTGTTTTGTTTTTGAGTCCAGTTATGTAACAAAAACAAATCTACATTTGTAAATTGCATTTTCATGATAAACAGATTGCACTACAGTATTTGTATGCAGTGAATTGAAAAATACTTTCTTTTGTTTATCATTTTTACAGTGCAAATATTTGTAATAAAATATTAATAAAGTGAGCACTGTGCACTTTGTATTCTGTGTTGTAATTGAAATGAATACATTTGAAAATGTAGAAAACATACAAAAATATTTAATAAATTCCAATTGGTATTCTAAATATTTAATAAATTCCAATTGTATAATAGTGCGATTAAAACTGATTAATCGTGATTCAATTTTTTGATTGTGATTAACTTTTTGCAGTTAATTGCGTGAGTTAACTGCAATTAATCGACAGCCCAAAAGATTACTAAATCCTCTTTTTAACTGGGTATTTACTTCCAGGCTTACTTTTTATTAAGGTATGTAAAATCAACAATAAAGCTTGTGGGATCAGGAATATTTTGTTAATCAGAATTCCAAAGAGAAGTAAAGATAGGACAGAAAGAAAAATTTAAAATACAAGACCAAGAAGACATGGAGTTTCAGGTAGTTTGCTTCACTCTCTCTCTAGCAAGTGCAGTTCAAGTTAACTGATCTGCAGCTGAACACTTAGTAGACCCTGGGTTTGTTAATCTAGGCCTCGAGTACCTCCACTTATTTGTAACTTCAGTTAGGAATTCTTGACCCCTGGGTCCCACACTGGGACTCCAGAGTCTACACTGCATTATGCATGCCCAAGTCCAACCACACATATTCCAGACTTTCTAGTTCCCAGAATGTGGCCACTGAGACCTTATGTTCATGGTGCAGTGTGCAAACCAACCTGTAGACTTTCAAGCCCTAAGTTAACAAACCCAGGTGCTTCTAATTCAAGTTCTACTAACCCTGGGCTTACATGACAGCCCAGACAAACCCACAGCGTCAACAGCTTAGGCAAAAGACTTCTAAATGTTATTTAATTTTAAGACTGTTTTGCTAACTAAAATTATAGAAAGAACAGGAGTGTCCGTGGGAGTGGGGAGTACTTTGGTGGACTCCCAAAGCATAAGGGTGTCTCTATACTGTAAACAATAAGTTTTCAGCCCTGGGTCCTGACTTGACTCAGGCTTGGGCCCTCCACCACTGTTGGGTCCTGGAACCCAGGGTTTGAGCTGTGAGTTAGTGCAATTTGGGTGTAGATGGGAGAGGCGTTAGGCTTCAGCCTCAGTTCAAACCCTGGACTTCCACTACAATGTAGGCAGACCTTTAGAGAGCTTTCCCCCATCCCCACTGCACGGCCTTCCTAGGAGTAAGCTGAATTCCAGTTCCTATGATCAAGGCAATGTAGGCGCTGCATCCTCCCTATTCCTCTGGGTAAGGAAGCATGAGGGAGTGAGAAAGAAAAGAGGTGGATCAATTGCTCCATCCCCATTGCCAGGCTGTAGCAAGTGGAGCTACCCAGTCCCATGCAGAGAGAATGTGCTGCACTCTCCATGAAAGTGGGTAGCAGTGTCCATGCTCCCCTTGCACTAACAACGTGCATGTGTGTAAAGAAGGGATTGGGGGTGGGGGGAAATCTGAAGAACACCTTTGCCTCTGCTTTGGGACCACACAGCTCCATAATGCCACTTGCTAGGCCCTATGTAGAATGGGCACAATATAGCCCATCGCGCTTAAGGGCCCAATCTGACACTTCTTACACAGGCAAAATCATCATGTGGTGTGGGGTGGAAGACTGCCTGAGTAAGGAAGGCACAAACAGGCCTTTAATTTACCACCCTTTTAATTTTGTGTGCTGCTGATCACAGACATAAACAATAATAAAACAACCAAATAACATCAGCATATCATTTACAGCATTCCACACCAGTGGATCAAATGACCCGTTAAAATAACATAGCTGAACAAATATGTACTTGTGAAATAAAAGGGGTATTATATAGCTTAGAAACCTGTACAGAACCACAAATGCTATGGGTGTGTGTTTGAAAAGGGAATCTGTGCAATATCTGTAAAGCAATCTCACCGTTTCCCATGATGCAGTCTTAACAATAGCATAGCAAGTATTTATTTTATTTATTGAAAGCACCCATCCCCAGCGCTTTATACATTTTTTCGTGTATTATACTTAATAGATGTGTAAGCTCCACATAACTTTTTGTCACACATGACGGCAGTGAGGCACTAAAGATCATTACCTAACAAGATTCTTTGGAATGTGAGACAAAACATATTTGTTAAAAAAAACCCTGAAATAGTTTTCTGTCAGAATGTTGCTGAACATGCACAATGTGGTGAAAACACGTTAGATACCCCGAATAACTATTTTGTTCCTACTCTGTTTAAAATGTGTCACTTTCAGTCTGTTTCGGCTGTGTTTATTTGGATGCCCAACAGATGCATATAATTATACCCCAGTGCCAGATAATTAGTGGTGGCAATATGCGTATGGAAATGGTGGATTTCTGGTCTTCACTAGAAGATACTGAAGAAGTACTCTTTGGTAATCCCCCCTTTGACTTGTATGGCCTTTCTAAATTTTATTGAGCAATGTTATGTTCTTATTAGCTAGTTTGTATCTAAGAAAAAATCAACAAAGCAAAAAATATGTCACTGTTGTAACCAAACACATTCATATGCAACACATTTAACTCTGGTCCAAGCAAGCAGAAGTTGGACTTGATAAAAAGATCATTACCCTGGTTCTCATTTCCAAGTCAATCGCTAACACATCTTCTGTAACTGGCTACATGTTTTGTAGTTTTCTATATCGCCCGGCACCACAGTAACTAGGTAACTCCCAGGTAAATTCGATCTGTATAATGAGGTCCCTAGTGGAACTCATGGAATCTTCTCTCCAACTCCCTTGTTTCGTTTACATTACATGTCAAAATTTTATTTTATAAATTCTGCGTTAAAAACACCCTAATTGGATGATTTCTTTGGTGAGCTCAACTGAACTCAGAGTCTAGTTGGCCTACACAACTGAGAACTTTTGGGCAGCAGATTCCAGTGATATTCCAAGACATGGTATTTCCACTAATTGAAACTGTTTCCTGTTTGAGTGAGTTAATTATTTCTTGCAGTCTCACTACCCTCTATTATTTCCAATGTGTGCTTTGACCTTTACTAAGGAATGAATCTCAGCCATGTTGTTTTTTGCATAGGCTCGTTATTTTTGGTAAATGTTTAATACTTCTCCTAGGAGATTTAGCCATAAATTAAGTTTTAGAGTACCTCTGGGTAAATAAGTTCATGCTTCAGCACCTTTATGTGTTAATTAGCAACTAACAGTGGCAGTAAATTGGACCTGTCAAAAATAATGGCTTCCTTGGTCAGTTTTCATCTACAGCTTTACCTAAATGGTGTTACCACAAACACTTTTCCAAAACAAGGAAAATAAGGTGATGAGAGATTATGAATATTTATATTGCTACGGTTAAAAATGAAGTAGCTTATTAGCTACATATGTACATAATTATGTATTTTTTAAAGGACCAAATTTTGAAGTTCCCGTTAAAACTTCACTCCTACTGACATCATTGTCAGCCTTCCCTGAGTTAAGAGTGCAGGATTTGGCATAAAAATGGAAGGTTCATTATCAGGGGAATAGGAATTGAAACAATTTTAGATTTTCATTTTCCTTTTCTCCTGACAGTCTACTACTAATAACATTTCACTCTGTCCGAGGCAAGTATATATGACTTTTACTACATAAGCCCTCTCACAACTAGACAAGCCTTTTACAGTTTGTGCCAGTGCAGTTTAAAAAATAATTCAAATTACTCACTGTTAGGCATACCCAAATATTTTGGTTCGTTCTCATAACTTTTGGTTGCTAACGTTTTCTGGGGTTTGGGAGCAACCCTAAACATTTGGAGGTGTTCCTATGCTCTATTCAAAAGTGGTTTAGCACTGATCTCACTGAAAGAATTTCTCCTCTAAGGCTCAGTAGAACTCTGTGTGGGAATTTGATTGTGTTCTTAGCTTTACCTACAGTTTGCTAATGAACCCTCTCAATACTAAACACCTTCCATAGTTACTTTGAGCCAAATATATGCATGTGGAGCTGAAGGGAGAGATGAGAGGCTATTGCACTCTGGCTCCCGAACCAGGAGGGTGAGGCTATGGAGTACAACAAAGGGGTAGAGCCCTGCATGGATACAAAATTTGTATCCACATCCAATCCACAAAAATGGTCCACAAATAGCCACAGATTTGCAGGGCTGTATAGAGGGGCTCTCTCAGAACATCCTACAGGATCTGCAGAGATGGGACCTGTTTTTCCACTTTCCTCAGGCTCTACAAAGTTTCAGGGAACATCCCTTGTCCTCTCTGGATGGCCATGAACTCTATCCCCAGAGGAGAATATCTCTTAGATCTTCTGTTCACTTTTTAGAGTCTGCTGCTTTTCTGCAGGTAGGGAAAAGGGGAGAATATAGACCTTACTTAAAAAATACCCAGCCCTGCTCCATATTAAAATGCAACATGTTCTGCACATAGGAATTCCAGAAGCAAACTAGAAAACTATATGTGAGTATTCCGAATACTTTTCCAGCTCACAGCTATTGCACAGTATTGTTAGTGTAACAACCCTGATAGCAAGCTAAAATGTCTGGGGTATGCTTTTTTTTATGCACTGACTTTTTTTTCTACATTTTTCTTTGCCACAGTTATACATGTGTATATATGACTTATCATATATTGGATGCTTGTAAATAGTTCACATTTATTCAGATTAGTACTGTTTTCCTTCAGCAGACATTTGTCACAGTACTGCTATAGAAATAAGAGATAACTATATTATAGGCAGAACAGGTCACACCATTTATTTGCCTGGCAGTTCCCATTATACAATCCTGTTTTCCGGTATAATTTTGCCAAACTTAAACTGTGTCTACCTCAAGCTACTTTTTTGGGGGTGCGGTGGGGGGGGGGAGAGTTGAAGGGGCTAAAAGGTGGAGAATTTCAGCCAGAATAATTCAAATATTTCTTAGAATGAGGCTAGGGAAAATACATTGTTTTGCCACATTAAAAAATTCTGGGAATATTTTCTCTAAGAAGTTTTAGCAGTGCCATGCTTTGGAGCACAGACTTGAAAGGTGGCAGGGGAGTGGCCTTTGTTTCAGGGATGTGTTATCCCTATAAAAAAAAAAGACCACACTGTAATTGAAAAAAATCACAGTTCACACATGCTCAGTCGAGATTTCTTAGGGTTTAATAAGTAAAATCACTGAAGACTCTTCCCTTACTGAATACTCTTCCCTCACTCCAGCATCTCCAGCTCCTAAGCTAGTGCTGACATGACTGCATGTGTCAGTCCTACAGAGCAGGTTCCCTCCATCCTAAGGCTATAGGGGCAAAGCCAGACTTTCCCTGCTTTTGGCTTCTTGGGGCTGGGGTGGGGCCAGACGCTAGAACTGAGAACAGGGAAATTGTCTCTCCTGTGCTCTCTGTGACCACCCTGCTGGTGCTCAGGTACACTGGAGGAGAAAGCCACCTGACTTGAATGCAGAAGGCATATGCGCCAAATCTTTGGGTTCTCGAATAGTGGGTGCTCAGCTCCCATTGGCAGCCCTGCGGATTAGTTCTTCTTCCTCTCTCCCCAACCCTCTCACCTGCTGATCAACTCTTTCCCCGCCCTCCCAATGCCTCCCTCCTGCCATGATCAGCTGTTCAGCAGCATGCAGGAGATGCTGTGGGGAGAGGAGTGGGGGCAGGAAGGGGAAGGGGGAGGGGCAGAGTCGGAGCAGGAAGAGGTGGGGTGAAGGCTTGGAGGAAAGGATGGATTGGGGGCAGGAACTGGGATGGAGTGTGGGTCGAGGCTCACCGGAAACTCTCAAGGTCAGTGCCTCTGGCAGAGGAGACAATAACTGGAGCTGGGGCCGGGATTGGTGCAGGAAGGCTGATGGAGTAGATTATGACCTTGAGCCTGAAAGGGGTGAGGAAGAGACTGGAGGCTGGCAGAGAAGGGAAAGAGGGAAACCAAGACTGGTGATGTCTGGTCAAAGAGACGAGGAAATTGGGAGGCAGTGTTACCGGAGAGACTGAGTTCAGAAGAGGAGCCAGGGAGGGAGAGTGGGAGTAGGAGGCAGGGTGTTTAAGACTGGGAAGGCGGGTGGGGAGGAGGGAAGGAGAGACAGATATGACGAGGAGGCCGGGTGCAGGGGGACAATTGGGCCTGGCTGAGCAAACAGCCATGGGAGGCAAGAACTCTGAGACTGGATGAGAAGCTCAGAATGTGAGACTGGGTCTGAGAGCCAGCAGAGAGACAAGGAACATGGGCTGAGATGGGGTTACTGGAGACTAGGTGGAGAGAGAAACTGCCAGATTGGGGGTCGGGAGGGAACAGGGACTGGCTGGGGGCAAGGAGACTGGGAACAATGAATCAGAGGTGGACTGTGGGAGGGATGGGGAAAGGCTGGGCAAGGAGGCTGGGAGCAGGGGGAGACTGAGACTGGAGGAAGCAGACTGAGGGGAATCCAAAGGAGTGAGACTATGATTTGATGGACAAGGAGACAGGGACTGAGATCAAAAGCTGGAGAAGTGAAGATTGGGACTGCTTAGGTGAGGAGATGGGACTGTAATGAAGAGCCACTAGTACAGTAGAGAAGAACTGAGACATGGACAGGATAGCAATCGGGGGAGGTCCCGGACAATTGGAAAAAGGCAAATATAGTGCCCATATTTTAAAAAGGGAACCCAAGGAACTATAGACCAGTCAGTCTAACTTCAGTCCCTGGCAAAATCATGGAACAGGTCCTCAAGGAATCCATTTTGAAGCACTTGGAGGAGAGGAAGGTGATCGGGAACAGTCAACATGGATTCACCAAGGGCAAGTCATGCCTGACCAACCTGATTGCCTTCTGTGATGAGATAAGTGGCTCTGTGGATATGGAGAAAGCAGTGGATGTGATATATCTTGACTTTAGCGAAGCTTTTGATTTGGTCTCCCACAGTATTCTTGCCAGCAAGTTAAAAAAGTATGGATTGGATGAATGGACCATAAGGTGGATAGAAAGCTGACTAGATTGTCAGGCTCAACGGGTAGTGATCATGGCTCAATGTCTAGTTGGCAGCCAGTATCAAGCGGAGTGCCCCCAGGGTCAGTCCTTGGACCAGTGTTGTTCAATGTCTTTATCAATGATCTGGATGATGGGATTAATTGCAACCTCAGCAAGTTCGCAGATGACACCAAGATGCGGGGAGAGATAGGGATAGGGTGCAGAGTGACAAATTGGAGGATTGGGCCAAAAGAAATCAGATGAGGTTCAACAAGGACAAATGCAGAGTTCTGCACTTAGGAAGGAAGAATCCATGCACCGCTAAAGGCTGGGGACTGACTGGCTAAGCAGCAGTTCTGCAGAAAAGGACCCGGGGATTACAGTGGATGAGAAACTGGGTGTGAATCAGCAGTGTGCCGTTGTTGCCAAGAAGGCCAATGGCATATTGGGCGTAATTAGTAGGAGCATTGCCAATGATTATTCCCTTCTATTCGGCACCTGGAGTATGGTATCCAGTTTTGGTCCCGTCCCCCCCTCCCCCAGTGCAGAAGGAATGTGGACAAATTGGAGAGAGTCCAGCAGAAGGCAACAAAAATGATTAGGAGGCTGTGGCACATGACTTGTGAGGAGAGGCTGAGGGAAATGGGGTTATTTAGTCTGCAGAAGAGAAGAGTGAGGGGGGATTTGATAGCAGCCTTCAATTACCTGAAGAGGAGGTTCCAAAGAGGACTGAGCTAGACTGTTCTCAGTGACAGATCGAGAAGCAATGTTGCAGTGGGGGACGTTTAGGTTGGATATTAGAACATAATATTTCACTAGGAGGGTAGTGAAGCAATGGAATGGGTTATCTAGGGTCATGGTGGAATCTCCATCCATAGAGGATGATTTAGTTGGTGTTGGTCCTGCTTTGAGCAGGACATTGGACTAGTTGACTTCCTAAGGTCCCTGGCAACTCTAATAGTCTATGATATTATGAATTTGTTTTTTCAGTTTACTTTTTTTAAAAAAAATTGCCTTAAAACTACATTATTAAGATTGCAACGTCAAGCATTCAAAAGATAGGAAATATCAGAAGTTGTCTATGCAACCTTAACTTGGCCTCTTTGTACACATGCATTACAATATATGATTACACAATCTTTAATGATATGATCACATATTATTTTTTCTACCCTACTCTGGAGGTGGATCATAGTAGTACATTGAAAGAGGCTGTTCTCTCGAGGACCCCATCTCATATGTTTCAGAAGTTGGAAAGTCTGTAGTGAGTTAGTGAACTGCAAAAAGACAAAGGATGATGTCGTAGTTGGTTGGACATATTCCATATTCTCTGATGACATAATCTTTAATTAAAGATTAATCTTCAGTTCCTGGAGACTCCGGGATAATCCTGGAGGATTGTCAAACCTATGAAGGCAGTTGCATGTGACTCTAGAGAATTGGATTCTATCTCTGGCTCTGTTACACAGTTCTTATATAATTGTAAGCGAGTCATTTAAACCCAAAGTTTTCACAGGCTGTCACTAATTGCGTATTCCTCATGTTCTTGGTGCGCGATATGAGTCTCTAAGGTCTAATTAGCAAAAGGGCTAAGGACTCACAGATACAACTGAAGTCAATGGGGGCTATGCTTTGAATGTACTGAGTGCTATATAAATGCTTCGTGCTCTGAAAAATCAGGGCCTACATGTCTCAAATTAGGCACCAAAAATTAGTGGATATTTTTTATATTAATCTCACTGTGTCTCAGTTCCCCAACTGTAAAATAGATTAAAAATATCCCTTCATCTCACAGCGGGTTGTGCAAGTAAATCCATTAATGTTTGTGAAGTGCTTAGATAGTGTAGTGATGATCACCACAGAAAACCCTGTGAAGGAAATTAATAATTCTGGCTTTAGAGAAGGATTTGAAAAGTGTGCAGTAAATAAGGGCAGGGACCACATGATGAACAATGAGGAGAAACTATATTTAATAGTTGTTCATTAAATGAGCACTGTCTCTCCTGTGCACCAAATGAGGCAGGGTCTTGTGAAAAATATGTGATCACATAATTATAGACTGTCATAATGCATACACACAAGAAGGCCCAATTAAGATTTCCCAGGCAACTTAACTTCTGCCATTTCCTAATTTTTGAGTGTGTGACTTTGCAATCTTATTAATGTTCTTTTAATATAGCTTTTTCATGTGTAATATATATGAATAGTTAATCGATAAAATACCATTAGCTAGTGTTCAAGAATACATAGGTTAGTTTCTGAGTTCTGTAGGTAGGGTGACCAGACAGCAAATGTGAAAAATTGGGACAGCATGTGGGGGGTAACACTGGTCTACAATTTTTTAGAAATCGTCTGCTTCAGAGATAAAATGTGAAATTTATTATGTATTTTGATGTGCTGAATTCAAATATGACAATTAAAACAATTGATTGGCTACTGTTTCTAAGATATTTAAGTTTTTACATTTTATGTCTATGTATATTGTGTAGATAGTAGAGTTTTAATCATAAATTGTAAACCTAGGTCTTTTCATGTGTTTATGGTTGCTTTACGTGACAATATTTCACCTGTCCTGTTTATGTAACACTTTAAAAATCAGCAAAAGGGTTATAGAAATAAAATGTATTATGAAACAAAAGGCAAAAAACTATTATGTACATAGTTTAGTCCTATTCAGTGTCTGCTCGGTGCTTCTTGGCTTGTCTCTTGTATTTATTAAATGGAGCATCTCTTGTCACTGTCCAGCAATAGTCTGCAAGCATTGATGGGCTCCATTTGCCCTGATAGCGTTTCTCCATTGTTGCAATGTCCTGGTGAAATCGCTCGCCGTGCTCGTCGCTCACTGCTCTGCAGTTCGGTGGAAACAAATCTAGATGAGAGTGCAAAAAATGTATCTTTAGTGACATGTTGCAACCAAGGCTTTTGTATGCCTTGAGGAGGTTTTCCACCAACAACCTGTAGTTGTCTGCCTTCTTGTTTCCAAGAAAATGTATTGCCACTGACTGGAAGGCTTTTCTTTGCCACACAGTGCATGGTCAAATGCATCATCTCAAAGAAGTTCACAAATCTGAGGACCAACAAAGACACCTTCCTTTATCTTAGCTTCACTTAACCTTGGAAATTTTCCACAGAGGTACTTGAAAGCTGCTTGTGTTTTGTCAACGGCCTTGACAAAGTTCTTCATCAGACCCAGCTTGATGTGTAAGGGTGGTAACAAAATCTTCCTCGATTCAACAAGTGGTGGATGCTGAACACTTTTCCTCCCAGGCTCCAATGACTGTCGGAGTTGGCCAATCTTTCTTTACGTAGTGGAAATCTCTTGCACGACTATCCCATTCGCAGAGAAGACAGCAGTACTTTGTGTATCCAGTCTGCAGACCAAGCAAGAGAGCAACAACCTTCAAATCGCCACAAAGCTGCCACTGATGTCGGTCATAGTTTATGCACCTCAAAAGTTATTTCATGTTGTCATAGGTTTCCTTCATATGGACTGCATGACCAACTGGAATTGATGGCAAAACATTGCCCTTATGCAGCAAAACAGCTTTAAGACTCGTCTTCGATGAATCAATGAAGAGTCTCCACTCATCTGGATCGTGAACGATGTTGAGGGCTGCCATCACACCATCGATGTTGTTGCAGGCTACAAGATCACCTTCCATGAAGAAGAATGGGACAAGATCCTTTTGACGGTCACGGAACAAGGAAACCCTAACATCACCTGCCAGGAGATTCCACTGCTGTAGTCTGGAGCCCACCAGCTCTGCCTTACTCTTGGGTAGTTCCAAATCCCTGACAAGGTCATTCAGTTCAGCTTGTGTTATGAGGTGTGGTTCAGAGGAGGAGGATGGGAGAAAATGTGCGTCCTGTGACATTGATGATTCAGGACCAGAAGTTTCATCCTCTTCCTCGTCTGACTCAAGTGAGAATGATTCTGGTGCATCAGGAACCGGCAGTCCTTCTCTGTGGGGTATTGGGCGTATAGCTGATGGAATGTTTGGATAATGCACAGTCCACTTTTTCTTCTTTGACACACCTTTCCCAACTGGAGGCACCATGCAGAAGTAACAATTGCTGGTACAATCTGTTGGTTCTCTCCAAATCATTGGCACTGCAAAAGGCATAGATTTCCTTTTTCTGTTCAACCACTGGCGAAGATTTGTTGCACAAGTGTTGCAGCATATGTGTGGGGCCCACCTCTTGTCCTGATCTCCAATTTTGCAGCCAAAATAAAGGTGATAGGCTTTCTTAACCATAGCGGTTATACTGCGCTTTTGTGATGCAAAAGTCACTTCACCACAAACATAGCAGAAGTTATCTGCACTGTTCACACAAGTACGCGGCATCTCTGCTCACTTTGGCTAAACAGAAATGTGTCCCTTTGCAAAATCAAACACTGACAAATAAGAGAGCATGACACTGTCTGATTTCTAGAGCTGATATAGGGCAATTTGTTCAGCAGAGTGATGTAAGCTTCGTTATGATTGCATCATCCATGACTTCTATGAATAACATGATGCAATTCATATCATGTAGGACGCAATACCAGGTTCAGATTGCATCATTCATTGTTTTGCCTAAAAAGCAAGTACTGTCCAAACCCAGTCATAGATTTATTCATAGATCCAGTCAAAGATGTATTTTAGTCATTTCTGGTTTAAATTGAGATCCCTTCCCTTTATAACTCACTTATCCTCCGCCATTCCCATGTCAAGGGTCGTATATACTGACCCAAGAGCATATCTTGAAAACTAGAGCCAATCAACAATTTTAAGCATCATTTTCGTTCTCAGTGACCCAGAATTAGTAAAGTTTGACTAGATTTATTTCAGAAGCATTTTGGCTGTAGAGCAGTGTAATCGGAGCCTATGGAAGAAAAAGACCTAAAAATCGGGACTGTCCCTATAAAATTGGGACATCTAATCACCCTATCTGTAGGATAAATAAAACTTGATGTACACTGCAAATGGCTTCTTGTGCGTTACTTTTTACATGGAACTCTAACCAATAATCTTTTGAAATATTTTGATGAATGCACGTTCCATTAATTATGTACTTTTACACAGATTTCCTATTTATCTGCTATCAATCATTAAGAAATCTATTAAGGCTGAGAGAGAATAGGTAAAGCATAGCATGTTCAAATAGTAATACAGTCAGAAATGTTTCTCACACATACACACCCTGCTCTCCTGGTATCAACATTAAATGAATAAACAAAACTAATGCAAGTGTATATTATTCATTTTAAATGAACGCCCTAATGTGTTATGAGGAATACTCTCTTATGGTGATTACTTAACTGTACACTATTGCATTGTCCCACCCATAATTACAGTACTGTTTATCACAATATTTCAACTATAATTAATTTTCAGAAGGTCGAAGATAGCACTTAGTCTATCCTCTACAAGGGCCTTATCTCTGGAAGGTACTGGGTGTCCTCATCTGCCACTGAAGACAGACCCTCATTCAGCAAGGTACTTAAGCATATGCGTAACTTAAAGCATATGACTTTTTCCACTGAAATCAATACTCATGTGCTTAAAGTTAGGCACGTACTTCAATATTTTGCTAAATCAGGGTCTTTTGGCCCAGCGTCTCACAGGTAGGTAGGCTCCTAAGTTCCACTGAAATCAGTGGACGTTAGGAACAGAAATACCTTTGTAGATCTTGGCCTTAGTGCCTGATCCAAAGCCCACCACCCTCAGTGGGAGTATTTCCATTGATTTCAATGGGATTTGGATCAAACTTTAATGAAGATGAAGGGACTGATCATCTTGTAGGTGGTATACAGTACCCTGGATGGCCATGCTCCAAAATGAGATTAAATCACCAGAAAAGTCAGGCCCTAATGCTGCTTGCAGTTATTCCTGGGCAAACATGGGCTGAGTCAACCAAAGGGACTACAGTGAAAACCATTACTTAATGCTGTTCTAATATCAGGATTACACGTTGTGATTACAGGTTATATCCAAGCCTGCAGAGGACTCATGATTGCCGCAGTCAGTCTTGGATTCTTTGGCTCCATATTTGCACTGGTTGGGATGAAGTGTACGAAAATTGGAGGCTCAGATCAGACTAAAGCTAAAGTCGCTTGTTTAGCTGGGATAGTTTTCATACTTTCTGGTAAATATGCAATTCTAACTTTAAATATATATTTGAAGTCACATAAGACCTCATCCTACTCCCACAGAAATCAGTGGCAAAGCTCCCTGTGGCTTCACTGGCAGTAGCAGGAGCAGCAGGTCCAAGTCCTGCCCCTCAACATATGCCTTGTAAGCCAATATATAGCTGGGGTAGGGCTGGGGCTGAGGGGTTTGGGAGGCGCTCGGGCAGAGGGTTGGAGTGCGGGGGTGAGGTGGGGATGAGGGCTTCTCAGTGCAGGTAGGGGCTCAGAGCTGAGACAGAGGGTTGGGGTGGAGGAGGTGAGGGCTCTGGCTGGGGGTGTGGGCTCTGGTTGCCCTTCCCCTCCCCGGCAGTACACTCACCTCACACTACTGTCACTACACGTGCTCCTGGGGCTCCTCTCAGGTCCAGGAAACTCCCTGGCCTCCCCTGTAATGGACACTGTGGAGGGGGAGGGGCGGGCTGCCATCACATGTGTGCTTCCTCCCCTGCTGCTGCCCCTTACTGGGATTGGGGGATGGAGCTGCCCCTTGCCCAGTGTAGGGCACAAGTTATGACTGTGGGCGGGGGACCCCGTGCTGAAGGAGGGTCCCGCTGGAGAAAGGAAGAGTCCGTCTGTCCACAGCAGAAGGGCAGGGTGAGGGTCAGCCAGAGTCGGTCTGCCTGGGGAACTACGGTTTGGGGGAGCACTAGGACCCTGCAGTGGCAGTGGATGCTGGGAGCCAATGAGGAGCTGCAGGAGGCAGCCACTTGCTGCCCAGGGCGCAGGCAGTGACACTCTGGGGAGGCGCACGGTGGTGGCAGGCAGGGCCAGGGGAGAGACCTGGCTCTCAGCATTGGTGAGCAGTAGGAACAGGCCCATAATTATTATACTGATCCCACTGAATGATTTATTCATCTGGTGCCTTTTAGGGTTGTGCTCTATGACTGGTTGTTCCCTGTATGCGAACAGAATTACATCTGAATTCTTTGACCCCACGTTTATTGCACAAAAGTAAGTACTTTTTTATGCCCATGAAATTTTCAAACAAATGAGGCCTTAGATCAGGGGTGGGCAAACTTTTTGGTCTGAGGGCCACATGGTAAAATGGTATAGAGGGCCAGGTAGGAAGGCTGTGCCTCTCCAGATAGCATGGTCCCTGCTCCTATCCACCCCCTCCCAGTTCCCGCCCCCAACTCCCCACCTCAGAATCCCCAACCATCCAACCCCCCCTGGCTCCTTTTCCCCTGACTGCCCCCTCCAGAGACCCCCCCCAACCCTAACCACCCCTCCAGGAGCTGACCCCCCATTTAAGCCCCCCTGCTCCTTGCCCCCTCACCGCTCCCTCCTGAGACCCCCACCCCCAACTGCCCCTCAGGACCCAATCCCCTACCCACCCACCCCTGCTCGCTGACCCCTGACTGCCCCGACCCCTATCCACACCTCCACACCCTGATAGGCCCCCCGGGACTCCCATGGCCTATCCAACCCCCCTGTTGCCTGACTGCTCCGACCCGTATTCCCCAGAGGATAAAACCTTAGCATAATTTCTAAATCTTGCAAATATTTTCTAAATATATTCTCCAGGGAAAATTTTTTCAGTTATGAGTGCCTAAAATTTGGATTATAAATCCTTATTTAGGCCATGATCCTGTAATCACTAACATATTTAATAGGGCTGTTGATTAATCACAGTAAACTCATACAATTAACTCAAAAAAATTAATCATGTTTAAAATTAATCTCATTTAATTGCAGTTTAATCACACTGTTAAAAATAGAATACCAATTGAAATGTATTAAATACTTTGAATGTTTTTCTACATTTTCATGTACATTTTATTCTGTGTTATAATTGAAATCAAAGTGTATGGTATTTTTAATTACAAGTATTTGCACTGTAAAATGATAAAAGAAACAGTATTTTTCAATTCACCACATACAAGTACTGTAGTGCAAGCTCTCCATCATGAAAGTGCAACTTACAAATGTAGATTTTTTTTGTTACATAACTGAATTTAAAAACAAAACAATGTAAAACTTCAGCGCCTCCAAGTCCAGTCAGCCCTACTACTTATTCAGCCAATTGCTAAGACAAACAATTTTGTTTACAGTTACAGGAGAGAATGCTGCCCTCTTCTTATTTATAATGTCACCAGAAAGTGAGAACAGGCATTTACATGACACTTTTGTAGCTGGTATTGCAAGGTGTTTACATACCAGATATGCTAAACGTTTGTATGCCCCATCATCCTTTGGCCACCATTCCGGAGGATATTCTTCCATACTGGTGATGCTCATTCAAAAATAATGTGTTAATTAAATTTGTGACTGAACTTCTTGGGGTTTAAGAATCTGATGTGCCTTCCAAAATCTGAGAGGGATGAGGCATGCTTTCAGAAGTCTTAACAGAGCGACACTATAATGCGGAAGCTACAGAACCCAAACCACCAAAAAAGCAAACCAACCTTCTGGTGGTGGCATCTGACTCAGATAAGGAAAATGAACACAATGGTCCGCACTGCTTTGGATTGTTATCAAGCAGAAACTATCATCAGCATGTCCCCTGGAATATGGTTGAAGCATGAAGGGACATATGAATCTTGAGTGCATTTGGCACAAATATCTTGCAACGATGGCTGCAACAGTGCCATGTGAACGCCTGTTCTCACTTTCAGCTGATGTAGTAAACAAGAAGCTGGCAGCATTATCTCCAGCAAATGTAAGCAAACTTGTTTGTCTGAGCAGCTGGCTGAACAAGAAGTGGAACTGAGTGGACTTTCAAGTTCTAAACTTTTACCTTGTTTTATTTTTGAATGCCGTTGTTTTTGTACATAATTCTATGTTTGTATGATCAACTTTCATGATAAAGAGAGTGAACTACAGTACTTGTATGAGGTGAATTGAAAAAACTATTTCTGTTTTTTTACAGTGCAAATACTTGTGATCAAAATAAATATAAAGTGAACACTGTACATTTTGTATTCTGCATTGTAATTGAAATCAATATATTTGAAAATGTAGAAAACATCCCCAAATATTTAAAGAATGGTATGTTACTGTTTAACAGTGTGATTAATTGCACAATCACTATTCATTTTTAAAATCAATCAATTAATGGTGATTCATTTCTTTATTCGCTTGACAATCAGTGGGACTATTTGTGATCTTAAAGTTACACAAGTGTGTTTTTTTAGCACTGGGACATTAAGCACCTAAATATAAATGACCTGATTACCAGAAGTGATCTAAAAATTTCCATTTAAGACAATGGGCACTGCCTGTGCATAGCACCTTTGAAAGTCAGGCAATTTATAGTTAGATATCCAAGTATGGACTAAGCAGCCAAATTTTAGACACTCAGATTTGAAAATGTTGACCTTAAATTATGCCTTATAGATTTTTCATAATTTTCATTTTTCTTTGTAATTTAATTTTATACTTAAACAAGAGTTTCAAAAACCCTCTGCAGCGTTTCCAGTTTCGTTCCACGAGCAGTCACTGCTTTTACAAGCAACTCAACAGAAATCTTAGTTCACAGCCTAAATTCCATTTTTCAAAAGGAATGCTGAACATTCTGTCTTCTTGATAAATACCTCTTCCTTATTTTAATTAACTTACTTAAGATCTTTAATGAGATCTGTGGCAGTGCTAGGATTTCCACTCATTGTTCTTTTTGTCTTGATGAGTTAATACTGGTATTTTCAAATTTCTTTCACAAGCTCTGCCCATCTCACTCATTGAGAGCCTCATACAAAAACTGCTGAAATCAATGGGAGCCTATGGCCCTGGCAGAGCAATCGGGTGCTGGTTGGATACCCTGTGGTAATTATCTACCAGGCTCACACTAAGGAGAAACATCCTCCTTATTTCCAGAATTCCCATCAAAGGATGTTGCGAAGGCAATCCTGGCAAGTCAACAGGAACTGCCTGTGTAAGTGTTTTCTTCTAGAGGCAGGCAGATTTTCTTTTGGGCAATACGTGCTGCATATTTGCACCTGGTAGAACCTGTCACCCTTGTGTGAAGTAGATTGTTTTTATCTTTCATAGCTCAGTGGTCTAAACATCAGCCTGCTAAACCCAGGGTTGTAGGCTCAATCCTTGAGGGGGCCATTTAGGGATCTGGGGCAAAAATCTGTTGGATGATTTAGTTGGGGATTGGTCCTGCTTTGAGCAGGGGGTTGGACTAGATGACCTCCTGAGGTCCCTTCCAACCCTGATATTCCATGAAGTTTTAAGGGTGATGGCATCCTGTTAAAACTGCTGGATCAAGGCGATGCAGGAAGCAATTCTTTTTATGTTTTAGATGAGGCCAGTACGTTAGGCTGTGGTCCAGTTTGACTTCTTAGTGACAATTGTCTGGCAAGGGAGTGGATGAGCCTCAGCATAAACTGGAAGGGGTTGATTGACCAGGTGATTGTTCAGATGGAAGGTTGTAGACATCATCTTAGACTTGTTAGTAAAAATCTCCACTGAGAAAGGCAACTAGCCATGTCCTGGCTGTGTGAGCCTTTGATATCATGTCGGTCATTACACACATGAGCAACACTGATCTCATTAGCATATACATACTTATTGGCCTTAGTTGTTGGTAGGTCATAATGATAGATGTTAAAAAGGGGAGGAGAGAGCGTGGATCCTTGCAGATCTATTACAAATCCATTACAAAGATGCCTGGGCTGGCTGACTTTGTCTCCAGTTTGCGAGATGAAGTTACAATTCATGATGAACCACACCAGGGGTCTCCAACGCAGTCAGCCACATGCCAGATGGTGTCATAGGCAGCTGACAAGTACACCAGAACAACACCAACCTTCTTGCTCTTCTCAAAGGCATCATCAATGTCTTGTTAGGCAAATAATTTGATCTTGGGCCAACCTGAACAAAGGGCAGTTGTGGTTTGATAACTTTGCTGATGCACATCAGACTCAATCTATCCATACATTTGTATGTAACACAATGGAGAGAGCTGGGTTGACAGCCCTTAGGATCTTCCAGCAGTTTTTGTGGTTTCACAATGGCTGCACCCTTTGCCTGCACCAGATTTTTGGGATTCAGTTGTCCTGGAAACATTGATCTGAGGAACCAAAGCAGCCAGCTTTTCTCTTTTGGGCCTAGATGAATGTTATCCAGGTCTGGCTCCTGTTCTCATAAGCTTCATAGTCAGGTACAGGTAGGGTAACTGGACAGAAAATGTGAAAAATTGGGATGGGGGGTGGGAGGTAATAGGAGCCTATATAAGAAAAAGATCCAAAAATTGGGACTGTCCCTATAAAATCAGGACATCTGGTCACCCTAGGTACAGCTCTTGGTCTGAAAAGGGAGCTATCAGGTTTGAATAAGCACTGAAAGCCTATCACCTTTGACCATACAACTGAACAACTTATCCAAGTTCTATATGCAGCCACTAGCTAGGATGCAACAACATTTTCAGTGACTAGAAACTCTTTTGCCAAGGCTGGAATCTCCAAATAGTCTTTTGATAGACTTCCAAGCGTTCTGACTAGAATGAGTAAAAACCATCTTTGTGACTGGCTCTTCACTGAGCACACTTGATTTGATCCAGCAATTGAATGAGTTCCTCTCTCTTATTAATGGCCTGTTCATAACCAGCAGATGTAAATTCCTGTTTCCTTTTATGACCACCCAGGAAAATCCTGTTGGCAGTAGCCTCTAAGGGTTGATCTCCTAATTCATGGAAAGTTTGGTAGGAACAATTTATGTTGGCTGAACATGCCTGTCAAGATAGCTAACATACATCTCTAGTTCTACTTGAAAGACCTACCACCAACCTTTCCAAAAATTACACTTCACCTTCTGTAGACTGTTCTTTGTTGGTATCCACTAGCCCATGTGATCAAAGACAGCTGAGGCTAAAACTCAGAAAAAGCTTGAAGCACATTTTGCTCCATGACCACTGGCAGCAGTTGCCTGGGAGATGAAAAGGCTGTGTTAAGTGAAGAGTCAGCACCCAAATCATCACATGCAAAGGGGAAGGCTGAGGGATACCAGAATAAAGCCATTAGGGTTAGTTCAAGAAATGAACTTGTTTTGGAGTATGAGTAGTGTGTCAGTTGACTGCCCTCTCTCCCTCTGCAACAGGTTTTGGTATTCATTCCTTAAAAATTCTTTCTGCTGTATATACTTGCATATCTAGGCCTCAATAATTATTACTCTGCTATTACAGGATTGCTGTGTGCCTTCCTACTCTTCATTCCAGTGATTAAAGTCTATCACATCAACATCAGTCATATCTTGACTATCTGTCTCCTAATGGACAGCTTTCAACCTATCAAGTTTTTACTTTTTGGTATTTATTGCTGTCCTAGTATTTTTCTGACTTTTAAAGTGATTTTGTTTTTTATTCACCTTCTTAGCATGATGCACACCCTAAAACATTTAAAATTATTTATCTGAATGTACTTGGCATAAAAGCTTTTTCCATTTCTCTTTAAGCTGTGTATTCATTACCAGGCTAGAAAGGTTTAGTGATGTTGAACCACACTTTGAGGCTGTAAGAAGCTGCAGAGGTAGAACCTCAGACCATAAAGACTCTGGGCTGCTGACACCACTGCAGCACCAGTGGAGGTTTAGGTTTGGCTTCCACAGGAGGACCCTGTGAGGCTGGGCTCAGCAGGATGTACTGCCCAGCACAGTCTGAGTGGTGGCCCCACAGAGCCCACTGATTAACCTGTGCCAGTACTTACACCAGGAAGCCATGAAGGGAAGCTGTCTGAGCAATAGCACAGATTGCTTATCTGTGTCTGCTCTAGACCCTAGACTCTGGCTTGTCCTTGGCTTCATGCTTTGATTGCTTTCTGTAAGCTACTGCCTGCCTCCTTATGCCCACTAGGTCTGACTGCCTATGTCCTGGTTGTCAAGAATCAGAGGGGTAGCCGTGTTAGTCTGGAATTGCAGAAGTGACAAAGAGTCCTGTGGCACCTTAAAGACTAACTGAAATTTTTTTAGAGCATAAGCTTTCATGGGCTAATACCCACTTCGTCGGATGCATGCCTGGTTGTGTCAGATTCCCTGCTGATGTAAGCCAGGCCTGAATGAGCTTTCTCCTGACATCTACTGATGAACTGCAGGAGCAGACCATGTTTACATAGCTACACATGTACTACATAGGGGCTCAGCATGATAGATCTGCTAGGTTTCAAATCACTTAAGTATTGAGCAGGGGAGAGGTATGATGACTTCTTTTAATCATAGAACTTGAAATTTGAATCATAGAATATCAGGGTTGGAAGGGATCTCAGGAGGTCATTAGTCCAACCCCCTGCTAAATCTTCCAACAGATTTTTGCCCTAGATCCCTAAATAGCACCCTCAAGGATTGAACTCACAACCGTGGGTTTAACAGGCCAGTGCTCAAACTACTGAACTATCTGTCCCCTTCTTGTATGAGTAAAGGGCAGCTGAACTGTACTTATCCTGCCCTGATTGAGGGGGGTCACCCTGAACTGAACCTCACTTGCTTCCCAGTGCAGGAAAGAAATGGCAGGGGTAGTTCCTACCTGTTACTATGGTCTCTCCCTAAGGAATCCTAAACATTGTTTGATCCTCTCTTCTACACTGTTTAAAGACACAGTTTGAGACTCACTCAGCTGAGGGTCCTTGTTCTGTTCACTGATCACAAGAGACTGTACAACCTACACCAATAGTGAGGTTCCCTAGTGACAGTGAGATTTCTGCCAGCTGAAATCACTGAGAGCTTGGGGAAGTGGCAGAACCTCAAAAAGTGATGCTGCAGCAGACAGACACCAGTAGCAAAAGGCAGCAGAGTGAATTGTGGTGGTTGTGGCAGTGTGGGCAATGGCAGAGTGAATGACAGGATCTGTGAGCTAGCTGTGGCAGTGCAATAGCTGAGGTGTTGCTTGACACTTCCCACCCTGCAGTGGGAGATGAATGGACCTCTGAACTCTGGGTCCTCACAAGGATAGCAACTGTGAGTGGCACGTAGAAGAGAGAGGGGAGTGGTGTGTTAAAGGAACACTTGCTGGGCAGACTTTTATACCACAAGGTGAGACACTGAAGCAAAGACCACTACCCAGTGTACTCTGGGGTGGATGTTTGCTCTTGGTCATATGCTTGGGAATTGTGGTTGTGGTGTTTTCCCAAATTAATGCTAGCTTCATTTTCCCTTTTTATTAAAAGGTGTTTTGGGTTGGGTTTTTTTTGCTATACACAGACTCAGTGCTTGTGAGGGGGAAGTATTACCTGTTAGAGGTGCCTGCAGTAGTGTTTAATTTTCCCAGATTATTAGGTGGGGGCTTGAGCTGGTTTTCTTTTGTGTTGTTAAGAGGAACCCCTAGACGTTGAACCCCAAGCACTGGATCTCAATGTAGACAGCATTTTCTATATTTCACTTTCATTCCTTTTTGATACTAGGGCTATTGCACACAAACAGGAAAAAACGGTTACTCACCTTCTCGTAACTGCTGTTCTTCGAGATGTGTTGCTCGTGTCAATTGTACTGTGTAGAGGCTGATATGACAGATTTTTCTCTTCCAACTAATTTCAAATAGGAGGAAGGTAAATGACATTGAAAATTAGGCAAGAATGATTTAATACCAGATACAAAGTCAAAAGAACTCTACTTTTGTAGACACACAGCCAAAGAATTTTGGGAAAAAGGATTTTGTAACTAGAGATGAGGGATTAAATAGAAATATCAGAAAATATCAGAGAACATTAGTAAGGAGACTAAAATCTTTGATCTAAAGCCACATTGCACTATTATGCCACCCTTTGGACAGAAAAGATACAATTTATTTAGTTCAATGTGGGGGAGAAAACATTCTATTCCACTTTTGGGCAAAAGTGCAGGAAGATATCAGTAAAAGAAATTAGCACATTCAGACAAACTATGCTATGGACTGAAAAATTTTAGAGAAAAGCAGGAAAAGCAACTGCTCTATCCGTGAACTGAAAGTGATGCACAGTCATAATGTTATGGACTGGAATGTGGGCAGTTTTGCCAAGTAGTCAGCTCTAGTGCGTTGAGCAGGCATCCAGGCTGAGGAATGAAGCTAAGGGTCAGCACCATAATCAACTGCTAGTTACCAGAGACGTAGTTCAAGCTAGAGACAGAACCAAGAATCAACGCTGAGGATCAGAACACAGTTCAGATGTCAAACACTAGAGCTAAGGGTCAAGCCAGAGTCGGAGCTAGGACTGACAGTTGAGGCAGGAGGACAGGCAAGGATCAAGCACAGAACATAAGAAGGGCCATACTGGGTCAGACCAAAGGTCCAGCCCAGTATCCTGTTTACTGACAGTGGCCAATGCCACGTGCTCTGGAGTGAGTGAACCTAACAGGTAAAGATCAAGTGATCTCTCTCCTGCCATCCATCACCCCCCTTTGACAAACAGAAGCTAGGGACACCATTCCTTATCCATCCTGGCTAATAGCCATTAATGGACTTAACCTCCTTGAATTTATCCAGTTTTCTTTTAAACCCTGTTATAGTCCTATCCTTCAAAACCTCCTCAGGCAAGGAGTTCCACGGGTTGACTGTGCACTGTGTGAAGAAGTAATGAAACAGTGTTTGCACTTTGACAAGATTAACTAGAACAGAACAAGGATTTTGTTCATGCTTTAGTAGAAATGTGACTCATTTGAGATTTACACCTTTACCTGGTTTGGAGAACTTTTCTTCAGGAAGACTGCTTTCCACTTAAACAAGGTTGGATTTCTCTCCCTCTGATTTTCTCTTTTATATTCCAGTAATCCACTGCTTTATAGTATAAATTTGCACGCTAGTGTATATTTGCCTTAGAGGTGGTGCTTTACAATCTTGAACTGTCTTGCACAAAGAAACACTGACATACTAATATATACCAAACTTAAACAGCTTGTATTTTATAGTCTTAAATAGTGGAATGGGAGAGGGAGACAGTTTCTAAGACAGAGGGGAAAGAGGACTGATAGGCATTCTCTGGATTGAAGACTAGCTCCTTACTCAACCTTTTTGGTCTAAACATTTTTTTTTTCCAGTTTCAAAATGGTGTTGCTCTTTAATGGCTATGGTGGTATTATGGCAGCAATGAAAGAAAAAATTTTAAATAATAACACCGTAAACAAAAAGCAGCTGGCTTATTTCTCAATTTGAGCTTATTGCTGTGATCTTAAAAAAAAGAAAAAATAGAACAAACCAACTGGAAGACCAAGTATAAGCAGTCATTCTGGTGTTTGATTCAGTGTCCAGCACTACTGTGTTCTAGCAGAAAAGCAAGGAAAGGTCCAAAGATCTCAAATTATGTTTCCTTCAGTTCGGTGCCACAAGAAGAACTTCCTTTTATTTGTTTTAAACTTGCTGCCCATTAATTTCATTTGGTGGCCCCTAGTTCTTGTATTATGGGAACAAGTAAATACCTTTTCCTTATTCACTTTCTCCATGCCACTCAAAATTTTATATACCTCTATCATGCCCCCCCCACCGCCTTAGTCTCTTGTTTTCCAAGCTGAAAAGTCATAGCTTCTTTAACTCTCTTCATATGGGACCTGTTCCAAGCCCCTAATCACTTTAGTTGCCCTTCTCTGAATCTTTTCTAATGCCAATATATCCTTTTTGAGATGAGACCACGTCTGTACACAGTATTCAAGATGTGGGCGCACCATGGATTGTTATAAGGGCAATAAGATATTCTCCATCTTATTCTCTATCCCTTTTTTAAGTGATTCCTAACATCCTCTTTGCTTTTTTAACTGCCACTGCACGGATGTCTTTAGAGAACTAGCCACGATGACTCCGAAATCTTTTTATTGATTAGTTAAAGCTAAATTAGCCCCCATCATATTGTATGTATAGTTGGGGTTATTTTTTCCGACATGCATTACTTTACATTTATCCATATTACATTTCATTTGCCATTTTGTTGCCCAATCACGTAATTTTGCACGATCTTTTTGAAGTTCTTCACAGCATGCTTTGGTCTTAACTATCTTATGCAGTTTAGTATCATCTGCAAACTTTGCTACCTCACTGTTTACCCCTTCCTCCAAACTATTTATGAATAAGTTGAATAGGATTGGTCCTAGGACTGACCCTTGGGGAACACCACTAGTTACCTCTCTCCATTCTGAAAATTTACCATTTATTCCTATCCTTTGTTCCCTGTCTTTTAACCAGTTCTCAATCCATGAAAGGATCTTCCCTCTTATCCCATGACAACTTAATTTACATAAGAGCCTTTGGTGAGGGACCTTGTCAGAGGCTTTCTGGAAGTCTAAGTACACTAAATGTCCATTGGATCCCCTTGTCCACATGTTTGTTGAAAGAACTCTAATAGATTAGTAGGATATGATTTCCCTTTACAGAAACCATGTTGACTTTTGCCCAACAATTTAGGTTCTTCTACGTGCTTGACAATTTTATTCTTTACTGTAGTTTCAACTAGTTTGCCCAGTACAGAGGTTAGACTTACCTGTCTGTAATTACTGGAATCATTTCTAGAGCCCTTTTTAAATATTGGCATTACATTAGCTATCTTCCAGTCATCGGGTACAGAAGCTGATTTAAAGGACAGGTTACAAACCATAGTTAATAGTTCCACAATTTCACATTTGAGTTCTTTCAGAACTCTTGGGTAAATGCCATCTGGTCCCGGTGACTTGTTACAGTTAAGTTTATCAATTAGTTCCAAAACCTCCTCTAGTGACACAGAGCAGAAGCACGGTGGAAACAGGAATGAAGGCAGGAGCGGAACAGGAATCAGGAACAGGGTTGGTTGTGGGAAGCACAGTCCAATACCGCCACAATCAGAAGCCAGCTTGTTGCAGCCTCAGACAAGCTTCCTGTTCCTCCTGCTGGTTTAAATAGTGTAGTTGGACCAATAAGTGGAGCTGGGCAATACTCCAATCAGAGCTCCTGTGGGTGGTGCCTTAGCTGGGGCTATTAGCTTGTTAGCCCAGCTGTTTTCTATAGCTAGAATGGTGGTCAGGATAGGCAAGCTATCTAGAGACTACCAGGCCTGGGTTCAAATCTTTGGACATCACCCATAAAATGTTTAGCCTGTATCATCTCTTTTAATGGTGATGAGACAGACCAAAGACAATAAACCCCCAAAGTGATTGTGTCAGATTTATTAAAACACACCTTTCCAATTCTAGACCTCATATGTTGTTGGATTGTGGGGGTCTGTAGTCAGCATGTTAATTGTACAAAATAACTGAAGCAATATGTGTCTGAATTTTAAAGTACTGATTAGGTTTTGAGCCCCATTTTAGATTTTCATTAAGGTTTTATCGTTGTTTAGAAATATTTAAACGCAAGAAATCAAGAATTGTCTTTAACCATCTTGAAACAAAATAAACTTTTTGTCTTGCATAAATTAGTTTTCTCTTTTTACTAATATTACAGAAAGTGTGTTTAGCATTCCTTTTTATCATGAGTGCTTTAAGATGAGGAGTATAATTGCACTGGTGCATATTATATTGATTTCAAGTGTCTTTTCAATCATACAGAATATTTTATCAAGTAAATGAGTTCTTACTATAGGTGTCAATTCTGGGTTGCACTGTTGCAGCTGAAATTTGGATATGTGACATTTCTACAATCAGCTTTATACTTAATGGGAGGAAGGAGAGAAGCAATAATACAAAGATGATATAAGGAGATGTCGAAGGTCTTCTAACCATTTCTTCATCCTCAGTCTTACCTGTTGGTGGCCTGCTCTTGCTTCCCACCTCTTCAAGGGAAGGTTGGCTCCTCCTCTACCATTTTTGCAGGAGGAAAGACAAGGAAGTACCACCATGTCCTAGGTGGTATTTCAGGCACTGGATAACTTGTCTTTCCCAGGTCTCAGTCTTTCGCACTGAAACTTAGAAATGTTCCTGTGGGTCCTGCTATGGCCCGTTTACAGAAGGCAGAGGCTCAGAAGCCCTTGCGTGCACAGTGCTATTTACACATTTCCATTCTCACACCAGGGAGTCTTAAGAAAAACATCTTTACAAACAAGGAAAGGGATTACCAAATGCAGCAATAAAACCCACAAATATGATACCAGAACAGCACTAGACAATAACGTAAAGAGGAACAATTACATGTGGTACAAAAACCAAACAAAAAGGTGGGTGAATTTAGATATGCCACCTGGTCACGTTCCATTTGGAACTGCTACTCTTACTACTAGTTTTCTTTCATAACAGTTTACACATTTCAATAAATCTGGTAAGAACATTAGTGCTGATATTCTTCTGTTATGTATTTGTGCTGTACTTTACATAATCTGAGTTTTGATTAGTGTAATACTGACAGAACCTAGTCACCAGCAGGCAAAAGCAAACCTGGGCCTCTGGAGCTAAATGCACAAGCCTCTATACGAGAAGAAAGCCATGTGGCCCTTAGGTAAAGCTATATAGCAGACTCATTAATCTCTAAGTGGTCTCAGTGCCACTGGGGGGGACAGAACACCACACCCAGGAGCTGTGTGGGTTACACTATCATAATAATAACATATTTCTAAAAACATTCAGGAGCTTCATAGAATAGTTTAAGGGTGTTCTTAGCACTATGTTTCACTTCATATTAACATAGGCATTGCTGACATAGAAATAGTGTTCAGAATTAAAAGAAAAGTGTGCTGTCTCTAAATCTTTCCTCTGCTTCACAACAAACAGGGTTTCTATTGAACTGCCCTTTTCATCAATGCAAATTTACTGTAAGCCTCTCACACAGAAGCCTCAAATGTACAATCCAGATACCACAGCACTACTATCAGGAGGGGATGGGGGAAAAGGTAGGTTGTGGATGGGAAGGGTCTCTATGCTGAGCCCTAAGATTGGGATGTAGGTTTTAGGGCTCCCCATGGAAGATTTGGAAGCTATAACGTTCAGTCTGAGCCTAGTGGGGAGGCAGAAGTATCAACTGGGAAGGGATGAGGCGACCACTGAGCCTGCAGCCTTTCTGAGCCAGATCATCTGAATGAAGAGGCCAGCCTTGGACTGAGAAATAGGGAAGGGGAGGATGAGCAGTAATCTAGAGTTGCTACCCCCCCGGTTCTGAGACTTCAGAGGTATAAATATAGCTATTTGTAACTACTAGAAGATGGGAAACAATCACCTCACAGATTCTCCCATCTTCTTTTAGCTGTTACTTCAAATCCCTTTTGCAACACTGTGATTGAGTTGCCTGCATACACCTACACCCATCTAGGAGAAAGGAAGTGGGGGGCGAGAGGGAAGATTTAAGCAGTGTGCAAGCCCCAAGTTATGCTGTCTCTTCCTGTTGGGCAGCTCTATAGAGAAGAGAAAACGTAGGCTGAACCAACGAGCAGGCCCAGAAAATACATGAGAAAGACGGAGGCTGCTCTGCTTGGAGCAGCAGTGGCCAGAGGCTTCCCTAAATGGTCAGCATCCTGAACAGCACGAATAAGGCTCTGTATGAGGGGATGGGGATTTGAGGCGCTTCCGTAGGCAGGAAGATAGAACACTAAAGTGTTGGGGAGGGGTAAAGTCCCTGCCGTGCACAGCTCCTGGCCAGCAGAGCGGGTCCCAGAGAGGGAGATAAGGACTGGTGGGTCTAGAGGAGAACATTCTCCAGCCAGACTCCTTGTGGGTAGAACAGCAGCCACATTAATGGGCAAGGGACGCAAACCCCCACACAAAAGGACTCTGCTGCCTCACCCTGGCTGGGAACATGGATGGAGATGAGAGGTAGGAGATGCGCTGAAGAACATGGAAGGGACACAAGAAAGGGTCTAGGCAGACAGTGCCAAAGCACCTTCCTAGGCAGCACAGTGGCATTACTGCAAATCTCAGGAGATCTAAAATCATTATTTGGACACTACTGCCCACACAGTGAATTTTTTTTAAAATTCCCTATTGTGTTTTTTTGGTCTGGCTTTGGGTTTTTAAGCTGCCCTCTCCCTGCTCCCCTGTATGAGTGTGACACTTAGGGTTGCCAACTGTGATCAGTGGGTGGGGGGTAAAATGGGCATTAGCCTAGTGATTACAGTTTAATGCAGTGGTAGCCCCGCCCAGGAACTATAGATCAATGCAGTGGCAACCCCACCCAGTGAACACAGTTCAATATAGTTTTAAATTGGAGTAGAGAAGGCGGTTTTCTCCCTAGACTCAGCCATCAGTGAGATCTGCCAGTAGCCCTTGGGAGATCAAGGGTCAAAAGACACGTGACGGCCCATGTGTTCGGCAGTTCGTCTACCCAGGGCATCAGATAGCCATCAAATTTTGAAATGGCGTCCACCTTCCGAAAGTCAATACAAAAAGGGGGCAACCTGTCAGGTTTTGGCATCAACATGATGGGACTCCACCATTTGCTCTTGGATTCTTCAGCTACCCTGATTTCCAACATCACCTGCAGCTCCTGGCAGACCGTTTCCCACATCTTCTGCGGCACTGAGTGTGGGTTCACCTGACCCTTCCATCCCAGCTCAGAGTCTATGTGGTGCTGTGCTACATGAGCCCCAACCAGTTGACATTCAGGGTAGGAGATGTAATAACCTTTGACCTCCACATGCATCTCCCCAACCAGTAAAATCTGAGTGTCACCCAGTCCAGGGTTTTCTCATGCCCAGGTGCCACCCTAGAGAGTATTGTATTGGCCACTTGCAGCACCTGCCGCCAGAACTACTTGGGGGCTAGTAGTTGAGCTTCAGGCTTGCCTGTTTGTGCATGTTGCGTCATCTGATTCAATTGTTCCTCCTGCAATTCAAAATGGGACCATAGCCACCTCACCTAGTGGGGATTAATTACCTCCCCATTTACTTTGGTGAGCTGTTCATAGGCCTGGCTCAGTGTTGGGTCCTCCTTCTGGGCACTGACAAAGTCCACCTCTGTAGTCAGTTCCTCCCAGTTTTGGGGTTTGTGAGCCTCTGCCTCCCTTTTGGTGGCTCTTGGGCAGAGGGGCCTTCTCCGGGGTCATCATCATCCATTCCATGATCTAGGTTCCCGGACTCTGGAGGGTCTGGGTCCTTCCCCTGGTGACCTTCTTCCCTGAATTTTTCAATCTTCCTGAATTCCTCCAGATCCTGCCCCAGGATAGCTGGATACATGAGGATCTGTGCGACCCGCAACCAGGGTGGATTTGATTTAAATCACTAGTCAGGAAGACTCGATTTAGTCATGGATTTCTACATAAAAGTGCATTCTTGGTGCTTGTTATAACCTTAATACATATTCTTCATAACTCAGAGATAGAGGTAGGTTTCATTTTTAGAAGGTACATGCTATACATTTTTAAAGTGATTGATTCTGAAAACTAGTCTGAGAGCAGTATCCGTCATCTTCACCTTCTCATATTTATCTCCAGACTTCTCCTTGTCCAGATCTATTCTTCTCCCAACAACCTTCTAGTCATTGAACTTTTTGAAATTTTGCACTTTTAGAGAGAGGTGAGGATTGACTCTATGTACACACATTTGCAGAGGGACAATAGGGCTGAGGTTCGTTATTTCTTACAGCCATATATTATTTATTTAAAAACATTTTTGCTGTTAACAAGCATGTTATCTCTGGAGACACAAATCCACAGTTTGAGAATGGCAAAACTAAGCATCTTGGATGCTATCTTCTAGACTGAGCACTGAGTCTATTGAGTAGATAGAAAGAGTAGCCTAAATAATCTATACAGAAGCTCCTGGAAGCCCATAAGATTGTGTCGCCAAATCACGAACTATTGGAATTCACAAAACTTTTCTTAAACATTACATGAATATAGTGTCTTATACTATAGAATTAGAATTTATAATCCCTATTCCATGATGAGATCTCGTTGAGCTACAACGTTATCTTAATTAAAACTATCTTTAGATAGGGAGTTTTTTTCCTCAAAAAGAATATTATCAAAAAAATCCCATACAAATTTAAAAAATCCTTTTTAAGAAAATCATTGATTTTTATCCACCCAACACATACTATCCGGACGCGCTCCATTATCTCAATCTCTACGGCCCTCATGGGATACAAGTGCACATCACCCTGGACGTGAGGTAAATCCTATCCACATTTCCCTGGTCTACCAGCTGTCTCCGACCATAGTCCGGCTGCACCTTGAGTCAGTTAGCATTGTCATGGACACTCCATTGACCCACACCGGGATGGTCTATTTGTCAGGCCCTTTCTTCTTGGCCTCACTGAAAGTCACATCCTTCTATAAGAGGAAGGGCAGCAGCCTTCCTCACAGCAGGAAACAAATCCACTTTAGTAGGGGAGGGACAGAAGCTACACTAGATATATGGGCCAAAGCTAGGGAAGCACAGAGCATCTGAAATCAGAGAGAAGCTTGGGCTTAGGGCTTACATTGGTAACTATGGTGTGGAGCAGAACTTTTGTCACTCGGAACGATGTGGTCTAAAGCAGTGTTTCTCAACCTTTTTGATGCCAGGGACTGGCTTGCTGCTTTCCTAAACTGTGTCAGGAACTGGCACCAGTCCATGGACTGGTCATTGAGCAATGCTGGTCTAGAGATCTACCTGGGCGAGGTGCTCTCAGGCTGGCTGTGCAGGCTGAAAAGTGTTGCAGGGGAACACATCTGAGCCTTAGGATCAGCGCTCATTCACTGAGTAAAAGGAAAATAACGTTTCTCTTCTCGTGTACTTGTGATTAGTTTGTTGTTCATTTTGCAGTTATATGTGTCATGTATTGAAAGTTATTTAGCAAAATATGTTAATTTGTTTAGCTTGTTTGAATGTCTCACACACACTGTTAAATTCAGTCTATATTCTGAGCAAAAACATGTATTAACATATTTATGACTTTCCTGCAGGTATGAATTAGGAGCAGCTTTATTCATTGGATGGGCTGGAGCATCACTTTGCATAATTGGTGGCAGTATATTCTGCTTCTCAATAGCTGAAAACAGTAAATCCCCAAGGTACAGTACCCAAGTGGTTGCACTTATTTTATTAAAATAAATCAATATATTAGGAAATCTGTGATTATTAAAAGTATAGAAAGATAAGCTATACAGCTGGAGTTTGATTATGCTTCCAAAACAATTCTACAATCAGCTTTTGAAAAGGAGTGTGTGAAAAGAAGAAAAAAAATAGAATTTAAAGTTAATGTTTTTCTTTTTGAAGAAGTGACAACCAACATTCAGGAAAACCATTGCTTCAGATTACATGTATTTATAAAGTAGCTGCCATGTGTCAGAAACTGATGGAAGAGCCATCAGTTGCACAGTATAGCCAACATACCATAAGTGCATTCTGAACACATACATGTTGCCCCTTCATAATGAAAGTAACCCTAAGTTGCTTGACTGTTGGACAATTTACACCAGGGGTTGGCAACCTTCAGCACATGGCCCATCAGTGTAATCTGCTGGAGGGCTGTGAGACATTTTGTTTATGTTGACTGTCTGCAGGCATGGCCCCGCACAGTTCCTTCTGGCCGCGGTTCACTGTTCCCGGCCAAGGGGAGCTGCAGGAAGCGGCACGGGCCGCAGGGACGTGCTGGCTCCCTCTTCCTGCAGCTCCCATTGGCCAAGAATGGTGAACCGTGGCCACAGGGAGCTGTGGAGGACTGTCAACGTCCAAAATGTCTCACAGCCCACAATCAGATTACCCTGATGGGCCACTTGCTGAAGGTTACCCACCCCTGATGTACATGTCAACAGGGAAGTGGACTGAAGAAGAGGAAGATGTTGAAGGGGAAACTGAAACATAGTAGATTAAGATTGAAACAGATGAGGTTTAAGTTAGGGAGCAGGAGTCTGCTGCCCTAAACAGAATGTTTTAATGCAGGGATTGGCAACCTTGGCACGCAAGACCGCAGGCTAAGCACTCTTAGTGGACCCTGCCAGTTTGTTTACTTGCCAGTTCGCGACCGCAACACCCACTGGCCCTGGTTCGCTGTCCCGGTCCAATGTGGGGCTGTAGGAAATGACACAGTGCATAGCCACTGAGGTGTTGGTCTTGTTTGATCCTGTTCTACTGGTGAGTGGTGGTAAAGTGAAATTGATAATAGGTCTGGTTTTTGCTGGGAGAAAGCACACATGTTTTCCTATTTTGAATTTTTTTTTTTTTTACACACAAACATATAATTGTTAACTGTTCATAGAATGAGCTGTAACTGGATAGTTTTTTGTCTTTCAGAATGGGGTACACATACAATGGAGCTACATCTGTGATGTCTTCTAGGACAAAGGTCCACAATAGTGCAGCAGATTTACCAAAAGGTCCTCCAAAGCACTTTGACAAGAATGCTTATGTTTAATTGTACTGTTCAAAGCTACAAAGCCAGTTTTCAAATCAGTTTGTACAGTTCATTCGCAGAGTGATTTCCAGAAGAGTACCAGCATAATCACCATCAGGACAATGAATTTTTAAAATATTAATTTGCAGCATCTTACATATTGATGTCAATTTTCTTATGCAATATTTTAAGATTTATGTTGGTGTTACACATAAATTGTGTATCTGTAAATCACTTGCTGTTTTTGCTTTCTACAAAAAATAAATAGGATATTTACAGATAACAATGTCACCTACTTTATTTGCATGATGTCAAACACATAGTACATCGCAGCAGTAGCGGGTTCCAAAATAGGTTTAGTATTTGAAGGCAGAAGTCAAGTTTTGTGCAGCTCCCTATGTGAAATTTTTCACTAGTGAGAAACAGTCACTTAGAGCCTGATTTTCAGACGTTCTAAGCACCTTGCAAGTCCAGTTGAAGTCAACAGGGGCTGAGGTGATCAGCAGCTCTGAAAATCAGGTCCCTATTACTCCCTTAGGGTGCCAGTGAACAGAGAAACAGGTGTGAAGGGAGGCAAGAGCCAGTCATTCATATCCTACAGAAGCAGGAGAGACAGGTAGAGCAAGAGTTTAGAGGCTGGGGAAGCCAGGACTGACTAGGGAGCCTAGAGAAGAGAGTTGTGACCAGGATACTGGAGGGAGTCGGGGCAGACTGTGGGAGAGTGGTGTGTTGAGTCTAAGGCAACTTGAAAGAAAAATTTTGGGGGCCGAGTGGCAGCACCTGAAGTCTTGGGATGTGTGTGGAGGGCTGGGGCAAGCTCCTCCATTCTGCTCCTCCTCACTTCAGCTTGTATCCTCTGAGCCTGCTGTCATCTCTCCTCCAGTCTATCACTACCCCACCTGCCACTCCTTCTGCTTGTCTCTGTTCCCCTTTTGTTCCTTACTGCAGCTGCTAGCAAGCCATTTGTTCACTCCTCCTGTCGATGGGCTATGTTCCAGCAGCCATGAGAAGTGATTACAGGAAAAATCTTAACCAATGCCTGCAGACTACTTTGCAGGAGATTGCAGGATGGCAGTGGAAATGCATGAGCGGGCCACCAACTGAATGAACGTCACATGTAATTATGTGATGCATGGCAGCCCTGCTGGATGATCTTGAATTAGCTAGGCAAACATTTCTAAGGTCTCAGTTAACAGGGGGAGAGGGAGTGACACTCTCTTTCTTTCCACTTGGAATTGTGACAATTTTCAAATGGTTATATGCATGATGATTCAATGAGCCAGATTTATCTAAAAGAGATTCTGAATGTCCACAGCACACCTTTTGGACATACACCCTATAATTAAGGCTCTGTATTTGTCATGGAAGTTATAGATTCTGTGACTTCTGCAGCAGCTGGTGCGCCTGGCCCGAAGGCAATCTGAGCAGCTTGGGCAACCCTCAGCCAGGTGCACTGGCTGCTGCTGGGGCTGCCTTGGGCCCTCCTGCCTCCTGTGGTTCCCAGCCAATGGGAGCTGCAGAACCAGAGCTTTGGGCAGAGCAGAGGCAGCATGTGGGGCTAGGAACTGGGGTCACCCCTTCCCAGGAAGCTGGTGAGGAGCCTGCTCCCAACCCCACCAACCCTCCAGCCCAGATGATCTCTCCCCACCCCCTCAAGCACATGCGCTCCCTGGGCCATGTCCCCACCCTCCAGCACCCTGACATCCCCCAGGCCACACCTCCCCCTCCAAGTTTTAGTCAGGGGTATATAGTAAAAGTCATGCACAGGTCACGGACCATGAATTTTTGTTTACTGCTTGTGACCTGTCCATGACTTTTACTAAAATACCCGTGACTAACACGTAGCCTTACATATAATGAATTACAGTTTCTTCTTCAAAAATCAAACCCATACCTTTCTTGAGGTTTGGACAGGCAGAATGGCCATAGTCCAAATTCTAAATTTGATCTAAATCAGTTGGACCCATCTGTATTTTCCTTTTTTCTCCAAGGTTGTTTTCATATCAAAGTAGGTAGGCCTTAGTTTCAGCTGTGTGGTTCACATTCAATCCACAATGATCTCGTTTCATGTTAAGCTTACCTATAAGATGTTCTTCCTGACACCGGGGCCACTCATGCAATCCTTTATTCAGGTTAGGGCTTATTCTCATTAACAGCTCTACTGAAGCAAATGGAACTGACATGACTACAAAGTATGGGTGACTCATAAGTAAGTGTCTGCAGTGTTATATACACATTTAGAAGTGCTTTAAAATGGTTATTCCAGCAATAGGGCCAAAGACTGTCCCCATATGCTCCCTGTGCAACTCCAAGGAAGATGGAACCCCAACCTACTGCCACTGAAGTCAATAGCAAAATTCCCATTGATTTAAATAGGAGCAGGACCGGGTGTAGGATAAATCACTAATTATTTATTTCGGTGATCCCCAAACTTTTCATATCGCATCCTCTTGCTCCTGTCTGTGCCATCTGATACAAGCCGGTCTGTGACCCGGAGGAGGGGGAGATGGGGGAAAGGAGACCGGGACGAGTCTGGAACCAGGAGCGGAGCCATGGCTGAGGGCAGGGCTGGGGACAGAGTGGGGCTGGGAGGTGCTCCCTCCCTGACCTTCATGGGAGCTAGCACGAGCCCTGCTCTGCCCCCTTGAATGTTCCCCTGTGCCTCCTTAGGGGGCATACCCCACAGTTTGGGGACTACTGATTTATGAGATGTACTGATTCTCAAAGACGAAGTCACCAACAATAACAAAAATTGAAGACCCTCAGAGTTTTGGTGAACCGATTTTTGGGGGCAAGAAGATAAATATATAAGATAAATATATAAAATATATTCTCAACAATCCTACTTTTTAAAGACTCAACAGAAAAGGAATAGCTTGTATTACATTGTAATTAAATAAAAAACAGGACACATCTAAAAATACAGCACTAATCATTCAAGCTTTTTAAAATTTAGTGTTTTATTACTATTTAAATTCAAAAGCAGCTAAGTCTCTTTTCATGAAGGCCATTAACTTGGGAAATTAATGCAACTGCAAAAGCAAAAGTTTATTGAATATAAAAACAAAAAAATACAATTAAGTGTTCAATACCACATCTGTACCTTTCTTGTCCCCAATTCAAGTTGTCTAGCTACATTTTTATAATTTGTAGTTGTATGTGAAAACACATTAAAACCTATTCTAATAAGTAAAGCAGGAACACTTTCCCAGTATTAAGTTTCAAGGCATACACCAATAAAACTGTAAACTATACCATTTTTCAGCCTTGGACACTTACTTTAAGTCATGTTGGGAAATGTTAACATTTTAATATAAAGAAAAAATTTAATGTTCCCATTTTTATATAAAATTCAGGATAAAATATAAAATTAATACTTTTTTTTAAAAGGCTTTAAAAATACTGCTAAGTAACATTCTGCAGGAAATGTTACATTAATTAATGCTTCTGGGCTTTTTTAGAAACTTAAGGCTTTTTTAGCCTTACAAAGAACCAATAGGGGTGAAATCCTGGGCCCAGTGAAGTTCATGGGAGCTTTACCATTGACTTCAATTTGGCCAGGATTTCACCCCAAGTTTCTAAATACTGCAGGACTAATCACATGTATGTAAATCCCCTTGTAAACTGTTCAAGATTAAAAGACACAAGCGTTTTGTAAACAGCCTTCTTTGTTATTAATGTACAATTGAAAAAAATGAATAGGAGTCAATCTTTTAGATGGGGTCTTTAACGCTGTACTATGATGTAACAGCAGTGTCTGCCATTTTGAATTGAACAGTTATATATCTGACGAGTCACTCCAGTCAGTTACAGTGACTAAGCTGCTTTTTAATGTGCTTGTTGTATCAGCTTCATGAAATCCTGTAAATGAAAAAAATGAATTAGATGATAAAACTAAACTACAATCAGTCATAATTCAGCATTATTTTCCTTCCAACTGACACACTGGGTGAAATAAGGCCCCACTGAACTCAATGACAAAACTTCTATTAACTTCAACAGGCCCAGGATTTCACCCACAAGAGGAGAATTATAAATAGCTATCTATGAAGACTGCTTCCCTCATTACAGTAGGGACCATGATACTAGCTGTCAGTGCTAATATTGCAGGCCTTTCTGAAAATGACCTACATATCTTCTCTATACATAAAAATGACAATTTTAAAGTCCAACATCTTGGAACTGTCTAGGGCTAGAAGCAATTGTTTGTATCCCCCACGGGAAAGATAAGAATCTCTCCTTTCCAGTGGTATGACGCTCCCTTTTCAGCCTGAGTCACAAGATATAAATCTTAAACTGTCAGGGGTCAAAGATTTAATATTATTCTCAAACCAGGTAATTTAGGAGGGAAATTCCACGTTTGGGAGGGGAAGATGACATTTTTTTTCAGATGGGTTATTGTAAAAGAAGATGACAGCAGCTTGAAGGCGCTTGGTCTTGGAATCTTAAAATCAATTTTTCATCTTTTTTATATAATTATGACAAAATAGCTTTTTAAAAAGTTATTTACATTCCACTGAAATTAGATATTGTGACTAAAACACGTTTATACTACACTCAAGTTTTTCTTTAACTATATCAGGTGCTTAAATCCAATTTTCCCCTCAAATACTGTAAATGTTTGAATATGTTACCTTCCTCCTTAGGCATATTTGCCGTAGGAACACCCCAGGCATGTACCATTGATGCAGTATTTGATTCATTATTTTTTTGAATTGCAGTTCCCTTCTGCCCCCTCTCGTCTTTTGCTAATAAACAATTTTCTTCTTCTACAGATGATATATCCCAGTCATCATCATCAACTTCTGTGAACTAATAGGAAACAAAAAAACATGAGGGTTTTTTCTTTAAGGAAGGGGTTTTTTGTATTATTTTCTGGAGTTCTTCTAAAGGTAGAATTGTTCCTAAATCTACTTATGCAGATTTATGAGCAGATTAGGAAGGGGGAACTAGAACTGTGTGGAAGTGAAACCTTTCTAAAAGGTCCCTGGGTGCACACGCATCAAGCGCTGTGTCACAGCATCTTACTTTTACGTTTCATTTCTTTTCAAACCTACACACACATGCTTTTAACCTATGAATGTGCTGAATGCAGAAAGCTATGTTAATTCACTGTTAGAGTTGCACAATTAAATAACAGTTTTCAAATATTTGTTCCCTTTCACCCATTACAGTTATATCCATGGCATTCAGGAAGTCTGGCTACAGTCAAAAGGAGATGTAAAATAGGATAATTTTAAACTGTAAAACATTTCTAAAATTGTTTCTGCAAAAGGACATATACAGAATACATAATAGTGTGGTGTAGTATAAAGGCTTAGCAGTGTTCATTTGGGATGAACTACACCATTCATTAGTGCAGCCACCCCAAACATATGTTGATAAAGGTAGGATTTTCAGAAGGGCCTAAGCAAATTAAACACTCAATTCTTATTGACATTTCAGTAAGCCCCTGGGTGCCTAACTCTCATAGCCTCCTTTGAAAACTACAGCCAAAATTTAAATCCTGCAATACTATCATGTGTATTTATACATATACAGCTAGAGAGAAAGAGAGATGCATGAACACACATAACCACTTAGGAGAATGGAATATGTAAAGAGTCTGAGACAACTACAAAGTGAAAAAGCCCCATATAAGTCAGGCAGCTAATTGTAAACTTGTGCCACTAAAACCTTTACACCACAATTCACCAACAGATGTTCAGTATATGCCAAATATGTTACAGAAAAACTAATTTCCAAAAGCTTTAGAGTGTTTTAAATATTTGTACATGGATTATTTTTTTTTACATCCATTTGCTTCTAAAGCCAAACTCTCCTAGGACTATGTCTAATGATACAGGGTTCAGTTCAAGGACTTAAAAACTTTTAAATATACCCTAAACTAGCTTTTCAATACCCTGACTGTGACAGTTTTATACTCTAATACAGGGGTGGGCAAACTATGGCCCACGGGCCTCAGTCGGCCCACTGACCCCACCTAACCGGCCTGCTTGAGCTCCCAGACAGGGAGACTCCCCCCCGGCCCCTCCCTCACTGCCCTCCCACCCCTGCAGCTTCAGCGCGCTGCACTGGCAACGTTCTGGCCCACGGTTCCTCTTGGGCAGCACTGCAGTGGTGTGGCTCCAGCAGCGCTGCGTGCTCCTGGGGGCAGCGTGTCTGGCTGTGGCGAGCCATGTGGAGTCGGACACACCGCTCTGAGCAAGATGGTAAGGGGGTCAGGCCGGGCGGTTGGATAAGGGGCAGGGATCCCAGGGAATGGAGGTTCCTGGGTGGGGTTGGTCAGGGGACGGTGAATGTGGGGGTTAGATAGGACATGGGAGTCCCGGGGACTTGTCAGGGGGTGGGGGGTGGATAGGGGTTGGGGCAATCAGGGGACAGGGAGCAGGGGGAGTGGGTAGGGAGTGGGGTCCAGGGGAAGCTTCAGGAGGGGTGGTCAGGGGACAAGGAGCAGGGGGGCTTATATGGGGTGGGGTCCCAGGGGGTGATTAGGGGTGTGAGGCCATTGGATGGGAGCCAGGGGACAAGGAACAGGCGGCGTTGGATGGGTTGTAGGTTCTCAGGGGGTCAGTCAGGGGGCGAGACGTGGGAGGGGGTCAGATGGGGGTGGGTGCCAGGCTGTTTGGAGAGGCATAGCCTTCCCTACCCAGCTCTCCATATAATTTTGCAACCCCAATGTGGCCCTTGGGCCAAAAAGTTTGCCCGGGCCTGCTCTAATATATTGGGCCCTTGCAGGACTAGCCCTATTAAACTGGAAACACACTTTGGAAATAACATTGCACACATTCTTCAACATTATCTCATCCAGTCAGATGGTAGTGAAGAGGAATAGATGGCAGACTGCAAATCTTCCAACCTACAGGATGAGACAACTGAATAAAACACCATCTTGACGATCACTCATAAAAAGGGAACTAAGCATAAGGGTTTGGAATAAGGAGGCAAAATTGCCTTCGTATCAATTTTAAATATTAAGAGGGAATCCACTTCTTGGTCCAAACTATCCATTTCCCTATCACCTTGAAGAACCTACACAATAAAGGAATAGGAACCAGTGGATTCCATTTTCTCCTGAATGGCTAGAATTCTGAAGTATGCCCTTTAGGCATACTTTACTCAAAGCCAATTCATTTCCCCCCCCCACAATTAATTTTAGGATCTGAGATGTCAGAAAGACCTAGCCTCATACACTTTTGAGAACCACCATTTGGAGAACATCCTCCAGGAATGTTAGGTTAGTAACCATTTTTTTTTCTCTAGCTGTTGTTCTTTGAGATGTGTTGCATGTATCCACTCCAATGTAGGTTTGTGCACGCTCTGAGCTCAGTTGCTGGCATTTTTTCCCTTAGTGGTATCCCTTGGGTTAACTCTAGTGCCCCCTGCTGTCACGCGATCATAGCATTAGTATAAAGATTCCTGCTGACCCTGCTCCTCTTCAGTTTCTTCTTGCTGACCGTCTCCGAGATAGAGGATGGAGGGAGGGTTTTGAAATGGCCATGTGCAACACATCTCGAAGAACAACAGTTACAGAAAGTTTAATAGCGTTTTTTTTTTCTTCGAGCGCTTGTACATGTCCATTCCAATGTAAGTGACTCACAAGCAGCTGCACTGGAAGTGGGTTTGGACCCTGCATGGCAGAACAAAGGTGGAAGATATACTGGAAATTTTTGTAAACTGGATATACTGGAAAGTTTTGTAAACCATTTTGAAGAACGAGGAGTTGACATCAGAAAAATATTTTGTGTGACAACAGATGGTGCTCCTGCCATGGTCGGAAAACAGAAGGGATTAGTAAAGTTACTTGAAGATCAAATTGGCCGTCCAACAGTCAAATTTCACTGCATATTCCATCAAGAAAACCTGGTTGCTAAAATTTCTAATTCAGAGCTTAATAATGTGATGAATACAGTGGTGCAAATTGTGAATTTCCTTGTTGTTCGATCTGCTTTGACTCACCGACAATTTCAAGCACTGCTAGAAGAGATGGACAGTAATTATAATGACATCCCACTTCAAAGCAACATTTGGTGGTTAAGTAGTAGCAAGGTTTTGGTGAGCTTTGTAAACTGTTTTGATGCAATCAAGGCCTTTTTGTCGGAAAAAGAACAAAACTATCCCGAACTGGATGATGACAAATGGCTGTGTAAGCTCATGTTTCTAACTGACATCACCGCTCACCTAAACGAACTCAACCGCTGTCTCCAGGGTGCAGGGCAAACAGTTCTGGATCTTTATGAAGCCTGGAAAGCATTTGTTGTGAAACTAGCAGTTTTTTCAAGAGATATTCAAACTTTTACTTTCCGCTACTTCCAACACATAAAAGAGCTATTGACACATTGCACTGTCAAAGTCGATGAGATTGGAAGGTACATGCAAGAACTGGAATCAGAATTTTCTGACAGATTTCAAAATTTCCAGCGATTTGGCCCAATTCTTTCTTTTCTAATTAAACCCGAAAAGTTCAACAAAAGCGACTTGGATTTGTCTGTATTTCAGTGAATGCACGTTGAAGATTGCGAAATGCAGCTCATTCAGTTAAAATGCGCAGAATTGTGGACATCAAAGTTTGTGAATCTGCAGAGCACACTTGAAGCTACTGAGAGAGATCACGGGGCCTCTAGTCTGACCTGCTGGACGTCCCTGCCAGAGAAATTTAACTGTTTGAAGAAAACAGCATTTGCAATACTTTCAGCATTTGGATCCACATACCTGTGTGAACAAGTATTTTCACCCATGAAATCTGTCCCTCTCGGAGCCGGTTAACAACTGATCACTCAGAAGCCTGTGTGCAGCTTAAAGTATGCAAATACGTGCTTGACATTGGAAAACTTAGCAAGGAAAAGCAAGGGCAAGGATCACACTAAACTGATAAGATCTGCATTTTAATTTAAATAAAGCTTCTGAAACATTTTGAAAACCTTGTTTACTTTACATATAACAGTAGATTGGTTATACAATATATAAACTTATAAAGAGACCTTCTAAAAATGTTTAAATGTATTACTGGCATGTGAAGCCTTAAATTAGGGTGAATAAATGAAGACTCAGCACACCTCTTCTGAAAGGTGGCCAATCCCTGAGGTAAATGCTGCAAAGGGGCGACAGACTTTCAGAAACTGAGTCTGTAAAGTCCTATCCAAGGGCTGCTTGAGAGGCTGATCCCTGTTCCAGCCAGACTTTCCTCTCTTGAAGGGGAAGGGAGGAAGAAGAACCAGCCCGCTGCCATGGAGCAATTGCCCCAGAGAACTCCCTGCAAGTGCAGCCACTAGGATAACAGAGAGGGTAAATTTCCCTTGCCAAAGCTTAGAAAACACTGTGATTTGAGCTGCCAGAACTCTTGTCTTTGTGTCTTCAAGTTGATCACAAATCCCAAGCTTGAAACAAGTGACGTTCCAATATCTACTGCTGATTTTTTCCTTAGAGTAACTTGGGATCTCACTAAACAGTTGTTCGGATAAAGACCATTGTGTCTCAGATCTTTCATTCCACTACAAAGCACGACTGGGAAGACCTGTAATTGACGAAAGCCTGAAGGGCAAATAGCAGCACTAATAATGATCTGCAGTTTGGACAAAATGCAGACACAGCACACTGATATCAGTGAGAGATCTGCTGAAGTTTGAGCATGGCATGTTGTCCTAAATATCTATACCAACATATAGATAGTAATCAGAAAAGGAATTCGGTCCTTTTTAGAGAATGAGTTTGACACCTCTATACCCAACAAAGCTCTAGAAACAAAAATACTTTAGCCTATGACATAATCAAACAGGTCTTTCCAAGCTCTCATTTCTAAGAACAAATGTGACTATGCGGAAAAACAAGTAAAGAAGGAGACTCAGCTTAGGTAAAACTGTGCAAATGCACTGGGGATGAAATTTTTACTGCATCAGATTCATCTTACTTTTCCTAACATGGAATACAAACAGTAGCAAAAACAACAACAAATAATAACTGAAGCATGTCTTGGTATAGATCAGGGATCAGCAACCTTGGCACGCGGGACCGCAGGGTAAGCATTCTTAGCGGGCCCCGCAACTTTGTTTACTTGTCGGTTTGCCAACCGCAGCTCCCACTGGCCATGCTTCACTGTCCCAGTCCAATGGAAGCTGCGGGAAGCGGCACGGTGTTGGTCACTGCTTCACGCAGCCCTCATTGGTCTGGGATGGCAAACCACGGCCAGTGGGAGCCGCGATCGGCGAACCGCCAGGTAAACAAAGCGGTGGGGCCCACTAAGGATGCTTACCCTGCGGTTCCACGTGCCAAGGGTTGCCAATTCTTGGTATAGATAAATTTAATTAACAAATAATGTAATACCTTCAGTTCTTGTACATCATCTTTTTTAATAAATGCCTGTGTGACATTAATTCCTCCAGCTGGCTTATTCATACTTCGATGGCTAGAAAGAGTCTCTTCAACTTGTTCAGTCAGTTTTTGGATAAGTACTCCTAAAGAATCATTAAAAACATTACAGGAAAACTGTCAGTTTAAAATAGGGTATTTTAAAAATATTTCTCCTTCTGTGTCACTGACCAAGTCTTAGATTAATGAATGAAAAACATTAAAAACATGAATTTACTTTTCACCATTCATTTTTGTTTTTTTTAATTTCTACAGTGCTGCAGATTTAAAAAAACAAAAAAACAGCAGTTCTATTCAAAAAGGTGATTAAAAATGATAGTAAGGTTCCATCTTCATTGTTTCTCAGTCATTAGGACATGTAATATGTTCACTTTACAATTAAAAGTGTTGTTTTCTATCTGCTGGCATGCAAATTCAGTCCATAACATCAGAGGGCTGGGCTATATTGGGGGAGGGTTCGAACTAAGATATGCAACTTCAGCTATGCTATTCGCGTAGCTGAAGTCTAAGTATCTTAGTTGGACTTACCTGGCTTCCCCATGGTGGCGGGTCAACTGGGGACACTCACCTGCTGACTCTGCTTATTCCTCCTGCCAAGGTGGAGTACAGGCGTCAATTCAGGGATCAATTTATCACATCTAGATGAGATGCGATAAATTGATCCCTGGTACATCAAGCGCTACCAGCCAATCCGGTGGGTAGTGTAGCTGTACCCTAAGTGAAGTTGAGTTCCTTCTTTAATAGAAGCAGTAACAATAATTCTGCAGGCCAAATTATGCTCAGTGACACTGCTGTAATCTTATTGCTTTTTATGGGATTGCATAGGTGTAAATGATTGGTCCTATAATTAAATGATTGCTTCTTTAACTGGAATTTAGTAAACAATTCTGTTGATGCCACAAAAGAAATAGCACACACCAACCCCCTCACCTTTAGCTGTATTAACTCTGAAGGGCTAACTCAGGGGTGGGCAAACTATGGCCTGCGGGCCAAATCTGGCCCGCAGGACCATCCTGTCTGGCCCCTGAGTTCCTGGCCAGGGAGGCTCCCCCTTCCCGTTCCCTGCCTTCGCCCCTCCCCCAGAGCCATGCTGTCACACGGGCACACTCTGGCCCACCGCTACTTCTGTGCAGCGCTGCAATAGAGTGCTAAGGGGTCGGGGCTGCGAGCTCCGACGGGGGTAGGGCAACGTGTCTAGTTCCGGCGGGCCATGCAGCCAGCCGCCAGACACACTGCTCTGAGCGACACGGTAAGGGGCGGGGAGCTTGGATAAGGGGCAGGAAGTCCCGGGGGGGGGACAGTCAGGGGACAGGGTGGATGCGGCGGAGGTTCTGGCAGGGAGGGGGGAGAGTCAGGGGTTAGGGAATGGGTAAGGCTGGATAGACCTGAGAGTCCTGTGAGTTTGTCAGGGAGTGGGTGTGGATAGGGGTTGGGGCATTCAGGGGGAGGAGTCCGGGCGGGGGCAGTTACGGTGCGGGGGTCTCGGGATGGGGTGGTCATGGGGACAAGAAGCTGGGGGGGGGTTGAGCAGGGGGTGGAGTCCCGAGGGGGCAGTTAGGGATGAGGGGAGTCTCTGGAGGGGGCAGTCAAGGGACAAGGAGTGGCGGGGGGGTTGGATAGGTTAGGAGTTCTGAGGGGGGCAGTCAGGGGCGGGAAGTGGATGGGGGTCGGATATGGGGTGGGGCCAAGCTGTTTGGGGAGGCACAGCCTTCCCTACCCAGCCCTCCATACAGTTTTGCAACCCCAATGTGGCCCTCAGGCCAGAAAGTTTGCCCACTCCTGGGCTAACAGGAGTAAAGCAGTAAAAATTCATTTTTGTCACTTCAATTTCCAGCCTTCGATTGAGTTGTGCCTTTTTCTGCTAGTTTGAAGAGCCCATTATTATATTTGTCCCTCATGTAGATTCCTATAAACAGTAACCAAGTCATGCCTTAACCTTCTCTTTGTTATGCTGAACAGACTGAGCTCTTTCGTGGCTCTTGAAAATAAGGTTATGTATTTAGGTGCCTAAACATGGGTATAAGAATGTAATTTTAAACACTACAACCTAAAAAACAAAGCAAAACCCCCCAAAACAACAATAAGAACATAAGAAGGGCCATATTGAGTCAGACCAAAGGTCCATCTAGCCCAGTATGCTGTCTACCGACAGTGGCCAATGCCAGGTGCCCCGGAGTGAGTGAACCTAACAGGTAAAGATCAAGTGACCTCTCTCCTGCCATCCATCATCACCCTCTGACAAACAGAAGCTAGGGACACCATTCCTTACCCATCCTGGCTAATAGCCATTAATGGACTTAGGCTCCATGAATTTATCCAGTTCTCTTTTAAACCCTGTTATAGTCCTAGCCTTCACAGCCTCCTCAGGCAAGGAGTTCCACAGGTTGACTGTGTGCTGTGTAAGAAGAACTTCCTTTTATTTGTTTTAAACCTGCTGCCCACTAATTTCAATGGGTGGCCTCTAGTTCTTCTATTAGGGGAACAAGTAAATAACTTTTCCTTATTCACTTTCTCCATGCCACTCAAAATTTTATATACCTCTATCATATCCCCCCCTTAGTCTCCTCTTTTCCAATCTAAAAAGTCCTAGCCTCTTTAATCTCGCCTCATATGGGACCCGTTCCAATCCCCTAATCATTTTAGTTGCCCTTCTCTGAACCTTTTCTAATGCCAGTATATCCTTTTTGAGATGAGACCACATTTGTACACAATATTCAAGATGTGGGCGCACCATGGATTTGTATAAGGGCAATAAGATATTCTCCGTCTTATTTTCTTTCCCTTTTTTAATGATTCCTAACATCCTGTTTGCTTTTTTGACTGCCGCTGCACACTGCATGGACATCTTCAGAGAACTATTCACGATGACTCCAAGATCTTTCTCCTGAATAGTTGTAGCTAAATTAGCCCTCATCATATTGTACATATAGTTGGGGTTATTTTTTCCAAAGTGCATTACTCTACATTTACCACATTAAAATTCATTTGCCATTTTGTTGCCCAATCACTCAGTTTTGTGAGATCTTTTTGAAGTTCTTCACAGTCTGCTTGGGTCTTAACTATTTTGAGCAGTTTAGTATCATCTGCAAACATTGCCACCTCACTGTTTACCCCTTCCTCCAAATCATTGATGAATAAGTTGAATAGGATTGGTCCTAGGACTGACACTTGGAGACCACCACTAGTTACCCCTCTCCATTCTGAAAATTTACCATTTACTCCTACCCTTTGTTCCCTGTCTTTTAACCAGTTCTCAATCCATGAAAGGATCTTCCCTCTTATCCCCTGGCAACTTAATTTACATAAGAGCCTTTGGTGAAGGACCTTGTCAAAGGCTTTCTGGAAATCTAAGTATACTACGTCCACTGGATTCCCCTTGTCCACGTTTGTTGACCCCTTCAAAGAACTCTAATAGATTAATAAGACATGATTTCCCTTTACAGAAACCATGCTGACTTTTGCCCAACAATTTATGTTCTTCTATGTGCCTGACAATTTTATTCTTTACTATTGTTTCAACTAATTTGCCCAGTACAGACGTTTGACTCACCGGTCTGTAGTTACCGGGATCACCTCTAGAGCTCTTTTTAAACATTGGCATTACATTAGCTATCTTCCAGTCATTGGGTACAGAAGCCGATTTAATGGACAGGTTACAAACCCTAGTTAATAGTTCCGCAATTTCACATTTGAGTTCTTTCAGAAGTCTTGGGTGAATGCCATCTGGTCCCGGTGACTTGTTATAGTCAAGTTTATCAATTACTTCCAAGACCTCCTCTAGTGACACTTCAATCTGTGACAATTCCTCAGATTTGTCACCTACAAAAGACGACTCAGGTTTGAAAATCTCCCTAACGTCCTCAGCCGTGAAGACTGAAGCAAAGAATTCATTTAGTTTCTCCGCAATGACTTTATCATCTTTAAGTGCTCCTTTTGTGTCTCTATCATCCAGGGGCCCCACTGGTTGTTTAGCAGGCTTCCTGCTTCTGACATATTTAAAAAACATTTTATTATTACCTTTTGAGTTTCTGTCTAGCTGTTCTTCAAATTCCATTTTGGCTTTTCTTATTACATTTTTACACTTAATTTGGCATTGTTTATGCTCCTCTTTAGTTACCTCATTAGGATTTGACTTCCACTTTTTAAAAGATGCCTTTTTATCCTTCACTGCTTCTTTTACATGGTTTTTAAGCCACATAGGCTCTTTTTTAGTTCTTTGACTTTGTTTTTTAATTTGGGGTATACATTTAAATTGGGCCTCTATTATGGTGTCTTTGAAAAGTGTCCATGCAGCTTGCAGGGATTTCACTTTAGTCACTTTACCTATTAATTTCCGTTTAACTAACCCCCTCATTTTTTCATAGTTCTCCTTCCTGAAATTAAATGCCACAGTGTTGGGCTGCTGCAGTTTTGTTCCCAGCACGGGAATGTTAAATGTTATTATATTATGATCACTATTCCCAAGTGGTCCTGTTATAGTTACCTCTTGGACCAGCTCTTGCGCTCCACTCAGGACTAAATCAAGAGTTGCCTCTCCCCTTGTTCCTGTACCAGCTGCTCCAAGAAGCAGACATTTAAAGTATCGAGGAATTTGGTCTCTGCATTTCGTCCTGAGGTGACATGTACCCAGGCAATATGGGGATAATTGAAATCCCCCATTATTATCATTGAGTTATTTATTTTGACAGCCTCTCTAATCTCCCTTTCATCATCACTATCACTATCCTGATCAGGTGGTTGATAATAGATCCCTATAGCTATATTCTTATTAGAGCATGGAATTACTATCCATAGAGATTCTATGGAGCATGTGGATTCATTTAAGATTTTTAATTCATTTGATTCTACATTTTCTTTCACATATAGTGCCACTCCCCCATCCCCATGACCTGTTTTGTCCTTCCGATATATTTTATACCCCGGAATGATTGTGTCCCATTGATTGTCCTCACTCCACCATGTTTCTGTGATGCCTATTATGTCAATATTCTCCTTTAACACGAGGCACTCTAGTTCACCCATCTTATTATTTAGACTTCTAACATTAGTGTACAAGCACTTTAAAAACTGGTCACTGTTTATTTGTCTGCACTTTTCTGATGTGTCACATTCTTTATGTGAAAGTTTGTCATCTAATCTGGCCTCTCCTTTATTCTTTACCATCCTCTCCTTCTGACTAAAACCTAGAGAATCTCTATCAATAGACCCTCCTGTAAGAGAAGTCTCTATCTGATCCATGTGCTTCTCTGCAGCAACTGGCTTTCCCCCATCTCTTAGTTTAAATTATGAACTTGCATTGAAAGGAATATACACTATAATGTATATTCTAACTTTGGAGTGTTTTGTAACACATTGATTTTATCACCTATTAGGAATTTTAAAATTATTTATACAGGTTACTTTAAATTATTACTCATGTATACAAAAATGATAAACCTTTTGAAGGCTTGGAAGGTGTTTCAGTCTCCTCCATTTCACTTTCTTCAGTCCAGTCCATATCACTTTTGCCTGTAACCATCCCACAATTACTTTTGCTGTTGCTGGATGCTTTTAGCTGTAATAATTCCGGTGATATGTAAGAGTGCATAATATCATCATCATCCACTTCCTCCTCTGAGCTGAATGGTGGAGTGCTAAAACAAAAAAGCGTATCAGAAGAGGATTTAATGGGGTTCAGTATTAAATAGATGTGTACAACTTTGAGCTCCCTGTATTTTTTCTAATAAATGTATGCATTTTTCTATTTGAAAAAAAATCACCTACAGTAACCTGGAGTGCATATACAACTATTTTAAAAAATGTGAAATTATTAAATAACAAACTAACAACCCAAAATCATCTCAAGATGAATGTACTTAAAACCTCAAATGCAAACATCCTCCCAAAAACAAAAGCCAGATCCTGCTGGATATAGTCAATCCTGCAAGATCAACAAATGTATGGTTTCATGGATTAACAGGGAAAATAAAGTTCAGGGTCAAAGTTGTTCCACTAAGAAAATTATGCTCCTGGTTACGCCCAATTAAAAAACCTAGCGACTGTTAGCAGCTTCCTAGTATATCTCAATTGGTCAGCGGGCACCCACAGAAAAAGTGATAATGAACATCCAATCAATTCAGGACTTTACAAATCAAGCTTTATATCTTGAATGGCATCCAGACACAGAATGGCAGCTTAAGCAATTTACAGAGTACAGGTGCAATATGAATGTCATGAAAAGCACCTAGAATATTGTGTTCAATTGTGTACATATTGACAGAACGGAACAAATATGTTAGCAACAAAGTTTTAAAAAATTAAGGTCTCAACAGGCCAAGACATAATATGGGACAGACAAAAAAGTGACATTACCTCATGGTACTCTGTGCTCTGCCTGCTCAATTATTAAGAATACACATGCTCAAATCAGACATGGCCTCTGTTAGGGATTATAACAATGGACTCAACAGGTATTATATTTTAAGAAAAAAAACATGATTAATAAAGAGCTTCTGATTTCAGCTTTGTATTAGCGATTTCAATGTCCAGTCAAGGGAAGTTCACTAGAAAACAATTTCTTCAAGACTTGAAATGAGCAAAACTTACCCAATACTAGATGTTTTTCTGGAAATCCCCTCTCGAAAAACGTGCTTCCTGGGTCTAAGACAAACAAAACAAGTTATTTCTAGAATCCGACTGCCAAGTACATATACAGTGAGAAATTTATTCCTTCACATGTAAAAACAGTAATCCTGTGACTAATCCCCATTAAATACTAGGCAGAAATGTTCACATCAACTCTCTTGTACATGAAAGGAAGAATAAACCTATAACACTATTAGCAGAACACTAATGAGTTATTTGTGCCATAAGTGCAAGGAAAGTGCTGTCTCTTACTTTGGTGTAGATGTATTCTCAGCAGAAGTCATTCTTTGTCCAGCTGGGCATACAGCTGTAGAAGTCCGCTTTTCTGGTTTTGGCTGCACTACTGATGAGGAAGTTGCCATATGAACCGTCTTCTGTTTATCTGGAAAACAAGTTATGTTATCAGTCTGAATACTAAAAAGAAATGTAGATGATGTTGCTCATCAGAAATCATAAATGTACTTATGGCTGTAAAAAAATCTCTGAATGCTGCTCAAAGCAGCCATTGATTTTCCCCATTATTAGAGAGAGACCCTGCTTCTGTAATCAAATAAAAAGTAGCGCGCTTTTTAAGCAGTGTGGTGTAGCTGGCAACTAAAACATAGCAATTTATGTAAAAGATTACAAACACAACCATAAATAAATGTGTACACACAAGACTTTTGGGGATGAACGTACACAAACAGAATTACTTAATCAAACCTGATACCCGTAAAAAAGAAAATAATTTTGAAATTTATCCAACCTTCTGAAGCAAGACGAGAGCTGGAAACAAGCCTATTACAAGATGATGACGATGATCTCTCCTCAATCCTGAAGCTGACCTGGCGTTCAAGATGTTCTCGAATTAGTTGAATATCAGGAACTTGTTTCTCTTTCTCTTCTCTAGCAGATTCGACAGAAACTAAGAGTTTGTTTAAGTAGTCACTTGGGATACCACGAACACCCTGATGAAATAATACAAGTTGCTGTTTGATTGACAGCATAACTAACATAAAAAAACTTAAATTTATAAACCATTGGCTTAGCCTTTTTGACTGCATCTAGTTTAAACCTTTTGTCTTTACACCTTTAAGGCCCTGTATAATATTCTCCTATTCTCCTTCAGCTTTTACCATATCACGTTCCACACTCTTGCTCCACCAATGATGCCATCCTCAATGCCTATTTGTCAACTTCTGATTACCTTTTACGTAACAAACAGAAAACTACACTTTTCTCAATATATATATTGTAAAATACTTTTTGTAATGGCTTCACAGCTATTTTATAAACAATGCATTACTAGGGCATATTCTGTTGTCATTCACAACAGAATACTAATGCATATGTGAACTCTGGGATATCTCATATCTCCTAAGTGGAAGATACAGAAACCTTCCAAAAAAAGACATTTGACAATTGCTGAGACACAACAGGTCTCATATTTTTTACAGAGATGGAAGTCAAAAACAATTCTTGATTCTACAGTCTAAAATCTAATGAACTTTATTGAAAGGACAGTCCCCTAAATGTGTATATTGCTACAACTACTTATTTACTGAATATCGACAGCGTACTTGGTACTGTATGAACATATAACATGATACAGTCCATGATCTAAGGATTAACCACAATCCAATTCATACACAGAAAGGGGAGTTTACATGCATTAAATGCACTCAGTGACTGCTCAAACTGTACAAGAATCAAATCCCATTTAGAAAACACTATTGAATGGTTTTGTAGAAGTGCATTTTAAAGACGATTTGAAAGAAAAGAGGAAGATCATTTAGCACGTGAGAAGAGTGAGGGAGTGCCAAATATAAGTCACCCTCACAAAAGAAAATGAAAGACAATAGTGAGAAGGGAATACAAAAGGAGTGCTAGGAAGAAGGGAGGTAATGAGAATAAAGAACACAGGTGTAGGGCAAAGCGACATAGAGCCTTTTAGATAGTACTGCCAACTAAAAGAATTAAAAACTAAGTTTTTTCAAAATTATACATTTTGGATTATTTTTCTTTGCCTTCTAGTTTCTCAACTTTTCAGGTGCACTCATTTCACTTTTTCAAGCACTCTTCAGCAACCATCAGGGCTAGAAACTCTTTTTTAAAATGAGATTATCACACATCTTGATTCCAGCAGATACAGCTTTAACAGACACTCTAAATATCATGAGACTTGCAATAAAATCACAAGAGTTCAACTAGCCCAGAGGGCCAGATCCTTTGCTGAGTAAACTGGTGTAGATCCACTGAAGTTAATGGAGCTAAGATGACTTACACCAGCTGGGGATCCATTCCTGGAATCACTAAATTGATTCTGATGAGCTAGGAAGTCAGCAGAGGGATTCAAAGAAAGAAGTGGACCTTCTGTGAAGGGAGAGGTTCATTATTTCAGCAGCAGAATTTTCAGAAGATTAGTTGGAGGAGGGATGACCTGAGCTGTGGGACTGGTAGGAGGAAGTTGTCCTAGTTTAGCTCAGAGATAACCAAAGTGCTTACATGGGTTTAGTGGAATGGGCAGAGTACAAAGGACAGATTTCTGAAACACTGAACAGGAAGAAGCAGCATAGTTTATCACCAATCTGGATGCCAGGGAATGTTGCAGGAGTGGAGAGAGAAACTGAATATACAGCTGAGGTTGAGAGTCTGGGTTATGGAAAGGACAGAGTAATGGAGAAGGAAGGGAGAGAAGCTGACTTGGGAGAGAAATGAGTAGGGAATAAAACTAGGCACGCTTTAAGTCTGTTGAGGATTTCAAGGATCATTCAGGTTAGTTTCTCTTAAAAGGCCACCACAAGTGTCACACTTCCCAAGATGAAGAATCCAGTGCTTAGCTTGGCCCCAAACAGTGCTTGGCTAATCATTGGTGCTGGAAGGAGGCAGAAGGTTCAGTTTCTTCTTCGCAGTAGACTCTAAAACTGGGGCCGGGGTGGGGGAGATTGTGAAATGCCTTCAGAGCTCAGACTGTGTCTCTTTGTGTCAGCGTGCAGCAGGACAAGGAGGAGCTCTACCCAGCTTAGTTCTTTGACCAGTGAGGATGAGGCCTGGATTACACAGTTTTAGTACTGATAAAACTACGATAAGGGTGTGAGTTTTTTTTTCTTTAAACACTGATAGTTACTAGTGCAAACAGTTATACTGGAATAAACCCAGGCCTTATACTAGTATAGCTTATTCCCTTTTCTGTACAAGAGCTAGCTATACTGGTATAAGCACATTTATAACTATACTGGTATAGTTAAAGTGGTACAATCTGTGTGTGTAGGCAAGGACGATGTGCTAGAAGATTGTGGGAAACTGAGAACCTGTTCTCCCTCAGGGGTGCTAGACATAAGTTACTATCTAGCAATGAAGTGTGAGCTGGTTGAGATAAGTAGGGGAGTAACAAAGGGGAACCCGTTCTAGGAATCAGATGAACTCATTATAGGTGGGGGCCAACAAGGATAGGTTAAAAAAAATGAGGTGAGGAGATGCATCAAAATGTTGGGGACCCTGAAAAATCCCAGGCTGGCAGACACATGCAGGGGAAGAGAGAGAAGTTAATTGTCTGCAATTTAGATTGCACTGGCAGCCACTGTAATTCTCAATCAACTAAACAATGTTGGCAGCCACAAGGTCAAAAATAAAATATCTCGCCTAAAAGTTTTGAAACTCCTCCTACCTACACAAATTTTAAATCCAATCCCCTTTCCCAGGCAGAGACAAAAATGAAACTGAGGTCCCAAGATAAGAGAAAGATTTTGTACTTGAGGAGAGTGTCCTTAGACTTCCTGCTAAAGTATTCAGTGACAGAGGAACACAAGGAGAACAAAGTGGATGTAAAGTAAGGGCCAATTTTCAAAGCAGCCCAAGGGACAAAGAGGAGCAAGACTAAGCCATGTGTGAAATCTTCAATTTATAAGATCCAACTTGAAGAAAGGGGACACCCTCAATTGTGAGACACAACTAGGGTGACCAGATATCAAGTGTGAAAAATTGTGACGTGCATGTGTGTGTGTAGTAGGTCCTATGGGAGAGGGTAATAGATCCTATATAAGATAAACCCAGTAATATCAGGATAGCTCCAAGAATATGAAGGCATCTGATCACAACTGCACCAAGGCAGCTGCAGATTGATCCTTGAAGGAATCTTGAATCCAAGCAGTCACATTGCCTTGGATGTGGCTGCCTGAATTATAGGCAAGGAGCACTTGCGTTGTTGCAAGTACTAGATCTCAGGTTTTATTTGAGAAGCCCATATCACTTAGCCTTATGATAATAAATATTAAAGTAGTATTAGTGAAGTTTAGACAAGTCCAGAGACGTTAGCCCTGGAATACACATGTTAAACTACCAATACGTATATACTGGTTCTGATTTTTTTTCTTTATTGCAGGGAAAAAGTTCAAAAGCATCACGACAGGGTGTACCAGGCCCTTTGAGGCCCTCTTCTGGAGGCCTTGCAGTCCTACGACACCCTGCCCCGAGAAAGGAGCAATGAAGGTGGGTCCTCCAGGCCCACCTATAAAGGCTGCAGGGAAACAGCCAGTCAGAGAACAGCAGGCTCAGAGGAAAGGAGCTGCTGGGCCTAAGCAGGACAATTGCTGGCTGGGACCAGAAGGCTAGAATGGTGAAGAAGGACTAGAAAACTATGAAACTCCATCAATAGCCACTGGGGAAAAACCCTGCTCAAGCATGGATAGGACTGTGGAGCTCTCCAGGCACAGAGGCTTGGAAGAAAGAACCCTGATTAAAAGGGGACAGAAACTGAGAAACTCTTCAGGCAAGGAGGCCTGGGAGTAGGGTTACCACCTGGCCAGTATTTCACTGACCTTGCTGGGGTTTTTTATGGATATGCCAGTTGCAAGAAAAATAATATAATCTGCCAAGGTTTTTTTTTTTAAAATGAAGGTCTAAAGATTTGCATTATTTATTATCTCAATACACTGAGATATTTAATATTATTAGTTTCTGTGTCCAGCTAAAGATGCTGCAGTGTTCCCACTTCCACAGTTTAAGCAGTAACAGATCAAAACTGTTGAAAACACAGCAGCTGTCTCCCACCAACACATAACCGCACCGTGAGTGTATGTGAGAGAGGGTTTGAGTCAGCTGAGAGTGAGGAGACTTGGGATGTTATCAATATTATCTGTATGTGTTATCTCTCTACATACTATAAGTGGCTGTTAATGGGGAGAGGAAGTTTGTGGAGTTGCCTCGTGGTTGGGATTGTGACAGGCTTGCCTTGGAGAGTGGGAAGGGTTTCCTGGGGGTTTTTTTGCATTTCAAAGGTGGTAGCCCTACCTGGGAGATATCCTGCTCAAACAGAAAACAGAGAACCCAAGAAGGAAAGCAGCCCACAGAATAGCAGCAGCAACCAAGTAGAGGAAGCAGTACATGGGTTGGGACTTGGAGTAGTGGACAGGCCCAAGTCCTTCCTCCTCTCCTCCGCCCACTGGAGAAGTGGCCTAAGCCCCAAGGAGGGATAAAAATAAAAGCCCAAGAAAGGGGCTGTGAATTTAAACAGGCCCAGGGATGAAGCTGAAGACCCTGAAAAGGGCCAACCACTTGTTGAACTTTGTTACTCCAGAAGGCAACTGAAGTTAAGGAGAGCTGGGACTCCACAGAACTGCTGAAGGCAAAGAGTCTCCAGGGAGAAAGCCCTGGGGACAGTGTTCTCCATCAGGCCAGGGACAGACTTAAAGCTAGCCCAGAAGGGGCTGAGAACTAAACCCAGAGATAGGGCTACAGACCAACAAGGTCATGATAATAGTCTTTGTTGGCCCTTTGTTACCCAGGAAGGGGTTCGTCCATTTTGACTATGTTGTCTTAGCCAGAGGCCTGAGCCACCAAAGACCCATCTAATAAGGGCAACAGCTGACAGGGGGAGCCAAGGAGAGGAAAGAGTGCAGGATCATACCTGGCCAACAGGAGGCACTTACAAGAGGTGAGTGCACCTTGCCATAAGCATTATTGTGGGGAGTACATATCAAAACTGCATAAAACACCCACTACAACTTCCCTGTAGAAACTATAGAAACATCCAACCTTCAGTTAGTGGGCATTAAAGATAAAATACATAATTTTGAGCATGAGGGTCCATTTTACACTGGTTTCTAGCAGCCACCTGTAGCTGACAAGGAGTGTGTCCTTACTCTCTGGAGTGATATTTGGACATAATGGTCATTGAGGGTTGTGGTAGGAAGTGAAGGGGAAAGTGAAAAAAGGTGACACAAAGAAATAATCATTTAAAAAAACCTTACTGCTTTAATTCCCAAGGATTCCAACTTCTCCACCAGGGTCTGCTCCAAAACCATTCGTAATTCTTTAGTTAATGAAGGATTAGTCTTCAAAGCATTTATTAAATGTTGCTTACTTCTGCCTATTTTGTGTTCATTTTTTTCTATTTCTGTAATAAGATAGGAAAATTACATTTAAAAGGTATATTTTAAAAATGCAAAATATCAATACACATGATGAGACAAAAAGACAAAACTGAACCATGCATTTTTATAACAATATACACATGTATGATATTTTCTTTGTGTAATGGCATTTTGTCTGCTCAATCCTGCCTTTTTCTTCTAACAAAATCTAGAACTAATTTACAGAAACATAGATCTACTTAGAATCCATCACTTAAATAAACTTTAAAGAGTCACTCTCTCTTGATTGACAATGCTTTTTCATACTATATCTATGTTGTAAAGATAGAAACATGAATATGGAACTATGGAGAGTACTGTATGCACTGATAGGAAAGGAAAGTTATTTTGTGATCATTTAATTCTCCAAAATATTTGAGGACAAAGCCAAACTTTGTGTCATGTCTTCTGATTGGAAATATGACAAGCTAGTAATTTCTCTCATCTCCTTCGGAGCCCCCAAAACATTAAAACATTCTCCAATAAGGTATCAGGTAATAACTCTTTCTTAACCTTTTGGAAGTGAAAAGGTGAATTTAAATATTTTAGTGAGTACAAAAATATGGTCTGAATTATCAAATTAACAGAACACACGTAATAAATATTGCATGTTTTAAAATCTCCTAGACCTGAATAGAGAATTTTTTTTTCTTTGAGGGCTGATGGCATCACACACACTTAAAGTAGGAAAGGTAAGCTGTGCTTTATTCTTGCACTAGATGTCATTAAGATTCTTGCAGGAGAAATACAAACATCCTCAAATCAGACCCTGGCAGACAAGTAAAAGATTAAGTGCTAGATTATGCCCAGATCCTACATGGCCACGCAAAGGAGTTAAGGGAAGCAAAGCTCTCCCCACCTGCCAGACATGTAAAATCTGCCTGGATTGTGGCTTTGGCACAACAGAAACATTACTGGATACCTCTGACCTTCCGTGTGACCAAGTGCGAGGGGACCCTGACACCTACCTCCATCCTGCACTGGCCAACAATGCCAACAAAAGGCATTTGAGGGGTGCATATAACACCCCGGAAAGGGATATAATAGCATAGCTATGTACCACCCCATACAAAGTAACATGCCTCGAGGAGCAATTCAGCCCTCTCTGATTTTTCATGGTTTTTTTTTTTAAAGAGACTTGTTATTATTGTCACTCGTGAACCTTATTTATTTAAAAAGTGATTCAATTTAGCTTTCACATTTTCTCCACTGAAAATACTGATTTTTAAAAGTGCTATACAACAATCAGCAAACCTTTACAATTAATGTGTAACTCTCCAGTGATGCTTGGTGTTAGCATTATAATTTGAGAGTCAAGTGTCTTCTCATAGACGACATTACTGGTAAAATACATCATCTGGTTTAAACGTGCAAAGGAATCGATTTGTCCTAGAGATTAAATCCCAGATTTTCAAAGGGGAGTAGTGACTTGGGCTGCCCAACAGGACACATCTTAAAGGGACCTGATTTTCAGGGGTGGCTGCTGAGCATTTTCTGCAACTCAGGTTCCTTTACGGTGGCTCAGGCTTGTCAATCAAAAGTTGAGGCACTTAAAATCACTAGTTACTTCTGCAAATCTTGACCTAACCGCATGTGAAACTGCAGCTAGTAGAAAATTAATTTACAAAAACCTACTTTTGATAATTTAGAGAACAGTATTTTATACTCACCTTGCTTATGAGATCTTATATCTTATTTAACAATTTTATATCTGATCTTGTCCTCAACAATTTATTCTGAATCCCTTTGTTTCTCTCTTAATAAATATTGTTTCTTAGAAGTATTCATTAACTTGCTGTTATTGTGGACTAGAGCTATTTGTTCCTTTCTTATTACAGAATGGAAACTGGTTTTTGTAATCCATAAAAAACAAAAATCTTTTAGGTACACTGCATAATCAGGGAATGGGAAACCACAAAATGTCTGCAAGTTGTAAATTATTTCAAATACTTGTTTATACTTCTTGTTTACTTCAATTTTCAGCTCTTCTGCTACTTTCTGTGGACTCCTTGCCACAGGAACTTGCTGAAGCCAAGAACTCAGAAAGATTCAAAAAAGGACTGGAATTTATAGGGGTATTAGAATATCCAGAATTACTGTAATTAATTAAAATTTTGGAAGGGATACAATTAAACCAATTTCTAACTGAGACCAGGATTATATTTATTGTGGATGGCAGATTATCCCACATCTTCCCACTGTGAGGTTCTCACACTTTCCTCTGACACATCTGGTGCTGAGAACTATCAGACAGGATATTGGACTAGATGAACCTTGGGTCTGATCCTGTCAGGCAATGTATATGTTCCTCTCAAAAAGTAATCTTTATGCCCAGCAATTTTCATACTCTCCCTCACAGCTGTCTGTGACTGAAAACAAGAATATACTGACCTTTCTGTCTTTTCAGACTAACCTCTTTCTTTGTTTTTAGTATTGCAAGATGTGCTTTTGGGCAGACCAAAGGAATCAAGAATAATCGGTCAAGATAGAAGATCTTTTATTGGACCAACTTCTGTTCGTGAGAGAGAAAAACTTTCAAGCTTTCCCAGAAATCCAGGCCTGAAGAAGAGCTCTGTATAAGCTCGAAAGCTTGTCTCTATCACCAACAGAAGTTAGTCCAATAAAAGATATTGACTCACCCACCTTGCCTCTCTAATATCCCAGGACTGACATGACTACAACAACACAGCAGATAGCAGACAGGAGCAGAAGATGGACTAAGGGAACGGAAGGAGAAAATGCAAGCGAGCTCTACTAAAAATGGGTGAGGGCAGCTGGTTGTTCCTTGGGAAATCTCTCACTGAAGAACTGTACAGAAGTATTGACATTTCTCACATCATATCTCTTCCTTCAGGATTTAAACAGATTGTCTGTGAGAGTCAAGAAGGATTTTTCCTTTAATGTACAGTTCTGAAGAACTGTCTGTGTATTAAATATGCAATATGACATGAGAGAGAAGGTGTTGCCCCCTCTGAAATATCAGGTACTGGCCACTGCCAGGGCAGGACACCATACTAGGTGTTTGTTCTCGCATGGGAAATCCAAGGACCCTGATTCTCCACTTATCCAAGCTGCACTCAGATGGAGTGGAGGAGCTGACACAGACAGTGGGGTTTGGCACAATAATTCAGAATTGCCAACACTTGGCTCGAGTTATTGCTCCACAGGAGCAGCCCTCACTTCACTAATTGCAGAAAGTCCCTGGGGTCTTAGGATAATAGAGGACTGAGCATCTCAGAGCACAACTCCACTGTGCATTCCCCCCCTCCCCATCCTGCTCACCCCACATCACCTTACGCAGAGGATGGAAAAGTTATTAATGTAGAAGGCAGCAGCACTACCCTCACCAGATTTAAACCTCTGGAGAGTTCCCCTCCATGGACCATCACTGGCCACTTTAAGCTTATGCAAGGTGGCCTTAGCAAACCAGAGAACGTTGCCTTCTGATCTTTTGTTAATTAATCTGATACTAGGTTATTTTGGTTAGTTAATATTGGTTAGTTGTTAAAAATTGAATATTGCTGTTTTACAAATATACAAAGAGCATCATAAGAATGTCTTCATTTGTGTAAAATTAAAAAAACCTCCAGATACCTAGAGAGATGTATGGGATACACTTATTGCATTATTTTTTAGATTCCCCATCAGAATACACTGAATCTGGATAGAGAAATTATATTTTACAAGCATCAACAACAAACGGGATAGTCATACATCTTGATCAAACTACATAAAGCATGTTCGAAGCTACAGAAAAACATTGTAGGTATCAAACGTTATCCATTTTTATTTTCAAATAAAATGTTTACAAGTAATGCCCACTACATTTTTGACTGATCCCATCATTACCTTTTTCCTCTTCTGAAAGCTCCTCTATTGGCTCCAGCATATGCACCAAGAGTGCCTTTTCTAATAATGAGGAAAAATAGGAATAGCAGACAAACAGGACAGAAAACGGTCAAGATCAAAGTCCAAAAGGGGAAAGTTATGCAAAAGAATATATGGAGATGTCATTTTTGCTCTTTTTCCCCTCCTTATTGTTGATCACCTACCTCACAGATCCAAAAACTGAGGACCCTATTCAATGTGACTGTTCATAGTAGCAAACATTACATCTGGTAGGATAGAGACCTAATATAATCTCTTAATTTCTGATTGAGCTGCTTACAAGTATAAAATGCACTGCAACAATGTAACAAAGTCTATTCGTAGTTGATATGCTAGTAAGCGTTTACCAAAAAAATGTAAATAGCAGGATGCATTAGTCTAAACACAGAAGTCCTCAAAAACATAATGCAAAAAGTGTATAAAGTAGTTAATGAAATTGGAGAAATATTAATTTGCCAATCTGTACATCCAAAGGTGGGGGGGAAGTTTTATATACAAATGCAAAAAGACAAAGGCTGAAATCATGGCCCCATTGAAATCAGTGACAAAACTCACATTGACTTCAGTGTAGCCAGGATCTCACCCAGGGTCCCTGCCTCAAGGAGTTTATAAATTGTCCTAATTTCCTTTGCTGAACATGGAATTCCCACAACACACTGAAGTGACTGTTCCAAAGAGGAACAGATTTCACTTGCATCCCCCTGCCTATGAAAAGTTTTACACAAACGAGGCCAGGTCAGAGGATTTTTTTTTTTAATACTATAGATTTAAAAAGATTATATTTTCCAATTTAATAAGAGAAGTAGGAGGGCACAGAAACATATTCTATAAAATGGGAGTATTCAAACTGCATTAACGAAGTTCTTACTTAAAAAAAAGTAAGAACCTCTGTTCTTCCATTCTTAATAGTCAAAAGATAAAGTACTTAGGTATTTATATTAACAGGTTTTGTTGTATTTGCTTATATTTTGGTATCAGTGAATGGAAGTTGTTTTTTTTAACAGGCATTCATTTAGGGCCAAAATCTGCCCCTGCCTCCACAAAAGGTCCCCTAGCACCAGAACTGGGTGTTCCACTGCATAAGCAAGGTGAGTGGAGGAGGAGAGCTCCACTCTAAGGCAAATGTCTCCATTCCCTCGTGGTTCCTGTGTATCAGGGACCAAATGGAGACATACTAGGCCATAGGTGGGCAAGGGGAAGAGTGTGACCGGGGACCTAGGAGACACATCTGTTACATAGACCCTCCAAACCTCTCTGTGTGGAAAGATTGGGAGGGGTTCCTGTACAGGCTTCTGAAGATGCTTCAATAAGGTAGCTTTTCTTCCCCATGCTCCCTAACTCTAAGGATGTGACCAGCCCCTGACCTGGTTACTCACACAATGTACTAGATTTAAGATTTACTCCTTAATTTGGCTTCCATATAATCTGCAACAAATCAGAAGCACTGAGAAAGCTTCTTATGTACTGTACTGTCACAGGACGAGAATGTGATTCCACAGACAGTACACTTCACAAGATCACTTAAAAGCAAAACTCTGCTGAGAGATTGCTTGGCCAGAAGCCTACTTTGCTGGCTAGCACTTGTTGGAATCTGCTAATGATCTAGTTGCTATGTAATTGGATTAAAATGACCTCATAATGTCTACACTTTCCTTAAATACAATCTGCTTAAGTGTTTCATGCCATCATGTCACAATGCCTTGTCAGGTAGTTAGACTGGTAACAGGAAATCCCAATTCCCAGCATCCAGGGTTTAAAATAATCTGCCACTCCACTTTATGGCTACCTGTTTCTCCCTCTCAGAGTATTAGAATATCTTTGAAGTTAAAATCAACAATATATGCAATAGTAACAATGGGGAAAGCCATAAACCTAACTGTGCTATCCACTGCATCTTTGATCATTCCTTGCTGACACCAGAGATCAGACTCTGCATGGTGGTGGACAGAGGGAGTGGGGCTGGGGAGGGGAGAAAGAAAGAAAAACACAACAAAAAAACAAACCAAACCAAGAAGTATTTCTCCAAGTGAGATAAGTTTTCCTTTGGACACTGGTGTGTACAAGTTTTAAGGGAAAAAAGCAAACTCTTTATTACATAAACATAGAATCCAATATAAGAAAACACAAGTTGATCTGCAATTTGCCCTTCTAACAAATAGGTGTGGAGAACAGCCTACTCACAAATGTTTCCTCCCTGATTACCAAAGAGAAACAAAGTTACCTGGGTCTCCTCTGAGTGCCTGATTGGGCCCCTCAGCTCCACATATTCACTGACCCAGACCCACTACATTGTGTGAAATCTAAAGAAAGGGTTAAGTGTACGATTGCTGGGAATAATGTAGTGTCTCTAAACCAGGTCTCATACCCTGGCACAAACTCTTTCCCTCAAAAATTTTAAATATTTGTTGGAGAAGCATTTGAATTAATTCAGCATCCCCATCTCCACACCATCACAATAAATATGCCCCTTAATTAAATACAGTTTTGATTGTTATAAGTAAGGCATCTCTTGCTAAAAAAAACTAAAAAACCCCCACCCTTCCTGCACAAAAATAAAAGTCAAACTCCATCATATCTCCCTTGCAAAATAAACGAGGATTTTGCAGTATTCCCTGAAGTGAAAAAAAAACACCTCAGCCTCTTTTGGACTCATGGGTAAAGCAAGATGAAGAGTCAAAGACCCTTCCCATCACGGAAAACATTCTGTCACCGATTTAAATCTTTAGCCTATGAGGAAACGCATTCCAAGATAATTTTCAGTTCTAAAGCACCTAGTTTTAGGAGGTAGTTTGTTTCCTTGCATAAAAGTTGCACATTAGAAAGGTCCCTGAAGAGGGACCGGGGGCGGGAGGGTATATGTGGGGAGGTAAAGTGGATTGAATATCCCTGGGTGATGATCTCTAGTTCCCACTTGTCTGAGGTTATAGATTCCCTGTTTTGATAAAAAGGAGTAAAGCGGTTGCCAAATTGGTGGAGATATTCGTGTTATTGTAGCAAATGAGACTGAGGGTGGTAACTCATGGCCTTGACCAGCACATCAAAACTGCTGTTTGGATGTAGAAGGTTGTGATGTCAATGATTGTGGGGCAGTCAGTCTCCATTTCCGTAATCTCTGCTTCTTCCTTTGAGGATCATAACGTCTCTGAAGAGGAGGAAAGTAAATAGGCTGGGATATCTGTGCTGTCTGATACTTACTAGGTCTTTTTTGGGCAGGAGAGTATATACCCAGAGAATGTAATGGAGGGATTTGTCTGTTTGGGTTCATCCGTTCTTTGTGCAAACAATCTGGATCCTTCAGAAGGGAAAGCCTGAGAAACGAAGCCAAGATGCTCTCCTTGTGACAACTGCCATGGGTGGAATCAGCAGCAATATGTGCAGCATCCAGAGAAGCCTGCAATGCTGTCCTTGCAAAGAGCTGATCCTCAGCAATGATTGCCTGGAACTGCTCTTTCTGATGCAACAGAAGGTATTCAATAAAGGCACTTAATTTCGAATAATTGGTATGGTTGTATTTTGCCCTGAGGGCTGGAGAGTTAGTGATCCTAAATTGTAGGGTTGCTGAAGAATAGAATCTATGTCCTAACAAATCCAGTCACTTCCTGACCTTATCATATGGGTGTCGTTTTAGCATGGTGTTGTCCACCACATTCATTAACAGTGTCAACAACCAGAAAATTTGGGGAAGGGTGAGAAAATAGTAAGTCCCCATCTTTAAAGGCCACATAATATTTTTGTCCACCTTTTTGCACATCGGGGGTACTGTGATTGGTATCTGTCATATAGTTTTCACTGGATCAAGCAGCACCTCTTGATGGAGAGTGCAATCTTTATTGATGATGACATCTGCAGGATGTCTAGCAATTTACGCTGTAACTCTGACTTTTTCCAGCGGGATTTGTAGGGAATCCACTACCCTCTTAAAGAGGTCTTGAAATTGGTTTAAGTTGTCTGTTGTAGTTGCGGGGGAGGCATGACTGTGTCATCAAGAGATGATGAAGAAATGTTGATCACTGGAGTATCTCCTCCTCTTCCTTAAAGGACTCCTTCTGAGGATCAGTAGATCTGGCTATTGAAGCTGAAGGAGATCGCCTTCCTTTATCCCTCTGGGTGATGCTAGAGGTCCTCGAAAATTATTGTCTATATGCCGCCCCAGGGTCCCAGTATGGCCACTGAGGTGGTGGAAAGGGCATGGTTGGAAGCATCGAAAGGTATCCATACCAACTGTGTCTCTTCTATTCTGGTGGTAGATTGAAGGCATATGAGTTTCTACACAGCTAGCTCCCTGGTGTTGTAATGGAGAACTTGGGACAGAGACTGAATATAGGTTATCCTATCATCTTCCTTGTAGTTGCCTGATAGGGTGGCACAGTCATGGATGGTGGAGCAGAATGTCTCAGTACTGGATGTAAGTCCAGGGCCCTAGACATATTCATATCGGAGTTATGTTGGTGCCTAGTAAGGTTATGGACCGTGTTGCAGACCTCTTTCTCTTGGCTGATTCCCTACTTGCGGAACTTGTAGCCTGCTTTTTCAAGATTTCCTGAGATGAATCCAAGGATTTCCTCTTTGAAGTCACTGGACAGTAGTCAGTCAGATCCCATTAACATAACTGGATCAGTCTCAATGTGGATGGCTGTCCAGGGGAGGTCCCAGGCCTGGGGCTGGAGGCTGGTCGGAGTGAGATTTCCATCATGAGCAGTCTTAATTTTAGCATATGGCTCTTTCTGGTTCTGGATTTTAATTTGAGACAAAACGTGCACTTCTGAGACACGTGTGCCTCTCCGAGGTGGCGAATACAGTGGGAAAGGCCATCGCTGACAGGAATGGCTTCCCAACAAAAAAGGCAGCATTTAAATCCGAGAACCAGGCTTTCCTTTTTTTAGGGTTCACTTCCCAAACTGAAAGAACTAGAGGAAGCTAATTTACACTCAGGAGATAACTATTTTTTTTAAACAAATGAAAAAAGAGAAGAAGGAATTATTAACATTAACTAACAAAAGTTTTATTACTACTATGGAAAATGAGTAAGAAAAAACCCTAAGAATCTCTGCCAATGGGTTCTGCTAAGGCTATGCCTGAGGCCAGGGCAATGGAGAAGGAACTGAGGGCGATTTGCCCTCACAGTACTATGTAGCAGCAAAGCAGAGCATGAGACTGATAGCGGGCATGTGTGGCTAAATGGACATTGCTACCAAAAATCTCTAATCTGAGGCACAGGGACATGAAGACACATATAGTGGAGCAATCATAGGAACACTACTTGAACAACCATCAGGGAAAGCACAGTTACGGTTGCAGGGGCATGGGCACACATACCTTTACTATGCCAATCTTACAGCTGTGGACATGAACAAGCTCTTCACATCCTTTTACAATCCATTCACTATCACCTACAAGACTCCAGCGAACACTACTAAATGATAAAAAATGGAAGAAAAGGTTGCCCACGCTACCTTCTCTCTGTTCCCCTGGAGCAGGCAATAGCCAATGGGAATTATTTGGATACACTCCAGGTGCACTCAGGGTGTCAGGTGTATCTACACCAGTTGTTCTCAATCTATTTACCATTACAGGCCGCATATTCAGCTCTCTGTGTGATATGTGGGTCACATTCACACACTATATATACTACCTGTATGGCCCTGAGGATGTCACATGGGCCACGAGTGCTGACTGGGCCACAGGTTGAGAATCACTGGCCTACACTAAACGTTGGAGGCAGTAGTTGGTAAAAGTGTGGTTGTGTTATGAGGACATATGTGGATTACTTTCAGGTGTGACACAGAGCTGTGATTATAAAATGAGATTATCAGTTTAATATTCTTCCTTATGAGCGAACAAAGGAAAGAGCTGCACGTGTGCCTTCGGAGTGTTATGTAATTAGCAGGGCACAGAGGTTATACTACAAACGGTACTGTCAGCAGAAAGCTGGGAAATTAGAGCAATCTAGGCATTTATTATCTTCATGCACTTCAGGTAAAGAGTGCGTGATTAGTGTCTGGTACAGCTGTACTGAATGGTGGAGGAAGTAGTGAGTTCTGCTTGGTAAAGGTGTGTTTGTGAGATCTGTAGATTACTCTGAGCTGTGTGACGAGTTGTGACTGTGATAGGAGGAGATCTGTTTTTCATCCTCTTGTGTGTAAGGAGAGGAAAGCGAACAGGTGCATGAGTACCTTTAAGGTGCAGTATGCATCATTTCCATGACAAATTGTGTAAGTTATATCAGTAGCAGTTCTTGGTGCTTTTATGACAAAAGGATATTGTCAGCAGTGAGGTGGAATATGAGAGGATTCTAATGCTTTAATGATGGTTAAATGGAATTGTAAGTTTAGATGGTATCCTGTATAAAATATACACCAGGAATAAGGCCCAGCCCATTTCTGCCCAAGTGAATTATTGTAATCTCAGGTAGCTCACAACCAGTTAAGATACTGCAGACAAAACATGATGCCAGCGCAGGCCACCTCTCTCCACCTAATCAGCCTGTGGACAGTGATCCCCATGTCATGATGTATTCCTTGCTCTCCTGCAAATTTCTGTAACTGTGACCCAGGAATCACCAAGAAATCACACACTGACAACCCTGGCAGCATATTTCCCTGAGCAGTCACGGTACCTGTACTATCAGTTCCAAAACTGTGCACTATGTATCTGGATCTGAGCACTGTGCACTATGCATCTGCCCTGATATCAGGATGTAGCCACTTGTGGCCTGCCCCAGCAGGGGCTAGTAAAATACAGATTTTCTCAAACAACCAGTCAAAGGTTTACCTACCACCCATCCTTATTTCCTGCCCCTTCTGCAGCCACAACCCCTGTGCCTGTCCCTGTCCTTCTATCCACCCCACCACACCCCGCCCCAAGTCTTCTGCCTTTTGGTTCCTTCCCACCTGATATAACAAATATTTTGGGTAGACTGGCTGCTGACTATTTTGCTGAGTTCTCAGTAAACCTCCTCATACAATAAAAACGTATTATATTGTAACAGAGACTACTTGTAGCCAGAAACAGTAGCTATTAAATCTTTACTGCATAGCTGTGCAAAGGTTTGGATAACAACATCAATGAAGGGGTGTTCACCAGGGGAAATGGCATTAGTTCATACACTTAAATACCCAGACAGGCATAAAATGGCTGCACAGAAGCCACCTCACATTTTTTTTCTTTGTTGAGGCATGTGCAGGGTAATCCTTCCAGACTACACATCTATACAAGGGAAGAAGTGAACACATTCTTAAATACAGTTCACAATCTGGGTGCCCCAAAGGCTTAGTGGACACTAAGTACTACTTTGGGAAAAAATGAAAGATTGAGACCATTTCGACCCATATCATAGCTATAGAGTGATCTCCAGCTCTGTGCAAAAAAACAAAAACAATCACTAGAAATATTTTGAAAAATGTCTATTTTTTGGAAGGAAGTGGGGGAGTCTTATATCTCCACAACTCCTAGCTCAAAGAACCCATATTTGGGCATCTAATCTTGCCCTGCACCTTCCTAAAACACACCAAATTTCAAAGGAATCTAAATTAAGCATGTTGAAATTAGAGGGCTTAAACAGGTCAATCTTTAACCAGAATTGTCACACAGCCTTAATGATAGTGGCACATGTAGTGGCAATGTAATTAAAAGACAGTCCTTGCCATATGTTCTAGCCAAATTCAAAATGAAAAGAAAGTATAAACCTGAAAACTTCTTTGTTGTAAACTGGCACTGTTGGTGAATGTAATACATTCAAAATTCACTCCTTTACCCTTGTTCTGATGTGTACCTATACTCTGACACATAACTCTTTCTGGGATCCCACTATCACATCTGATGTCAATAAGCAATCTGCCCAAGTTAGAGAATCATAAACAACGAGTAGGTAAATCAGTTTAGCCCCTTAACAATTCAGGATTGTCATAATACCTCACCATTTATTCACAGTAAAATAAACATGTTTAATTATGTCTCCATTATTTCACATATACAAATCAAATTTCACAAAGGGGTGTCAGTTGCAAACTGCGATGCATGCATATTTTAAATAGATATATTGTATATCAGTTCACTTCTAAGAAATCACATATTGCACATGAGCAATCTGATTATATGCTTAAAATTTTATTAATTTTAAACCTAAGTATGTCAAATGCACATGTTTTCAATTATGACTAAGTCCAAGTCAGATTTACTTCATTTTAAATTTTTAGTGTACCTACTAAGGAATCCATTGGTAGAGAAAGAAAGAAACTCTACAGCCTACTGATTAGGGAACTCACCTGTGATTTGGGAGAACCAAATTCAAGTCCCTGCTCAAAATGAATATTTAATTACTTTATACAAACAGTTCTAGCAAGAGAGACTGAGAACGGTCCACTCAAGAATACCCAATAACCTGGTGGGTAGGGCACTCACCTGGGATATGGACTCAAGTCGCTGTTCTGCTCATGGAATGGGTTACCTAGGGAGGTGGTGGAAAATCCTTCCTTAGAGGTTTTTAAAGTCAGGCTTGACAAAGCCCTGGCTGGGATGATTCAGTTGGGAATTGGTCCTCCTTTGAGCAGGGGATTGGTCTAGATGACCTCCTGAGGTCCCTTCCAACCCCGTTATTTTATGATTCATTACAATCCAGGAGCACGCCCTAACCACCAAGCTATTGGCTATAATTAGGGGTCTACTTAAATTACAGAGAAATCACACATTTTTGGTGGGTTGGTCACAGCATAAACAGTAATTTCCGCAGATGTGTTACACATTCGTGACATTTGCTATTTATGCCATGACCAAACTGTGAAAAGTGTGTGATTTCCCCACAGCATTTCTCAAACTGGGGGTCCTGACCCAAAAGTGAGCAGCAAGCCTATTGTACGGGGGTCGCCGTATTGCCACCCTCACTTCTGTGCTGTCTTCAGAGTTGGGTGGCCAGAAAGCAGCAGCTGCTGACAGGGTCCCCAGCTTTGAGAGCAGAGCTGCTGCCAGCAGCAGCGAGAAGTAAGGGTGGCATAGAATGGTATTGCCACTCGTACTGCTGTGCTGCTGCTGGCAGTGGCACTGCTTTCAGAGCTGGGTGCCTGGCCAGACGCTGCCATTCTCTGGCCACCCAGCTCTGAAGGCAGCGCAGAAGGATGGTAATACCATGACCCCCTTCAATAGGCTTGGAATCCCCTTATGAGTTGGGGTCCCCTGTTTGAGAAACACTGTGCAGTTCTGAAAACTCTCCTATAGTATAAGAGATTTCACCGTTTGTGATGCAGTTTTCATGGCTATGAATTTGGTAGACCCCCTAGCTACGATGAAATCTCTCCCTCTCTCGTTTTTCCACAAGAAAGGTCTGGGTTTTGCATGCTAGGGGACAGGCACATAAGCCAGGTCAGTCTAACTCGAAGAAGTGGTTCATGGTTCAAGTGGAGGGTAGCATCTCCCTCCAGCCTGTCAGACACTTAAGGACCAGATCAACGGCAATAAGGTGCCGAAACGCCTTTGAGAATCTGGACCTAAGCCTCACCCCTTTACTCTGCATTTCACTCATGTCTAATTTAGGTGGTTCCCCGCTCACCTTTCTGGCTTCTGGTAAGCCCTTCCGTAGGCACCTAACTGTCCTCATGCATTGCATGGGGAGTCTGAGTGCCGTATCTGGGGCTAAGGATTCCACAGAGCACCTAGGGCTTAGGTTTTGCAACACTGAGTGAAGATCCTCTATGCATTCATCCCTAAATGCCTAAGTCACTTTTGAAAAGGAGGTTCAGACTTCTAAACGAGGTTAAGACACTTTTGAAAATATTATCCAAGACTACACTTTCCAGAATTCTATAAAAAAAAAGTAATAGTCTGGATATTACAGATATGGGCAACTGCTTTGATAGGAATATTATGATTTTAAAATGGCCTAATAAAAAAAAAAAGCTGTAATATTTATTCAAATTGCTAAGAAACACAGATATTTTCAGAATGGCATTAGATGTTGCTACATTACACCCTTTGGTTATACAGCTAAATCCCATTAAAATATCTGAAAAAGTTAGGAGAAGGTTCTAGTTTCCACTAACCTTTATAAGTAGAAATTTGGAATGTTAATGGTAAAAAAAAAAAATGCAGAAGGGAGGAAAGTGGGGCGGAAGGGGAGACAGAGAGAGACCTGCAGAGATAAATGAAACGATCATCAGCAAAGTCATGCAAAGTCAGCACTCTCATTGAGGTCTCACTAGTAAACAACACTGAACCTTCTGTATACTGACAAAGAACAACCTTTTTCTATGCTGAGAAGTGTAATAAAATGCAACAGAATGCACAAGAGCAGAGAAATGAGAACTTAATCATTGAAACTGCTGATGTAAATGAGCAAGTCAGAGAACTAAATTAATATTAAATGATTAATATTAAAAAAAAAAATCTCCTACTGCAGATGAAAAAGAAAAAAACGGAATAGTTAAAATACTGCTTTACACTGTGAACACTGTGAAGCTATACCTGAAGAAGCACCTGATACCTCTTGACAACACCAGATCCTTGAACTCTGATTCCATATCTAAACTACTTTATATTTTCCTTCCCCTTCCCATCTTGGTATATAAAAAGCTGCTTGAGTGTAAAAAGATAGAAAACTTATAAATATGTTTTTATTATTAATTTGCCATTCCATCTAAAAAAATGCATTTCACTAAACTATTGCCGACTACAGGTTAGTAATAAATGTTATTTTAATATATAAAAAGCCCCATAAGGCTAATTAATTTATTATTTCCAGTCACAACATATCTTTCCAAATTAATACTTTAGTTTCAGTTGCTCATTCCTGATTAAATTGTCAAAGGCTTCCATAACATGTGGAACCTTTTTACCACTCTATTTTTGGATACCTCTGAACACAAACTTTTATTGTCAAGCAAGAAAAATTATAGAAGCTTCTCTGAGAAGTATTACATTTCCTCTCTCTGTGGTGTTTTTTACAAAGCTTTGTTTAAAAATAAAATTTAATTTAACAATTTTAGATTTTTCTTCAAAATTCATTCACACTGCATGCATAGTAATATTCATAACACATAAAAACCTAACACAACACTCACAACTCTATAACTTTGAAATGTTATTCAGAAAAGACTCATATTGATCACTGAAGATTTCCAGCTACCATAGTAACAGTATTAGTCATTGTTTTGAAAGTTGAGACTCAATGGAAGCTATTTTGATATTCTCACCAACAAAATATTGCTTTTGTTTAAAAAGAAAAAAAATTAAAGCAATGAAACATGATATAGTATGATGATACTTAGACAATAATCACTGCACTCAAAGTGGGATGATTGAATACAATGTCAATGTAGATGTCTTCCAGTATTAGACCTCAAAATATTGTGGGTTAGTAAACCAAAATACTGACTTACAGTACGCAAAGGCAATAATCCCAACAGGAGAGTTCTAGCTTCCTGATTATTTCTGTTGTATTTTCACCACAACTAATGACGGAAACCATATGAAAAAAGAATATTTTTCCAAGATCGACAGCAAACAAACCACTTCACATGCACTCTTTAGGCAAACACCAGTTTGTTCACTGTTAGTCTAGAAAAAAAGTCATATTTTGCTTCCCCTCCACTGTTAGTTCCAATGACCACCCGGAAAAACAAATTACATAGAATACACCAAGATGGTAAAAATCATCTATTTTGTGGGAATCACTCTCAAAGCATCGTCAGTTTTTATACCTACCCACCTCCGTAGGGTCTCTTTACCTGTATTTTAGAACAATGTTTAATGTGAGAATTAAAGCACAGTTAATTAAATTGTATTGTCCATTGAATTTAAGTATTGCCAGAGAAATAATCCCACAGGTGATAAATTGTGAAGACCGAGTATTAGATTTACATCTATTAAAACTGAGTCTATTACAGAACTTACCATGTGTGTCTGGTAGACTTAATTTAGGTTCTACAACATGCTGTGCTGGAGCATTCACTAAAATAGCACAAAAGAAATAAGTTAACAACAAATGTCTTACAATAAACAATAACAGATGTATACATTCAAACATACATTGGACCTCAGAGTTACAAACACCAGAGTTACAGACTGACCAGTCAACCATACATCTCATTTGGAACCAGAAGCATGCACTCAGGAAGCAGCAGAGACCAAAGAGGGGAGAAAAAAAGGCAAAGACAATACAGCACTGAGTTAAACATAAACAACTAAAAAAATAAAGGGAAAGCAGCATTTTTCTTCTGCATTATAAAGTTTCAAAGCTGTATTAAGTCAATGTTCCATTGTAAACTTTTGAAAGAACCACCACAATGTTTTGTTTAGAGTTACGAACATTTCAGCGTTATGAACAGTCTACACGCCCAAGGTGTCTGTAACTCTGAGGTTCTACTGTAGCACGTTTATAAATTAGTTATGGAACATATTTCAAGTGAAAGACAACATTTTATACCAACAGAGTTTCCAAAATTGTAAAAGGTTGATTTACTAAGGAATTGAAGTGACACTAATATCTAGTTGCTGCAGATAGGAGAGGTAAGCCTGAAATCCTGCTCTGGCACTGAGTTGAAGGTATAAACTTGGGCAAGTCACTTAACCTGTTTCTGTCTGTGTTTTCTAACCTGTGACATGTTTGCTGTAACAGCATAGTTTTTCCCTTGTGACAGCAGTGAGGGTCCAGGGCCAACTGAGTCCAGTACATGGCTCCTTCAAGAATAGGTAGTTCCAGAAAAGCCCCCCAGGCCAAGATGGGAGTGGTGGCCAGAAGTCATGCCACTGAGTGTTTTTAAAGCTTGTACCTTGGTCAAAAGCAAGCCTGGAGTCAGGAGAAGATTGCAGGGAGGATCTCTTGTGGTGAACCATGATGATGGTGGGCTATGAAACCCTACCAATTTCATGAAGCAGGATTCAAGTACAACCCCAAGAAGGCTGGGCTGTAGAGACTCTGCCCCAAGGGAAGGAAGAATTTGAATCCAAGGACCATGGCTAGGAAAAGACCTGGGGCGGTCTTACCAGAGAGGCTCAGGGGCCAGAGTGGGACTGGCAGAGCTTCTCAAGCAGAGATGGAGCTGAGGATCCAAAAGAGAGCCAGAATCACAAGCCCAGAAACAGGGGTAAATTGGAAACCCTGAATAAGTAAGGGTAGAAGCCTGGTCGGGCCAAAGGAATCATGTATTTATTTTGTGAGGACTTAATAAATCAGGCCCTAAGAGGGAGGAATGTTATGTTTCTTGGGATTCCCTTGGAGACCTTTCCACTCAGCTTATCCATCCTTGTCCAGTTCTGGAAGAACACTTCATCCAGCTCTCTGGGATTCAAAAATCCCTGTTCAGCTCCAGCTCATCACTCAGGCATGTAACAGCTCTTTGCTCACACTGGTCAGGCCCAGACACAGGGGGTTTGGATACAGGGTAATACCATTATTTCAATTCATGTCACACATCACATTGTGTATATACATTCTAGTTATTAGCATCTACACTTCTTACATGTGAGGTCCAATCACTATGCAGATAGCTTAAGGCAAGCTTATCAGTTCAGGCAATTCCTGCCTACTTTGTTTACTATAAACATACCCACAATCATTAGTTTAGTTAGTTTCTGCCTCCCTTATTTTCTATAAACATATTCGCAATAGTTAGTTGTTTCAGCAATTACTTGTTCAGGTTTATTCATCAGTTACTTGTTCAGGGCTGTCTTGTCTTAAGTTGAGTCTGCTCATGTCAGCTAAGCTAGCCCTACAATGTTAAAACTCTTAGCCACAGGAGAACCAAGAACGAAACTGAGATGAGGCAACTGGAGTGACAGCTCTATAGGGGTGTGGTCTGGGACTGCACCCTGCAACATCTGCCTATATTTTAAGACTGGTAAGGTCTAACTAACTGTTGGTAAAGTTATTTCGGTTCCTCAGATACAAGGTGCTATCAGTGCAAAACATTACTATAGCTGTTAAAACTGTCTGTAAGTTATTGAATTTCATTTACCCTCTCAATATCTGTCTTTTGTATGAAGTAAATCTCCACCTGCCCATGATGCCAATAGTCCGCCAACAATAAAACGATTCATCTAAAGTATTTTTAAAACCCAAACCAAAAGTTGTAAAATAATTTACATTTCAAAAATTATTAAATTCCACGCTTTCATGTCACCTCCCTTCAAGTGTTCAGCTTTGTGCACTGACACAATATGAAGTACAGTTACAATGCAAGTGCTGACTTGATTTTCAAAATTAAATTTGTAAAATTCAAACATCAATTTGTAATGCACTGTACCATTCCTATTAGGATAACTGTATTTTAGCATTTTGTATTAGGATAACTGAGCCAAAATGTTAGACTCAGAAGTAGAATCAACCTAATTTATAGCATTTTCTCATAGCCTGCACTTACCATCATGTGGTTTGATGCTTATTAGTGATTTTGTGGACAATTCTTTTATCTGAAACAGAAAAATTTACAATAAGGTGAAAACAAAATTAGAAATGGATGCTGTAAGACCGAATAAAATAATTGTCCTAAAATGCAATGCCTCAAATTAAAATTATTATTGAAGTATATAAACCCTACCAAAATTTCCACTATTGTCAAAAGACAGGATGCCAGGAATGATTATTTAAAATACTACATAGATGAAGAAATTTTGTTTTCATTGGACTCCACCTCATTCAACACTCGAATTGCATGGTGCTCAGTGAATGAAGACCCTGCAATGTGTGTGGGGGGGGGTGTCTCAGAGCTCGGGCTCCAGCCTATGGCCACAAATATACACAGCAATGAAACAGCCCTACAGCCCGAATCCCATGAACCCAACTGAGCTGGCATGGGCCAACTGGGGGTTTCTCTCTGCTATGTAGACATACCTTGTATGCCATTCGACTAGGCAATGAAACAGGCAGGGTTCCTACGGGTGCCTGTATCATTTACTACATGCTCTATTTCCAACTTCTGCAGTGGGGCAGCCCCAACCCAACAAAGCACTTAAGCACATGCTTAATTTTAAGTGCGTGAAGAGTCCCATTGACTTCCTCTGGTCCCCAACCATATTCACTACCCAGTTCAGTCTCAGTTGCCACCCAGCCCATGCAATGAACAAAGACAGGGTTCTGCAGAAAAACATTTAGATAATCATTGAGATAAAGATTTTATCACAGGTATTTTTAGTAAAAGTCAAGGGAAGGTCGCAGGCAATAAACAACAATTCACAGAAGCCTGAGACCGGTCCCTGATTTTCATTAAAAAAATCCTCGTGTGTGTGGGGGGACTAACAGCTGAGCACTGCTAGGGCTGAGCTTTGGAGCTGCTCCAGCATCACGGCTGCCACTGCTCCAGCCACAGAAGGCTGACCTAACCCCAGCCACTGCGTCAGCCCTGGAACTGCTGCTCCACAGTCCCAAAGGCTGACTGCTGGCCGCTGCTCCAGTTGCTGGCCCCTGCTCTGGCGTCTGCAGGGCTGACAGTTGCTCCAGCCCTGCCCCTGTGGCAGCAGTTGTGAAGGTTCTGGAAAGTCACGGAATCTATGACCTCCATGACCAAATCGTACCCTTAATAATCTTATAATTAGAAAGGTGTCCTGGGGCCCAATCAAGCAAAGCACTTAAGCTCATGCCATATTCAACATCTAAGCAACAGGGGACAGATCTAAATTTGCTCAGGTACATAAAGGTTGATCACATATAGCAACAGTTCTTCAAGATGGTCTCTGCAAATTCCCACTTTTGGGATGCGCTGATTGTGCTTGGTGCACCCATGCATGGGAATGTGCAAAGACTGCTTGAAGAACCGTAACTTTAGCATTTCTAGACTTTTGAGGCCTTCATTATGACACCTTGAAGTTCTTGTAATACAGTTCTTTGCAAGAAACTTCCTAGGTTTTTAAAAGCAAAAATTAAATTAAAAATAGATTTGATCATTTATAGCTATTTGCTAGACAACAGCAGAACATGGCATCCTGCATAATCCTTTTACTCAACAAACCAGGGCTATAAATTAATGTTTCTGAAGTATGTCTTATGTCTATTTCTCTCTAGTCAAATCTCATTTAATTTTGTCATGAAAGTTAGTTATATTCATTTAAATTCATCATCACATTTCTTTATAACCCTGTTCTGGCTTTGATCAATCTGTAATTATAAAAGTGCTCTTATTTTGTCTCTAGTAAATTTCCTGGTAGAAAAGAAGTTCAAGTCTGACCTAACTTCTCAGTATTTTCCTTGATCCTTTTAAAATATTGCTGTCCTGTTCAGTTTTCTTTAGTCCCTCATCCTATTTCCAGTGATGATTTCCAAATTCCTAATGCTACTTTTTAATTTGCTTGATATCTTCCTGTAAAATTTGCTACAGTATTCATTTCCCTACTGACACAATCTTCCATTCTTGGCATGTCCAACCCACCAAAGGTCTCAACTCATATGCATCACCTGAATGGTACCTCCTTTCATGATCTATCCAATCTAGCTTCCAGTTTCTCTCAGCAATCTCATATGCTGTTCAAGACCTTCCACTTTGAGGAACTTTGATCTTCAGAACTGCCTTTCAGAAAAGGAGCCTTGAGGTAATGCTCATTTCCTTTGGAGATGTTGGGTTTTTTGTATGGAGTTTGTCTGAGACTAAGTACTCTTCTACATCTCCTTCTCTGAACATACTATTTAATTGTATTTTATTTATTGCTCAGTAGGTTTCTGACTCTCAGCTGTAATTTTTTGTTATGGAAGATGACTTAAGAGTTGTTACTTGCTAACCAGCCACACAAATTTTGGCCCCAACTGTGCAAAGACTTATGCATGTGTTTAAAATTAACCACTTTCTGCAGTCTGCTAAATCAGACTTTTGTTGATAAGCACAGACAATTTAACACACAAATACATTAATAGATTTTTAAAGCCAGAAGGGACCATTATGATGATCCAGACTGATCTCCTGCATAACACAGGACACACAACCTCACCCAATAATTTCTTCATCAAGCCCATAAACTGTTTCAACTACATGTATCTCGCTCAGAAATACATCCAGTCTTGATTTAAAGACCTGACGTGATAAAGAATCCATCACATTCCCAGGTTAGCTGTTTCAATGATTAATTAGCCTCACGGTCAAAAATTTTTGCCTTATTTCTAGTCTGAATTTGTCTAGCTTCAATTCTAGCCATTAGATCTTGTTATGCCTTTTTCTCATAAATTAGAACAGTGTCTACTCTCAGAAATCTCTTCCCATGTAGCTACTTGTAGACCATGACCAAGTCATCTCTTAACCTTCTTTTGCATAAACTCAATAGACTGAACTTGTAAATCCTCTCACTGTGAAGTATGTTTTCCAGACCTCAAATCAGTACTGTTGATCTTTCCTGAGCCTTTTCTAATTTGACACATCTATGAATGGGATTATCTGATGGGGTTGCCTGTAACAACAAGAGACTGAATTTGATGACCCGGGCAGACCCTTCTGGTTCTTTTAGATGGTAAGGCCATCAAAACTGGACATAGTACTCCAGTAATGATCTCACCAATACCATTTACAGAGGTAATACCACCAATTTCAAATTTATGAAAATTGGAAATTCATCCACAGATTACAGTATACCGGACCCTCCCTATAGCCTGGGGTTCGGGATTCATGCACGGTCCTGCGTTAATACGGGGACCGCGTTAACACAGGGGATGCATTGCCATGGATTCCAATTTAAATATTTAAATTTGGGATCCACGGTAACGACCGCACTGTACGCGAACCCGTGCTATAGGAACACAGGCTATAGCGAGGGTCTGGTATATTTTAAGAAAAAAATCTCTTCTTACATGCCCCCAAGGTTTTAGATACCCAAGAATACTTTATAAAACAGACCTGTTGTTTTTGAGAAATAATCAGCTCGTTCTGTTCCTGAAGCCTCTGCCCTAGCTCCTCTATCCTTTTCTTATAGAAGATGTTACTTGCATTTAGGTCCTCTGTTGCTGACGATTTAAGCTTCTCGATCTGTGAGAGTAGCTAGAAAACAAACAGTTGAAAAGTAACTAATTGTAAATATTACATAAAATTAGGGTTGTTGATTAATCACAGTTAACTGATGCGATTAACTAAAAAAAATTGTGATTAATCGCAGTTTTAATCGCACTGTTAAACAACAGAATACCAAGTGAAATGTATTAAATATTTTGGACGTTTTTCTACATTTTCATATATACTGTATTCTGTGTTGTAACTGAAATCAAAGTGTATATTATTTTTATTATAAATATTTGCACTGTAAAAATGATAAACAAAAGATTTTTCAGTTCACCTTACACAAGTACTGTAGTGAAATCTTTTACCATGAAAGTGCAACTTACAAATGTGGAATTTTTTTTTTGGTACATAACTGCACTCGAAAACAAAATAAAGTAAAACTTCAGAGCCTACAAGTCCATTCAGCCAATTGCTAAGTCAAACAAGTTTGTTTACATTTATGGGAGATAATGCTGCCCTCTTCTTATTTACAATGTCACCAGAGAGTGAGAACAGGCATTTGCATGGAACTTTTGTAGCTGGCACTGCAAGGTATTTATGTGCCAGATATGCTAAACATTCCCATGCCCCTTCATGTTTCAGCTTCCATTCCAGAGGACATTCTTCAATGCTGATGATGCTTGTTAAAAAAACAAAGCATTAATTAAATCTGTGACTGAACTCCTTGGGGAGAATTCTATGTCCCTGCTCTGTTTTACCCGCATTCTGCCATATTTTTCATGTTATAGCAGTCTCGGATGATGACGCAGCACATGTTGTCCACTGTGACAAAGCTCCAAGTTTGTACTTGTGGGTCCTGCACTTCCTGGCAGATTTAGGGGCCTCAGAAACTCATCTACGCCCCAGAGTGACCTCCCTTTCTCAGTATAATTGGCAAGAGTCACTGCCTAGTGAGTTACCTTCATCACAGGCCAGTATGGAAGATGGAAAAAGCGGGGAGCCTGGGCCCGCCCTCTACTCCGGGCTCCAGCCCAGGGACCCTAATAGTATCAGCTAAGATGGCTGACCTTTTATCCACAAAACACAATACAATTCCCTGGGCTACTTCCCCATAGCAGTCCCCGCTTCTTCAAACTCCACTTCACCCTTACCTCAGGGCCTCCTTCCTTCTGGATGATATGTTGTCCACCACTCAGTCTCACCAACAGCATAACTTCCTCTCTCAGCTCCTGACAACCACAGCCCACCTGACTAACTGGGAGGTTTTTATCTGGTTTCAACCAGTCCCTGACTGGCTTCAGGTGTCCCAATCAGACTAGCTCTTTCTATTTCTTTCTATAAGGTTCTTAATTGGCCCCAGGTGTCTTGATTGGCCTGGAATAGCCTTTGTTTGGCTATTCAGGGAACAGGGACCTGCACATCCTGGGACCAATATACCTGCCTTCCAGCACTCTCTTATATCCTTCTGGTCTGACTCCGTCACACCACTTTAAGAATACTTTCACTGCAAATTTCACAAAATAAGGTACTAATATGAGATTTCTAAAGATAGCTACAGCACTTGACCCAAGGTTTAAAAAATCTGAAGTGACTTTCAAAATCTGAGAGAGACAAGGTATGGGGCATGCTTTCAGAAGACTTAAAAGAGCAACACTCAGATGCGGAAACTACAGAACCTGAACCACCTAAAAAGAAAATCAACCTTCTGCTGGGGTTATTTGACTCAGATGATGAAAATAAACAGGCGTCGGTCCACACTACTCTGGATTGTTATTGAGCAGAACCCATCATCAGCATGGACGCATGTGCTCTGGAATGGCAGTTGAAGCATGAAGGGACATATGAATCTTCAGCGCATCTGGCACATAAATATTTTGTGACACTGGCTACAACAGTGCCATGTGAATGTCTGTTCTTACTTTCAGGCGACATTGTAAACAAGAAGTGGACAGCATTATCTCCTGCAAATGTAAACAAACTTTTTTGTCTGAGCAATTGGCTGAACAAGAAGTGGGATTGAGTGGCATGCAGGCTCCAAAATTTTACAGTTTTACTTTTGAATGCAGGGTTTTTTGTACATAATTCTACATTTGTAAGTTCAATTTTCATGATTTAAAGAGATTGCACTACAGTACTTGTATTAGGTGAATTGAAAAATAGTTTCTTTTGTTTTTTTACAGTGCAAATACTTTTAATAAAAAGAAATATAAAGTGAACACTGTACAGTTTGTATTCTGTGTTGTAACTGAAATCAATATATTTGAAAATGTAGACAACATCCAAAAATATTTAAATAAATGGTATTCTATTACTGTTTAATAGTGTAATTAACTGTGCAATTAATCATAATTTATTTTTTTAATCACTTGAAAGCCCTACATAAAATATTTTATTATATTGTTTACATAAGCAAGGTTTTAGTTCAAATCCTTCTCTTATGGCCCCGTATAAATGAGTTTCTCTAGGGTGCCCCTTCTACTCTCATTTAGCCACTCACTCCTCTGGACTTCCCCCGCTTAACTACAGCATCTTCTTTTTAAAACTCTCACTTCCTATCACACATGATTGACAGTGGAGGAGGGCAGGGCTACTTTAGAACACACAGCCGCAGCAGACCTTCCCTGTCAGTGTAGGGTTTGAGCTCTCTGTTACACCCTAATTCAAGAAAGTATTTAAGCATGTGTGACTTCAACAGGGCTCATGCATGTCATGCAGTGCTTTCCTGAATAGGAGATGCTTTTTCTGAATCAGGGCCTATATCATTTTTCATTTACACACAGAGTATTAAAAACACAGAATGCAGTAAAGGATTTGCATATACATTATGGATATGGTCTGAAAGTAAGACCTATAGGGAAATGTACATAACTAGATACATAAAATTATTTAGTTACCTATAGCGGCAAATAATGCTATTTTAGAAAGAATAAATGAGAATCTGGACAATGAACACAATGGGCTTGATTCAGGATCAGCGCTGAGTATGGGGCAGCATGGAGTGACAAACCCCATAACGAATACACACAATTTCTTCTCTTCCCTACTCATGTACTCGGTGTGTGTAAGTAATTAACTATATCCCTTTTCAGGGTGTTGCATGAGTCTTCCCTGGTGCTTATTTGCTGGGGGAGAAGTTGTAATAGCCATACAGCCCCTGATCTTCCCATTTTTGACCTGGACAGTTCCGAGTCATGGTGTAGCAGGGCAGTCACCCAGCTCCAGTCCTGAACGGGGGTTAAAACAGCCCTGGGAAAGGGCTGCCCTAGGGAGCCAATATGGTAGGCTGATTGGGGAAGCAGCCACAACTGGGCCATCCCCCAATCAGGCCACAACTGGCCCTGATAAAAGGGCTGGTAGCCAGGAGTTAAGTCAGTCTCCCACCAGCTTGAGAGGGAGAAGGACCTAGCTGCCTGGGAACTTCGGGTGCAGCAACAGAGCAGGGCTGGGGAAAGGCAACAGGAGCTGTAGAGCTCCTGCCTGGCAACTTCCCAGGCTGCAGGCCTTGTACAAGGCCTAAAGAAGGCACAGGGGCTGCAGAGGTGCAGTCTGGGGTTAGGTAGAGGCAGCTGGTCCGACCCCCTTGCCAGTGATGAGTGGCCATTACAAACTGCAGTTTGCTCAAGTGAAAAGAGGCTAGATGATCGCTGGCAGTAGCCACTGAGGCAAGGTGGGTTAGAGGGTTGGGGGTTCCCATGGGAGGGGAGACCCAGAGTGTAGGGGCAATGCCAAGAGGCAGCACCTCAAGGCGAAGAGGCACTGGGGTCCAGGAAGGACATGGGGGCCAGCAGCAGGTGAGACACCGGCCACCAGGAGGCGCTCCGAGGGCTGGAGAGCTAATTCCCTAGATGAGCAGCAGGAGGCGCCACGCCAGTAAGTTGTTGCCTCGCTATACATGGCTATTCAGTTGAATGAGACATGAAGGGAGGAGGAGGAAGGAAAGATAGAAACTTAGATCATAAGTTAGGACAGGAAAAAATAACTAGAAGAAAAAAGATAAAGACTGAGGAAGAGACAAAGAAAAAGTAAAATATGAGAAATAATGCAAAAATCAAATTCCATTATAATAGTTTTCCTGGAACAAAAAAGCTCAAAGAATTCAGGACTAGAGAGACCCAATGGGAGAAAAAGGGGAGGATGGAGGGAGGAATTTGAGATTCATGTCTGGAAAAGGCTGGCGATCCCCACTATCCCCCTACGCGTTGGCCCATCAGGATAAATGAAAGCTATACATTGCCATTTTATTTTGTACATTTTATTAACTACCTAGTATGCAAACACACTACACAGTACATTCTGCACATAGCTGAAAAAACGTTAGACTTTTCAGGACACGGATTCAGTCTCTTTGTGTTTCTACAAGTTCTGTGACAATAGGACCTTGATCCTTACTGCTATCTCTGGGCACTACCGTAAAAGAAACAGAGAAATAATAAATAATTCTATATATTAAAACAATGTATTTTGAACATAAATTCTGATCATCTATGATTTCTAATCTATCAGATGTTGAAAACTCTATTAGTTGCATTGCCAGAGTGTGGTGCTTGCTTTTATGTCACTTAAAAAAGGTTGTTGGTATGAGCACACTGCTATGCAATTTTACCTGGCCCCTTTCTTTTTCATGTTCTTGACGAAGGGCTTGTATTCTGGAAGTCCACTTACTCTCCTATAACGAAAGTAAATATTCATTTAAAATATTTCATTTGTATTAAAATTTGGTTAATAATTAAGCTGAATTACATTATATCAGCCTAAAAGATTATTAATACTGGTGCATTTCAGTAACCCCTTCCTTATAATTTAAACAGTAGAACTGTCTCATATGTTTGAGTGTAACAGTTATATGTTATTAATCATACTGGAAATTATGTATTTATAGGATTCTGGACATGTAAGTCCTGTCTCTCAGTTGACAAAATATAAACTTACCATGATATATTTCATTTTGCTAATAACAAACATATGAGTAGTTTTTTTTCTAAATAACGGAAGTTCAAACACTGGTTAATGGAGTGTGGTTTATAGTGACATTGAAATAAAACACCTTAACTTGTGAAAAATGGAGTTCACTTCCCTTTGTGGTAAGAACTGAACAAATTCCACCATGAATTTACTTCGATTAAAAGAAAGGGGTCAGGGGTAATAACCCATCACTACAAGTTTCTATCATCTCAGAGTTTCTTATCATTTGTTCAATTTTAAAAAGGTATTTTTCCAAAGCAACACCAGGATCAAGGAGGCACAAATGATTCCTTCCACCAATGAACATATAGAGCACAGGTGAGAATCTCAGGCCAATGTGTCTAAATTCCTCTTCAGCAAGTCACACTGGGAATTACTAATGATATTTAGTAGACAGCAGTGAATCAGAAAAGAAAAAAATACTTTACAAAATGAGATTTACAGGAAATTTACTCTAAATTTTACATTCTTATTTGTAGAAGTACAAACACAAAAAGGCTAGTGATAGTGATCACATATTGTATGCTCATCTTTATATCAGAGTACTACCTGTTTTTCAAGAAGTTGCAGCATATTCTGATAATCCTGATCATTCTGAGGTCTCTCTTCTGTAAATTCATGGCTGTCTTTTAAAGTGCCTAAATTGGATTTCAGTTGCATATTGGACTTCTGTAAATCTAACAATTGCTAAGAGGAAAAATATCTGTTAAAAACTCAGCATATAGTCAAGAAATTATTATAGGATCGCAGTTTAATATGCAATTTAGTTTAAACTGTTTAAAGAGTTCGTGTATACATTAGACTCTCCCCACAAACGTTTCTAAGCAGTAAACATTTATCAATTTTACTGCGATTACAAGGATGCAGGTTAGGAACTAGCATCAACAAAATAAAAGCAGTTCTACTAAATTCATGCACATTGATTTTCTGATGTGCCTGGACACTCACAGCTGTATCCATAGTCAGAACACTTGGAAATGCAACTTTCAGTCTTGGTGACAACACCCCATGTGGTTCTACTCTCTCAGGACCTTCCTAGGGAGGTTATTCCTTCTCATCTATGTCACTCATAATCACCTAAACTTGGTAGGTGCTTCCAGACAGTAATGATAAAATACTAACCAATTGCAAAACAAGAACTCAGTGGTTCAGGGTTAAGAGAAGAGTAACATGTAACTTGTAGGCAGGAGTCCTTCATGCAAGTAAGTGCCATTCAGTAAAGAACAGAAAACCTTTTGGAATTAAGGAGACAATACTAGAATAACATGATTAATTAATTAATATTTGTTAAGTTTTATATAAGAACAGCTCTGATAACGTTAACTTCATAATACTGACCTCCTTTGTAAAGAGCTTTGAGATCTGCTGATGAAAAGCATTAAATAGGAGCTAGATATTATTATTATACGTTTCAAATAATAAAACAAGATCAGTTCATTACAGACAACATTAACAGAAATGCCATATTTAAATTACTTACATTTTCTAATGCAGTATTCTTTATAGCTAATTCTTTAAACTCCTTCATAAACATCTCTTTTACTTTCTCTATTTCATCAGCCAATTTCTCTTTTTCTTCCTCTTTCCATTTATGAAAAGATTGCAGAATTTCTTCTTCTTTTGATCTTTGATGATCATATTCCTGAAATTATTTTAAAATGTTACTCCAAGAATGCTCTCGCTCTCACTAAATATACGAAATAAACTGGTGGGCTCAGTGTTGCTAGCGGCCAAGTGCCCTCCAATACATGCTTCTAGGGGATATCAAGACAGTGACTGATAGGATAGTAGAAATGGCAGAAACAGATCATAATGAGAAAGGTGTGGTGTTCTGTAACTGCCTATACCATGCAGTTCTCTGTTCTTCTATACTAACAGGGACAGTTTCAAGGCTGGTGCATTCATCTTCAGACAGTTGCTAGACATGAACAGTGTGGGGGAAGCCCTGAGAGGGACTGAAAGTCCCATACCTCCATGCTGCTGATATCCTGGAACTTCTCCTCAGAAATAAGGTTCTCTTCTTTCATAAGATCTGGATTGTGCTGGGTAGACCCTCTCACTCCTCTGGTGTCAGTAGGGGGGCTACGGGAGTGGGATGCAGACCCCTAGTTCAGAATTACTTCTGTTCCCACTCAATATGGCTTGTCAGAACTTCACATGGAAGTGGCGGAAGGAGCAGCACACCCTGAGCAGAACAGCCTCACTATTAGGGCAGAACTCGAGCTGAGCAGAAAGGGGATTTCTTCCCTTTCCTCTGTGGTATTTTTATGCTTTCATACTGCTTCTTCTGGTCAATGGGAACTCTTGTGCCATCTAAGACCCAGAAATTAAGATACTACTTCACAGAAAAGATGCTGGCTGCAGCTACCCAGCAGTGGCATGATACATGAGCAAGTTCTTGTGAGCCTACAGATGGAATCAGGGATGGAGACAAAAATTTTCATTCTGGATTGGTTGCCACATGGTAGAGTGACGAAAGAGAGGAGACACACACTGCATACACAGCATCATGGAAACTGTACTGCCACCTTCAGGAGATAAAGCTTATTTTAGCCCATTTTTATTGCTTTTTATTAAGTAGCTTCCTTCCACGGCAAAGTTTCTAGTTACTTTGTTAGTATAGTTGGGTGAATTTTACTGAGATGGGCAAAATTATTCAACAAATCAGAATCTGTTCTGTTATTCTACTCACTATCCTTGTGCCTTACATATCAAATGCAACTTTGTTTTCTCAGTATTACTCTGTCTGACTGTCCTTGTTTCAAAGGTATAAACAAACAGGGAACTGAATAGCTAACATTTCTGTGGACTTTCTAATGGTAAAGCTAAGATATTCATCTATAGGAATGACATGTTATTAAGGGCATATTGGGAGCATCATTAAATTAAGTTCCCACATACAGTGGAGCCCCAGTATAATGCGCCCTCGATAACATAAATTTGGTTATAGCATGATCATACTGTGGCTTCCTGGATATGTCCCTATGTCCTGGCACTTGGCAGCAGCTTCTCTCCCCTGCTCGGCAGCGCCCGCAGCCTGCAGCCCCAGTGTTCTCTGTCCCCGGCAGACACGGGGCCGCGGCTTCTCTCCCGTGCTGAGCAGCGCGGAGAGATACTGCGGCCTGCGCCTGCCGGGGACAGAGAACTCCGGCGCCCACAGCCTGCAGCCCCTGAGTTCTCTGTCCAGAGAACCCAGAAACTTTATTTAAAAAATTCTGAGAAACCCCACTATAAGGCAACCCCACTTTTAATGTGATGGGATTTTTTGGATCCCAACTGTCGTGTTATAGCAGGTTCCACTGTACTCTGCAACAGGATTGACCTAATTATACAGGAAACCCCACAACTGTTGTTTCTGAAGGATTCTGATATGACAGACAGGAAATTCTGCTGCAGCTTCAAGTAATTTTTTTTAATGGATTACTATTAATTTAATATCAGAACAAATCATATTATCCAATCAGTATCATTGGTGCTATTTAATTTGGTATTTAAAATGATGTATTTTATTGCTGCCCCTTACATTTTCAGGGCTTTTTTAAACTCTGGTATTATGTACCAAACTTAGAAAACTAAATTCTAGAAGTTCTCAGGGGTACCTGAATGTTTAAGTAAAAGACAGACAGGATTTTTTGCACTTAGGAAGGCATAGGAGATAGTTTAGGGTTGCAAGATAAGTACATTATAGCAAGAAATAGTTAACAACAATGACATTTTAAACTATTGTAAATGGATTTCAGAGCTAAATGGGGCAGTTCACATGTCTCCGGAACTATTATTTCAGGCTGTCTGCAGACTCAGGCAGATATCCTTAACACAGTTACACAGTCCCATTTAAAAATTCTCATTGCAACCATAGGGCTAGAAATGTAATTTTAAAAAATGAAAGCTTAAATTAATGACGAAATTATGTGGTAAATTCTACATCTGCAAATTCATGATGTATATGTGTACTATATTACAAAAGTAATAAATTGAGTACCAACAAAGTCAGAAATTATGCAATTGCAAAATATAAATATATAAATTAACAACTGGAAGACCAGTGATTCAGGGAATTAGTACTGAATACAAAGTCACTTGCTTGCCTCTGCAAACAGTAATAATCACTAAAAGTTGCTAGTCTTTGGTGGACATTTGGCAACCTCTGTTGAAGGAGTCCAATTGTAAGTGCACAACAAAGGCAAAGACATAATCAGAATTAGTATAATTGCTAGTAGTCTAGCAACATAAATTTATCTGACCTCTATTTTCCTTCCACTCTGTTGTCAGTTTGTGGATAAATTGTAGGCTTAAATTTTTAGAAATATTAGCACAGTCCCCTTCACGGAAAAAAAACAAGTAATAGTAAAGATTTAAAGGGCCTAAGAAAAAATGTAAATCACCACCCCCTTCATTCCATTTTTTACACCAATAATGCCCAAATTCCTCCGGTTTTCCCTCAGGCATCATATCAAGTGTCTGATACAAGGGCTTATGTCTCAGGTTCTCTTCCTACGGCAATAGGAACAGAAGGCAAGTGAGGCTAGCAGTAGGCTCCAAAGAGCTTCCCTTTTTATTGTAAGGTTATTTAGTTCTGTAACAAAATGGTGGTTCATCTGATAGGATAGAAAAGAGTTACCCCTACTGAAGAGAGGGATATCTGGGGTGACAATGGGGGTCAGTCACAGTGGCCGGATGTACTCAGCTAGCCCCTTCACATCCCTGTCTCTATACTTTCCCCATAGTCATCTCATGACAGCCTGAATATTGTCAGGGGAAACAGCCAGAGACAGGCTCATGCCAGTGTAAGCATGAATTTCAGAACTTCTCAGGCAGCTCCCTAGCTAAGACTCCTGTAGCTTCAAAGGATGTGTTTTGGGTGCATCAAAATGGATGTAATGGACTACTGGGGTTGCTGTGTGTTCTGTGCCATAAGGAAGACAATGCTTTAGCTGCATGAGCCATCTGTTCAAGCACTTGAACTATCAAATATGGACAAACTGGCCCAATGAAAGCTTTTCGTAATACTTTATTTATTTATTTATTTATTTAAAGATAACAGGCTTTGAGTTACTTTACTACAGCTCCTCACAGTCTTGCTGATGACTGCAAGACTGAGACATAGCCTCTCACTTCCAAGAGTATCTGACCTTACAAACCCAGTCTAGTACAGATAAGAAGTTGTGTGGAGGCGATTCATATCAAAACCTGGGCAGCAACTTCTCTAGGGAAAAGAGCTTTACATCAAGGCTGCTTTAAAGCTGAATATTTTAAAACTTTACTCTAATAATGTAAAGGTAAGATAAAGACCAGATTTAGTCTGATTTTTAAGGCTACATTTAAAACGCCTTATTTACAATTTAATGTTGCCTGTGTTTGGTTCTCCTTGACTTTTTACTCACTGCAAGTAAACAAACCATTCTCTTTCCCCTTCTGATCACAATCTTGCAGTTTCCTAAAATGGAATCTGACTAAGGCCATGTCTATGCTAGAGAGCTTACCGCAGCTCATCTGTACAGATACAGCTGAGCTACTGTAAGATCGTTTGCGTAGCTGCGCTATGCTGATGGGAGAGAGCTCTCCCGCCGACATAGCACTGTTCACACCGGTGTTTCTGTTGGAGTAACTTATGTTGCTCTGATGTATTTTTTCACACCTCTGAGTGACATAAGCTATACCAACAAAAGTGGTAGTGTAGACATGTAAAAGAGTATGTCTGCTCAGCAGCTGAGAGGTTTAATTCCCAGCTCAGTCAGATGTACACATTAGCTCTGCTCAAGCTAGCACCTAAAAATAGCAGGAGTGCAGCTGGCAGCAGCTTGAGATGGGAGCCTGGACACTATCCTGCCTGAAAGCCTGGGTACCTATACGGCAGCTAGCCCAAGCTGCTGCAGATACAATGCTATCTTTAGGCACTAGCTCAAATAGTTGTTGTACAAGCTGAGAATTACACCTCCCAGCTGTTGTGTAGATAAACATACCTATTGCTACAGTACAGTAAAAGGGAAGAGAGCCCTTGAAGTTAGAGAGAAAAGTTTTGAAATAACCTACAACTATGCATAGACCCTCAACTTGCATAAAGAGTTGGGGATTAAACATCCAGGGCATCAGAGACTTGCAGCTGATATAGCAAATACGGAATGTAAACCTGTGTAAAGAAATCCACCACACTGCATAAACTTCCAACACTTGCTCCACTAGTTCCTTTATGCCATTGCAGAGAGGAGAGGACAGGTAACTCACAGGTATACAGTAATTTGCAGGGACAGAAGGCTCACATGGTGGGAACAATGCAGGAGACAAACAGTTAGCTGTGTCTTTCCACAGCTACTGACTCCCCAAGCCAGCTGTGGGACTCTTGGAAAAAGCTGGCTGCTGGTCTTTTTTGACTCCATGAGAGAGTCTCCCCTTGATTCTTCTATTTGCATTAAACTTTTTTTCAGCATCAAGGGCTGTTCTCCCCTTGTTTCCTTTGCATAGCCTCTTGTAGGAAACAATGGTTTGTACTGTGAGGTTAGCAGTAGAAGAAAAGGGAACTTTATAACCATACAGAAGAAAATTGCCAAAATATTAGGAAAAGTGTTTTTACAATGCAATTTTAAAATTCAATTATATTTATAAAGTGTATTTACAATGCAATTTTAAAATTGAATTACATTTATAAAATGTAGATAAAGATTGGTCTTTAACTAAGTCTCTCATTTAAAAACCAACTCCACACTGCCCCTTATTCATAAAATACACTCCTTGAAGTTATTTGTTAGGCCTCTATCCTATCCTCTTATAATCCATCCTAAACCTCACCTCTCTTGTGATATTGACCAGATAGCTGATTTTATTTATTTGAAAAGAAACAAAAATTGCAAGATGATTTGGAGCCATCAGAAATTATCAAGTTGTGCACTAGCTTAACTATGTAACAACATTATCTTTTTAAGCATGTTACACCGATTCTCTCTTCTCTGCTTCTAGATGCTATTGCAATCCAAATTAATAACAGCAGCAATAAAATAAAGCCCTTGCATATAACTACTCACTAAAGCAATATTACTGCTTTTAATTTTTTTCACTTTCACTTCACTTGACTGAGGCTACCTACTGCTTCAAGGTTATTGAAAGCCTTTGGCTGGCTGCTTACTTAGGATTCAAAGGCTAACATCCAAGTTGAAGTGATATTCCTTGCATTTTCTCACCATTCCCTCTTCTTGCACTCCCTTCCTTAAACTGTCTTGCCTATGTTAGAGTGAAGTTCTCATAGCAAACACCTTACTGTTTATAAACTACACTGATCTACAATTTTTTAGAAGTCGTCTGCTTCAGAGATAAAATGTGATATTTATTATGTATTTTGATGTGCTGAATTCAAATATGAAAATTAAAACAACTGATTGGCTACTGTTTCTAAGATATTTAAGTTTTTACATTTTATGTCCTTGTATATTGTGTAGATAGTAGAGTTTTAATCATAAATTGTAAACCTAGGTCTTTTCATGTGTTTATGGTTGCTTTACATGATGATATTTCACCTGTCCTGTTTATGTAACACTTTAAAAATCAGCAAAAGGGTTATAGAAATAAAATGTATTATGAAACAGAAGGCAAAAAACTATTATGTACATAGTTTAGTCCTATTCAGTGTCTACTCAGCGCTTCTTGGCTTGTCTCTTGTATTCATTAAATGGAGCATCTCTTGTCACTATCCAGCACTAGTCTGCAAGCACTGATGGGCTCCATTTGCCCTGATAGTGTTTCTCCATTGTTGCAATGTCCTGGTGAAATCGCTCGCCGTGCTCATGGTTCACTGCTCCGCAGTTCGGTGGAAAAAAATCTAGATGAGAGTGCAAAAAATGTATCTTTAGTGACATGTTGCAACCAAGGCTTTTGTATGCCTTGAGGAGGTTTTCCACCAACAACCTGTAGTTGTCTGCCTTGTTGTTTCCGAGAAAATGTATTGCCACTGACTGGAAGGCTTTCCATGCCGTCTTTTCCTTGCCACGCAGTGCATGGTCAAATGCATCATCTCAAAGAAGTTCACGATTCTGAGAACCAACAAAGACACCTTCCTTTATCTTAGCTTCACTTAACCTTGGAAATTTTCCACGGAGGTACTTGAAAGCTGCTTGTGTTTTGTCAATGGCCTTGACAAAGTTCTTCATCAGACCCAGCTTGATGTTTAAGGGTGGTAACAAAATCTTCCTTGATTCAACAAGTGGTGGATGCTGAACACTTTTCCTCCCAGGCTCCAATGACTGTCGGAGTGGCCAATCTTTCTTGATGTAGTGGGAATCTCTTGCACGACTATCCCATTCGCAGAGAAAACAGCAGTACTTTGTGTATCTAGTCTGCACACCAAGCAAGAGAGCAACAACCTTCAAATTGCCACAAAGCTGCCACTGATGTTGGTCATAGTTTATGCACCTCAAAAGTTGTTTCATGTTGTCATAGGTTTCCTTCATATGGACTGCATGACCAACTGGAATTGATGGCAAAACATTGCCATTATGCAGCAAAACAGCTTTAAGACTCGTCTTCGATGAATCAGTGAAGAGTCTCCACTCATCTGGATCGTGAACGATGTTGAGGGCTGCCATCACACCATCGATGTTGTTGCAGGCTACAAGATCACCTTCCATGAAGAAGAATGGGACAAGATCCTTTTGACGGTCACGGAACATGGAAACCCTAACATCACCTGTCAGGAGATTCCACTGCTGTAGTCTGGAGCCCAGCAGCTCTGCCTTACTCTTGGGTAGTTCCAAATCCCTGACAAGGTCATTCAGTTCAGCTTGTGTTATGAGGTGTGGTTCAGAAGAGGAGGATGGGAGAAAATGTGGGTCCTGTGACATTGATGGTTCAGGACCAGAAGTTTCATCCTCTTCCTCGTCTGACTCAAGTGAGAATGATTCTGGTGCATCAGGAACCGGCAGTCCTTCTCCGTGGGGTATTGGGCGTATAGCTGATGGAATGTTTGGAAAATGCACAGTCCACTTTTTCTTCTTTGACACACCTTTCCCAACTGGAGGCATCATGCAGAAGTAACAATTGCTGGTATGATCTGTTGGCTCTCTCCAAATCATTGGCACTGCAAAAGGCATACATTTCCTTTTCCTGTTCAAGCCGTGGCGAAGATTTGTTGCACAAGTGTTGCAGCATATGTGTGGGGCTCACCTCTTGTCCTGATCTCCAATTTTGCAGCCAAAATAAAGGTGATAGGCTCTCTTAACCATAGCGGTTATACTGCGCTTTTGTGATGCAAAAGTCACTTCACCACAAACATAGCAGAAGTTATCTGCACTGTTCACACAAGTACGAGGCATCTCTGCTCACTTTGGCTAAACAGAAATGTGTCCCTTTGCAAAATCAAACACTGACAAATAAGAGAGCACGACACTGTCTGATTTCTAGAGCTGATATAGGGCAATTTGTTCAGCAGAGTGATGTAAGCTTCGTTATGATTGCATCATCCATGACTTCTAGGAATAACATGATGCAATTCATATCATGTAGGACGCAATACCAGCTTCAGATTGCATCATTCATTATTTTGCCTAAAAAGCAAGTACTGTCCAAACCCAGTCATAGATTTATTCATAGATCCAGTCAAAGATGTATTTTAGTCATTTCTGGTTTAAATTGAGATCCCTTCCCTTTATAACTCACTTATCCTCCGCCATTCCCATGTCAAGGGTCGTATATACTGACCCAATAGCATATCTTGAAAACTAGAGCCAATCAACAATTTTAAGCATCATTTTCGTTCTCAGTGACCCAGAATTAGTAAAGTTTGACTACATTTATTTCAGAAGCATTTTGGCTGTAGAGCAGTGCTATCAATTAAACTTACAGAGCTGTATCTAGCAAGTGCCCAATCACCATAGTGTCTGGGCACTATATGATATTTTAAATAATAAACAGTATTATAATATTTTGCATTCTATCTGCTCCAATAAGCGCTTTTTGCCATTCTGATGGCTGGCAGGTGCTAATTGCAGCAGTGCCTTTCATACTCGTTCCAAAATATATTCAAGAAGGGATAATGGAAGGTAACAAATAGGGCTTTTAAAACTGCAGGAGGGGCTGTACCTGATGCTGATGTGGCATATGAGCAACGCTTCTAAACAGAAAAATCTTATTTAAGTTTTCATTCAGTTCTATTAACCTCATTTGCTAGCTACAAGGTCAGTGAACACAGTCCAGAATACTGATTCTTGTAGGATGTTGTTAACACTTAATATATACTACCTTAGAAAATCTGGCCATGTGAGCTTGCTGTTCAGCTTCTAGAAGGGACTTGGTGAGCTGTAACTGCTCCTTCAACTTATCAATCTCATCCTGTAGTTTATCTGTCTGTGCTTTCTTCTTTTGTTCTGCTTGAAAGATATATACATTTGCAAAATGTTAATTATATTTTTGGGAAATGTGATTTTTCCCACAGATGTTTTTCTTCAATGCTTCTCCAACCTTTTCATTCTGTAAGCCACTATTCTCACAGATCATCTTTCCTCCCAATATCACAATTCCTCACAGATTGCTTCTCAAAATAATGCATTATCTGGACTACTAGAATAAGATCCACAGGCCACAGATTGACTGCCACTGTCTTACTGAAAATATAGCACGTGAAATAAGCTTATAAAACATTTATTGAAAATGAACTAATTTGACAGAGATAATATAATCTAATTTCAACATGTTTTATAGAAATATAAGGAGCAGAAGGTCAAAGAAGAAACGAAAGATGTGACTCTCAAATATATAATTCTGCCAGATTCATTAGAGGATGTTGACTAGTCAAAGTAACTTTCTTTATCAGTACATATAGAAATACAACTTTGGATTTGTTTAGAATTAGATAGGTGAAACTTCTGTTCCCAGAATTTCATTTGAAGGGTCACTTTCAAAAAATTGTTTAAAATGTACACTCAAAAATGTATCCATCTTTAATCTTGACATGCCACTTTATCAATCTATCTAGGTTTTTATAAGTTTGCCCATCACTGAGGTATCTGAGTACACAGTAGAACAACAGGAGTCACTGTGAATGTGTCTACACAGCATTTAAAAACTCACAGCTGGCCTGTGCCAGCTGACTCTGGCTAAGGAGCTCAGTCAGAGGCCATGGTTACACTGGCACTTTATAGCGCTATAAAGCCCCCACGAGCGCTATAACCTACTCCCCGTCCACACTGGCAAGGCACTAATAGCACTATAACTGCTGAGTTATAGCGCTATTATTAATCCACCTCCGCATGGGGAATAAGGGCTGTAGCGCAGCTGCTGTAGCGCTACAGCAAGAATGTGGACACCCACTGCGCTACAAGTAATCTCTGGAGATGCCTAGATCCATTTAAGGCAATTGACGTCTCTTCCCTTTGTTTTGAACTCGGCTGGAGGAATGCGGAAGTACCTCTTTAGAGTTTCTTTCTTAACTCGGCAGATAAGCAATGCAAATGTTTAAGGAGGGAGCCTGTGTGAAAACAAAGCCTTCTGTGAAGGGAGGCTCACTGACAGGCTTTCAGAAAAACGGAAAAACCACTGTCTCTCTCCCTCCGCATACACACAACGCGGCCCCCCCACCCCCCTCGTTTAAAAAGCACGTTGCACCCAGCTGAATGCTGGGATACCTGCCCTAATGCGCTGCTCTTAATGCCGCATTAAATGCCCCAAATGTGGCCATGCTATACCGCAGGAGCATCTGAGTGTGGACATACAATAGCGCTATACATATTACTGTATAAGGGGACTGCTATAACCTATAGCGCTATAATCTTGTAAGTGTAACCATACCCTAAGGGATGTTTAATTGCAGTGTAGATGTTCAGGCTTGGGCTGGAGACCAGGCTTTAGGACCCTTTCTGAAGTATAGTTTTTAAGAAAATTATTTTACAATAATCTACCAAATAAGGTAGCGTAACAACGATGATTATACTGGATTGCTGAGTTTGGCACCCTGGTTGAATAATTGTAAGTTTCACTATAACTATCACAGTGATTGTACTATCACTATTAATTTATTGTGGGCCTGATCCAACTCTTGCTAATTTCACTGGAGGTGCAGTAGATCCTATAATGATAACAAAGCTTTTTTTAAAAAAAATAAAATTTACTTTTCCATGGTACATCCTGTTCAGTGGCAATACCACCCACATTTTCAGAGCTTTCATATACTCAAAGGAAGCCATTGCTCTGAATTCTGCCACTGACAAAGATATTCAGCAGGAATTCAGTTTGAAAAATGATTTTTCAACAAAAAACAGGGCAGCATGCTAGTCCATGTTTATAATTTTTCAGTGAAATGCCATATCACATTTGGTCAGTCTACATAATCTAACTGTCAAATGTATAAACTCACGCTGGGGCTTATAAGTTAAATGGCTTCCTTCTGAGTCACATAAAATTCAAAGTGCATACCCTGAATATATTTTACATATTTCTATATCACCTAAGTTTCCTGAGAGTGCAAAAGTACTCACCAGTGAGAGATTCTTCCTTATGGCGTCGTTGCACATGACTTTGTAGAAAGGAATAGTTCATAAAAGCCTTATCACAAAACTGACACTACAAAATACAGACAGATATTTGTTTTAGATAACAACGCTAAAAGCTGGTCTTTTTAATTATAACAGTTAACTTTTTTTGAATTAGCCTATTACATATCTCCATACAGTAGCCCATTCTTGTACATGGCAACACTGTGATACTGATTTGAATTCCAACATTATTCAATTTAAATTACATAGCATGCTGGTGGTAACCGATGAAATATTCAAGCTTGAGTAGTAATGTTAGGAATTATGTCCTCTGTAAGATGAAGCCACTAGAAAGTGATTAAGATCACAGACACTTGAGAAAGTCTGACCTTCTATTCAAGAGAAGGTAATGGTTGACAATACTGTGAAAAAAGACACAAACACACTTGCTAATTAATGCTATAATTAAAGTGGAAAACAAGTTTAAATTATTACGT
>ML677364.1:39417378-39564293 GCA_007922305.1 Dermatemys mawii | reverse complement strand
CCCACGGCATCCCCTGCCCCTCCACACACACTTCATTTCATCATTCCCCACCCAGCTGACCCTCCCACATCCTCATCCACACTGCCTCACCCCCATCCACACACTACACCACCTCACTCCGCCACCCCCATACACTTTACCACCTCACTCCCATCTCTAACCATCTCCTCCCCATCCTCCTTATCCTTCCATCTTCAAACACCTTCTCACCCCATACCCCTCACTGCCTCACTCTTCTATCCCCAAACACCTTGTCCCCCCACACCATCCTTCCTCATCCCCCCAGCACCTGTCCCCCCGCATACACAACCCCTCCCATATACACCTCAGCTTCTCATCCTTCCAGTCATTTCCAAACACATCTCCTATCACTCCCTCCCCAGGCACCCCTAGAGAACTCATATTGTATACACATTCCACAGGCACCCCTATATCCTATACACATTCCACATAGGATGCACCCCACAAACACATCCTACATTTCTTCCCCATCCAGCCACTTCCTATGAATATCACACAACCCCTTCCAGTACTCCTCACCCATAGTCATATGTTTCACATCTCCCATTTCCAATATACACCCCTGTATAATTCATCCCCATATACCACATATACACTTCCCATATCTACTTTCATGCACAGAAAATGCACATCTACTCCCTTGCAGGATAGAGAGAGAGCACATGCATGCACACATGAGACATGGGCCTTGTTTTTATTCAATGTTGCACAGGTTTAATTAAAGGTGTGATTTTTTTTAAAAAAACACTTTGGGTAAACCAGATAATTTATGTAAGTGCTTCATTTGTTAAATCAATATTAAAACAAGTTTAGGAATGTTCACACATGGTTTTGAACTGGTTGCAATAAGGCCTGGTTTATGCTACAAAGTTAGATTGATGTAAGCTGCCTTGGGTCGACCTATTTCTGCAAGTATCCACACTCAAATTTGTCTCCAGACAATGTAAGCACACTGTTACAGCAATGCAGTAAAACCACCTCCCCAAACAGCATGGAGCAGGTGTGGGCAAATGTTTTGGCCCAAGGGCCATGTCTGGGAATAGAAATAATATGGTGGGCCACGAATGCTCACAAAATTGGGGTTCGGGTGAGGGCTCTGGTTGGGGATGTGGGCTCCACGGTGGGGCTGGGGATGAGGAGTCTGGTGTACAGGATGGTGCTCTGGGCTGGGATTGAGATCTAGTACTGTGCTGCAGACCTGCAACTTCTACAAGGAACTGCATGCCATAGTAGGTGGAGATCCCATTAGCACTCACCAACAGACCACTGTGGATACCATGGAAGAGCCTGAGACAGAGACCTCTGCAGGGAACACTAAGGAGGAATACGAGGGAAGATGCAGTGAGTGACTCCAGCCATGCCACTAGCCGAGGCCTGCTTGAGACTGTGACACAATCTAACGAGTCCCACCAGGTAAATGCAGATGAGCCTGATCAAGGGGAAGGGAACTTGGGTAAGTGTGTGTATGCATTTTGCCTTACAATGTTTAAATTTAAAGATAACGCTTAGTCCATCCCCAAGTTAACAAGACAAAGATAGTGACTTTTCATTGTTCTGTTTGTACAAGAAGAAGTAGAGATATGACAAACAGGCAGGGTTGCATCTGATTTTCATTCCCCTGTTGGTTAGGCTGGGGAGGGAGGGATGTAGAGTACTTCATGTGCATTGGGATGTGTCTTCTGTCCACCAGAGACATCTTGATGAAACTTTCATGGAGATATTCCACAATCCTCTCCTGAAGATTTCTAGAGATGACTGCCTTATTTTTTCTTCCACAGTAGGGCACTTTCTTATGCCACTCCATGATGAATTTGCCTAGCACCATTGTAGTAAACAGGCTAACAACAGACAGGCCTGAGCGGGTTCAAAACATCAGCAACTGTGTTCTTTGTGCCTTTGTTACCCTCGAGAGTGAGATCAGTTAAAGTCACCAATGTCCTCTCCCCATCTTCCGAATACCTGACCCCAATGATGAGGAGAAAGCTGAAGGAGGACATGTTCTGCAAGATCTTGCAAGCCAGTGCTGCATCAGTCTGTGAACAAAGGGCTTGGAGTGCCAATATGACTGACAGCTTGGAAAATGACAGAGAAGACAGACCCAGAAGTCCCACCAGGACATAATGAGTCTTCTCTGGCTACAAACCCAAATGCTGCAAACTGTGATGGTCCTGCAGGTTTAAAAATCTTGGATTCTCCACCTTTTTCAGTCCTTGAAGAACTCCATAGTCGCCATCCCTATGCTCCAACATACCATGTGGCATTATAAGGCATATTGTTACCCTTGCTACTCCAAGCTGGGGACAGCAAAGTAAATCACAGATTCACTTATTCTGATCTGTGAGAACCATGGTTCATGCTCCTCCAGCCACATTGCTGCCCCTCCCTTTGCTCCTCCAGCTATGTTGCTGGGGCACTCACTCTTCTGCACACGGGGCAGCAGCTTGCACCGGGGGTGGGGGGGGAGGGAAGGGGCGGCAGTGGCGGTTTCTCCACCTGCCTGCTTCTGTGCCTGCTCAGCTCGGGAGCTGGACAAATTGAAGCCAGGGGCCAGATCCTGCCCCCGGGCTGTAGTTTGGAGACCCCTGATCTAGTCCAACCCCCTGCTCCAATCATCTGTTGTATGATTTAGTTGACCAGTCCCCAACTAAATCATCCAACAGATTTTTGCTCCCGATCCTGAAATGGGCCCCTCAAAGACTGAACTCACAACTGTGGGCTTAACAGGCCAATGCTCAAACCATTGAGCTATCTCCCTCCATTGAGGCTGTTGATGCTGTTGAGGTGACCAATGTATAACTTCTTGATCCAGGGGAGTAAAGTGTAGGCTGGGTCCCTTAGAATCTGGATGGGTATTTCAGTATAGCCAATGGTAATTCTTTGGTCAGGAAAGCCAGCAAATTTCTGAAGTCCCGTGTTCTTAAAGATATGAGCATGATGCATCTTCCCTGACTAGCCAATTTTCGTATCAGTGAAGCATCTCCAGAAGTTGTATAACCATGGAAAAATAATCCTTTCTGTTGATGAACTGTGCAGCAAGGTGGGTTTGTGTCAAAATAGCGATATGTTTGCCATCTATCATCCCACCAGTTCAGGAACTCCACTGTTGCATATACATTTACTATTTCCTGCACATTGTCAAGTGTCACTGTTCTATGTAGCAGGATACGATTAATGGACCTACACACTTGCACAACATCGGTCCTCGTGGATTTTCCAGATCCAAAATTATTTGCCACTGACAAGTTGCAACCTGGTGTTGCAAGCTTCCAGAGTGCAATCACCACTTGCTTCCCCACTGGCAATGCGGCTCTCATTCTGGTGTCCATGTGCTGGCAGGTTGCTGCAAGCTTGGCACACTGATCCAGGAATGTGGCCTTCTGCATGCAAAAGTTCTGCAGCCGTTGCTCATCATCTCAATAGCAGTACGATGCAATATCTTCAGTCAACGTTTGCTTCTGAGGCCTACAAGCAGTGTTCCATGAATGCCACCAACAATCTTGAATTATTTTCACTATGGCCCTCTGCAAAGTGTTCTCAAAGAAATCCTCATGTCCTCGGTTGTTGCAGGTCCTGAGGACACAGGAAATTCAGGAGAATCTTGCAACCTATATTTTCAATGTTCATGAGAATAGTGTGCAATATGTGTGCCTAATAGGAAGATATCTCTTTAAGACACCCATGTGGAGGGTAGGTGAGAGTTGTGTCTGGGGACTTCATTGTTGCTAGCCCTCCACATCCAAAAGCATCTGGATTTTGGGTGTGGTTGTGGTAGTTTGCAGTATGGCATGCTCCAATAGGTTCCTTGTTGCTGGGGCCAGACTCCATGAGGGCAAACAGTCATGGCAGCTGCTTTACAAAAGGCCATGGTCCCTGTATGAGTTGGGAGAAGCTGAGACCAGGAGCAGAAAGCAGGTTGTTTCCCCTAACCCTGAAGTATTTTGCAGCAAATCAGTTATATTATTAACCCTCTAACTGGGAAGCATGGGTAATGTTAATTATAGAAAGAAGAAATTGGGAGGGAAAAATAATTTATTCTATTTCAATTGTATACTTTGAATTTTTTTTATTTTAGCCAAACTGTTTTAGTTACATTGTCTCAACTAGTATGATTCACCAACTTTTCTTTAAATGTAGTAATGGGGAAAGAGTAATTTTGCTATTCTCAGTTTTGTATTTTCTCATAACAGGGTACTTTGCTTGTTTAAATCTGTACACTTCACTGAATAGTTGGTTAATCAGGTAGCTGACTGACTAGCAGTGATTTTAGCAGAGGCATAGAACTGTGTGTGCCATGTGCATTTTGATAGAACTGCAGCCCAAATTGTTTTATTATTTTGCTCAACATGACATATAGGAGGGGCAATTAAAATCAGCCTGGCAGAACGTGCATGAGAACTGTCTCTGGACAGATAAGCAATTGATCAAAATCACAATCTCTGATCTCTTGGAGTCACATTCTGTTCCCACTGAAATCAAAGAAAGTTTTGCTATTGAGTTCAATGGGAACAGGCTTTGACATTTGGAGAGGAAAGAACAAAACCACTCAAGCAGGGGCTATATTTCTTATACCACAGGTATCAAAGGCTGCTGACTCATGTGAGAAAGTCAGAAGACATCTGATCTTTGTCCTTTGCAAGGGGAGAAATCAGCAATCCTTGGGGCTAGAAAAGTCTTTGCACGATATACAACTCCCCCCCCAAGCCTTCCTTATTACACAGCAGCCATGCCTGCACATGCACAAGTGATACACAGATTTCGATGGCTGTATACTGATGTAACTTGCAACAGTGAACGTTTGTAGCTTAGACATGGCCTAAATCTATTTTAACCAATTTAAAGCCGTGCAACTTTGAACACAGACACTAAAAGAGACATTAGGAGTTGCTATGGGACCTTTCCAGGGTGGTTTCTTATACATGTTCCGATAGAGGGGTGAGTTAGCAGCTGAAAGGAAACTGCTGGAAGGCAGACTGTTCCCTCGGTCAGAAATGGGGAAAAATCTGTGTTATTCGGTCACTGTGATCAGTGGAAGCAAATACAAAAAGGGACATTGGGTGCTACATTTGTAAAAGGGTTCATTTTAAATTTATTTTAGTTCCTAAACAAATTATAACAGAATTCCTTGTAAATGCTCTGAACATTGATTCTTGCACCCAAAGAGTAATTTTGGAAGAACAGAATGTACGGTTTAATCCCCAATAAAGAGGCTGGAAACCCGCTTTAAGTGCAAAATTTAAACTTAACTGTATCACTGACTGGTGCCTCCAATAACGTGTTTACATTGCAGTGGTACCCAAAGGCCCAATCCGGATTGGAGCCCCAGGTCTGTGCGCGGCTGCTCGTTCCAAAGCACTGCTTTAGGCGAAACGACCAATACAACCCTGACAGTTATTCACAACCCGCCTCGCTAGTCCCAGCCCAGCCAGCGTGAGGGAGGCGGTGAGGTGACTGCGGAGAGGAGGCGAGACGAGCCCAGCTGGGCCCGGCTGGAGGAGGCTCCTGCAGCGAGCTCCCTCCATCAGCGAAGCCGGGGCTCCGAGAAGCCCGATCTCGCCCACCCCAGTGTGGCGCCCCAGCGGAGCCGAGACTGGAGAAGCCCCGCCGGCTGCGATGAACGCCCGGCGGGACCGCGAGCTCCCCAAGCAGCCCAGCGGGGGGCGCCACGTGCGGGCCCGGCCCCAAGGCTGGTTACGGCTGGGGGCAGACCCGCGCTCGCGCGCAACGGGAGCGAGAGGACGGAGGGCGGCATCCCAGCCCCTGCCTCGCTGCTCTCACCTCAGGCCGCGGCCGCGGCGTCCCCGGGCAGCGCCTCCTCCGCCCGCCCGCTCGCTCGGTTGTAGCTGCAGCCCGGCACACGATCCCGGCTGCGCCCGGAGAGCTGGGGGGAGGGGGACGGGGAGGTGTAACCGCGTTGCTGCTGCTCCCCGCCCGCCTCTAGCGGCCCCACAGCACCGCCTCCCCGGTCCCTCCGCGGCGGCTCCTGCTCCATGTCATAGAGGGGCTAGCAGCTCCCCCTCCTCCCCGCTCCCGTCTTCATTCCCGCCTATCCCCGGCCTCTCAGGCGCAGACGCGCCTCCGCTCGCACAGGCCGGGAGAATGCGGAGATGGGGCAGGGAGGGCAGAGGCGGCGGCAGGGGGAGCGCAGGCAGCCCTCGCCCGGCGACGGGCCGGGAATATCAACTTTGAGAGGGAGTGAAGACGTTGTGCCTCAGCCAGCCGCGGTCTCCCCGCGCAACTCCACCGCCTTTCAGTCTCCAGATCCCTCAGTGACCCCCGTTCACTTCATAGGAGGAGGGTTGGGACACCCCCGTTAAGGTTACCGAAGAGATTCCTCGCCAAACCGCTACAGCGGTCTCAGAGTTGGGTTGGGTTTCTGGCACTTAGTCCAAAGCTGACTGCTGATTTTCCTCAAACTCGAGGGGGAAAAAGGAGGCAGAGAGCAAGGTTTTATGAATCAGGAGACACCTTTAACAAAATTGTAGTTTAAGATATTTTTCTTGACACTTAGAAAATGACTATAAATGATTAATAGCAGGGAGAGTAAACTTACAAAATTGTGGAGGGGTTGCAGCTGCTTTGAAATCCAGAATGACCTGCATGGGTGGTGAGTATAAGAGGGTAGGGAAGGATAAATTCTGGATGTGTGCCTGTGCAACCTTAAATTGGGCCTTGTTCAGCAATGGCCCAATATGCCCTGTTAACCATCCACCAACCCTATGGTGGTTGAAATTTACAAGTCCTTTATTTCCTTTTACAACTCATTCACACTCACCCATAGGATTCCATCTAACACTATTAAAGGACAAAAAGCGGAGGGAAGGGGGAGGAGAAGGTTGCCCATGCCTCTACCCTTTTTGAGCAATATTTCACTGTGCACATACTCGTGCTGATCTTTTGCACTGTAAGATTCAGGACAGATCATCTCAAATTAGATCATTCTGTTGAGAAGGGGAGTCAATAGTAGACAATTTTTAGCTCCTGTAATAACAAATGGATATTTGTATCTTTGCTATGATTCTGCAATCCTTTGTTGGATGAATAGTAAAGATTTTCCTTGCTGGTGGTAAAGTAAAGGAATAGTTAATCAGTAACTGTTTCTAACACAAAACTTGAGAAAAGGCACTAAAGAACCCAGATTCTCAAGGATATATAGGTGCCTAACTCCCACTGAAATCAATGAGGATTTTATTTAAGGATCTGGGAGGATCAGCTCCAAAAGATGTTTATTAGATGTATAACTAAGCACCTTTCTCAATAGTTTGGTGATTGGTATTCCACATCACTTGAGTTCAGCATACCTTTGAATTTATTTTCACCCAAAGGAAGACACGCAGAGATTTTTGTCTATTTATCCAATATAGTTTAATACATATTACATTAACTTAAGTCATAGAAGCTGAGGTATTCTCAAGAAAGCAAAGTAGGGAGTCTCAACTGATTTAGGACTTATTGGTTGCTTTTTTTTTTTTTGAATGCTTTTCTAAAGAACCTTCATAGAATACCAGGCTTTCAAAAGCACAATCCCCTTTCCTTTGATCCTAACCCAGGGGTGGGCAAAGTACAGGCCACATCCAACCCACAGGACCGCCCTGCCCAGCCCCTGAGCTCTTGGCCCCTGAGCTCCCCTCTGGGGAGGCTACCCCTGGCCCCTCCTCTGCTGTCCCCCCTCCCTTGCAGCCACACTGCCAGCACTCTGGGCTTTGAATATAGCTTTGAAACTTTACTATGCAGAAGAAGAGGGCTGATTTTAATCATCTCAATTGACATGAAACATGCACAGCTTGTCAAATCTTTCTTTTTTGTAATTTACTTTTTTTCTTTTGGTTTCTTCTGGTGCCTGATCATGACTGAAGTGCTACTGTGCATGCAACGTTCCCACTTTACTGATTTTCCAACCCCACCCCCTGTAAATTCAAACAACCCCTCTAATTTCAGGACACTGTTCTGGTGATCGCTAAATCCATTTAATGGCTCAGGAAAGAGTGGGTGCAAATAGCAATTTTACTGATCAACCCAAGTCAAAATGGAACCACCAGCCAGTTGATACTATAATACAATGGTCTCCAATTATCTATGTACCTGTCAGGGAGCTCTTCCACTTGGTGTTAATCTGATGTCAAATTGCTCAGCTAACAGGCTCATCAGAACCCAATCATCCAATGCATGTCTAGAGAGAAAGGGGCATGATAAATCTAGAAGGCCAAGCCTGCTTTCCATTACACTGGCACAGACTCACTGATGAGTAGGATTTGGCCATGGGAATGAGAGCACTGACTACAGTGAGAGAACCTGCAAAATGCAGGAACATTCCTTGAAGTTGTGACTCAGGACGCTCTTTGTACCAACTGGCAAGGGGCACTGAGGGAAGGATGCATGGGTGTTACAGGAATCTCCCAACTCAAATGTGTGCATTCTAGTTCACCAAAGAATGTCATGTGAAGTCTCATAAAAGGGTGTCTCCTGGGTCATCAATATCACTGAAATGTATGTACAGAAACTATGTAAGGAACTATGTACACATACACTGAAAATGTTCTTAAAGTAGCACCCAGACTCAGGCTTCCAGCACTCCAGCTGTCTCCTTGCTGGGTGAAAATCCGCATGTGTCTCCTTTCTGACTAATAAGACAATGAAGACTTGTGGCACCTTAGAGACTAACCAGTTTATTTCAGCATAAGCTTTCGGGCTATAGCCCACTTCATCAGTTGCATAGAATGGAACAGAAGTAAGATATATTTATATACACAGAAAGCAAAAACAAAAAAAAAAGTTGTACATTAGCATACCCATTCTAAGAGGCTGTTTAATTTGGATGGGCCATTATCAGCAGGAGAAAAAAAAACTTTTGAAATGGAAACTCTGTCTCACAGGAGATGAGAACTATTGAAGGTAAATTAACTAGGGAAATACAATCAATTAGTATAATGAGAGACCCATCCACAATCCCTGTTTAACCCTTGGTTTATAAGGGTGTCCAATTTGAAAATTAATTCCAGTTCCACAGTTTCTCGTTGGATTTTGTTTTGGAAGTTTTTCCGTTTTAAAACTGACACCTTTAAATCTTTAATGGAATGGCCAGGGAGGTTGAAGTGTTCTCCTACTGGTTTTTCAAATGTACAACTTTTTTTTGTTTTTTTTTTGCTTTGTGTATATAAATACATCTTACTTCTGTTCCATTCTATGCGTCTGATGAAGTGGGCTATAGCCCACAAAAGCTTATGCTGAAATAAACTGATTAGTCTCTAAGGTGCCACAAGTCTTCATCATCTTATTTACAGATACAGACTAACACGGCTGCTAATTTTAAACCTTTCTGACTAAGGTATTTCTTACTAAGGTATTTCCAGGCTACACAGTTCCCTGCCTTCACTGAGTTATTCCCAGCACAGAAAGGTGGCCTAAGGACACCTGCTTGCTTTCCTTTAAGAGATGGCTAACAGGTGTAATTGTATCAATTATAAGTACAATGCACCTCTTTCTATATAAGCCTATTTTTTTCTTAAAGAGGTAAAAAATACAGAAAAAAACCCATTAACAAAAGAACCCATATGCATGCTAATAAGCTTTCCAGAGTTCACCCCAACCCTAACATGGATTCTGGCAGGAGGAGTCCTTGTATTCACAAGGGATCCCTCTGTGGGGGTCAAGTTAATCACAGCCTCAGTTTAGACTTAGCATACTAACATGTTTAGTCCACCCTTGTATACAGTCCAGAGGGTCTTCGATCTGGAATTTCCAGAAGCAGGTAGACAATGGGTTTTCCTTCCCAGGGCATAGCTTCAAAAGGGTGAATTTGAAGTGGGTCATTTTTTTTCTCCAGTTATTGGCCCAAAAATTCCTTTGACATTCCTAATATCTTCAGAAAAGGTATATACACAATAATATAACACATACATAATTGTATTTTAATACAATGAACACCAGCAATATTAAACTTATTTCAATAACATTTGTCCAGGAAGTTGTTAGTCTGTCACAGTCTGTGTGTAGGGACTGGTCCCCAGCAAAGGTGAAAAACAGGTTCTTTCAGATAAGAGATATCTATCCATCTATCTGTTTAGATGTAAATTGAATATTGTCTCATTAACATTTGACTTAAACTGGTGAGTGGTGACCCATTGTGCATGAAGAACTGGCAGGGAATTCAGAAAGAAAGAGGAAAAGAGCAGGCAAGGAGAACCCTATCTGGGGGCATACTTCAAAGGTTATTGTACTACTGTCAGCCTTAACTGAGGCGGCTGGAGGATAGCAAGTGAGCTTCATGAAAAAGGATCTCAACCAGGCCTGGTTGAAAATACTGGAGACATCTTTGGGTGAGATAAACATCTTTAGAGAGGAGGTTCAACTGTTAGTGAGTAAGAATGTTAGAAACATGGTGTTGCATATAAAACAAAATCATAACATGCTTTATAGAGTCTAAGCTATCACCAGAATCTGTTCTTTGATCAATTATAAATTTATTCTTGTTTTTAATGAAATACATTTAAATGCTGTGGTGTTAAGTGAAGTGACGATCCTCAGCTGACTCATACAAGCTGGTGTGTACTATTCCTTTGTGAGCAGCAGGACTAGTAATTCTGAGCGTGTTCAAGTGGATGGGGGGGAATGCTCAGAAGACTCAGGGAGTGGTATGTGCCTCTCACTCCCTGTACAGAGACAGGCAAGCCCAGCAGGAGCCAGGAAGGCAATGCTTGTGTTGCCTAGGGTTGCCAGGCGTCCAGTTTTTGACTCTGGTCAGCACTAAAAACCAGGCCATTAAAAGTCTGCTGGTTCAGTGGGGCTGGCAGGCTCCCTACCTGGCTCCCAGGAAGTTGCCGGCGCAGGGGTGGCCAAGGGGGCTTCACAACCCTGGGTACTCCTGGAACGCATTGCAAAAGTAACTTTAGCTTCCCCTGTGTACTGTGTTATTGACTATTTGTACTTTGAATGGATGTTACTAACACTGGCTCCTATTGTGCACTCTCACACTTTGTCTTGTTTCTTGGATAAAATTTGCTAAAACAGAACTGTGACCTCCTGAACTGCTCTGTGCCGCTTTTTCCTTGTGAGCTCCTACCTTGTTACAGTTAACTCCCCGCCTGACATGAAATCATTACTGCCCTACTTTATCTGCCAGAGCTTCTCAAATACCATCTGTCTCCTTAATTTAAGCCATGCAAATTCCTTCTCCCTTGTTGTTAAGCAGCACCTGAGGTTTCTAGGCAGATATGGTGAAAGACCCTAATGAATGAACACATTTCACTATGCTAGTTCAAAAGGGGGCATTGTCATTTCAGACCAATGGGGGCTGCGGGAAGCAGCGGCCAGCACATCCTTCGGCCTGCACCGCTTCCCACAGCCCACATTGGCGTGGAGCGGCGAACTGCAGCCAGTGGGAGCTGCCATTAGCTGAACTTGCGGATGAGGCAGGTAAACAATGGGACCGGCCTGCCAGAGGGCTTACCCTTGCGGGCCAATGGCCAAAGGTTGCCGATCTCTGATTTATGGCCTCTGTGGCAATGAAGAAAATTTCAAATTGTGATTTATATGAGTTTGTTACATTATGGGTGCAATCTGGACGAGTGAACAATTTGTCACTTCTTACCCTATAATCCTTAGGTGCATTAAAGCTTTGCTACTGTAACTCTCTGCCTGGGATGCCACATTCTGCAACAAGCATGTACTCTGTGTCTATATATTTGGCAATCTTGGTCTAATGCTTTGGATCCAGGAGCCTGCCTGCAATACCATAGACTTCCACTTGTCTCCACTAGCCCTGGTTAAGAACTGGCAGGGTGACTCCACACTCTCCTCAGTCCCAAATTTCCCTCCAAAACACATGTTCTGAAATGCCCAGCCCTGGTCCTGGAATGAATAGAGGAATGTTCAGGTTTGTTGTTCCTTTAAAAAGTGTCAACTTCCAAAAGTTTGTAACTTTAACTGGAGTTACCAAACAGTTCAGTTCAAACACAGCACATCGTAGGTTTAGATTAAAAATAAAACAAGTTAATCTAGCTCTCTGGAACTAAATAGAGTGAGTGCAAGTATAAGGATCAAAGACATAAATGGTTATAAAAAATAAAGATAAAATGCATTTTAGTAGCTAAACCTTAAGCTAGATTAGACACAAGGTAAAATCCTCACTATGTTTCCATCAAGATAGCTGACCAAACTATGGGGTCAAGATCTATATCTCAAAGTCAAAGGGCTGGTCAGGGCTGGCTCCAGGCACCAGATGAGGAAGCACATGCTTGGGGCAGCACATTCTAAGGGGTAGCATTCTGGTCATTCTTTGGGTGGCATCTTCTTTTTTTTTTTTTTTGATTTGGCAGTCCAGCCGCCATGTTTTGGTGTTTTTTTTTTGCTTGGAGCGGGAAAAAAGCTAGAGGCGGCCCTGGGGCTGGTACCTTTGTCTTAGGTGAAATATATATATATTTATATATATAGTGGTTTCTTTGCCTCACTTATGGTCAATGGGTGCTGGAACAATTTTTATATTGGAGGTGCTGAAGGCAGAAACGATGTATTTGAGTTATTATTGCTTCATGCCAGACATGTAGTAGTAACCCCAGAACCTATGTTTATAGTCCAGTGATCATTTAAAATGGATTCTTCTGAGGGTTATGCCTGGATAAAGTTCATTCAAGCCATGAGGAAAGTGACATGGAATCTCCTGGTGAAGAAGTTTTCTACTGGGGTTATCTGCTAAAATGCAAGTTACTTAGTTTCTATCCCCTCCTGTGTAACTTCATGAATATTAGACATGTGATTGTCAGTCTCCACCTGCACTGTGATGGTGTGAGGTTTACTTTGGCATTAACTCCCAGGTGAAAAGAACTACACTCCTTGGTCCTGGCTGGAGCAACTCCTGCATGGCTGGCAAACACATTTTAAGAATTATAATTTCAGTTTATGTTCATAATTTTTGTATCAATTGCTTGCACCTACATTACAAAATAACCAGTGAGTCATGAGCTTTTCACTGATACCTTGAATGACCCCTACCAGAAATATTTCATGACATTAAGGAATTGGAGTACACTTGAACTGGTTAAACCAGCTCCAATACATTTTCAGCTGTCTGGCTTCCCTTTGCCCTGGTGCTGTTCTGAATGTCAAAGGTTTCTTTGTAAAGCCTGTGAATTTGGAGAAACTAACTACTCCACTTTCATTGGATATAATTTTTCACATCAATAGCATTTAGCAAAGTACCGAGGAATCCAGTTTGTCAGGAGGGGAGAAAACACATTTCTACTAACTGCATAGACACCAAGCTCACTCACTCCATTTAGGTTTCTGGAAAAATATTTGGCTCACAATAGGCATGCTCAGAAATTTTTAAAAAACTGTTAACATGATGTCTTATCATTAGATAGTATTGGTATGAACACACAGCACATGGGCCAAGATTTTTCAAAAGCCAGTAGAGACTTTTAGTGCTTCAATTTTGGGGTGCCCTACTTGATACACCTTGAAGGTATCCGATTTTTAGAACTGAGTGTTCTTGAGTTTCAATTCATAGGTTCTCTCACTAGTCACTTTTGAAATCCTGTCTCTGGTAGCTGAAATGTAATATACAAGAGAAGAGCACATGAAGACAGGGATAAAGAAAAGTGTGGGAACATAGAGAACTCTGAAGATGGAACTCTCTTAATGTTACACCCTGATCTTGGCAAACAGGAGGTAGCGAAAGGGGGACATCCAGAACTAAAAGCATAAATCTCCACAGTTTGTACTAAAGAGTTAAGCTGTACAGGTGGGCGATGTAACAGACCCACATCCTCTGTGAATCAGGCTTAGAGGGGGATGCGTAACACTGACCACTGGTTTACATTAGCAGTTTGAATAAATTACTTTCATTGAGACTATTCCTGTGGCGGAGCTGGCAGGCTCAGATATAACACCTGGTGCTGTGATTTGGTCAAGTAGAAGCTTTTGCTTTCCAGAAAGCTTCTGTAAATAAGCTGTGACCACATAGGTACCTCAGATCTCTAGTTCTCAGCTCCGACCCTCAGGCCCTTCGTTCTTCTCATTTCCCAAACTCTGATATCCTGTTCTTTTACTACTTTACAGAAGTGCATTTAAAATATTCTCTACCCACTAAGTGGCATTAAAGTTCACCCCAGCACTACAGTTACCTTCCTCAGTTTAGTTAGTGTAAAGTAATTTTAGCAAAAACAAAATGTCATCCCCACTACCTATCTGAACTCATTAGATCATGTGGATTTGACTGTTTCCATGGACCTCTAGTGGCAGTATAAAAGCATTACTAGTTTGTTAAACTCTTTTGGGTTAGCTGCAGTTGTAGGTTTTTCTATACTCTTTGAATACCTTGAAGTGCTGAACACTTGTTCTATTTTAACAACAATAATGGAGAAGAGAGAAGTGGAAGAATTGATTGTGTGGTTGAGGGTAGGGAAGTTCGTTTTATCAGGGGAACGGTTGTGAGGAAAGCTATGAGCCTTGCGGCTAAGAATTGAGGAAACAGATATGTATTGAGCAAGACAATCCAGCTGCAGCAAGGTAAATCAGTGTATTGCATGGGATAAATTATTTATGAGGTTTATGAAGATATTTTCAGCTGGTGAACATTGTTATGTGGGGTTTTGGGCTGTGCACGTGTGTAGACTGTGGGAGAATTTTTGAGGGCCTGGATAATTTATCTTGCTAGTAGTAGGGAAGGGCATTTTTGTGCCTTGAAAAGGGTTAAATAAAAGTTATTTGTACATTCTGTGGAAAAGAGGAGGATGTTATCTGTCTGATAAGAGATTATTTTTCTTACGTTAAATGGAGAACATTGAGTCATCTTGGCCTGCGTCTGCACTGAATGCATAAAGTAAGCAAATTGAAAAATACACTGTAGTCTTTCATTTATATAATTTTAGGTGTGACTTGTAATAAAAAACAACTCCTTTTGCAGGTCTGAGCCAGACATATTAAAAAGTCCAGTCAGATTCTCAATTTGATTAATTCCCCTCTCCTTTTCAATTTTTACACCTTTAGTTACTTCATTCTTTCAGTCTCTCCCCCACTTGCACTGAGAAACTACAGTATATTTTTTTCTACTTCAGGAAATTACTGCTACTCAGTTTATACTAGGAAAATTCTACTAGGGCTCAGTTTCTCAAGGCTCATTTGTTATCAGAGCGAGTCCAATAAACTCCCAGCTTTCTTTTGTATCCTACAGTTTACAAACAATTGAAAAAAAACAAGACTTCAGTTTGAAGAGAAGATGCCAGTTCTACGGTCCCATTACTGGGAAAGAGGGGAGCAAGGGGATATTTTGAGGCCCTCTGGATGTCACTAGTAAGTAAACAAAACCTTCCAGGAGTCCAAGGGATAACTAAACTCTCAGAAAAATCCTGGATTTTAAGAATGTTTTTAAAAGTAAAATTTGACTAATATGTCAGTATTTTGCTGTGATTTACAATTTACAGAAATATGATGACCACACTTCTTAACATTGGATACCTTTGTACAATAATTTGAGGGGAAATGCCCCTTTCGCACCTCTCTTCCCCCCCACCCCACCAGAGCTGGGCCTGCTTTAAACTTCTCTGCAACTAGCTCCTCTTTGTCTAGGGCCAAAGTGTCTTTTCAAGGCTTGTTTTCAGTTAGTCAGCTGACCTTAGTGAGTCAACAATAAAGCTCAGCTGCAGGGCCTTCCCTCACTCACACATGCCAGAGAGGGAGGCAATTTCCATTTATTTTTCAGAAGCATCTTGCAGAAAACTTGAGAGTTTTAATTTGGGATTTTATACCTAGATATTAGTGATGGATCCATTAGAAGTGTTTTGCTTCCAAGGACTACATCAGCAAAAGCTGGAGTGAAAGCAAGATTTGGTATGAAACCTGTCTTCCCTGGGAGTAGTAAGGCCAGTGTCTTCCGGCAATAAAAACAGAGTAATTTCAGATTTTCAAAGCAGTATATTTTGGAAATTTCAGATATGCATTGTAGTAATACAAAAGAATATTGTATTTTAATACTGAGGGTGAAAGCCAGCTGTGTGCTGGTGGGGGAAGGAGTGGGGAGGGAAGGAGAGGGGGGTAAGAGAGCAAGGGAGAAGCACTATGGATGCTGCCGAGAGCAGGTGCAAGTGCCATCTGCAGCAAGATGAGGGAGCCTGACACCCAGTGCCCTGCCCGCCATGGGGAAGTTCTGCAGTGGTTTTGCCAAGTCCAGGCCTGTGTGAGGAGGGAAGAAGTTGGCAGCGAGTCTCACCAGCAGCCAGCCCCCAGCCTTTACCTTGCACCCTGCGTAGGGGGAAAAGGGAAGGGGAGAGAAGAGTGAGGTGTCATCACTTAAAAACTACCCCAACCTATTTACTGAAACAAAGTAGTGGGTGCTGGAAGGTGTGCACATATTGGGAGGGGGTATTTGGAGGGAGCACCTGTAGCATCACACTTGAGGTGGAGGGGCAGCCATGTTCCCTATCACGGTGACAAGCAGAGACCTAGGATGCAGCACCTGCCCATCAGTCAGTGCCTCCTTATTGGCCTCTCCTCCTCCCCAGGACAGGGAGCCAGGGCCTGGCCTGTCACCTCTTAGGCAGAAATCTGGAGGTAGTGGAGAGACCAAAGTGACCTGAATGCTCTGCCCATGCATTACCTCTACCCCAACCTCTATCCTTCATCCTGGAAATTAGTCAGGTGACTCCAGGCAGAAATCTGGGGTAGTGGACATGGCCCCACATGCCCTACCCACCTCTGATTGGGGATTCTGGAAATCAACAGTCATTTAGGAAGAAAAACACATCATACCAGCAATTTCCAGAAAACACCAGCCCTACTTAGAAGGGTCCCTGTGCCATGGCTGGTATTCTTGCAGCCGTCAGGAAGAATGACAGGGAATTACAGAAATTTAAAACAGGAAGAGGAATATGAGTGAACCCCAATGGGCAAACACTATTTATTCCAGAGATTTTTTTCTGTCTTGTTTCGCCCACCTATTGAATATCTGTTTCCAGATCCCCCCTATTCCTTGTTTCATACTTTAAACTTTTGCAGGTTAAACCTTAGTTATTTCACACTCCCAGTCTCCCAGATTGCAGCCAATTCCAGTAGATTCCCAGCCAATCTCCTGGTGACTACTGAAAGCAATCCAGGAGATTTTATTAAGCACAGTACAGCTGACATTGCATCCTGCTGAGAAAAAAACATCTCCCGGTATAGTTTCGGTCAGAGTTGGCAACCCTAAGCATGAAGTCTAGAATGACACAAAAGAGGAAGGGTGAGTAACCTGCTGGAGGGAGAAGTCCAGATTATCAGTATTACTGTAGTGCCTAGAAGCCCTAGCTATGATGCTGATACAGAGCATACTTAGAAAGAGTTAGTGGCTGATCACAAAAGTGGCTTTTCTGTTTCCTTTTAATAAGAGGATCTAGCTAGACCTTGATGTTTGCATTCCTCTTGTTGAAGAAAATTGCAGTGCACAAGATTCCCTGGCCCATACAGAGCAAGTAACCTGTGTAATGTACACATTCCTTTGTAGCTCAAAATTGACGTGTACAGTATTGTATTTGAAATATATCTAGTCTTCCTGCTGTTACTGCTGTAGTACTAGTACTGGAACTAGTGTAAATCTCAGTGATGGTGGTGTTTTGTTTGGGTTTTAATATACCCTTGAAAAAGTGGCATTTTTAGTTTGGCTGAGGGCTAACAATAAGCAAGGGAGATTTCAGCAGCAGATGAATCACAACAGCAAGAGGTGAGAGACCCTCACATGTGGTATTATAACTGGGACTGGCAAATACATTAGGGGAAAACAGCCAATCGGAGCTGCTAGAGGAAGAAGGCAGAACTCTTCCACAAGCAAGGCATAGGTAGTTAGACTACTGATCAAAGTCGAGACCCCGGCCGGCAGGAGCCTGCAGTGGAAACCCAAGAGCAGGGGCGGGCTGAGAGATTCAGCCCACTGCCAAGTGGCATCAAATCAGGCCAGGTCACAAACCAGGAGGTCAGAGTCCAAGACAGGCCAGAGGGCAAACCAAGAGTCCAGTGTCAGGAGGCAGGCGGGATGAGGTTACTAAAAGATCAGAGGCAGGAGACAAACTTGAAAGCAGATTGATAATCACGGTCAGGATACCAGGAAGTCAAGCCTTGTGAACAAATGCAGAAAGCGCACAGTCCACAATAGTGTGGATACCAGTTGCACAGACAATTTCCTGTTCCTGTTCTGGGTTTACATAGGAGCTATGGACCAGTCAGGACCCCCCACATCCTGCCAGTCAGCTTCCAGGACTAAAGTCCACTATTGGGTTTCAGCTTTTATCCTAGCAACCGTTACCAGATAGCAGTTTGGTATTCATGAGCAGCTAAAGAATCCTATAGACCAGGGGTCGGCAACTTTTCAGAAGTGGTGTGCCGAGTCTTCATTTATTCAGTCCAATTTAATACTTCACGTGCCAGTCTGGAAGGAGTGGGACTTCAGGCAGAAGGGAAGGGGCTGAGGGGGTCAGCCCGCCCCTGCTCTGGGATTCCTCCCACTGGCCCCTTGCCAGCCGGGGTCCCTGCCTGCCCCACTCAGTGCCTGCTGCTAGCCTGGATTTCCTTTACCCAGGTTGGCAGCAGGCTGAGACCCCGGCTGGCAGGAGCCTGCAGTGGAAACCCAGGACCAGGGGCGGGCTGAGAGATTCAGCCCACTGCCAGGTGGCATCAAAAACTGGCTCCCCTGCCATCTTTGGCATGCGTGCTGTAGGTTGCCAACCCCTGCTATAGACCCAGTTTCTAGACCCAGGGTCCCGGATAGGAACCCAGAGGCATTTTGGGGAAGGGTGAGGAGAGAAGGCAGTCGACACCATTCTCATGGGAGAGGAGACACAAAGGGAACAGAAAGAGCTCCATTGTTACAAGAAGAAAGCAGGGAAAATATTTTAATAACGACCCCTGCCTAGAAAATAAGCCTGAGCCCCTGAATTATGATCTATCACCTATTAGTTGCAGCAGGAAATTAAACAACAACAACAACAACAAAGCCCATTCTTAAAGGGAAGAAGCAAGAGAGATTTATTAACTGGGCAAGATAAAGAATAGACAGGGTGGTAAATGCAAACAGAACAAAACAGTTCGGTGGTTTACAGAAGAAAAGCAGTCTTGAAGCCTACACCCAACTAGAACCAAAATGGACTGAAACAAATAAAGTTTCAACGTTACTTGGTTTGTTGCTGTAAAGGGCTGTAGACGATGGAGTCAGCTCATGTTTCCTCTCTCTCATTCAAGGGAATCAGGATCAGGACCTCGAGGACCACGTCACCAGAGATCAGGACCGTTCAGTGGGATGGAGTAGGTATGCCTTCACCAATGGAACAAGTAAGTGGTTGACATTTCCTTTCAACGATCACCTGACTGAACTTAGGCTGCCTTCTGAGTGGACAGCAGCCAGCTGTACCACACAAGTCCCTTGTATATATCTCCTGTTGCTAGACTGATTACCTCATGGTCATGTGACCCTTTCTCACCTTTTTCCTTCTAACTTTTCTGTCTCTGCCTTGTTACCAGGTAGGATAGTTCAAGCCTTATTCAATTAAAGAAAATCATCTCCCCGAGGGTGCCAAACTATAATACGATAAGGTAAATCAAATATAGAGGTGAAAGACAACAACAAAAAACCCATATGGCAGAAATCCTTAACAGTACAAGTGATGGATGTGGGGAGGGAATAGCTCAGTGATTTGAACATTGGCCTGCTAAACCCAGGGTTGTGAGTTTAATCCTTGAGGGGGCCATTTAGGGATATGGGGCAAAAATCTTTTGGATGATTTAGTTGGGGATTGGTCCTGCTTTGAGCAGGGGGTTGGATTAGATGACCTCCTGAGGTCCCTTCCAACCTGGATATTCTATGAAAATGGGTCAGTTTGCTCCACTCCCTTCTCTGTCCCTGCAACTCCAGGCTCAGGAAGGGGAGAAGAATCCCTGGAGTTGACCCCCACCAGCCTGAGGGCTGAAGAGGGGGACTCTCACCAGGCCTAGGATGTGTGTGTTTCAACATCTCTAGAGCTGCAAAAGGAACAGAACTGAGGCTAGGAGGAAGTACATAATTAATTGATGTGGAGATGGGAGGGCATGATTGAATGGAGGGGAGGCAGAGGGAGCAGAATTGATGAGGCCACAGAAGGTAAGTCATTAATTAGTTTGGGCCACATATCTAATTGATAGAGTGGGGGATGGGCAGATGGCAGATACATAATTAATTAATTAGAATTTGGGGGTTTGGTGAGAAGTGGGAAGGTCAGCACCACCAGACAATGAGAGCTCCTGGTGGAGCAAGGCCAAATCACCTGAATAAATTGGTAGAGTTGGAAAATGCCAGCATTAATTCTTTCCTTCCCCACCCACATAATCTTGGGGTTCATAATCACAAGAGAGACCAAAAATACAATGTATCTTTTATAAAAGAAAGTTGGAGGGGCATGTGTGTGTCTGGCTCATGATTTCTGAGTTTGAGGCTGGGAATACTGCCTTAGCAGGTCATGGCATACCTATGTGTCTCTATCCTGAGGACCCAAATCCCACAATCCTGTCCACTCAAATGATGTGGGATATGGTGGGTGTCTTGATGATTTTTTTTCCTTTCTGTGGGTCCTGGCCCAAGAAAGACTGAGTACCTCTGAGCTAAGGTTTTGGACCAGATTGAGGCTTTAATGAGTCCTCCCTGTGTAGGCTGCAAAGCACTGACAGACTAAGCAGATGCACAAGCCTCTCGCTCCTGCTCCCCTTGCCCTACTCACCCCACTTACCACCCTCACACTGCCCCATTCATCCCGCCCCTGTTAACCCACCACGTTTTGCTCAGCTAGGAAGAAGCACGTTCCCTTGTCGGGTGAGGGCAAAGTCGGGGCAGCAGCCTCAGCAGTGGCTCTTGCACATGCGCGGGCCACCCCTGCCGCGCAAGCGCAGTACCGTCAGGGGAGCGACGCCTGACACTAGTCCGCGGGCTCTCCACGTTTCCCTAGATGGGGGCGGGGCAGGCGGCGGCGCGGCCAATCGGAGGCGCCCACGACCCACCCCAGAGAACTTGGAAGTGGAACCGCGCTGAGAGCCCTGCCTGAGGCGCGTGGCGGGGTCCGCAGTCGCGCGGGGGGTCAGGGCGCGCGTGGCCGTATCGCCATGGTGTCGGCCAGCGCGTGCGCCGGCCAGGTGGGCGCCGTGCTGCCCCTGCTGCTGGTGCTCTTCGACCTGCTCGGCGAGGGTGAGGGGCTGCGGGGCGAGCCCGCGCTGGTGCACGGCGCTGCACGCTGCCGGGGGAGAGGGGACAGGGCAGTGCCAGCCTGGTGCCGGGGGGAAGCTGCTGCCCAGGGGCGCGGGGTGTTGTGGTGCTGGGACGAGGGGCTGGGAATGTGGGTGAGCTTGGGGGAAGTTGGCACTGTGGGGTGAGCATGCGGCGGAGCAGCGCCGGGCTAGTGGTGGGACGAGGCAAGGCTTAGAGTTGGTGTCTTGGTTTGGTTTACAGTGATATGAAATCTGCTCGCCACAGAGAAGCCCGCACTTCCTCGAGCGCTCTCACCTATTACCACATCACAGGGTTACTTACCATCCCAACAATAGCACCCTTGAGTGGTTTGAGTATCACGCCCCTTAACCTACAGACGCTTTGAGGGGTATCCACTGTGCCAGGATGCTACCTGGGAGGGAGAGCAGAGCAGATCTGTTCTGGACTTGGGGGCAATGCCAGCCTGTGGGTATTGAAAGGAGGTAAACCTGTGATGGGCAGGGAATGTCAGCTGGAGTTGGGATTGTCAAAGATGCACTGTCGTTAATTCTGGGTACAACCAGACAATGATGGCAGTAAAAAGTAGAAAAACTTGTAACTTTTGTAGTTGGGGGGCTGTGGACAGTCGCTTTGGAAAGAATAAATGTTTCTGAAGGTTCTAAATTCAAATAGATTTTAATAAAAATATGATGTCCATATAAATGCAGCCATCACCATTAATTGTTGCTTTAAAAAATCCTAGTATTTGACATTTTTAGCTTTGTGTTGTAGCTTTGAAATTACAGCAAGTGCAGTTTTATTTATTTTGGTTTCTATTCTTAGACCTTCTTTATCTGTTTTTTAAAAAAAACTAGGGAAATTGGTAGGATGCTAATTACTTTATGATTTTAGAGGTGTGGATGTAGTTTAAAGAGTGGCCATGTGAAAATGGTACTACCATACTTGTGGTGTCCCAGTGATTTCCATGCAGATTTGCTCAGTTTCCAAATAAAAATACTCCCCCCCGCCAACTTTTAGCCCTACAAGTTTGCTCTGGGCTCTGAAAATCAAGTTTGGTTTTGATTTTTTTTTTAATTGTTCATCACTGCCAATAATAATGGTTCTGCAGAACAAATTATTCCCTTAGCTACACTTGTGCAAGCCTTTCTCTTTCAGATTGTGTTCTCAATAACATATGTATAATCATATGGAAATCTGATGAGGTTGCACAGATGTTTGTGAGGGCATTATTTGAAAGCAGGTTGTACAGATGTATCAGCAGACACAATTTGGCCTGCAAAACTTGGAGGTTAGAAATGCACTTCAAAGTTGTATTAAATGAGAAGTCTGAAAACGAGTGAATTGGCTGAATAACAATTTAATGTTGAATGTGGCAAAGATTCGTTGTAGTGTATAAGTATATGCTGCAGAATGTATTGTTTTTTCCCCACCTGCTTCTGCTGCAATGTTAAAGGAAGAGTACTAACACCAGATGAATCAGTCTAAGCATTTGTACTTTTTTTTAAGTATGTGTAGATAATTCATCTTCCAAATATGTTCCCTATAAATGCAAGGAGTATGGATGTCTTTGGTGCTTTGTTGATCGTGGCCTTGGTAGTCACAAGTTTATTTTCTAATTTTGAATATATTTTCCTAATAGCAAGCTTTAGTAGACAGCGCTCTAGACAGGGAACAGTTCTACAGATACTTAGATGGCCAAAATATGATCTATTACAGGGATCGGCAACCTTGGCACGTGGCCCCCATGGGTAAGCACCCTTGGCGGGCCGGGCCAGTTTTGTTTACCTGCTGCATCCGCAGGTTCAGCTGATCGCGGCTCCCACTGGCCGTGGTTCACTGCTCCGGTCCAGTGAGGGTTGCGGGAAGCGGCGCGGTGCTGGCTGCCTCTTCCCGCAGAGCCCATTGGACCGGAGCAGCGAACCGCAGCCAGTGGGAGCCGCGATCAGCTGAACCTGCAGACGCGGCAGGTAAACAAACCAGCTGGACCTACAAGGGTGCTTACCCATGGGGGACACGTGCCAAGGTTGCCAATCCCTGATCTATTGGGTCTTTTTCATCTCTAATTTCTATGTCTTAATATCTTTTATGAAGTAATATTTTATTTTAGTGTATGAGTGGTTAATGTAATACATGACTCACGTTTTCCATAGCTGTAGATAATTTATACATGTACATTTTTAGTTTTTTCTTAGTCTTGCCATAGTGCTGAAAGAGTTAAATAGTGAAATGGAGATTTGTAAATGGGGATGTTGTATTACTGTGAGGTTTCTACCCTCCTGCAGGCTGTGTTCCTTTCTTCTTCTGTCTTGGAACAGAAGCAGCATTTTAAATCACAATCTCCCTGGTTTTAAGAGGAGTCTATGGGATTCTTTTGGGAGAAGAGATTATGCTGGAGTTTACTATTAGAACTGATTAAAAAATAACTATTTCACCAGTTCACCTTCCAAGAAAGTCAGTCAGTGCATGTTCCTCCAATTCACAAGTTTCTAATTGCACACCTAATACTTTTTGGTACCGCCACTCATTGAATTGTGACTTTTAAATTATATCAAATTTCAGACGGGTACCCATGTTAGTCTGTGTCCACAAAAACAACGAGGAGTACCATGGCACCTTAAAACTAACAGATTTATTTGGGCATAAGCTTTTTTGGGTAAAAACCCACTTCTCGTTGTTTTTGTGACTTTACAAAGCTCCCTTTGCAACTTGTTAACTTGCTGTAGAAGTTCACATTAGCTGTGTAAGAATCTGTAGGACAAAGGAGAGTATTTTAACCTAAGTCTGACATGGCTGCTGGTATTGTAACTCAGATGTCTATCTCAGGGTTATGAAAAGGGTCCAGAACGTTTGGAGGTGAACAACAGCTTGCACTGCCATTTCCCAAGTATTCTAGTACCTGACTGAAAATGAGCGTTAGTCTTCCTTTAGAATTCTTGTGACTTAAGAACATAAGAATGGCCCTACTGGGTCAGACCAAATGTCCATCTAGCCCAGTATCCTGTCTACCGACAGTGGCCAATACCAGGTGCCTCACAGGGAATGAACAGAACAGATGATCATCAAGCGATCCATCCTCTGTTACCCAGTCCCTGAGTTCTCCAGCAGATGGGCCTTGTACCAAATTAAAGCCTTTTGGATCAAAGATACTTGTCCATCCAAGCTAGAGCTGGGAAAAGAGGACTAGATGGAAATGCTTTGTTTCTTTTCTGTCCCTCCATCCAAGTAGCAAAGCAAATGGGTCATAAGGAGGGGGAGAAAAGATGGGCCAGCTCTGCAGACAGCTTAGCACTCAGCTTCGCTCTCTGCTAAGCTTCTGGGAACTGCTTCTCTTTACTACCCTCCTTTTTCCTTCCCCTCTCACTAGATTTCTCTCACTGATCCCAGGCTGCTGCAGATTATGGAGGGGAAGGTGGGTCACTGATTACTTTCTTTTTCCCCCCACCACTTCCCAGTGTTGCTTCTATCTTTGGGAGTGGAAAGGATTTCTGCTCAGTTGCTATCATCCAAAGTTACTCCATAGCCTTAGTGAGTGGCACAGGTGTTCCTTTCTCAGTCTCCTCCCTTTACAAACCTCCTTTGCCCAACTGCCTTTAGAAGCAGTACAGCTGCTGTTATAGCTAGCGGTGCCTCCCTGCTACTTAAAGGCAGACCTACCTAAGTGGGGCAGGGCTCTGTGAACGGGGGAGGGTTCCAGACTCTGGCTCCAGACCAAGCCCAGAGAGCTATGCTGCGCTCTTGATGAGCACCTTTGTGCTATTCCAGAAAGCTCCTTGTGGTGGACACTTATCTTCCTCCTCTATACACACTAGAGTTTCCTATCAGAAAAAAACTTTCTGCAATACATAGAAACATTAGAAGAAAAATCAGCAGTTAATACCAAAATTCAGACTGTCATTTTAAACATCACATTTCCATGTAAAATTCTTTTAAGCTTTTATAGTTCCATGTAACTGATTAGTGTTACTGAAGATGTATTAATATTTTCTTTATTTTTATGGCCTCTTTCTTTGTGTATAGTCAACTTATTTGTGTATAGTCATTGTTTCATTTGTATAGTCACATAACTTCCCTTGTTGTTTGCATGGGCCTTCACATGACACAGGGAAGAAAGGTACATTTTGGAAGAAGAAAAAGAAAAGAAAAATACTATGGAAAAATCACAAACTCAGCAGGGAGACTCAGACATGTGAAACTTGAACCTGCGTTAAGGGTGGGGGTTTTTGTTAAAACTGACTAGCTTTCAATTTGACAGAGTCCCTTTTAAGGTTATACATAGAGATTTAGGGGATTTTAAAGTTTGTACATTCTAAAATGGGGCATCAGACATTCTAATAACAATTCTCTGCTCCCAGGATATAGCTACCAGGAAACCTAATATTTCTTTTCTTGAGCTAAAACAAGTATAAATAAACATTACTGTCAGGGTTACAGGGATAATTGCACCTTTGTTGCCTTCTGCTTCTGAGTGCTCTCCCTCAGCTATCAGGCCTGGTGCCTTTTACCTCTCTTTGGGTGGCATTCTGCAATTCTCCCACTCTTACTCAGTTTGGCCTGAGCTACCCTATCAGCCATTCTTACCCTGCAGGTCCAGTGGAGTTTGGCACCTGCAGTTCTTCCCTTCAAGAGTGCTGCATATAGTGTGACAAGGAAGCCCTCTTACAAATCAAAACAGTGCTTTATTTCACAGTTGAAATTAAACAATTAGAAAAAATGATTCAAAACCAGCAAATAGACAAGCTCATGAACTATCTTAACTATAGGCTTACCATTCCTTGCTGGTAGCTTAGTCAGGTCTTGTTTCTTCAGAGGATCCTGGATGTCAGTCTGTTCCCCTTCAACCGTCTTGCCAACAACTGCCTTACTTTGGGGGGTGGGAGGAGCGTGTGTATGTGTGTGAGTCGTTCTGTATCCAGCCAGAATCTTAATTACTGTTGGTTCCTGGGTTTTGTCTATCTGAACCAAACCGGTCTGGTAAGGGTGTTCAGTTTTCTGCAGTTAGAGAGTTGGCAACCCTACCTGCAGGATCAGGCTGTAATCTGCCTACAGTAACGGTCTTGTAGCGAAAGAAATACCTTCAAGGTTCAACATGCAAATACATAAAGTTAGAAATGTGGAATTGTGTTGATACTGCACAACTGTATTCTGGGTATGTTTCTAAGCATAACTTCTTACGGTACATCCCTTCTATGTTAGGTATACGTGATCTAAAATAGCAGTATACTTGCATTAATAATGCTTGCCCAGAGTGAGTAGAAATTATGGTTTTCTGAGTGGGGCTTGGATTCCACTGTCCCTTTCTGTTGAGGTGAGAGAGAGGATTAGTCCAGTTTGCATGCTTCTTGGTCTTCTTGAGGAGAAAGCCAGCACTTTTCCAGAATGACAGAGAAGACAGAGAATGGAGTAACTTCCTACTCTAGAGAAAGGCAAAGAGAGAATGTATTGGCTAGTAGGTTCTAAGAGCCTAATGAAGAAAGACAATGTGTACTTCAACACATGTTAAGGTTTAACTCGAACAGCTAAGCAGAAGTACGTTACTTTTGTCTACAGTTAACTAAGGCAGTCGGTTTACTTCTGCTTAGCTGTTTGAATCAAACCTTAACATATTAAAGTATACAATGCCTTTCTTCATTAGGGTCTTAGAATGTGTTGGCTAATAGGGTCTAACATACCTTTAAATCCTAGCTTAGACACAGGCCAACCTGTTCTTTTCACAGGATGGAAACAGGGAGAAGGATCACAGCATCCTCTTGCCTGCTGCTGCTTTAAGTGTTGGTGCTGGAACTAGGAAGAGCAGTGGGAGTGGGCCCAGAAGCTGCGGATTTGGAGTCCTGGAAGGAGTTGGAGAGCCATCACTAATTAATTAACAGCAAGAAAGAAATGTCATTGCAAATTAAATCCCCAAGACTTTGCGAACTTTACTCAGAACTTTCCTTTGGTTCTGTTGTACTACTCTTGGTGTAATTCTCCATCACTACATCTCATATCTGTTCCTTTCAAAATCTCGACATCATTGTTGTATGTGCTGCTTCTTTCAGTTTAACTCTGCTGAAATCCTTGTGCATCCCTTCATCTTTATATGCTGTACTACTGCATGTCTCTTCTTGGTAATCTCCCCAAGTTCCAGTTCCACAAACTTTGTAATGTCATATTGTTTTTCTCAGGTATACAAAGAATTATGAAATCAGCCCCATTCTCAAACAGTTTCACTGATTTCCCTTTTCAGAATCCAGTTAATAATTGTCGTCTTTGATTTATAAAACACTTGACTTGCTTCTGCCTGTTTCACACCTTGTTTTTCCCCTCTCTTCCTCCAAGTTCCTTCTGCTTATCTAGCACTGGGCTCCTCTGTCACTTCTGACAGTGTGCTTACTGTAGGGAACTGTCCTTCACATCTCCTGCATTTGGAACAGCCTTCATATATTTCTCCTTGAATATATTTATTTGCCCTTGTCTATTCCTTTTAATTTGCCTCTCTCTCTCTCTCTGCCTGATAGCTGAAATTTTATTATATAATGCTTCTTAAAATAATTTTAAGACACTTTATATGAAAGATAGTACCTAGAACAAGTAAGTCCTATTATATAATCTCTATTTTTGGAGCTGTACTGACATGATTGATGATGAATCAGGAACAAGGAAGTGAAGAAAGCTGGTTCATATTCAAGCATAATTCCAAAGACAGAGGGAAATCAATCTTTTCTAAATTAGAAAGGATAAAGCTGGTAGAGAAATGTTGTATTCCTCACACAAACAAAATTGAAGTATGAAGACAAGGGGGTGAGGGGAGAGCCCTTGAACAGTGCTGTCTCCATTTAGAGCTGTGTTATTGTGAAGGACCCTATTTATTATGCAGCTGAATATCTGACCTGCTGCCTGTGTAGTTTTATTGTCAATGAATGCATGTTAATTTCAGTGCTGTTGTTTGATTCTGCTGTGGTCCATAGACAAAACTGTCTTTTGACCTCGGCTGAAATGAAATGTGATCCAGTAGAGTATCTGACTTTTCAGAAAGGCTCTCACACTAAAGCAAGTTTGAAGTGGGACATTCTGTACAAGTTACTCACTCTCACTAATTGTCTCTGTACCATTTGCTTCTGCTGCAGCAGGTATTTATAGTTTATTAAGTACCTCCTTCCAGATGACCCAGCATCTGCTTGATCCTGCAGCGACATCAGAACCCTGCCTTTGTTGATAGGCCCGCCTGTCTGGAAGCCCCATCTGAGTGTTGGATATACCTGTAGTTTTCTTATCTAGTGAGGTGTTTGAGGTGTTAGTATTTTGAGTTAGTATTTCAGGCCAGTGAAGTTTTCTCAGTGACCACATAGAGAGAGGAGATTTGTTGGTAGGAGGGGATCAGCAGGAAAGAGCCATGGACTGGAGCTACTTAAACAGTATAATGAGAAAACACAGCCCAAATTCCCAGTTGATGATCTGGTTTGCAAAGAGGCCGAAATCTTGTCTTTTAAAAAAGTGGCTCTTCTCTCCAAGAGAGTTTTTTCAAAATTTGGAACAGAGAAAAGGTGAGTGAACAGCCATTGTTCAACTTTAGAAATTGCCATACTGACTCTGACTACTTGTTCATCCATTGCTGCATCTTGTCTCTGAAACTGACTAGTATCCAATGTTCCAAAGGAGAGCACAACAAATTGTGTGGTTAATAATCATGAAATAATTTGCCATAGGGGAAGTTTCTCCCCATTCTTGCCAGATAGTCTTATGCCCTGAGGCATTAGTGTTTAATTTTCCTCATGTTCTAAAGCCTCTTTTATGTAGCTGTGGAGTCATACACACATATGTCTAAACCTTTTCTAAAGATAGAAGAATAAAGGACATTCAATTAAAAGGAAACACATTTAAAAATGATGTAAGGCAGGGGTCTCAAACACATGGAGCTATTTTCTGTGGCCCGTCATAGGTGCCAGCTCTCCCTCTTCTTTCCCCCATCCCACAGTGCACTGTCACCGCTCCTTCGCCTACCTCCCAGCACTTCCCTCCACCAAACAGCTGTTTGACAGTGCTTAGGGCTTTCCAGGTAGGAGGAGCAGGGACGTGGCATGCTCAGGGGAGGAGACGGAGAAGAGGCGGGGCCAGAGCCAGGATTTGGGGAAGGGGTTGGAATAGGGGCAGGGAGGGGGAGCATGAGGTGTATGCTATTCTGATTTATGCATCATCAACAGAACCTTTAACTTTGAGTCTAATCCAAGCCCCACTGAAGTCAAATGATATTCTTTCCATTGATTTCAATGGTTGTTAGACAAGACCCTAAATTCCAGTTGCAGAATATAGTACTGGTGAAGAAGCATAAGTGTGAAAGAACACTGCTGGACTGAAATTACAAAGTATATTTGCAGACCTGTGTAAAGGGGTCTACTCACTGCAGGAGCACTTCCTTGTGAGTACTCTTGTAAGAATCTGTAATCCAGGATAGTACCACAGGATTTACTCTCCTCCTGACTGTCTCCTTGTCTCTAGCCAACTCCCTTTCCCTCTCCAGTCTTGGGGGTGGTTGCAGACCTCCATCCTGTAGCCTCCTTCCTGCTGTCACTTCCTGACTTTATCATCCTAGCCCAAGTCTTTCCCCTGCTGGGTTTCATCTTCCATTAGTTCTTATCAATCCCTGGCTTCGCTCCAGGTGCAACATACAAGGTTAATTGGCCCTTTCTGACCCCCATTTACCCACCCAGGGCTTGTGTGGGATGAACACCCCATCACAGACTAACAGAAATATTTTTTAACTCGTACAATTAACAAATTAATGCTGCCAGCTAAGTGGCCAAAAATGAAATGACTGTCAAAGTTAGCACTGACTTTTTTTACAGTTTAAAAATAGTTATTACATTGACTTTTAATAGCATACTATATTACTCTTCATCTTTGACTATACTTTTGTATTGTTGTATGAAAAGGTTTCAGTGATGCGGCCTTTGGGCCAATGTACTCATCCTCATATGTCCATCATGGTGATTTGAGTTTGAGATCGCTGATACAAGGAAATTCCACTACATGGGCTTGATCCTATACCATGCAGTTGATTGGAGTTCCACCATTCCACCTGCTTCAATGGAGGCAGGATTAGATACAGAGTCTCTGCAGCAATAACAATTATAAACTCGGATTATACTGTAATAATGATACTGCCTGGATGATTGAAAGTGCTTGGCTTTGTTCATGTTTCACTAGGGGCTGACATGTCTCTTGTACAACCTTGTACACCATGTACAACCATGCACAACCTTGTTTATACAAGGTTGTGCATGGTTGTACATGTACATGGTTGTACATGTACAACCTTGTACAACATGTCTCTTGAACAACCTTGTTCATGTTTCACTAGAGCCTGACATGTCTCTTGTACAGCCTTCCTCAATAGGAGTTACTATACTTGAATATTACGTATGGAAAGTCTGACTCTTGGCAAACAGTTTGCCTTGGAATATGAAACACTGTTCTCATCAGTGTTTGTTTAATTTCCGTTTATAAATATCAAAATATGTATGATAACCTGTATTAGGACTTGAATTTATAAAGATCCTTAAATAAAGGAGCGCAAAATAAAGTTAAAGGAAACTTCAAAGATTTCTGTGATTAAAAATGTTGCCTCTTCTATTTTAGGAGTCGAATGTGGAATAAATGCTGAAGTAGAAAAACAACTCGAAATGGGCAAGAAGTTATTGGCAGCTGGACAGCTAGCTGATGCCTTGTCTCACTTCCATGCTGCTATAGGTGTGTATCTGAAGATAAAATTATTTGACTGTGCTTGTGGTGCAGGATTTTTGTATTAAAATGCTCTGTCCTTCACGTTTCCTCACAATGTGCTTAATTAATAAGCCCCCAGTTCACAATGTGTGGGTGGATTGCCGTGCCCTTGTGGAGCCCTACTGGCCTCATGGATGCAGCAAATGGAACCCCTATATGTATGGAAAATTCCAGGATCAGGGCTCAAACTTAGGACAGCCATAGAGGTGTTGCAAAGCATGGGGCAAACTAACTGCTTGTAACCACCTGGATTGGTACAATCCAGTGGTGCCTAACCTTATTGTCACAGGGTGTGGGGGAGTCCAGTTCCCACACACCCCACTTCCTGGAATTCACAGTGATTCTTAGCCAGCCGGTAGATCAGAAGGTTTATTTGAGATGACAGGAACACAATCCAACTCAGAGCTTGTCAGTACAAACAGGACCCCTTAGTCAGGTCCTTCTGGGGGGCAGGGAGATAAGACCCCAAATCCGGGCTCCCTCCTCTTCCCCAGGCAGCTTCTAACCCCTCCAAAACCCTGCAGTCGTCTCTCTCCTCCTTTGTTCACTTCCCGGGCTCTAGGTGTCATCGCCTCTCCCCCTTCTCATCTCAGGTTACAGCTCCAGGTATCTCCCTTCAGAGAAGCCTCCCCTCTCCAGTGAAACTCTTGAGATCACATCCACCCTTCTCCCTGCTTGTCACACTTATTTCATAGGAGGACACACAAACCTAAGCACAATGTTCTGTAGGCAAACAGATTTTACATATTTTAATAAGATTTACTCACCTGTATTGATTTTATATTTTAAGTAGGTTGTTTCTAGGTACACTATTGTCTGTTTACCCATTTGTGTAATCATGATGACAAAATGCTAAAGAGTCTGCTATTAGTATATTGTTTTGAAGCAGGCCGTGGGCCTTATGAAATGTTCTTGTGGGCTGTGTATGGTCCATAGGCCATAGATTGGGCACCCTGGGTATAATCGGATAACATGTTCCTGCTATTGTCTTGTCAAGATGAGAAAAGAAAACCAAAGTTAACCAAAAAGAAGGGCGGGAGTATGGGGAGGTGAGGAGGAAATTATCCCTGTTTTATTCCTCTTCCATCCCCTCCAGCCCCATTAAAAAGTCAATAACCTACTTTTAAAAAATACTTCATATTCCCTGGGTGGGGTAATCTTCCTGATTTATGAGAAAGTGTTTTGAGACCTCAAATTAGTACTGGAATGTATTTTCCATAACTTTTTAATTCATGCCCACATCCACTGCCGGAGTGGAAGACAAAGATTGTTGCAAGTTGATGCATTTTTGAGTGTGTTCATTGCTTGTGTTGAATGTAGACTTGTGCTTTGGAATTTTATAATCTTAAATCTGCTATTAGTTAGGGTGACCAGGTGTCCCATTTTTAAAGGGATAGTCCTGTATTTAAGCCCCCCTGCAGGTGTCCCAACTTCTTCAAAATGGGCAGAAAATGGATCCCTACTCATCAGCTGCCTGCCCACCTGCTTTGGTTAAGACCAAAGCAGGCTGTGAAGAACTTCAAAAAGGTCTCATGAAACTAAGTGATTGGGCAACAAAATGGCAAATGGAATTTAATGTGGATAAATGTAAAGTAATGCACATTGGAAAAAATAACCCCAACTATACATACAATATGATGGGGACTAATTTAGCTACAACTAATCAGGAAAAAGATCTTGGAGCCATCGTGGATAATTCTCTGGAGACATCCACTCAGTGTGCAGCAGCAGTCAAAGAAGCAAACAGGTTGTTAGGAATCATTAAAAAAGGGATAGAGAATAAGATGGAGAATATCTTATTTCCCTTATATAAATCCATGGTGCGCCCACATTTTGACTACTGTGTACAGATGTGATCTCCTCATCTCAAAAAAGATATACTCTCATAAGAAAAGATTCAGAGAAGGGCAACTAAAATGATTAGGTGTTTGGATAAGGTCCCAGATGAGGAGAGATTAAAGAGGCTAGGACTTTTCAGCTTGGAAAAGAGGAGACTAAGGGGGGATATGATAAGTTATATAAAATTATAAGTGGTGTGGAGAACGTGAATAAGGAAAAGTTATTTACTTGTTCCCATAATATAAGAACTAGGGGCCACCCAATGAAATTAATGGGAAGCAGGTTTAAAACATATGAAAGGAAGTTCTTCACACAACGCACAGTCAACCTGTGGAACTCCTTGCCAGAGGAGGGTGAAGAAGGCTAGGACTACACCAGGGTTTAAAAGAGAACTGGATAAATTCATGGTGGTTAAGTCCATTAATGGCTATTAGCCAGGATGGATAAGGAATGGTGTCCCTAGCCTCTGTTTGTCAGAGGTGGGTGATGGATGGCAGGAGAGAGATCATTTGATCTTTACCTGTTAGGGTTCACTCCCTCTGGGGCACGTGGCATTGGCCACTGTCGGTAGACAGGACACAAGGACCTTTAGTCTGACCCAGTACAGCCATTCTTATGTTCTTATGTGGTGGGGAGGTCCAGTGGCTGATGATGGGGGCAGGTACGCAAGGCTAGTGGCAGGGCAAAGCTGCAGTGCACAGGGCCGGCTGCTTCTCATGCTGGTCCATCAGCACAGTCCCTGCTACGTGCGGGCTCTCGCCCAGCAGGGCACCTCCCTCCTTCCTGTTTCCGACTGGCACTATCTGGGCACTGCGATAGCTGCTGAGTGCGGGCAGGCGCCAGCCGGTTATGTGTCACCTCTGCTGCCCGCCACTGTCTTTTACATGTTCCCCTTCTTGCTGTCTTCTTGCTTTGCTCCTTTAAACTGCAGCCCTGCTGCTCCTCCATATCTCCCCTGTTGGGGTGTGTCCCGCTCCCAGTGCTGTGCAGAGAACCAGCCCCTGGTCTGGGAGCTCAGCTCACCAACAGCCTGGCTTGCAGGCTCCTTCCTCCCCACACTGCTTCTGGTTAGGCCGGCGCCCCAGGAAAACTCAAGATCCTCTGGCCCGGGGCACTGTCCAGGAGGAGCCGAGCCCCGCATGTGCCAAAGCCCCGCACAGCGCTGGCACAGGAAAGCCTCTCCACCCCTCAGCTAAGCTCTGAAGTGGCGCGGGGGAGCATTTTCCAAACAGTTTGTGCCCCGACCGTGCAGGCTCAATGGCAGTCTCCCAGGCAGAGGCTTAACACCCTCTTCACCTGCCCTCGCATCCTGGGTCCTGCCCTCAGGGAACGTGGAGCTGCTCCATCCCCTGGGCACCCTCCCGTGCTGAGTCACCTCTCTGGCTGGTTCACTGAAGCCCCTGCAACCAGGTTCCCTGGGCCCTGATGCACAATGCGTCCTTAAGGCTTAACCCCCTCCTGCCTGTGCTGTAGCCAGGGGACAGGGGGAGGCTGGGTTATGTCAGTGACCAGCAGCAGCCTGGAGGTGTGAGCTGCCCTTTAACACTGTGCGGACAGGAAGGGACAAGCTGCTTCTAGCAACATAGAAGCCAGGGGAAGAAGATGAATTCTACAAATGCATGGACCAGGTCATCTTCCCCACCCCCATCCCAATCCCTCCCTTGTGGCTGGAAGCAACTCCGGTCCCTTCCCTACCGCACAGTGCCAAAAGGCTGCTGCTGGCCACGTTCCGGTGTGAATGCTGGCAGAAATCTGTGTGTGTGACCCAATGTGGGTCCCCCTCCCCTCTCTCAACATTTTGTTGCCTCTGGAAGATGCGGCACCAGGAGAGGCGGGTCTGTCCTGGGGACCCAGCCAGGCATGGAGGGCGGAGAGCGCTGGGCAGGGAGGGTTGGATCGGTCAGTCACCTCCATCCCCCCACATGAGAGAGGTGTACGGGAATGTGGGTGTGTCACCTTTCCCTGTGGGTGGGGGAAGGGAGAGTAGGGATGTGTGTCATCCCTCCCAGTGTGAACCCTAAAGCCTTAAAGATAAATAAAAAGAATCCAGATAGGCAATATTTCTATTTAACAGGGGCTCAGTCAACTTCATGTTAATTTGAACGTTTGTACAGTATGGTTCTGATTGATTGCCATTGAACTTGCTTGAATACTAGTAATTTTACCAGGTGCCCTGTATTCAGCATAGGGAAATATGGTCACCCTACTGTTAGTTCTGTTCTTCCCTGCTGCTAATGTCTGATTTTCATGTTGTTCACATAATTGTATAGGATGCATGCATACTAGTTTTCCACTCAGACTTTTCCAAATGGAATTAATTACACAATATAACAAAATGTAGCATTTTGTGATCGTGAAAAGAATAAATATCCATACGTGCACTTCCAGTAATATCACACCTTTTGAGATTTTAGTTTTCATTCAGGACTACGTGCAATAGGGTGCTGACAGCATGTATGCCTAAATATTGTTGGCTGTTAGTTTATCCAAACCAAACGGAAAGCAAATACTATCATTCGTCAAAGTAGGAGAGTAGAGAAACTTTAATTCTGGATCATTCCATCCAGTTACACTTATTGAGTTTGTTTTGAAATCTGTAGTGACATTAATACTAATTTCTTCACTGTATTTGACTAGGGATTAGTAATTATTCATTGCTACCAGTGTAAAACTTGAATCTTCTAGTTTAATTTGTTGGTTGGAAAGGAAAACAAAACTAAAGTATAAATGTGTGAGATTAGTTGTCTAAAGCTTAATGTGTTAATATCCTATGCAATATTGTGTTCTGTGTTTTATATAAGAGTCCCATCAAAGAAGACTCAACAAGCGTTTTGGTCATTTTATCCCATTGGAGTTATTAATACAGGTGCAGCCTCAAGCTTAGTTACCTAATCTTCACCTTCCAAATCTTTTATTTTCTGTACTTTTTGGATCTTCAGCTTTTCTGAAATTTTTTGGGGGGAAGTATAACTTACACATTACTTCAGGTAACTTTGCCAGGTGCATTAAGACTACCTGCATTTTTTTGTTACCAAGCAAAGAAACACTCATTTCTCCAAGCTTTTTGCCTGCTTTGCATGGCAGGACTAACATGTAGACAATGCCCTTTTTTTTGATCACAGCCATTGCAATGTTCCTGTTGCAGACATCTAACATGGCCAAAAACAAGCTGCTTCGTGCTTTACAGACGCTGCCCGACTTATGCAAGTGTTCTGTTCTGGAACGCCTTGCATAACTTGGAATTTCCGTAAGTCGGAGATGTATCTCCGACCTTTATGCACAACACCCCCACCCCCATTTTTAGTTTACAGAGCTTTTTGCGTAAGTGTGGATTTCTGTAAGTCAGGGAGCATCTGTACTCTCTTCAGTTCTGAATCTTAGTATATCCTTTAGGCTGTGACTGATTATCATTTAGTTGTGGATTGGTCCTGCTTTGAGCAGGGGGTTGAACTACATGGCCTCCCGAGGTCCCTTCCAACCCTGAGATTCTATGGTTCTATGTGTTCTCTGTATGGATTTCGGAGCTATTCATTGCTATACTGGGGGCTCTGAGGCAAAACCATCTTCTGCCTGCCAGAAGTTTTGTATCTGGTCATGGTACAAACTTGGTGGGGCGACACTCTCCTGCCTGGGTTTTAATCCCTAATATTTTGTGTGTGTGTGTGTATGAGAGAGAGAGAGAATGTGTGTGAATAGTGCATTTTTCTAGGCGTAAGAATTATGTGTACAATTTGAGCTCTAGATTTTTTTTACATAATCTAATTTTGTAGTGGGGTATGTAGTACACTATGGAGTAGTGTATGGTAACTAATGATGACTATTTTGTTTTGGATAATAAAAATAAATGTAGAAGTCCATAGCACTAGTGCAAAGAGTGGCCTACATCATAAACGTAGAAAATAAGTAACCTTTAGGCTGCTGTCATTTTTCAACTTTGGTAGCCAAATGATTGTAGAAGGAAACGGAGAATGTCTCTCCTTGTAAGATGCATCTGAAACATGCTGATAACAGGTAAAGCTGTGAAGTTCAGTTGCATGATTTAAAGTTTTACAATAGTGTTCTTAGATTCATTTATTAAACTTTGCATTTTATCCTTAAGATCTACTAAGTGAGGGTCATACACATTTATTTTGTGCTTCAGATGTCTTTTATTCTTGTATCTGGATTTGTTTTAATAATACGTTAAACAAGTTAGTGTTCTTTAGAAGCAGAAGATGCAGTTCACTAGTGATAGGCCATGGTCCCTTCACTGTTATCCTCATCTCAGAGCTAAGGGCATCGCATTATTTTCCTGTATCCTTTCAGAGAAATGTGCCCAGAAGTTCCTCAAATGGGTTTCCAAAGCTGGTCAGCATGGTGGGATTCAAACAAGAGTCAACAAACGCTGAACAGCGTTGGTGAAGAGAACACTGGAATGGGAACTGCGTGACTCTGCGGTTCATCATGGGCATCACCTTGACACTAGGCTAATATCTCTATCTCCAGCCCCTAAATGTCTGTCTTCCATTGGAACAGAAATAACAGTTCAATGCATGTCTTAAAGTTTAATGAAATATGAAGTGGCTACTGTCTACGTGTAAATGATAGTCCAATGTTTTCATAACTATCTAAAATAATGTTGGTCATTAGTGGAATGCTGTGTATGGCTTCCTTTTTTGTGCATCCAGTAGCAGATGTAGGGACCATGGCAGACAGTGAACGCATAAATATGCATCCAGAAACAGGCCTGCAATTTGAGATAGAAAGGTTTAATATGTTTTAGTTTAACTCCATTGCAGAGCTAAAATGTCCTTACACATTCACCTTCAAAACCCTTAGTAACATTGCTAATATTTATGTTCACATCTATTTTTAATAATGTTAACATAAGCAAATTACATGAGATGTAAAATATTGCTGTCTACAAATGCTTCTTTTGCTAATTGTTAAATATAATTGTCAAATTGCCTAAAATCAGGTAATGTTGCTATTATGATTGCAGCTTAGTTTTACCCAAATTACACTGAGGCAGTTTTCTGATTATTTTTTCTTTTCTTGCAGAAGGGGATTCTGATAACTACATTGCCTATTATAGAAGAGCCACAGTGTATTTGGCCATGGGCAAATCTAAAGCTGCAATTCGTGATTTAAGTAAAGTGGTTGAACTAAAGCAGGATTTCACATCAGTAAGTAATGCTTTCCCAGGATTCCTTCAGGGTAAGAGAAAATGGTATTCCTGTTTTATTTGAAAGACAGTCTTTTTTAGCTGGTGGTATAATAAAAAAGAGACTTTAGTAGCCCATATTTCAGGAAGTTTAAAATTAGATACCACAAGATACTATTGCATGTAGTATATTGAACACTCTTACACTGGCTGACAGAGACACTAGTCTTGTTTCACTCTGACTTCTAATTTTATTTCTGGCCTACAGTAAAAGGCCCAAATCCTCTGCTTGCATATCTAAGGGTTCGTAATGAACTATGAGTAAGGCTAAGTTTTTTATTCACAGGTATTTTTAGTAAAATTCATGGACGGGTCATGGGCAGTAAACAAATATTCATAGCCTGTGAGCTGTCCATGACTTTTAGTAAAAATACCTGTGAATAAAACTTGCGGGGGAAGGGAGGGACTGGCACCCTACCTGGCTCTGCACCTTCTCTTCCAGCAGCAGCAGAGTTTGGGTGTGGGAGGGGGCAGAGGTTTGGGGCACATGACAGGGTGAGGCAGGCTCTAGGCAGCACTTACCTGGGGAGCTCCCTGGAAGTGGCAACATCCCCCTTGCTCAGCTGCTGGGCGGAGGCGTGGCTAGGCAGCTCTACGGGCTGCCTCTGACTGCAGGCACCGCCCCTGCAGCTCCCGTTGTCCGTGGTATCACAGCTAAACACAAGGTGGAACAGATTGTTATGTAGTTAAATCTGTTCCACCTTGTGTTTAGCTGTCACACTCAGAGTATCTTTTCCTGACCTGAAAAAGAGCTCTGTGGAGCTTCAAAGCTTGTCTCGCTCTCCAACAGATGTTGGTCCAATAAAAGATGTTATGTCCCTGACCTTGTGTTTGTTTTTATATAATATTTTTTTCTAAGACAAATTTGACAAGTTCTCTCCTTTAAGAGATGACAAAATTTTAAATGCCTTTTGAATGACCTTGTTCTAGTGAACAAATGGAAAGAGTTTCTCTCTTCCTCTCCTGACCAGATTAAAACATTTGGCCTAAGAACTGTCTTTAAAGTCCCAGGACTAGTTTAACAATGTTACTATCAATAAATTATCTTGTAGTCATTAGATTTTTATTTAACTAACTTATTTAAGAAAGGGTGACTGGAAATATTAAGTAACATTAATAGTTCTTCTAAATTAATTTTCATGAAAACTTTCTTATCCTGAATAGGATCCTTCCAAAATAATCTGCACTGACTTTTACAGTGGCTTCTGCTAAAGAGTCCTCACTACATTTTCAGGTTAATAGAAGTATTAACAATAAAGACTTCAATACTTTTTTGCTGCAATCTATTGAAAAGGCTGTGAATTAAGAAAATAAAAACAGCATATCAGTGCTGACTATCTTACAGATTAAACCATTGTTTTTCTTGGTACAGTCCTTGATGGAATTGTTTGGGTGGTAATTAGAACTACGCCTACATTTGCAATGATGGGTAATTACTGATCTAAAACCCTAAGGTAAAAGGCCATAATTATTTTTACTAAAGCTGCTCTTGTAAGAACAAAGTATAGGAAAGGGATGGAGAGAGCAGACATCTTCATATCTGCTTTTGGTTCAGTTTGTTAAATGTGGACAGGGACTGAAATTTTCCTTTTTATTACATTTGGGGAAATTGGGTTTTGATTTTTCTTTTTAACTACAAATAAGAACTGAGTAAAGTACAAATCTGGTTACTGTTCCATTTCAGGCAAGATTACAGAGAGGCCATTTACTTCTTAAGCAAGGAAAATTTGACGAAGCTGAAGAAGACTTCAAAAATGTGGTAAGTAGGAAGCATAGAAAAGTACACCGTTGGCTTTAAATTCAGATTACGAGCTAAGAGCATTTTCTCATAACCTAAATCCATTGTCGACCACATACATATGTAGCTGAGTTGCAGACTGCTTTTTTTTTAAACATGTTGCAGCAGAGCTGAGCTATTTTGTGTAAACAAATAGTGGAAAAAATAGTAATGGAGTAATTGTGGATTAACCGTAGCACCTTTTTAATGAGGCTCACAATACTTTAATTTTTCTGTTGTAAAGAAACAGTTCAGTTGCAAATGCCACTGCCTAAAAGATGTTTTCTAAACAATATTATGAAAATGAGGCTGCGATTGTATGGTTAAGTAGATTTTATTTTGTCTGGTTTTTCTGTGTTACTTCAATTATTTGACATAAGAACAAGTGTGTAATATAGCTTTGAAAAATATTCTTGCCAGGTTTAAATGTGTTTACCCCTTCATTATTCCTCCTTGACATCCACACCGGGAAAAAACGTGTGTCTTCAGAGATGAAAGATAGTACAGACCTTACGGGGCTAGCCTGGTACTTGGAAGATCTAGGTTCAGTTCCTTGTCCCACAGGCTTCGGGTGTGATCTTTGTCAAGTCACTGTGTTTCTGTGCCTCCGTTCTCCAGCTGTAAGATGACCTCCTTATCTCAAGTGGATATTATGAGGTGCTTGGATACTGCAGGAATGAGGACCATACAAGTACTGTAAGGGGGGTTTTCCCCATAAAACACATTTTGGTTTATTTTTTATCTTGTGTATCTTGAGGTATTTAAACCTTAAGCACACTTACAAAAAGTAAACTACTTAATCTCAAAATTAATTGTACTTCCATTCTGATATAACATAGTAGCCTCTTCCTTCTCTTGTCACATCAGGCAGACTAGGTCTAGCCCTCTGAGGAAAATTCCAAAAGGTATGGGAATAGGCTATGTTTGCTTTGCTTTTCTCTCTTATATAGAGTTGTGTATTTTAATGATCAAGCACTTAATGTTTTAAGGGATAGGCAATTTTTTATAAGCCAAATTAAAGAAACCTTATAAATGAGTGTAACTATATACCGTGGTTCCAGCTTTGTTCATGGAACGTGTGGAGATTCAGAGCTTTTATGTTTAACGGAGATTCTTCCCAGGAGTGCTTAAGACAAAAATCCTGGTGGTCATACTCAACAACCCTTATCAGTGAGCAGTTACACACAAAAACAGTATGTCTGTGTGTGAAATTAATGTTTCTCCAGACATTTGCTGCTAGCACCACATTGGAGAAAACTGGTTTTTTTGGCCACTAAATCAATAAAACAGTTTTTATTCTTGGCCAAACTTCAGAGCTCTAGAAGAGCAACAGAACACAAAGCTTAACTTTACTTTTCAGATCGTAGCTAATATAAAGTGAGGTTGTGTTTGGATTAAGCCTATTGAGTATCATATTAATAAAATTAAATGACTAGCAATTACTGCTGATACGATAGAGTGGACCATTATGCTGGAAAAGTACATTAGTATCAAGCCTATTACAAACTAGTTATGAATATCTGTAGAAACCCCTATAACATCACGCTGGAATATGACCATCAAATAATAATTATGAAAATGTATACACTTTTTAAAATATTTGGGAAGCTTTAGACTCCTTTTGGTCTCTACAAGGTAGTTGTACCTTCTCTTTCTTTAATTTTATAAGCAACACAACAGATTTGTTTGTGCATGTAATCACTTTTACTGTTCTCTGAATTTTCTGTTAAAAGCACAAACTTCAGTAAAATATGATACAGCATACCTCTGGCTTTTTTTAACTTAACAAGCTGATAATTGTATGGGATAATTTAGAAGCATTGCTTGAGTAAGTTTTAAGCTGAGGTTCTGTGTGCGTGAGAAGCTGGGGAAAAGGGGGAATTACCTAGCTCTCTGAAGCTAGGGGGTTTAGAGCAACCTGGTGGTTCTGCCAAACATTCTGCGTAAACTATTTATTTAGTTTTATTGTCTAGATATATTTAAACTAAACTTCTCAGAAGATGAGGGAACACACTTATTAATACTATACATTTTTTTTCTGTTGGTTTGTTTGTTTAGGAGTTTGTATGGAATGTACTTAGGTGGGATAGTCTTTCTGAATGACTTCCAAGACTTGTGTATGGTAATTCTACTTTATGACCAGGGAAATGGGGAATATCTGTTACATTTATTATTAGAGGGCAGTGAACCATAGCATTAAACCAGCTGCTGAGAAGCAGAAGAGTAACAAGTTGGACCTTGATGCTGCTGTCTGAAGGTATTCTCTTGAATGTGGATTGGTGCAGTCCAAGGGAACAGAAAGGAGGACCGGGGGACAACTTATAAAAGCATTTAAGTGACTTAGAAGCCTAAGTGATTTGTGTTGGAAAATTTTTACCACTGGTCTCATCTATCCTTTTCTTCCCTCCCCCTCCATTTCCTCCTTGGAAACAACCATTCGTTCACTTTCTAAAGCAAAATCCTTCACCTTCCTTTGAACATCATGGGGAAGACCCATATCCCTCAGTCATAATGTCCTCTACAAGGGCACAGTCATCACAGAACTCGTGGCTCGGTGTCAGGAGTCATATATCACATGAAGGCACCTTCTGACTTTCAGGAACAGTTGCTTTGGCTTCTTTGCCTCATTCGGAAGCTGTTTCGACGGTGGGAAAAGTTTGTCCTTATGCAAACGATGGTATTTTGCATCAGGAGTGTTGTATGGAAGAATGGGATTTTCTCCCGAGAAGGCCAGTTTCACTAGCATCCTTGAACTGGGTTTTTTTTATCCCAGCTGACGCAAACCATGGAAATCTGAGCGGTGACTGGAATGCAGAACCCTTTTTGATTGCCTGTTCTTAAGGATGTTTTCTCATTGTGAATCAAAGGAACCAGTCTTTCAATCCCTCCAGATGAGGGTGAGGGGCTCAGGAAGAGAGTCCCTATGTAGACTAGTGTAGTGATCTAACGGCTCCTTCCCCTTTATCCTCAGAAACAACCATCTGCTCTTCTTGGGCAGCTTCCTCTCTCAGGGGACTGTCACTACACTTTTAAGGGGTGAGGGAGAGAGGAGCAGAAAGACCCTTCTAGATAGTACAGCGACAGTAGAGGCTCCAGTGACATAAGGCACAGCCTGAATTAATTTAGGTGGGGTTTGGATGTGCGGGGAAGACACTCTTCTTGTGGGGAGGCAAGCTCATTTTCCCCTCTTCCCCTAAAAAACCCCAAACCAACAAAATAGCAACGCAGGCTGCTCATTCCTCTCTTCCCTCCTTATAAAACAACTGTTGGCTCCTCCTGGGCAGCTCAGATCTCTCCCTCAAAAACTCACTAGTGTGTGATTATTAAATATTTATACCCACGTTGGCACCTGGTAAAGCCTAATTTCTTGTGTGAATGTGGGCAAGACAGAGTCACATGTTAACCAGAGGTCCCTAGTTAGCTTTTGAGAATTATTGTTCAGTGGAATGGCTTTTCTGTCTCTCTGTACAGCTCCAGCGCATTGAATAGTCTGCAGGGTTCCTCAAATGCTTCATCTGTAATGTTTCTGTTATTCTTGTTAGCAGCTACACAATGTCTAGGAAGAGAGTTGGGGGAGATATCTCTTCTGGGCCCTGATCCAGCACTGCACTTAGTCAAGCATGTGATTAATTGTATTGATATAAATGGGAATATTGATGTATTAAGTGGTTTGCAGAATCAGGGCCTCTCCGAAAAAGGGAGGCTTCATCAAGTCACATGGTACCTTTCTCCATGTGTCTTTCAGCCTCACTGGAAGAATACTCCAACATTGGTGTGAAGAAAGTCTTTCCAAAAACAGATGGGTGATAGATGCATCCAACTTGATATCTTTCACTTGAGTCGTGCAAAAACCAAGAAACAACTGCAAAAAGCCTTGCTGACGGATGCTTTAAACTGCTTTCAGTTGTGGACATTTTACTGTTAAGCCCCAACTACTATATGTGCACTGCAACGAATATGTTGTGAATAGAGATGTTCTGGTCTCTCTCAGATGAATTTGTGGGTTTTTTCGAGTGTGGAGGAATTATAGATGTTGAAAAGCCATAAACTGAAGATTCTTATAGTTTCACTAGGTGTCAGCAAAGACTAGCCAACTTTGAATGTTTTGTGCTTATAAATTTTTTCATATTTTCCTAATTTGGCACAGGCTTCAGTTATGAATATGTTACAGTATTTATCCAAGGTCATCCAGTGTGTGTGTAGGAAACTCTATTTTAGTTGTGGGTGAAGCAAACCGTCCTTTTCTAGTCAAATACAAACTCTAACACCATTATTTCAGGCAGCATTAGAGCAGAGATACCCAAAGTGCTGTCTCCTGTTTCTCAGTCTGTGAGAGATGCACCTCATGTTGATATTTTATTAGATTAGGTCCCCAAATCATTTGCTTTCAGATTAGATGGCTTCCTTTTTCATGCTACCTGGGTCCAGGAGTGAGATCTTTGAGGAAGCACAGGAGAGGCAATTCAGGCACCTGGACCTGGCATGATCCACAGCAGCACAGACATAGGATTGCTTCAGACATAGGTCTGGCTGCCTCTTCCCGCAGCCCCCGTTGGATTGGAGCGGCCAGTGGGAGCCGTGAGCGGCCGAACCTGCGAACACGGCAGGTAAACAAACCAAGGGTGCTTACACTGGGGGGCCGTGTGCCAAGGCTGCTGATCATGTTGGTGATTCCTTATTACACTATTATCCTCTGGGTGTTTACTGATTGTTTAATAATTTGTTCCGGTATCTTTCCATGTATTGAAGTTAGGCTGACTGGTCTATAATTCCCCAGATCTTCTTTGTTCCCCTTTTTAATGTTAGGTACCATGTTTGTCCTTCTGTAGTCCTTTAGTTACCTTTTTAGTGAAGACTGATGCAAAATAGTGATTAAACACCTTTGCCTTTTTGATGTTGTCCCCACTAGGCAGCAGACCTATGCTTCACTTAGTCTTTCTCTTGCTCTTGTTTTATTTATGGAACCTTCTTCTTGTTGCCTTTTATGTCCCTTGCTAGGTATAACTCATTTTGTGCCTTAGCCTTTCTGATTTTGTCCCTACATGCTTGTGCTATTCCTTTGTATTCCTCTGTAGCAATTTGTCCATGTTTCCACTTGTTGCAGGATTCCTTTTTGATTTTCATTAAAGAGCTCCTGGTTGGAGCCATATTGGCCTCTTGCTATTTTTTCTTTCTTTTCTTTGCATTGGAATAGTTTGCAGTTGTGCCTTTAATATTGTCTGATTCAGAGGTTGGAAACCTTTCAGAAGTGGTGTGCTGAGTCTTCATTTATTCACTCTAATTTAAGGTTTCTCGTGCCAGTAATACATGTTAACATTTTTAAAAGGTCTCTATAAGTCAGGGGTGGGCAAACTATGGCCCGCGGGCCACATGTGGCCCACTCACCATTTTTATCTGGCCCACGAAGGGCCGGAGGAGTGGTGCCAGTGGCCCCGTGCTCCCGCCCAGGGACCGGGCCGAGCGCAGCCAGCCCGGGGCCATAAGGAGAGCTGCCAACCCCGGGGCCCCGCGCTCCTGCCCAGGGTACCGGGCTGAAGGCAGGGCCCTGCACTCCCTGCTCCGGGTGCTGGGTCCAACAGCGGGAGCCATGGGGCCCCGCGCTCCCCTCCCCGGGTGCCGGGTCCAGCTGCGGGGAGCCGCGTTCCCCGCCCCTGGTGTCGGGCCGAGTGTGGGGAGCCTGGCTGAGCCCGGAAAGCAAGAATGGGGTGGCTGGCTTAGGTGGTGGGGTTCCGGGGGTGGAGGTTAGGGTGGGAGTGGGTCTCGGAGCAGGGGCATTTAGGGAACAAAGAGCAAGGGGGCTTAGGTAGGTGGGGTCCCGGAGGTGGTGGTTAGAGTGGGTGGATCTTGGAAGGGGGCAGTAAGGGAACAAAAAGCAGGGAGGCTTAGATAGGGGGTGGGGCACTGGGGAGGCATTTAGAGCGAGGGGTCTTCGGAGAGGGCGATTAGGGGACAAGGAAGTGGGGGGGATGGTTCTGGGGGGGCAGTCCGGGCGGGAAATGGGTGGGGGTCAGATAGGGTCGGGGCAAGGGCCAGGCTGTTTGAGGAGGTACAGCCTTCCCTCCCCGGCCCTCCGCACAATTTCAAACCCCAATGTGGCCCTCGGGCCAAAAAGTTTGCCCATCCCTGCTATAATTCTTTAATATATAACTAAACTACTGTTGTATCTAAAGTAAATAAGATTTTTAAAATGTTTAAGAAGCTTCATTTAAAATTAAATTAAAATGCAGAGCCCCCCCCGGTCTGGTGGCCATGACCTGGGCAGTGTGAGTGCCGCTGAAAATCAGCTTGTACGCTTGCCATAGGTTGCGACCCCCTGGTCTAATTGGTCGCTGCAGTATATTTTTATAGTCTGCAGTGCTACTGGAGTCATTTTTGTGGCTAAAAAGCTTACAGTGACAAACTTCAGATGTATAATTCAGGCATCATGGTAATTTTTTTAAGTTACTTCTTGTAAAAAGCATAATATGCTTGGCTTATTAAAATTGTTTGCTTGGAAAAAAGATTTTAATTAGTGGCTCAACTAGTGGTATATTATTTTCCATCAGAAAACTGCTATTGTGTGTGTTAGCATCCACCACAGAAACAATTTTCAAATTATGCAGAATGGTGGGAAGATGCTGCGTTATTTATAGGTAGCCTAGTGGCTCTGCATTGCATAGCAGAGTCCTGGATCTGTTTCCTGGTGTTTTTTCCCACATGATTTAGGAGTCCAGGGATATAGCCAGGGAGGAGAATATGATAGATATCACATCTCTCTATTGTTGCCTCCTCACTCAGTGGAGGCGCATCATAGATCAGTTCTGATAGATTCCTTTGCATGAAGGATGGGGGCCACAATGAAGAACTATGAGAGTAGACTGGTAAACATCTGTCCTTGCATCCCTGGTTCTGACAGGGATGTGAATGTATTCCTTTCCTTCTCCAACCACATCCCTCTTAGCTCTTCTAAAGGAGGAAAAGATAGAGAGAACTGTCCATCATTCTTGGTTTGCTTGTTAGGTGGAGTGTGAGGATAACTTCGTTCTCCTAGTCTTCTCTTCACTTGGAGAAAGTTTTTTTATTTTTTACGAGTTGTACTGTGAACATTACGAATAAATCTTGTCTAGTGCACCTAGTGGGGCAACGTTATGATGAAAAAACATTGTTTCAGTAATGCTTAAAAACTGCTCTTGTCTAATTGTGTAAGGGGGAAGGAAATAGTCGTTACCTGGTAACCTGTGTCTGGTTGGGAGAAGTTATCGTTAAACATGGCTGTCCCTTATCACAACTCCAGCTGCAGTGCTCTTGTGCCTGCAGTGGATCAGCATCTGAACTGTGTAGCTAGAACACTGATGCTTCAGATTTTTTCAGTTTCCTTTAGCATCAGCTTTGTATGTTTTCAGGAATTTTGGTTTGCATTAAGTGCTCTATAATAGCTCATAATACATTAGGGTGGTCAGGGTCAAGGAACAATTCCATAACTGCACCCATTGACTATAATTAATGAATAAAAACTTCTATAGTTAGAAATTCACTTAAAGCCATTTAAAATTGATTTTAAAAAATCACTAGGTACCAACATTAACATCCCAGGCAATCTTGATTCACCATGGAGGGGTATTTTGTGGGAAGGAAAGAATGGGGACCTAGAGGATGATTAGGTGGGGTGAATAGTGCGGAGGGCAAAAGGAGCAGGCAGCAGAGGGATGGGAAGAGGTAGTAGAGAAGCAAGGATCCAGAGGTGGGGAGTGGAGGACACTGATGAGGGAAGCAGGGACTCTTTGTCTAGTGCTAGGGGTTTATTGGCTTCACCTTTGTAATATAGACTGAGAAAGGAAAAGGGCCTGTGTGCATATTTGTAGAACTTCCTAGCCAGAACTTGTGGGGCAGGAAAGGGCTGGGGGAGGTAGAAGAGGGCCCTAGTGAGAGAGGAGAATTGAAATTTTGGGGTCAGGAGGGATGGGGGAGCAGGTTAAAGAATAACTGGAGGATAAAGGACAAGGCAGATCTGAGTGCAGGGGCTGGAGAGTGTCTGTAACCCTCCATGACCCCTGTCTCTGGCCCCCTCTGGTTCTGTTATGTCTCTTCCACTCCCTACACTTTCCCTATCAAATTGCTTCAGGCAGAAGCATTTCTCTGATACCTGCTGCTGGCACATCACTGGCAGCAGCTTCATATGTTGCGCTCTCATTGGGTGTGTAGCTTGGCCTTCAGACCCTCTAGTGTGCAACCCTCTTGTAACATACACATGGATTTGCAGGAACCTGCATTCCACAACAAACTCCCTTATACCTCCAGTATACAGCCACCCATGCCTCCAACACCTCCAGTTGTGCAAAAGCACTCTCAACCTCAGCTCTAGCCACAGCATTTTGTAGGTGGTAGTAATAGATGAGATTTTTGGAAATAAAAAAAGTATTTCAGTGCACGAATACTTTGACACTGCAGTTGTGACCTGTAGTGGCAGTAAAGGAATCAAAGGGCATTGCATGCTATGGTAATCAGTATTTGACCTGGAAATATATATAAGAAACTTCTCTATGTAGAGATGTGGCAGGAGAGTATGTGGCAGGAGAGAAAGATATCTATATCTATAGATATATGTATGTGTGTATATAGATAGATAGATGTATATGTATGTATATATCTTTTGTGTGTGTGTGTATATACACAAACACACATATATATATATACACACACACACACACACACACACATAAAATGATATATATATATATATATATACACACACATATACATCTAAGTTAAAACAAATCCTATGAACCGTACTCCTCTTGCACAAATTCCTGAAGTTTACCTTTGCATATATTTTCTCAGATTTTGCTAGATCATGTGTGCTACGATTTTTGACTTCTGAAGTAGTTACATAATCCTCAGAAGCTGAAATATGTGTCCAGTCCCAGCTTGAATTTTAAAGCCTATTGCTTCATTCTCTACCAGTAGGCATGAAGAGATTACACCAGTTTCTGGGTTTTTTTTTTCCTTCGTGTCTCATTCATAATGCATCAAAAAGGCATTGTTTATATACCTGGTAGGTTCTTTTCCTTGCTAAAGTAACCATAGAAATGATACAGGTTTTGTTAACCTGACAAGCAGTCTGCAAAAGGGAATGTGCTGTAAAATGCTTTCCTTCCCTCTTCCCTTTCTCCAGCCCCATTCTGCCCCCACCTTGAAGTCAGGCTCATTTTGTTGGGTAATCCCAACACATATCAGAACTTGAAATAAAGTGAATGATTCAGTGCAGAAATATACTGAATTGCGATGTGTACTGCTTCGGAGTGCCTGCAATGATAGAAACTTACTCGAGGATCATCCTGGGTTTTTAGCTGGTAGTATCCTATGATTTAATGTAGTCAGGGCCTTGCCAGTGCACATTGAAAACAATGGGATTTGGATCAGACTTCTAGTTTATATCACTAGAATTGACAACTCTTCTCCCACCACACAATAGGATGGTCAGTTCTTGTGATCTCTGAAGCTTTATCCTTCCTCCTACCCATCTGAACTCTGTCAGGGATTGTTTGTGATTCCTCGCTTGCTTGTCCCTGCATTCATTTGGTACAGGGAATGAGGAAGATGCATGGCTATTTCATTCTTGCTGGCTGTAGAGGAATTCCCTAATGATGATAAATGTTTTTCAAAACTGGGAGAATAAAAATATACTCTTTATGACCACAAGCCCAGACTTGTTGTTGAGAACTCAGCAATACAAAATAACAGTGGCAAACTAATTCTATTTTTCTAACTTGTTCCAAAAACCTGATAAGTTGATGGCTATGTCTACCACTGTAATCTCATTGATGGGTGACAATTATTTCTCCTCTTCAGAAAGCGTTCGGTACTAGATACATTTCACCTAACTACATTATCTGAGCAAATCAGTGTGTCTCACTTTAAATGATTACTTACCTCAGAAAAATATTTCACTTTTCTGGGGACTCAAAATAGTAATATGATTCAACTGTGTGCCCAGTTTACAGTACCTATAACTTTCCAAGTTGCTTCACTTGGATGGTGAATTACTTGGATTCTTTACTACCCCCTACTAAATCCTTTTGTTTAGTGTTCTGCATAGAATGTTTGCGTGCCTTTTTTCCAGTTACGTGATCTATGTAGAGAAATGAAGATTTCCCAGCTAACATAGTTGGCCTATTTTTGGTGGGTAAGGATCCAATCTCCCTACTGAGATGAAAGAGAAGAATTTTGAGATTAGGGGAAGAATGAATGGGTCCAAGAGAGTTTTGCCATTGACTTTAGTGGGGCCAGGATTTAACTCCTGGCCTCTGCCTTGGTGAATCTTTATCAGGATTTAAGTAACTGAATAAAGAGGCCTCTTCTCCAGTGCAAAAAGAAATGTCTGACATTTGGGTTTGGATTTTTATCTACACTGGAATATAACCTACATGGCTTAATGGCAAATGTGATCACATCCACCTGATCTCGTGTAAAAATCTGTTTTGTCATTTGTGCTCGAGGACCACTCATCGTGATCCATCCCTCCTGCAACTTGTGTTGGCAGGAATGAATATCATAGCCTACAAAAGCAAAGCACCAACCCCACGTATGGACAGCTGCTTGGGATAAAAGGGGACAGCAAAAACCCACCTGTCTCTTCAAACAATAAATTGTCACAGTAGTGTCAGAGAATCTGTATTGGTGGTTGTCTAGTCAGAAGGAGAGAGTCTGGGAACCAGAGGCTTTCAGGCTTTGTCTAAAAGAAGATTTATATGAAGTCTGACATTTCTTGGTTTCCAGAGCCCAGGAGTTCTCAACTGACTCATATGAACCCTTCTTGGATTTAAAACATCTGTATCTATTGCTATGGCTATCCCTTCTTAGGAGGTGTCAAAATTGCATCTCTATGGCAACACTGAACTAGTCACAATAAATTCATTATGTAAACATGCCTGATTTGCAGTGAGGCTTCAAATACATCAGACAGGTGAATCCTCTACTAACCTTGAAGTACTGTATAAAAGAATCCTATATTTTGTATCTGCCTAATGGGAGAGATGGATTAAGTAGAATACAGTTGAGAGGGTATACTACATTGGAATGAAGTGTCAAAGACAGGGGTAGCAACTGTGCGTGAGAAGGAGCCGGAATTTAATAATGTACATTGCCAAAGAGCCACAGTAATATGTCAGCAGCCCCCCAACAGCTCACGTACCCCGCTCCCAGTGCCTCCTGCCCACCAGCAGCCCCACCAGTCAGCGCCTCCCAGCAGCTCCCCATCCTTCCCCCCACCTCCCGATCAGCTGTTTCGTGGTGTACAGGAGGCTCTGGATTCGGGGGTGGGGGTGGGAGAAGCGAGGGCATGGCAGACTCAGGGGAGGGGGCAGGAAGGAGTGGAGTGAGGGCAGGGCCTGTGGCAGAGCCAAGGGTTGAGCAACGATCATCCCCCGGCACATTGGAAACTTGGTGCCTTTAGCTCCAGCCCCGGAGTTGGCACCTGTACAAGGAGCTGCATATTAACTTCTGAAGAGCCTCTTGTGGCTCCGGAGCCACAGGTTGGCCACCCCTGGTCAAAGTGATGAACTTTTAGTACAGAGCAAAAGGAACTGGACTTTTCTGGATTAAAACAGTTTATGCAGTGGCAAAGAACTCTTACATCCAACTGGAAAATTTTCCAAGGGAGTTTTAAAAACTTCAGCAGCATCTTTGGATTGTTCTCCATGGTAGGAGATGGCTAATAAAACAAAATCAGACTTCCAGCAACCAGAGTTCAGTCTCTCCTCTTTTTGTTAATATTTACAGCTCAAATCTAGTCCCAGTGATAACGAGGAAAAGGAAGCCCGGTCTCAGCTGATGAAATCTGATGAGTTGCAGCGCCTGCGTTCACATGCACTGTCTCTGTATCGTCAGGAGGACTACACTACTGCTATAAGTCTCCTTGATGGGATTCTAGAAGTAAGTCCTGTATGAAATATTATTGTAGAGAAACACTAACTTCTGTGTGTGGTAGACATGTATGTTTCTTTTTTAACATAGAACTTTAAAGTCTGCACTGATGCAGAAATGTTATGCGTTGCTGGCTCTATCCTATCAAGCACTGTTAACTCCCATTGAGGTTGTTAGGAGCTGAGAGTGGTCAACATCGGGCAGGACAGAGCGCTAAAGAAAGGGATTTGTGGATTTATGGTTGAGGAATTGCTCCATTTTAACCTAGCCTTCTGGTACAGATGACTTTGTTAATACTTTTTTATGTTTAAATTTCTTGTCCTTTCCCTCAGTCCAAAGTTCAGTATTCTTGGGACATCATGGTTTGAATGGAATTTTGAATGGAAAGTATGTAAAAGGTGTGTGGTGAAAATTTTAAATTATTCAGTCATGCTGCAGTTATCCAGGAAACTCAGATGGGTTAAACTGTGTGTGTATGTTCATCCTCAGTGAGAACTACATACTTTCCCCACTTGAGGAGGTAGGGGAAACTGGTTAGAGAAAAGTAGTGAGGGATCAAAAATAGTATGTAGCTAAAGTACGCACTGGTATCCATACGCACATCCTTATCCTCAGATACATGAATTGTAGTGTCCCATCTTGTTGTTTGACTCTTCAGATATGGGCAACTCAAAAGTGTACTAGAATGTTGTTTTTCATTTTTTTCTAAAAAATGCAAGAAAACATTAAAAGAAACTCATGGCCCAGATTTATACGCAATTCTATTATGGTGCACAAAGCATTTATGCATGACATGCATGTAGTATAAGAAATACATGAAAAAAAATTAATGTTGCTGTGAGGTCCATAATTTTGAGTGTTTTCACTCTTGTCTGACATTTAATGATGATGGTAAAATACTGATAATGCAGAATTGTCCGCCATTATCTGTACTAATTAATTTACACAAATTTGGAATAGAGACACTTAAATGTACACAAATCCAACTTTTTTTGGTTCCAGGATGTAAGTTAAATACCAGAATTAATATTGACATTTTCTGTAAGCTAAACGATTAGGCATGCTTGCTTAATGATAGTTCATTACTGTGCTTCTGAAAAGTATCGTTTATCTACAAAATAAATTACTCTTATTTGCCTTTATAGTCAGTCTAGCTAGGACTGAAATTTTATAAATGAATCATGTACAATTCCCTGAGGAAGAACTTTAATAAATAAAAATGTATATACTCCTTTCCTAATTTAAAGTTTGATCTGTAACATAGTTCATCTTGTAACTTAGTTGCACATACTCTCTATTTTATTGCTTTATTAAACATTTTAAATACAGTCTTTTCATATGTCAAAATATGTACACTGCTTTTATGCACTGTTGAAGTTGCTTTGTATGGATATTACAGAGAAATCCTTCAAGCCCAAAGCAATAATAAAAGGATTAATTACATTTACCTTCAACAGATAACCCATTATATCTATATTACAATCATGTTCTTATTTTGTCATTATAATTATTCAGAGTAAGGTCCCATCTCCCTGAGTCCCCTCTGTTGGATGTAACAAAACAAGATGCTATTTGAGGGTATATCACATTAATTTCAATCATTTTGTCAATTTTAGCATGTATTTCATAACTGTAAAAGAGTCAACGTGTGGGAAGGGGTGGGATTGCAGGGTGGCAGTTGTCTGTTTTAGGATTAAACCTAGCCCTTTAAAACTATGGGTTAAGAAAAACAGGAAATGTTTTGGTTTTGATGCTATGTCATTTTTTTTGACGACAAACCACCCCACATATTTATTACAGAAAGAGAAACTCATTTTTATGTCCAGGAAAAACATTGACAGTTGATTATTAGGGAGATATGGTGGTTGTCCCCCTCTAAATGTGTACTGCCAAAGTGTTAAGGACAGACCTGCACAGACCATGTTGATATAGAACCCTCCTTCGGATGTCTATCTGGACAGCAGACACCTCAGCCATCACAGTTCTTACCTTTCGTAGTAATGGGAGGAAGTTGTAATAATTTAGGATTCCAGCCTCCCTCCTTCAGGCTCAGTGTCCCAGTTTTTTCCAGCAGTACTGAGAGTTCAAGCCTCCCCGAGAGGGCTCCTCTGCTGGGTTACAAATCACGTTTCTAAATAACTTGTTTTCAGTTATCTTTTGGAGGAATGGCTTTGAAACATCTCTGCTCTCTGGGAAGTGCATTGATGTTAAATTTCAAGCACTCTACACATGACTAGACCACTGATCTATCACCAGAGGCAATATGAAATTAGGTAGGATTTAAAAACAAGTGCAGTGCTTACAGATCAAAGTCTAGCTTTCATTTTGGTTTCTCAAGGTTTGCGTTTGGGATGCAGAGCTGCGGGAGCTTCGAGCTGAATGCTATATAAAGGAAGGAGAACCAGGTAAAGCCATTAGTGACTTAAAAGCTGCTACCAAACTGAAGAATGATAACACTGAAGCCTTCTATAAAATCAGCACAATATACTACCAGTTGGGGGACCATGAACTGTCACTCAGGTAAGTTTATTATGCTCTGTAATAGCAAAAATTAAAACACAAAGCCCACGGCAAGGAAGTTGGACCCATCTGCTATAATGAAATGCATAATGAGTAAGTGCTAGGATTAGTGCAGACACATTTGTCAACATAGACATTATGTGGAAATACTCCCTGGCCTATCTCTGTACAGTTCATGTTTTGTTTCAGTGTTTTAGCACAAGATACGGTGCCTGGAACTCTGCATGAGATGTACACTAATAATTAAAATAACCTAATAAAGTCTGGTGTTCGTTGCATTTCTGTGGGTAGAAACTGCAGCTCCTCTAGTGGCTCAGAAAAAGCCAGCTAATCTGACAAACAAAAGAAAATGGGCACAGTGAAACGTAGTGAGGAAGGAGGAATTAGTGAAAAAGGGTGGCCAGATTGGCCAAGAATGAACTGATCCAAATACAGTTGAAAGGCCGTCCACGGAGAGCTCTTGTGAATGTATTTGGAGACTGTTTCGTGGAATAACCTACTCGCATATGGATACAGATGAGACTTGGGGATTGAGACTGAAGACAGTCCAGATGGTCTTAACTGCTTTGAAAAACCATGGTCATTGAAACACTTTGGGTTTAGAGATCAAAGACTCCTTATACTATCAACAAATACCTTGCTTTTCAGTGCCATCTTTGTTGTCTTCTCTCTTCCAGTCCCCAGATCATGCAAACCCCATCTGACTTGTACTCAGATTGAAGTTCATTCAGATCAAGTCTGGCTAGAGGTCAGCCTCTGTGCTCTTGTACTTTGACAAGCTGTGATGAATTCAGGGCAGTGAGAAGGCAATGTCCATGGCTTTCACTCACATAATAAAAGCTGGATAGAGGGCATCATTCGAATCTTCTGGAAGAGAGTCTGCCCCCTGCTATCTGTCGCACAGTACTAATACTAAAAAGCAACTGCTGATTCAGAGATGGGGGAAATTGAGAGAACAGGATTGCAGCTTACTATCCTGAGATGTCTCTTTACATTTCTCTCCCTTCCTTGTTAGTAGAGTGGATGAGGGCAGGGATTTTGGAAACCTTAAATGAGTGTGATTGTCTACTTAAACCTGGGTATTTATTTCATGCTAGCATGGATCCTCTTCCAGCAGGTATGGTATCTCTAAGGGTGAAGATTGTATCCCCTCCTGACCTACCACCTTCTTGAGGTGATCTTGGGTAGCTATACATCTGTGAACCCCACTTGTTGGGGTATGCATCAGCATTCGTGTCGCACTCCCTGTCAGTGCCTGGGCCAGGGAAGCTAATGATCCAACAGGTGGACCAAATTCAGTGATGAATCCTAGTCACGGGCCACCTAAGAAGAAGACCCCACTTGTTCTCTTTTCTTCAAGAATAGAGAGACTATTTTGTCTCTTGACTTAGGACATTCAGGCCACATCAGTTTTCTTCCCATTTATGGCCAAATCCAAGCTGTAAGTGCAATTAAGCAAAACACTGTTTGAAACATACAGTCGAGACAAGTTATCCATAAAAGGAAAAAGAAGCATCTGCACTCACTTTTCTGGGATGTGAAAAACATGCTCGAGCGTGTTAGGAGATTTAGTTAGAAAGATAAAAGTTTTGTAGCTCTGGGACTTCACAAGTTAGGTTACTATTACTCCTCTGGCCCCCAAATTCATGTCTCTTCCTCTGTTTGTCCCTTCTTTCTTAGGTTATCTTGGCTTCATGCAGCAAGGACTTAATTTTGCCCTTAGCAGAGACATATATCAGCATTTTCATTATCCTTTTGAGACATGACATAAGATATGACAGCTGTACCAATCCAAGACTTTCCTTAGTAGCATCCCTGCATTTTGAAGATTTCAAAGAACACTGACCTATTTTAAAATACACTGGTCCTGCCTCATGGGTTCTTGGCAAATAAGCATTCCCTGAAGAGGTTTTTAAAAATTAAACTGACACAGTTTGACTCAAGTATCTGAGTCCCATCAGAGTGGTCAGTCCTGGTTTAGGAGGTGTACAATGTTTTTATCGTAACATGGACTGTAATGGTATGTGTGGAGTAAGAATATACTGGAAAGTAAGTAATCACAGATAGTTGTGACAAATAACTATGAAATGCTGGACAAAACAGTTGAAAATACACACTAGAGAACAATATATTGTAATATATAGTATAACATTATGTGGAGTATAAATTTCTGTCAACTTAAAGTAATGGGGGAAAAGCTGTAAACTCAGGAGGATATTTTGCATTAAATTTTACACGTTGTCTTGCTCTTGAGTGGAAGAGAGAATGTACTGCAGAAAAATGTTACTCCAGGCAGCTTTTTAAAAATACTGTCCTCAACGTCTATCTGAAATCCCTTAATGTTTCTTTTTCCTACATGAAAAGTGAAGTCCGAGAGTGTCTGAAACTTGACCAGGACCATAAGCTGTGTTTTTCTCACTATAAACAAGTAAAGAAACTTCATAAGCAAATTGAGTCAGCAGAGGAACTCATCAGAGAAGGCAGGTAAGAGCACTCGTCATTTGCTGAATGATACCAGTGCTATGACTCCTCCTGAAGCAGTAAAACTTCACAGGTTTGTTGATAGTTTGCTTTGGTTCGTGATTGTCATGTGGGATGGAAAACTGGGCATGGCCATGAGAACTTCAGTTTAAAAATAGACACCAACCCACGCGTACCATCGGTAGCATTTGTTCCTTCTTATTTTTACTTGCTTCTTACATACCCTACTTCCCTTCCTACTCTCCATGGCCTATTGCCATTTTAGCTTGCTCTTGACATGAAATAGATTATAAGATCAAAGCACAGACAATGTTTGTATTCAGCTCTCAGGTGTCAAGCACCATATAACTAATTAATAAATATCAATGCTATTACAAATTGTCCTTTGATAATAAGTGCACCAAGTACATGAGGCTCCCCATCCCAACCCTGAGATGTTATGAACAGTCTTTTTAAAAAATTTCTGCTCCTTGCTTCTTCCCAGTTATGTACAATTTATTGTCAAATACATAACCACAGTTGTGCTACGTGCTATCTAAAGTGATAGAGTGGAGGTAGCTTTTCATCATTTATCTGGATTTCAAATGTGGTGTGGTAGCAGATATGTGTGTTTAACTTTGAGGATGAAATCTGGAATACTTAAATTCTCAAATTCTCTTAGTAATATGTGTGTAAGAAAACTAGTTTGCTTTAAAGTACTGCAAAAATGACAAAAAAAAAAAAGCAAAATTTTATCCGCAGAATTGCTGATAAATACTAAAAAAAAAAAATCAATAAGCTTTTAAAGTAATTCTATTGGTTTACTGTGTGGCCTCTCTGGAAAGCGTTGTGGTTCTTCATTTCACCAGTAAATTCAAGTGTCAATACTGTTAATTTGTGTTAAGCGTTGTCTCTTATTTAAAAGTGTATTTTAATGCATCAGTGCTTAAAAGTGGAGATCACAGTATATTTGCAAATAAAATATCACTGCAGCCTTTAAATACATTTTTCGTGAGTTTGTTATAACTCAGGAAGCAAGAAAATAATTACTGGAGCCTTGAAAGTTGCTATATATGTAATGTGCTAAGTACTTTTCTTCGGGATGCTAACACACACAACAAACAAAATTTAAAATAACTCTGATGCAATGCCAGCCTTAATCCATTGCAAGTTTGTCTGAAAGGGTCTGAGACCAGCTCACAAAATCTAGGCACTGTGTGATTAGTTAAGGATGGAATGGAAACTTTAACCCTGCACTTCCACTTGTGTTTCAGAAAAATCTTACATTTCAGACAAACGTTGGTTTATGTTTTAAACAGAAATTTTGGTTCAGTTCTTTAAACTGTAGGGAGTCACAGGAGCACAATAATCAGTCTCTCTTTTGGCTCACTTGAATTGCTCATCAAATGATGATTTCGTTCTGGAGCTTCCATGCACATGGAAGTATGCAAAGGAACATTGTCATGAGCGCTGCAGAAAGACAGACAAGCCACTGGAAATCTGATTTAATTGGTCATGAATGTGATTTAACTGATCATAACTTTATTAAGTTACACATCAGGGAACTATCCAACAATAAGTTGTTCAGTGCAGGTTGTTGTATCTGTGTAATCTGTTCCCCAACTAACCTGATTTTAGCTCATAGCTGGGACCCTACTGTCTTACCTTTATGTGGGGTTTAAGGAGGGAGTTGGGGCTCCTCACTATACTGGACATTAGGAGCCCCAACTCCCTCCTCACCTTCTTTAGACGATGCCTTCTCCTAATCATGTCCAATTCCACTTCTTCAAGGAACTGGACTCCCTGTTGAACAAATAGCTGCACTGGGCACCTGCTAAGTTGCAACAGTGTGAATTTTTCAACCTAATCTAATCACTGGGTTCCTGGGCTGCTGAAGGGAAGGCAAAAAAGTCATTCTACCTGGCCAAGCTGGCAGTGAGGGAAAAATTCCTTATGTGATACCCACAGCAAGACCCTGAAATTCTGTCCTTTTGTAACCTCAAGGCAGAGAGGGAGGAACTTTTCTTCCTAGTGCAGAATGGCACTTCCAGGCAGGGTGGGTGTGGCTTATAAGGCTTCCCCTTTGTGTGTGTGGGAGCTGATAGGCTTATGTTGCACACATCTGTCCAGCCAATCAACCAAAGAGCCCCCTCCACTTCCTTTTCTCAAATCCATGAGGGGGAGGGGGCGGAGGTACAGTTCTTTAAGGGGCTAAGGGTTTTCTTTCTCCTGCTGACCCAGGCACGGCCTCTGAGGCTGAGAGGGGATTGCAAGAGATGGACATCATCCCAAACTAAACAAATCACCTAGTAACCGTTTCCAAGTTCCTTTGTATGAGTCAGTACTTTTAATGACCACTGAAGAATTGATATAGTTGCTTTGTGTTGTGTTGTGTTCCAAAATACTCAGTTTATTTTCACAATTAAAATAGGTACACAGATGCCATCAGTAAATATGAATCTGTAATGAAAACTGAGCCAAAGGTCCCTGTTTACACTACTCGTGCCAAAGAAAGGATCTGTCATTGCTTCTCAAAGGTAAAAAAAAGACATTTTTAACCTTGTGAGTAAATATTTCACAAGAAAAACAAATACAAACATTGTTTTTCCTTCCCCTTTTCAGAATGAACAGTCTGCTGAAGCCATAAAAGTTTGCACAGAAGTTCTGCTGCTGGAACCATCTAATGTGAATGCTTTAAAAGACAGAGCAGAAGCCTATTTATTAGAAGACCAGTATGAGGAAGGTAAAACTTTGACTTAAGATTTATGGTTTCAAACTTTAAAGAATACTATAAGAATAACTTCTCCAGTCCTATAAACATCTTCTGCTTAAGTGTTACTGGCAATCTTCACAAATGTTTGGATGCTACAATATGTTTTGTGGCATCCAATCAGTGCTGATACTTCTGTATTTTTTTTAACTGAATTGTTATTAAGACAGCAGTACACACCTATCTTTATCCTATGCAAAATTGTCTTAAAAGCATACAGTGAGCTAAGGGCATTTAAGGGCTTGTCTACAAAACACAGCAAAGTGTGCCAGAGGAGTATGATACGTAAAGCACAATAACATGCTGCACTCTTAACTGCTTGCTATAGGCCTTGCTGGCATGCCTGAAAAGTGTCAGGACTACATTAATGAAAATTAGGTATATTTTAGAGCACACCAGAAGGGCCTACACAGGGCATTTGGAGCACTTTACAAATCATACCCCACTACAGTGGTTTGCTGGTGCTAAGTAGACAAGTCCATAGATGTTTGTTGTGAATATTGGAGAGATTACAAAGACTAGATTTATTAGGCCTTGAAATAAGAATTAGAAGAGACTTAACTGGAGTACAGTATTCAAAACTGACAAGGGCACAATGGAAGCTGATTATCCCTTTTTTTCTTTTTATACTGTCCCCAGATCTGAAATAAGGGATATATTATGAAATTAGATGGTAATGTAGAACTAATAAAGAGAAATGATGTTTGATGCATCAGTCTATAGAATTCATTGCCGTTGGAAATAGTTACTGATAGTGGGTTTTAAAATATATGGACAACTTTGTAGCCATTAATAACACTTCAAGCTATGTGCAAGGTGGTGGTGATATAATAAAATTTCATGGCTTGGTGAGCCAATTTCCTTTAGTGAGTAGGAGGTCTCTATGCTGCCACTCCCTCAAATATAGCACAACATAACCAGCTATATTATATAATATATATATAAAATATATTCTGAGATGAGATGAATCTTCTGAACCGTTGCTCATAGGAGGACTGTGAGTAGGTTTATAATGCCCAAGTAGCAGTGAGTGGATTCAGTGCACTTGCATAGAGAATAATTGGGCGGAAAGCCTCCGGGAGGAAGCATGCTTAGAATTGACATTCGCTACATCTTTAAGAAGGTACAGTGTACACTATCTTCCAGTGCTAGGTTCACAGCACTCTGGTTATGCTAACAGTACTCCCAATCATGCCTCTCTTGAGGTGTGCAGCACTAATTGTTCCTATCTCTTCCGCTCCTTTTTCACTAGAGAACCTACATGACTGTATTTTTACTATTTGCAAAATCTAAAAATGTTAGTCACTTAAAAAAGAAAAAGTGTTACTAACCTTTTTGTAACTGTTCTTTGAGATGTGTTGACCATGTCCATTCCAGTGTAGGTGTGTGCTCACCCTGCGTACAATTGCTGAAATTTTTCCCTAATGGTATCCATAGGGTGCCCTTCGGTGCCACGTGCTCATAGCACCAGTATAAAGGGCCCTGCCAACTCTGCACTCCCTCAATTTCTTCTTACTGTCTGACTTTGATGAAAGGGGATGGAGGGTGGGTTTTGGAATGGACATATGCAACACGTCTCAAACAAAAACAATTACAGAAATATTAGTAATTCTTCGAGTGCTTGCGCATGTCCATTCCAATGTAGATGATTCTCAAGCAGTTGCATAGGAGATGGGCTCTGAGTTCAAGAACAAGCTGATTGCAAGACTGCATGGCCAACGATGACATCATCTCTGGCCTACTGGGTGATGGTATAGTGTGTTGAGAACATGTGCACCAAAGACCAGGTTACTGCCCTGCAAATGTCCTGAATTGGGGCTTGTCCTAAGAAAGTGGCCAAGGAGGCTTGCAATCTTGTAGAATGAGAGGTCAGGTTAGCTGGAGGAGGAACACCTGGCAGCTTGTAACATGCACAAATGCAGGATGTAATCCAGGATGAAATTCGCTGGGTGAAGATGGGAAGGCCTTTCAGCTCTTGCTACGAGCAGCTGGGTTGATCTGCAAAACGACTTGATTTTTTGTATATAGAATGCCAGGGCATGTTGAACATCTAGGGAGTGTAGATTTTGCTCCTCCCTGTTCGCATGCCACTTTGGGAAGACGCTGGTAGGAAGAGTGCTTGATTGAAGTGGAATTGCGAAACCACTTTTGGGAGGAACACTGGGTGGAGATGCATCTGCCCCTTATCCCTAAGTAGGATCATATATCTGGGCTCCGATGTAAGGACACAGATTTCCGAATCCCTTCTGGCTGAGGTGATGGCCAGTAAGAAGGACATTTTCCAGGAGGGATGAACCAACAAGAACATTGAAAGCAGCCATAAGCTTTGATAACACGAGGTTTGGGCCCCAGGGAGGAATAGGCTCTCTTACTTGCGAGTATAACCTCTCCAGGTCTTTAAGTAAACTAATAACCATCTCATGCAAAAAGACAGACTGGTAGCTGATCCAGGGATGGAAGGCTGAGATTGCTGCTAGGTGGACCCTGACTGAAGAAACAGCCAGACTGTGTTGTTTGAGATGCAAAAGGTACTCCAACATAGTTGCAGTGAGGACTGTGTGGGTGGAACTCTACTATAAGATGGAGATTTTCTTACATTTTGCAAGCTAAGTGGTCCTGGTGGAGGGTTTCCTACTGCCTAGCAGTGCTCCATGGACATGCTCAGAGCAAGCTTGCTCCTAAGGATTCAGCCATGGAGCTTCTAAGATGAAGAGAGTTGACGCTTGGTGGAGAGGCTGACTGGTCTTTGGAGTTCAGGTCCAGGTGTAGCGAAAGCAGGAGTGGGGTCTCCATCAAGGGGCCTAACAGGGTGGCAAACCAAAGTTGCCTGGGTCATGCTGTGAGAATTCCCTATGCCCAGTTCCACTTGATTTTCATCAGAACCTTGTGGATCATCTGTATAGGCGAAAAGAGGTAATACATAAGAACATAAGAAAGGCTGTACTGGGTCAGACCAAAGGTCCATCTAGCCCAGTATCCTGTCTACCAACAGTGGCCAATGCCAGGTGCCCCAGAGTGAGTGAACCTAACAGGTAAAGATCAAGTGATCTCTCTCCTGCCATCCATCAGCCCCCTCTGACAAACAGAGGCTAGGGACACCATTTCTTACCCAGCCTGGCTAATAGCCATTAATGGACTTAACCTCCATGAATTTATCCAGTTCTCTTTTAAACTCTGTTATAGTCCTAGCCTTCACAGCCTCCTCAGGCAAGGAGTTCCACAGGTTGACTGTGTGCTGTGTGAAGAAGAACTTCCTTTTATTTGTGTTAAACCTGCTGCCCACTAATTTCAATGGGTGACCTCTAGTTGTTCTATTATGGGAACAAGTAAATAACTTTTCCTTATTCACTTTCTCCACACCACTCATAATTTTATATACCTCTATCATATCCCTCCTTAGTCTCCTCTTTTCCAAGCTAAAAAGTTCTAGCCTCTTTAATCTCTCCTCATATGGGACCCGTTCCAATGCCCTAATCATTTTAGTTGCCCTTCTCTGAACCTTTTCTAATGCCAGTATATCCTTTTTGAGATGAGGAGACCACATTTGTACACAGTATTCAAGATGGCGCGCACCATGGATTTGTACAGGGGCAATAAGATATTCTTCGTCTTATTCTCTATCCCCTTTTTAATGATTCCTAACATCCTGTTTGCTTTTTTGACTGCCGCTACACACTGCATGAACGTCTTCAGAGAACTATCCACGATGACTCCAAGATCTTTTTCCTGAGTAGTAGTAGCTAAATTAGCCCCCATCATATTGTATGCATAGTTGGGGTTATTTTTTCCGACATGCATTACTTTACATTTATCCACATTAAATTTCATTTGCCGTTTTGTTGCCCAATCATTTAGTTTTGTGAGATCTTTTTGAAGTTCTTCACAGTCTGCTTGGTCTTAACTATTTTGAGCAGTTTAGTATCATCTGCAAACTTTGCCACCTCACTGTTTACCCCTTCCTCCAAATCATTGATGAATAAGTTGAATAGGATTGATCCTAGGACAGACCCTTGGGGAACACCACTAGTTACCCCTCTCCATTCTGAAAATTTACCATTTATTCCTACCCTTTGTTCCCTGTCTTTTAACCAGTTCTCAATCCATGAAAGGATCTTCCCTCTTATCCCCTGGCAACTTAATTTACGTAAGAGCCTTTGGTGAGGGACCTTGTCAAAGGCTTTCTGGAAATCTAAGTATACTATGTCCACTGCATCCCCCTTGTCCACATGTTTGTTGACTCCTTCAAAGAACTCTAATAGATTAATAAGACATGGTTTCCCTTTACAGAAACCATGCTGATTCTTGCCCAACAATTCATGTTCTTCTATGTGCCTGACAATTTTATTCTTTACTATTGTTTCAAGCAATTTGCCTGGTACGGACATTAGACTTACCGGTCTGTAGTTGCCGGGATCACCTCTAGAGCCCTTTTTAAATATTGGCGTTACATTAGCTATCTTCCAGTCATTGGGTACAGGTGATCTATCCATGATAGCAGGAAGGCGTCTGTAAGAGACTTTGGACTGTGGCCTTGTAAGGAACAGAACTGGCCGCATTTCCTATTGTTGTAGGTAGCAAACAGGTCTATAAGGAGAGTCCATTGGAAAATGCCCCCTGCAACGTCTGGCCAAAGGGACTATTCGTGGTGAGAGAAGAAAGACCTGCTGAGGTAATTTGTCAGCTGGTTCTGCTTTCGTGGTAGATATGATGCCTCAATGGATTGAATGCATTATGCAGAACTCCCACAGCTGGATTGCTTCCCGGCATAAGGGGAAGGAGTAAGCTCTGCCCTGTCTGTTGATGATGTAGAACATGGCGGTCATGTTGTTGTCTAGGAGAACTGAAATTACTTTGTTTGTAATGTGGGGCATGAACACTTGGCAGGCTAGACAGACCGTCCTGAGCTTTCTGACCTTGATATGAAGAGAGAGCTCTTCTGGAGACTATAGACCTTAAGTCTTGAGGGCCCCTAAGTGGGCTCCCCAGTGCTGATGCATCTGAGTTTAGAGATTGGGGCCACAAAAAGGACACTCCTGCGCAGACCATGCAGTTGTTCAGATACTAAGTCAGTGAAAGAAGGACTTGAGTGGGCATGGTGATCACTGAATCCAGATGATTCCGGGTACGTGAATACATCCTGGCCAGCCACACTTGGAGAGGTCTGAGAGACAGCCTCACGTGTTGCACTGCATAAGTGTATGATGTCATGTGGCCTAGAGGACTCAGACGTTTTTGAGCTGTTGTGACCAGGTGGTTCTGAAAGGACCTTATCAAAACTGTAATTGTCTGAAACCAGTCTTCCAGGAGTAAGGCTCTTGGCTGAATGGAGTTGAAAACCTGTCCTAGTGGAGAAGATCATCTTCTCCACTAGGACAGGACAGGTGTCTTTATCAGTAGGTGTAAGGCCCAAAGGTTAATTGGATGAGATGGATGATGGATTCTACCTGTGCTCTTGACTGGCCAGTTGCTGAGGTATGGGAAGACATGCACTCCCTGTTTCCTGAGGAAAAGCCACCCCCACTGCCATAGATTTGGTAAAAACCTGTGGAATGGCTGATACACCAAATGGAAGCGCTGCACACTGGTAATTTATTTGGTTCACAACAAATTTTAGGAACTTTTTGTGGTCTCAGAAAATCGATATGTGGAAGTATAGGCCCTTTAAATCGAGGGCAGCATACCAATCTCTCGGATCCAGAGAGGGAATGATGGAAGCCAGAGAGACCACGTGGAACTTTAAGTTCTTGAGATAGCAGTTGAGACAACACAGATCTACGATAGGTTTGAGACCACCCTTTGCTTTCAGGATTAGGAGATAACAGGAATGGAACCCCCTTCATCTGAAGTGATGCAGAATTTCTTCTACGGCTCCCACCCGAAGGAGGGATTGGATTTCTTGTACCAAAAGTTGCTTGTGGGAAGGGTTCCTGAAGAGGGACGGAGAGGGAGAGTGGCAAGTCGGGATAGACACAGACTGGAGGGTGTACACCACTTCTATTGTGCTGAGTATCCAAGGGTCTGAAGTAATGAAATCCAGGCTCTGAAGAAGTGGGATAAGCAATTTGAAAACAGGGGTAATTGGATCCAATATTGTGGGGATTGAGAGGTCTACCTCAAGCATTTTGTCAAAGGAATGTTTCAAGTTCCCTGACTGTCTGGGGGTGGCCTGAAAGCCAGTGGCAGTCTACACCTGAACCCCCTGTTCTTCCTCCGCTGTGGGTCCTGTTTGGCTGGGAAAAGTAACAGCCAGTCTGTTGAGACCTGTAATGTGTCCTGGATACAGCTGGATTTCAGCCTCAGGGATTTCAGTTTGCTCCAAAAAGAATGAGGGACCTTCAAAGGAGAGGTGCTGGAGGGTTTGTTGTACCTCCAAGGGAAAACCCACTGACTGCAACCATGAGCTTGTGTGTGTAGTTGCTGCTGTGTCCATAGATCTGGCCACAGAATCCAGGCCACCTGCATTAGTAAGTCTTGGTAAGCCTTGTGGTCATCTTATTGCGGGGGAGGGGGGGGGCACTGCCACCGCCACCACAGCCTCACCTGGGAAAGAGGAGACTAGGACTGGCTGAAGAGTCACCATCTCATCCTTTGTATCAGCCGGAACCTGTTGGCCCTCTTCTTGAGGCTCAATGCCAGGCTCGGTACCAGAGTCTGGATCAGGGTCTCATGGCGAGGTACCGGAGCTGTTCTGCTTTATACCGGCGCTGTGCGTGCACGGCACCAGAGGGCACTGGAGCCAACCTGACAGATACCACTAGGGGAAAATATTCCAGCATCTATGCTCAGGACACCCTCACATCTACATCGGAATGGACATGTGCAAGCACTCAAAGAAAATGTTTTACTTTAAATTTTTGATAGCGGTGTACTGTAGATGCACATGGCAGTCAGTAAAAATGAGCAACCTATTACACCAAGTCTGTAATATGCATTTGTTAGAAATCCATGATGGGACATTCCTTTCATGTTCTATGGAGCAAATTAATTACACTAGTGCTTAGCATTATGGGGCAATAAAGCAGTGAAATGGAGAAGTCTCTGTATTTTCATTATCCTCAGCAGATGCAATAGTGTGTATATATTATGGGTGGTATAGCCTGCTGTGTTTTTAAGTGACTGGACAAAGTATTAAGCAGCAGGCGAAGTGCTTTGGTTCAAGGGACAAATCAGTGGGGCTAGCAGATGACCTAGCCATATAAGAATGAATAGAAATCTTGTTTGTGCTTTGTTTGTAGAAGATAATGTGAATCACTGGGGCATCAGAAGTATTCTTTCTAGGTTTTGTTTTTGAATACCTTACTTGAAACAAAATCACACTCTTGTCAAGTGTCTAATCTAAATTGGCTAGCACCTCCTGATGTCTTGCACAGAAACAGCAAAAAGATAAATGTAACACCTGCTGAGAAGTAACATCTGCTTGAAAATAATCTTGATGCTAAGAATTTTCTTATTTAGGAAACATAAGAGTTTTAGACCTATAAAGAGACACTCAAGATTATAACACAGTGAAGGGGAAAGTGCTCATTACACATAAAATGCAAATTAGAGCCTACTGAAGAATATTAAAATTTGGAGTCTAAGTATTTCATTTATTACTTTTTGGCGATAATTCAGTTTTCTTATGAAGAAATGCTTTGTTCTTCTAAAAGAAGAAATCAAATCTAGAAAGAATACTTCTAATGCTCCAGTGATTCAACATGCCATCTCTATAAACAGAGCACAAAACAAACTGCATACCTCTTCAAAATGCCTAATCCCTTTGAATAAAGTCATTACAGTATTTTGCTTGTTATGTATTTGATAAAGACTTCATGCTGTTGAAATAAAAACAATATTCATCTGATGGAGTCAGAATTCAAAGTAGAAGCACATATATTATGTAAGGGATTTAAAAGCAAATTTTTATTTATACACTATATTGTTTCTTCCTAAACAAATATAACAGAATGGTATGTAAGTGTGTGCATAGATTTCAGATGATTAACTGTTCTATTGCCATAATAAACCCACATAAAAGAGGGCTTTGTAGCATTTTAGTGCTTGGGCACCAAGGGCTGAAAACAACTACACCTTGAAGATAGGTCCTATATAATGCAACCTCCAACTGTGTTGAGTATTTGAGACTAATGGTATAACTGCAGTTATACCAGTGCTGATTGTTGCAACCTGCCTGCCAATTGCTGTGTACATCCTAGCTTCAGAATGCTCTCAATATGCACTTTCCTCTTCGATAGTTCTTTTTAGTTGCTGAAGCATAGATTCCAAGGCCATAGGACTCTGGTGATAATCTAGTCTGACTGCCATTGGACTATCTGAATTAATTCCTGTTTCAATTACAGCGTATCTTTTAGACAGAATATCCAATCTTGATTTAAAAATTGCCAGTTAGGGAAAATCCACCATTACCCCTGGTAAATTGTTCCAATGATTAATTATTCTCGCTGTTAGAATTTTTTGCCTTATTTATTTCTTGTCTAAATTTCTCTAGCTTCTCCTTCTATCCACTTGATCTTGGTATACCTTTGTCTGCTAGATTGATAAAGGGTTTTTCAAAGTTTTGTTCCCTATGTAGGTATTTAAGGCCAGAGCTACAAAGGGACTTAGTGCTGCTGAGATCCATAACCTCCTGTTTAGCTGCTGCCTAACCCCATAGGCATCTAAATTGGTGCCTAAATATTTTTCTGTAAAAGTCCCCAATGTCTGTGTTTCTGCCTCTGGGCATGCACGCTGCTTTCTCATTCTAGGCACCTGGACGAAGTCCTAGCATAAGCCACGGACTAGATAAAGACAGGCATTCTCCCACCTATCTTGCCTACAGGGCCCAATCTCCATGCTTAGAGAGCGCCTACTAGAGGAAAAGCCCATTTAAAATGAAGGAGTTGGGGGTTTGGTTCTGTAGTAGTAACTGGGCCTACAGATTTACCCTAATTGTTAGCTCAGCTGTAAAAAGTAAGTAAAAATTCATAAAATGTCATTGTAACCTATAACAATAAATGTTCATGGGAGAAAAAGTGCTAAAGGGAGACAAAAAACTTAATTAGTCCAAACAAAAAAGCCTATTAATATGATTCAAGGCCTGTCTTAAAATCATTCCTAGTAAATAAGAGAAGGGTGGGACCAGAAACTGGTGAACCCAAATTGGTGTGCCGGAAATAAGGCCTAACTGGTAAACAAAATAATAAAAGGACAGTCTGTTCCACCTGCTATTCCCTTGTGTAGCCCTTAACAGAGAGGCTTAAAGTGGAGAGGGGAATGAAACTTTTTGACCATCATCACAGATGCAGTGGACAGATTTTGGGGTGACACCAGATGTTAATACTTGTCTGGGATGTCTAACCATTATCACTGCACCAGTGAGGACCCCAGCTAAAGTGTGAGATCCTACTCTTTCGTCTTCTCCTTTGTGTGTCCCTGTCTGTCCTGTACTGTCTTCCTCCTGTCCACTCTCTCTCGGCTCTTTACCTGATCCTGAAATCAACTGCACTGCATGGCACCCGCAGCACAAGCTCTGCTTTGCCTGAGGACCAGTGAAGTGGTGGGGACCTGCCAGGCCAACCTGATGGTGTGTCTGCCTAGGCAGGTGACTTGGGGTACAGAGCAACAGCTGTTGTGATGGACCTTTCAGCCTAAAGCACCTGTCCATGACTCGCATGCCACCCTGTATCTTGAGAACATCAACAAAAGACATATTTTCCCCATCCCTGCTATCCTATCTCTTCTCTTCCTTGTGTCTGTTTTATCAAAAGCAGGAAAGTGACTCATTTCAGACTCAGAACTGAACCTTTCCCACTAAAAGGGATTGTTTGACAAATTAAGACTTTTAACAGATTTAGATTGTTTTGCATTGTCACTCAGTTTTGCTTTTTGGCTTGTTTTAATCAAAACACTTCTAACCTGTGGCATGAATTTTCTCCTGTGTTTGCCATGGTAGTGAGGGGGCTGAGGTCTCTCTATACCAAACCTTGTTTATCACTGTCCAAGAGTGCTAGCTATCTAAAGTAATACAACTATGCCTCCCTTATAACTGTTATCCCAGTGGTTAGAGTTACCTCTTCTCTGCCTGATAAGGAGAAAAGCTTTCAACAGGAGTCTCCCACCTCTCAGGAGAGCACTCTAACCATTGTGTTGTGGGCTATTCTGATGCAGGACACCTTCTTTTTCTCCTGCTGAAACTCTTCCACTGTGGAATACCACCATGGTGTGTGTTGCAAGGTGCCTAAGCTGAGTGGTTCGCAGGCAGAGGAGAGGTACCTCCTGCAACCCGGACTTTGGCATCACACTCTGAGAGGATGAGGCTTAAGGCACACTCCTTTCATTATCGCCCACTGGTGAGCTTAGGGAACTTAGCATGTTGGCTTTTGTGGATTCTGTTTTCAGGTGCCGTCTCTCCCTCTGCATTGCACGGAGAGCCTAAGCTTTGAGGATTCCTGTGATTTTTATAAATGTTGGGTGTTATAGCACTGAGTGTAGCAACACCAAAGTCCTTTTGAGGATCTGGGCCTTGCACACTGTCATCAAGTCATGCCTTGAACAGTTTCTCTTAAACAAGAGTAAGGCAAGTCTCTGGAGTCTCACTATAAGGCATGTTTCCCAATCTTTTATTCAGCACCCTACAAGGAAATTTTGTTCTGACCAGCCACTAAATCCCATTTCCTCCCTTCTCTACCCATTCAAAAAAATGCTTGATCATAACTTTCCTTAGATCCATTTAGGATCTCATGTCAATCAAAGTCTAAAATTAAAATTAGGATCTTCATATAATCCTTCTCCAAACAAGTACTCGGTCCTGAATTCCTTCTCTCCACCCTCTTTGCCCCATCCCAAACAAGAACTAGCTCCAGACTTCCTTCTGATGCCATGGAATGCTGCCAGTTTCCAGCTGTCCTCCATATTCAAAGGATTCAAAACTACAAGTTAATTTCCTTGCTTTGGTGAGTTAGGACTTGCCTACGCTGGGTTAGCCAGGAGGGCAGACCCTCTACTAGAGACAAGATTTACACTGGGGCATCACAATTTGTTCCAGAGCATCTGAGGGATTCCTAAGTGCATTAAGAAACCACAGGCAGATAAAATGAACTTCATTGAGAAGGAGTGAGAATACAGTTCTTGTCTGATACTTACAAATACCATGGAAAGTATGACACAAGACTTTTTTATGAAGTTTCAGCAATTAATTTAGCTGCTTACAAATAATAGTGGCAAACCATCTGAGTTCTAGGAATGGGGTTAGTACTTAATCTAAATTGAGTGATTTGTGGGGTTTTTTTAGTAAGGTTGATTTAGTGAGGTATCTAATATGCTCTTGCATTCGTTTTTATGGGCAGCTATTCAAGATTATGAAACTGCTCAGGCCAACAGTGAGAATGACCAACAGATTCGTGAAGGCCTAGAGAGAGCACAGAGGATGTTGAAGCAATCTCAGAAGAGAGATTATTACAAAATTTTAGGAATAAAAAGGTGAGGTGAATGTCCAGAATGTTTTTATATAGTCAGTCGCTAATCAAATAGTGTAAGATTTGCCACTTGTATTTATGCTTTCTTTGGATATGTTTTCTAGTCTCTCTCCCTCCACTTTAAAATTGTTTAGATTTTACGTGGTCATAAGGGCTTTTTTTTTTTTTTTTTTTTTTTGAGCCTCTAAGAAAATCTCCTAATAAGGAATAAAGAAGTGCTAACTGGCAATAAACAAGGATACCATCCCTCATTAGCAAAGAATTCCAAATATAATGGAGCAAAAAGGTAGGCAAGCAGTTTGGGAAACCAAAGAATGACAGAGAATTATGGAAGGGAAGGAAAAGTAAAATTCATGGCCGAGAGCACAGTAGTTTGGGACAGTTTAAGACAACTTGTTGGAAAAAAGTAAATACCTCCTTAAAACTCAGTTCTGTCATTGGCCTTATTGAAACAAACATAATGATTTTTATTTAAAAAAAACCCAACCCACAACCATCCTTTTGTGCACAATTTTTACCAATCTGATTTTGGTGACCCTGCCTCCTTTCCTCTTTCAGTTTTTTGTTTGACTCAGTCATCTCTGAATCTATTGTACACTCTTCAGGTGAAAATATTGAACTACTAACATTTTCTTCAGTACTTAATTTATTAATTGTTGTTATTACTATGAGCTTTCTGAGGAATGTAAACTGAAAAATTGGGTTTGTTTTACTTAAAATCACAACCTGTTTTCTAGAATCGGAGGGGTAGCCGTGTTAGTCTGGAATTGCAGAAGTGACAAAGAGTCCTGTGGCACCTTAAAGACTAACTAAAATTTTTTTAGAGCATGAGCTTTCGTGGGCTAATACCCACTTCGTCGGATGCCTGTTTTCTAGTACTCTTATTAGAAGAAGCCATTATTGTCTGAGAAAACTTGACTGCCAGCAGCAAAATGTTAAGTAGTGAATATTTGGTTTTCTTGGTGCCTGTTAGTCTGTTGTATCACCATATTTATAATTGTATTACAGACTCATTAATGTGGAACATGAACAGCTGGAAACTTTATAAGTAACTTAATTTCCTCCCTCTCTAGAAATGCGAGAAAACAAGAAATCATAAAAGCATATAGAAAGCTAGCATCTCAGTGGCACCCTGATAACTTCCAGAATGAAGAGGAGAAGAAGAAAGCGGAGAAAAAGTTTATTGATATAGCAGCTGCTAAAGAAGTACTTACTGACCCAGGTATTGATTAAATTTACACAGTGGTTCTTTTCAGAATAATGGATGGAACAAACACAACTGTGATGTCCATTATAACCTATTTGTGTCATATTATCTGCCATGAAATGGCAATACAAGAATATCATACTGTTTTAATGAATTCGATAAGAACTCAGAACAGATTTCAAACACACACTTGTGTGGTACATGGAAATAGGGAAGCTAGCCATTGTAAGCTACATATTATCCCCTTGTATTTTCCTCTCTCCGCTAACTAAAAATTCAAGCTCTCAAAAAATAAAACCAAAGGTATCATAAATTATGATAGATTTTTTTTTCAAGAAAGCTGAGGGAAGTTGGGTAAAATTCATTTGGTCTTGTTCCATTTTAATGATAGTTTAGCTTAGAAACTCTAAACTTCTGTTTTGCCTTCAGCAAAGACTGATAGTTTTGTCTAGTTTGGCAAGGAGGTTATTATTTACCTACAAATCACCTGCATAATACAAAATCCACCGAATTGCTAAATCCACATCACAGATTTTTCTATCTGTAAATTACAGTGTCTGCATTGGCCAAGATAGGGAAATAAAGAGGGTGAGCTACAAATGGGCTGTCAGGTCTCGGGGAGGCAGGAGTAGACTTGCTGAAACCACTGAATGGCATGAGGACTGTCATGGATCTGTTGGATTAGTCCTAAAGAGTTTACAACATTTATCTCAACTTGAAAAGGTCTATAAGGACCCCCCTGGTCATGGTGAGAAGTTCTTAAAAGGGTTAATGAAAAACGTAAGACAATGCCCAACACACCCAGGGTGATGAGAAAGTAAGGGGGAGAAAGGAAAGTCTTCTAATAGTGTAGTTGCAGTCCTGATATTTTTCATCTGAGAAGTAGTGTAGAGGCTAGCCCCATTCAGAGGCCCTGTAATCCCACCACAAATCAGTGGAACATATGGTTAGTAGCAAAAGGCAGGAAAGACCTGTTCAGAATTGCAAATGTGTTTATAATAGGAAACTAAAATTTGGTCTGTTACTGGATCATGCACAGAATAACGGGTTGATCTGAACTTTTATCCTGTCCTTTTGGCCAGGAATGACATTAAAACTTCAAAATGGTTCTTACTCACTTCTCTTTAAATTGAGTGTTAAGACATTCCTGGACTGGTGTTTTATTTTCCGTTATACATACCACACTTGTGCTATAAGGCATAAGGTCACAAGCAGAATAACTTCAGCTGTTCGTGGAATATATTAATGGACTAAAAACACGTCATAGAATACCTTAATGCTATTTTAATGACTTGAATTTAAAAACTGAATAAAAGTTATTTTTCAGAGTTCCCTTTCCGGGACTCATCTCCCTGCATGATAGTGGAGAGAATATTAAGACACAATTTGCTCCCATCAAGTTTGTATCCCAAACCAAAAATTCCTTGGCAAATGCTCTTAGAGGATTCGAACATTTAATTTTGAAAGTATCCATATTAAGAACAGGTCTCTCTTCCCCTTTCTCCCCCTAGCCCTAGGTTTGTATTTCCAGATGTTTCCTGCTTGCCTCTCCCTTTAATTAGCCCATCTCCTCAGCTGGAATAGGGCAGAGGCTAAACCAGAAGCTGCTTGTGTTCCTGTCTTCTGAAAAGCAAAACAATCCACTACCTAAAACTATGCATGAAAAGTGGTTGGAACTGTGACATGTCACTTTGTTGAAGTGATGAGACCTCCCCCACCCTCTAGAGGAACTGCTCTTCAGGTTGGGATGGAAGTGGTGTGGGAGTGGGAGAGACTATAGCAGCCAAAAATAGGAGGCAGTTTTTCACTGATAGCTGCTGTTGGCCACTGTTTAGCAGCTTTTCCCTTAGCTGAGCTGCTATCAATACCATGTTTCTCTGAAAATGCTACATCAGGAACATTAATCAGCCCCAATTTATTATCGAAACAAACTGTTTTAAAGGTAGAACAGCTTGCAATGATGCTAGTGAGGGGAGTGACATGGGGGAGAAGAGGCTATTGCTTTTTTGTCTGCTCCCCCCCCCCCCACTTAATACCTTTACTAAGATGGAGGCTGAGAAATGGAACGACAATTAAAAAACTGTTTTATTTACATACTGGTGGCTGGGTATTGATTAAACAAGTGCATCTCAGTTACAGAGTACAAATCCCAGGTGTGACCTCACCAAGAAGACCTAACCAGCCAATTGGAACACTACTTTGCAGATGTCCCAAATTTTGTCTTAATAAACTTTCCTCCCCAGTTTGTTTAGACCTGCCCTGGGAGGGCAGGAGACTTGTACTTCCAAAACAAGGCCTGGAGGGTTTTTATAAACCCTAAATCTAATTTATTGACTACAAATTGTATGGGAAACTAACACAGGTTATTGTGAAGAGGCTTTCAAAAGGCTGTCTGGAACCACAAACCAACCTTCCTGCCTACTCAAGACTCTGTGCAGGGCTAGCAGCCAATAGATGAATTTTCTAGCTAATGTTCAATTGGGTGATGTCTCAATCTAATTGGGTAGATCTTATGTGTAAGAGAATATTTTTTTCACTTTTTATGTCTTTTTGGGGGGGCGGGCGGGGAGTTGGCATGTTGCTTTTGCACACCGCATTAAAGGCTCTCAAGCCCTCTTATACTAAACTACTTGGTTAAGATTTTCAAAAGCAGCATAAAGGGTTTAAATTAGGGCTTTCAAACGATTGAAAAAATCGCAATTAATCGCAAGATTTAAAAAGTCATGATTAATCAGTTTTAATCGCACTGTTAAACAATAATACAAAAAAATTAAATTGGTATTCTAAATATTTATGGATATTTTTCTATATTGTCATATTAATTTCAGTTACAACAGAATTCAAAGGGTACAGTGCTCACTTTGTAATTTTGATTACAAATATTTGCACTGTAAAAACAAAGGAAACAGTATTTTTCAAGTCACCTCACTTTATTGTGAAAGTGAAACTTACAGATGTAGAATTATTTTTTTTATATAACTGCTAACAAAACCATGTAAAACTTTAGTGCCTACAAGTCCTCTCAGTCCTACTTCTTGTTCAGCCAATCGCTAAGTTTGTTTACATTTATGAGAGATAATGCTGCTCACGTATTATTTACAATGTCACCTGAAAGTGAGGCGTTGGCATGGCTGGCATTGGAAGGTATTTACATGTTTTTATGTCTTTGAAACCACTGCTCTAGCAGAAGCAGCCAAACTGAGAGCAGCCGTGAACCTCTGAGGTGAACAAATCTGCCCAAAAATGCAGGATCCACCAAGGCAGAGGAGGAACTTTGTCACAACTAGCAAATTAAACTGGCAGTTTCTGTGGTAATGGGATCCATAGACATGCCAGTAAATAAACCAGATTAATTATTGCATTTGTCTGGAGTTAGTTAAAACTACTTCTTATCTCTTCCTCTTGTCCTTCTGAAGGTATCAAAATACTCTTGATTGGTAGACTGTTTTTCTAATAATGTGTGAAAGTCTGTGTCCTTTTTTTACCATGTATGTATATTTTCTTAGAAATGAGAAGGAAGTTTGATGCAGGAGAAGATCCACTGGATGCAGAGAGCCAACAGGGAGGAGGAAATCCTTTCCACAGAACCTGGAACACATGGCAAGGATTCAACCCTTTCAGCTCTGGAGGACCATTTAAATTTAAATTCCACTTTAATTAGAACCAAGACTATTTTTCTGTGGCTGCCCCTGATTTACTTAACGCTTTTATTTAAAAACTCTGTCCAGGATTCAACAATTTAAATTTCATATATGTTGCCTTTAACTAAAAAGTTATTTTATTAGAAGGAAAGCTAGCTCTTTAATATTACAAAAAAATAAAAAGTGTTGCTGCAGTGTGAATTTAACAATCCTATGATGCTGAGTGGGTGGGCCAGGATTTTGTTAGCACTAATATATTTGTAGCAGTGCCTGCAGAAATCCTGATTACTACTGAGGAAGAAACAGTAAGACCTGGAAAACATATAAACACATGCTTAAATCCTATCAAAGTGAATGACATTTAAGCATATGCTTAAAGTTAAGAATGTGCTTAAATGCTTTTTGAAACCAGAGCCTAATGGAGGTGTAAAAGGTTACTATGTATGACAATCTTTATGTTCACAAATGAAAATGTGAGTTATGCAGGGTAATGATCCATCTTTCAGTATTCTTAAAAAGAAAGAGTAATGACTTGACCAACTACTGCATTGTGTTTATTTTTGTCACATTGATGCCATACACAGAGAGTGAAGAGGACACTACAGATTGGATTTAAATAATCTCTTTAAAATAAGATTGTTACTGACAGTTTGTTTGAAAATGTCTACCTACTTATATTTGATAATCTGAAATCAGTTGGAGCGATTAGTTTCTATTACAATGGCATCTGTCAAACTTGAAAGTAAAAAATTCCCTCATTTTGAACATTTTGCTTCTGAATGGTACTTAAATAGCCGGAGTTTCTTGGTTGATTTTGTATTTTACACTTTTTACACAAAACCTGCTTGAGATTTGAGAAGGGCCCTTGGCTGTGACACTTCCCCAAATATGCAGGAACTTGCATCTGATTTTAATAAATACTTTAAAATAAGGAGAAATGTGTAAAAAGTAACTTCTGCTACTGACAAATTCAGGATCCAGACAAGTTTAAAGTGACCGTGGTAGGTTATAGATCCAAAGCATAACCGAGCCTGGCATCTGTAAAGAAAAAGAGTCTGAAGCTAGGGTTGGACTTTATTAAAACTTCACTTCACTTCTCCTCGGGTGACAGGTGGAAAAAATAATGTGCATCTTGCCATGCAATTGCTCTAGAGGTCCTTGTGAAGCAGGTAGAGTATCAGTTCCTTGCTCATTTGGCCAAAATAAAGCCGGTTTTATTTTAGGCCAAAATGTGTAGACTGAGTTTTTGTAGCACAAATGGGATACAGCTGTGACTTTGATGATTAATGGGGGTGTGGCAACTGTAAACTAGAACAATCAAGAACATGACTAAGTATTCTCCAGGATCTAATTGTGAAGGTAGAAAAACAATGAATGATTAATAACTAGTTTCAATAGAGGCCACTCTTACAATGGCTGAATTCTAAATCAAGAAAATGTTAGTAAATACCATTATGATATTTCAGCTGGAAAACATCCTCGTTAAATATGAACCTTCTCTCAATCCATCCCTCCAACTCCTGTTTCGCTGACAGCATGGTGAGGAATTGATTAAGTTAACCAAAAGTATCTTTCAAGTAGCATGCTTAATTCTTCAGAGAGTAATTGTACCACTACAGAGGCAGGTGTTATCCAAGCATGTGTCCTGTTTTCCTAAATTATACCCCATACTTCAGTGTTTGAATGTAATTCTGCAGTCACGTGGTTCACTGCAATGCACTTTGACAAGTATTTAATGCCAGTGACTGGTCTGCACCTTTAAGTGTGTGTGTGGGAGCATTCTCTGGCTTGCTGGGGGTGGTGGGGAAATAGCACTTTAAGGTGGAGAGTGGGAGTGGTTCAGAAGGTGCTGCAAGAAGGGGGAGTGGGTCGGTGTGGTAATGCAGACTCATCTGCAGGGAGTGGAAGAACTGGGGAGTTGAAAAGGGGTAAGCAAGCTGGAAGCCCTTTTCCCTGGACTAGGCAGAGCAGCATGCCTCTCCCCCAAGGTGGCAAAACACTAGGTGTGTTTAGGACTTGCTGTGGGCATTGCACTACTCACTCCTCTGGGGCAGGGGGAGGACTTTTTCCCTCACCACCAGATTGGCCAAGGTGGAGTTGGGTTTTTTTGCCTTCCCCACAGCAGCTTTGTGGGGAGCAGGGTATGGTGAGTAGGGAGGGGAGTTACGCGTTGCTGTAACAACTCATTATGTAAGTGTGGGGTGGATGTCCAAGGCAGGTGCTCCACTGGAAGGGATACAGTGGCTGGATAAATGGCTTGGAAAAGGACTTAAAAAGGTGTTTATTAAAGGAGACTAATGGGGGGGGGGCAGTTGGGGCTCTTATGATTGGTATGGCAATAAGCTGACCCCCTTTCTTATAGCCCTCAGTAACCTTTGTTTGGGAGGAGGGGGACAGTAAGGTCCCAGCAATGGGTTGGCTGGGGGACCTGACTGGGAAAAAAGGGGAGCTGGTGTAAGTCCCCTGGGTGTATATTGAGTGAACGTGGCGTTATCTGCACTGTGCCAGATAGTGCCAGCCATCCAATAATAAAGTTGCTGCCTGATTTAACCCCATATCAAATGTCTCCTGTCCTTTTTTTGATATAGCAGGATGTTTTTTGCACTTAAGTTCATGATTAAACTGAAAACATTGGTCCCTACTTAGTCCAGTAAGTTTATCTTGTCAATAATATTTTGTAACACTTTGCTGCTCCCCTCCCCTCACATAAAGTGAAATGTTAATCTGTATCTGAGCTAAATTATTTCTTGTCTAGAACTTTGACTTACGTTTTTCAAATCTAATCTAATCCATTTGTCTTTCCTGTAAAAGGTAAACAGCTTTTTTTAATGCTGTTCTAAGGTACTTTGGCGGATAGGTCCATTACTGTGCGTAAACACAGCTGTTTGCCTTATGTAATGGGTAGCAATCTAAGTTACTTTTATTTCAAGGCAACATTTAAAATAATGTTGTGTTTTAATGCAGTGAGAAACCCATTTAGCTAATGTTTGGATGGATACTGGCTGATCATTCATTCCAAACCAAAAATTGACTAGAACTCATGAATGGTTTTGTCTTTCCCAGCTAACAGCAGAGACTCCTGCCAACATCTAACGTGTTAAGTTTAACTTGCCCCCAGCTAGTAGGCAGCTAGATCAGTTGCATGAGGATGTGGATCTCTTCTATTGTTTGATCTGCGGTGATAGAAAGCTGTCTTGCAGACAGGTAGTAGTATAAAGAACAGTTTGTTAAGGGCTCACAAGGCAATCCATAAGCCTGGATAACTCAACAGTGAGGCCCAGAAGGGTGGAATCTGACTGGAGGAAAGATATGAATGAAGAACATAGCAGCTGTTGGCTCCGAGAAGACCTTTGATTGGAGGAGGATGAGCAAAATTATCTGCTAAATGTACTCTTTTGGAGCTGATGGACAGTCTGAATACTTTAGGGCTGGTAAGTAATCTAGAATATCGAGGTTTCTAATGCAGTGCTTTTGTGTTCCCACATAGAGAACCTCTTCCACTTCACTGCATAAATCTTCCTAGTAGAATCCTTTCTGCTACCAGCCAAAATGTTCTGGATTTCCATGGAGTAGGTTCTGTCCACAGCTATTAGCTAGTCAGCATGTATGCTATGAGGTTCAGCAGCCTCGGGTCTGGGTATAGTAGCTGATCCTTCCTCTGCACGAGCATGTTGGACAGCACCAGATTTGAGGCTGTGTCAACATTAATCAAAGCAGAATATCAGGATCTTCTGGGCCATGCTGGGGCTATAATCAAGGCTGCATCATGGCTGAATGCCCTCAAGAGTCCTGGTATGCAATTCCTATCCAGGGAGAACACAAGAACTCTTGAGCATTTACTTTTGCAAAAGACAGAGCCCTTGATAGACCATTCATGACTGTTCTGGGTACTGGTTTTGGAGCTGATCTGCTAAGGTGTTTTGCAAGGCTCCAATCATGGAGTGACTAAAATAATTCAACCCTGGTGGAGGGAATTTGGTAGCAACTATCTGCTACCTTTAAGGTTGATGCGTGTGACATTGGGGTCTCCCACAGCTCCCCTGACTAGTTCCAACAAGCCTTCATTTATTTGCATTCCTAATCAACTGGAGCCTGAGAACAGTATGTCTAGAAGCTCACCTGACTTCTTGTGTACTATTTCTGCTAGAACAGGTCGGCAACCTTGCAGAAGTGATGTGTCCAGTCTTCATTTATTCCCTTTAATTTAAGATTTCGCGTGCCAGTAATACATTTTAAGGTTTTTAGAAGGTCACTTTCTACAAGTCTGTAATATATAACTAAACTATTGTATGTAAAATAAAGTTTTTAAAATGTTTGAGAAGCTTCATTTAAAAATAAATTTAAAATGCAGAGCTCCCTGGAGTGGTTGCCAGGACCCAGGCAGTGTGAGTGCCACTGAAAATCAGCTCACATGCCGCCTTTGGCACATGCTAAAATTTTCAGGGTATCTGCCATGCATTGGAGAAGCTCCAGGAAGGATCAAGTAGATGGCAGCCTGGGCTGGGATAGTGAAGTAACAGCCTCATCAGATAAAGATGCAGAAATCACCATAGCTAAGATGGACCTCTGTCTCCTGCAGATCATCCTGTTCAGCATAAATAACACTACCAAGTAACTCAACCAGTTGACCTCCTGAGATCTGGGTTTAGAGGCAGGAGCAATGCACGGATCTCTTCTGCTGGTTGTGCCCTCCTGGGGCCCAGAATGGCCATGATTACATAGGAGATGGGTATGGTGCTGCAGGCTATAGAGATGACTCTTTCCTCTCAAGACTTTCTGATGCCCTCTCTTATAGCAATGTCCTCTGGAAATCTAACTATATTAATAACTATAACACTAAACTGATGAGAGAGAAAAATCTGTGAAGAGATAAAAGTGCTGCAGAGGTTCCATCTCACAGCCATAGGCAATAAGCAAGAACTGTAGGCTGGTTGCAGCTGCTCCACCCTTTATGTTCTTGGCTACGGGACACAGAAGGGCATCCAGCTGCATATGGGGCCTCAACAGACAGCGCTCTTGAAAAATATTCTGATCTTGTCTGCATGGGGCAGAAGAACTTAGTTTACTAGCTCTAACTTGCTCATTTTACATATGTACCTGTGAATATGGAAGAACTAGTGGAGTTACTTCTACCCATCCGAATAAGAGGTCGCTTAGTTGAGTATATTGCATCTGATTATCTTTCCCCTATAAAACTTCAAAAGAACAAGAATATAAAGAGTGAATTAACAGTAAATTAGATGAGGGATCCTTTCATCTTGCTGGATTTGTATGCTATAAGATGATCAGTTCTCATCTGTTCTTGCATTGACATGCTGTGTTCAATGAGCCAATGCACAGCTTCACCACAGAGAGAGAAGATTAAAAGATGTACAACACGAAGTTGTTCAATTGCTAGCTGTTCACTCATTCTTAATCCATTTGTGCCTCGTAGTGGCTTTCACATGTGTGATATATCCAGTGTTGGTGGTGGATTAAACTGAAAAAGTCAGGACTAAATTATTAGTAACTTCCTGCACTCATTCTCTGAAAGAAGAATGAAAAATATGCAAATGAGTTGTTTTAAGATTTTAATGTCTTTCACTTTTTTCAGTCTTTGCAGTTTCTGCACGTCTTTCAGCTGTTTTACATGAAAGATGGCCCTCTGATCTACAAACATTTAATAGACAAAGTTTGATCCCAGTTACAGCCCCATAAATCTAATTATGTCTCTTGAAACTGATTATCAATTAAGTTTACACTATTTAAAAGATAAGAACTGACCAAAGGAAAGTAACAAGAGTTAAGTGATAGTGAAATTCAGCATATGTATTATTAATTCCACGATTTTGGGGTAGATATTTAGCTAATTATTGTCTAACTCTTGTTCAGAATCCTTTCAGCAGGCAATTTTGGATTACAAGGCTTTATTTCCTTTTTAATCCAATACAATGTGTGTGTTCGTGGAAACTCAAATACATTTATAAATCTAAATAGGTTGGTGAGTGTAGACAGCTGGAATTATCACTTAATATAGGAGGACATTCAGATGATTTTTGGTGCTAAACACTGGACCTGAAAGAAGCAAATATATTTACATGCCTTATCACGACCACTCGGCAATCTGTAAAACTGATTTTGCCAAGCCACGGTGACAGAACACTGTTCAAAGGGAACTGAAATTCATATCAGTACTTAGTATTTGTAAGGTGCTTTGAAAATAACTAACATAAATTTGAGCGTAAAATGAGCAACTTACCTTATAATAAGACAGTCTCTTCATATAAAAGTTAGTGAATGGTACAGAGAAGGTAGATGAGAAGCTTCAATACAAGAAAGGACCATTCAGTGAAATGGAAACATGGCAAATTCGAAACTGATTAAAAGGAATATTGTAACATACTGTGTAATTAGATGCTGGAACTCATTGCCCCAGAAAGTAATGGAAGTCAAGACCTTAGCAAGATTCAAAGAGGGATTGGGCACTTGCATGAATACCAAGACTAGCTAGAGTTATAATAATTAATGCTATAGGAGTACTGGAAGAGATACAAAACTGTGGGTCTTAAACCAATCTATTAGGGATTCGAATGAGATCCTTTAAGGGGCAGATTATCCCACACAGGGCTAGTGTGGGGTTTTTTGCACCTCCCTCTGAAACACATGAGGCTGTTCCAATGGCATAGTGGTTTAAAAAAAAAAAAAAAAAAAGGTGGCTAACAAACTCCATATTCCCCAGATGAAAAGTGGATAAACTCAGTTGTCTGGAGTTTACTCTTGACTCCATTAATGGGCTAGCCTCTATCAGAAACAGGTCTAGATGGAGTAAGGACCTGATGCAATATGGCAACTTCTATGTTCCTATGTATGTCAGCACCAATTGGTTCACAGCTTTGACTCAAACTGCTCATGTACTATGAAATCTGAATCAAAGGATAAAATCATAATGACAAGCCAGAAAACAAGTGAATGTTAGCATCTGTGGGTAGTTAGCAAAAAAGCAATTTCTTGCTGTAAAAGTGAGAAATATACTCCGTTTAAAAAAACAGAACTGAAAAACATTTTTCAGTTGAACTGACAATCCACATTTCAACAATGTATTCAGAGCTACTCACTGGTTTCTTTAACTCCTTTGTTAAAAAAAGCAAATAAACGCACTCATCTTCAATTTAAACTAATATGAGACGTAGAAAAGACCCAGAAACACTATATGCACATATATAGACCAGACAACAGGTGATATAAATTCTTTATTTGAGCAGCCCACTGATAGGCAACACTACTGCATCTACTCCCCAGCCTGAACCACTCTTTTATACTATCCCTTTCACACTGGGAAAGTAATGTGGACCAAGTGGTTTATTTTAATAGAGTACTGATATTTTAAGGTTGGTATGAGCTCTCCTCATTCTCTCTAAGTTCTTCTATCACAGGGGTAGCCAGGTTAGTTTGTACCCACAAAAACAGTGGGGAGTCCGGTGGCACCTTAAAGACTAACATTTATTTGGGCATAAGCTTTCATGGGTCAAAAATCGGAAGTGGGTTTTTTTTTACCCATGGAAGCTTATGCCCAAATAAATATTAAGTCTTTAAGGTGCCACGGGACTCTTGGTGGTTTAACTTCTTATATCTTACCCTAGAAGCAATCCATTATTCAGTATATAGTGCTGTGTTGCCCCCACCTCCAGGGTTTTCAAATAAAACAACCTGAAGAATCACTCCAACTTTTCCTTTTGGTTCTAGTAATTGGCATATTAATTTATTGTTTAACACAAAATAACACTAGGGAAAAGAGAAATGGTGGAGGATCATAATGAAGGTACTGTTATTTTGTTTTATTAGGCTAATTCAATGACATTTTAAATATTTTGTATAACATATACTGCCTGTTTCTTTTATCATTAAATATAAAATGATATTCTATGATGCCTGAAGTGCTGCTTTATTGAAGTCTTTGGGAAGTAGTGACTATTTATCAGAGCCCTTTATTTTACAAGCAAAATAGCATTTCAAAGTGAAGGTTTCATATTAGTGTCTTTTCTTGAAAATATGCTTCCATGAATAGAAACAGAAAAAGAAAAGTAAAACATCACCTATAAACATATGCAACACTGCATAAAAAAGGCATCTGTCCCACTAAATCTTTTAAACAGTTCCAGCAAATTATGTTTATTTTAGAAAATATTGTTTAAACACTCTCTCAAAACTGATTTGTTTTCTTAACATTTAATGTTAATCCAATTAAATGGGATGTTGAGTAGATGGTTTCACATAAAATGAACAAAAAAAAATCTATATGCAAATTTTAAACCTTTTATGGCTTTGTAAGAGAAATTTCCCAGCCAGCTAAGGAATAATGCTAACGGAGAAAAAGAATTGCTTTAAGCATGGAAGACTTTAGCTCTTCATTTAACAAAAGCTTAATAGTAGAGATTTGAAACTTGAAATTCCAAGAAAGAAATCATTGCAGAACATTAGTGCACATGAACGCAAAAGGAAAAGGAAAATCTCACGAAAAACAGCAAGTTCTTGACTAGGAAGGTGTTTCGTTTTTAAATATACAGTATCATTTGTTCTCTTATACATATTAAGTCAATAAGAGCTGTGCACATATAGTCAACAGTTGAATCTGGCCTTACGTAAGACTTCTTTTTTTTGTTGTTTGTTTTTTTTAAAAAAATGCTGATAGATTCTGTGTTTCAAGCACACTGTTCTAATCTCTGAAATTTCACCTAATTCTCTGTTGGATGCATTCTGATCTTGTTTTCAGACAGAATAATTATGGAACACAGTTACAGTATTGTGTTTCAAATATGATAAAGGAAGTGAACATATAAAAGAATAGATAGTGCTGAAATTTTAAAATCTTTTGTTACAAAGCTTGTTTTAGATTAATATGTAAAAAAATAAACAGAGGTGTGACTGGCTGTAAATTAACTTTTTTAAAACAGGTAACAGTGCATCAAGCTTGCACAATAAATTAAACATGACATCCTCCATTTTATAAACTTTGAAATTGATTTTAAATATTTTGGATTGGTTCAAAGCTCTAGATTTCAGTAATAAACTATGTTTTACAACTTCCTCTTGCAATGCTGTGAATTTTTCTTGTGAAACACAATACATCTTATGCAAGAAAAAACGGATGCATGTACATTATATTACAGAGTTTGAATATGCTCAACTTTGACTGTAGGATAATCAAAATAATGCAAACTATTTTCAAGAATCCCTTTAAATATCTGATAGTGTGTAACATTCATTGACTACAACCAGCCAACTGAAAAAAAATCCCCATACAATTGAAATTTAAAGGGTCCAATCCAGTATTCCTTATAAACTAGGAGTTTTGGGTATGGGAAGGATGCAGGACCAGGTCCTGTATATCAGCTGTCTTTGGAGGAAGGATAGGGGAGGAATCAACAAAACAGGAACACCCACCTACTTGGTAAAAACAAAACTATAAAATCTTCAAATACTGATTTACATTATCTATTCTTCCCATTCTGTTTGAATGCTTTAAGCAACATATTAGTTATAAATTGTTTGACTTCACATATTGATGAAAGTTCAAAATAGTGTCTCTGCAGTATGTACATCTTCCATTCCATCTCGCCTAGAAGATTCAGTTGTGCCACCACAGGTACTTTTTGGAAATGATGCTAAAGTTCATCATGTTTAGAAACTGTAACCAAAAAATAAAAATTATATATATATATAAGCTCATATTTAAGCAGCAGTGCTACAATACATTCTAAAATGTTAAAAAGGCTCCAATATCTTCAGGAAGCTTTTTATTTATTCCCAGGGTTCTAAAAGTCAGATCACATATTTAAAAATTCACTGCATTTTTTAGACCCTAATAACAACTGACCATAAGCATTCACAAATAATCAAAATGACTAAACTATTAACTACCTCAAGAGTATAGAGAATGACTCAAGGCACAATATATATGGATACTAGCCCTGATCTTTGCTTAAATTACTAATGAGAAATCAGATAAACATGCAGGGAAAAAAGTTTATTCTCTTACCTTTTCGAGAAGACTGAGTCAAGCTGTTCTTCCCCTTTTCAATGCGCTTTATTAGCTTTCGTATTTCAGAGTCATACTGAACCCATTCTGGGACTATCCTCAATGCAGCCTTTAGTTTGGGTTCTTTGGTTTTGGGGTTATTGCACTGCAAGTATAAAATATATTACTCTCGAAAAACCACCAACCATTATAAGTAAAGAAGTATTCTCTTCAACAGTAGTGATGGAAAAACAACAGGTCACTAAAGAGAACACTGCTAAAAACTACCTATAAAATTAAACACTGACTAGGACAACGAGTGTTTCAGTAACTATCCCTTTTGAAATCAGTGTGGACTATAAATTCACTGGGAAACAAACTATGCCAAAACAAATTTTGAAAGTTTTAAAGAAATTAAATAAAAAATTATGCAAATTGGCAAAAAAACCCCACCTATTCATATTTTTCAGTACAGCAGAACACAATAGAACTATTTACCATACTTTTCAGTCACTACTCCTTTAGCCATTCTAAACATCTGGGTAACTAACATTCTTTATATTTGATAAACAGGACCATCTGTCACTAGCCTGTAGGAATATCTTCAGTCTCCTTTTTAATCATTCATCTCTCTCAATTACCTTATGCCTAATTAGCTAGTCTGTTAGCCTTACAAATCACTTAAAGGGCAACATACATCTGGTCAACTACTTTGAAATTCATCAACAAAACAATATGAAATGGTCTATAAATCAAAATCTGATAGTTATTTAAACCATTTTTAATTGAAAGACTTTTCATTTCTATTGGGCTCCTCTGTGAAGAGATAATCAAATATTTTGTCAAGTTCCCAGTGGTACTGTAAGCTTGGCAAGCTACTTCAAGAACTGCCAAGTATTAGAAATATACTTATACACTGATTTTAGATAACCGAGATCTCTGTCTCTCTATCTAGGTCTATGAGCCTCTCTTTAGTGGAGTCTGCAAAATGACATTGATTAGCTGGGTAAAGGGATTTAGGAAGTGAAGGTAGATGGGAGTGATGATAAAAGGAAAAAGACCATATAGTCAGACTGGTAAATTAACTCAAACTGCTTTAAAAATAACTCTAATACTTCAGATATATGTGCCAGAGAAACACAAGACTTTAAAAAAAAAAAAAAAAAGTATTTCCCTGGCCACTTTGTGAACTTTGGATTGGAAAAAAATTGAAGAATACTGAACTGATACTTACATGATGCTACAAGGGAAGAAGGATCAGCAAAATAAACCCAAGCCTTTATAATAAATTAAATCAATATGAGTAAGGTAAGACAAAAAAATATCTCTCAAACAAAAACTCATCTATTCCTTCCTTAGAGGTTTTTAAGGTCAGGCTTGACAAAGCAAGCCCTGGCTAGGATGATTTAGTTGGAGATTGGTCCTGCTTTGAGCAGGGGGTTGGACTAGATGATCTCCTGAGGTTCCTTCCAACCCTGATATTCTATGAACGTCTGGACTAAGCTTAGAGTAGTATGGTATCTTTTTTACTTTCAGAGTGTTAGGGAATAAACATTTGGTCACTTCCTGTGGATTTCTATTCTCTGAAATATTATATCTGATAATTAGAGATGGTCAAATAATGGAAAATATATTCACAACTTCTGCCTCCCCCTAATTGTTTGGCAAAATTTTGTTTTGACAGAAATGTTCCAACTAATTCTGTAAGTAATCCTAGAACTGATTACAGCTGATTTCCAAGAGGTAGAAGAGCCCACCAAACAACGGCTCCTCCCAATAGCTTACTTTAATAAAAGCAAAAACGCTATGAAAGCTAAAACACATTCACAATAAACATTTGGTAACAGACACCAAATGATTTATTCTTCAGAACAACTATGGCTGGCTCTATAATCTGAGATCATGGTGGGTCCAGCCTATTAAACATATGCCGGCAGAAATAAGTTATAGGTGAGGAACATTTTTCTCTTCCTCCTTCAAGCCCTTCTCTACACACATTTTTTTATAGTACGTTGTATACATGCGCATGTGCACACCCTCCCACCCCCCAGTAAGTTAAAGTAGTACTCATATAATAAATTAAGAAATCATTTACATATCTATCAAGTTCTTTTCGTCATTTGACCTGCATTCTGCCCATCTATTCATCTCTCTAGAACTTACTCCAACATTCCAAATCCTTACACAGCTTCCAATAAGCTGCTATTATTTAAAATCAATGTTCCAGAAAAATGTTTTTTCCTTCTCTTTTCCCCAATATGGAATATCTCCCTCAAATTATGCCTAACAAGTCTCTTCTTAACTTCACAACTTATCTGTACTGCTGCAGCTGACTGAGGATTAAAGGCTCACTGCTAGTACTCCTCAAAAGGAGGCTGAGCCTTTCTCTGCTACAGAGGGAATGTAGTACTGGCACACATGGACCAACCACTCTTACCAACCCTTCAAATACCTCACCATAATTCTATTGTTTGCTTGAGGAAGGGGAAAGGAGAGGGAAAGTATATGGGACAGCAGGGAAAAGAACCTGCTATTATGCAGTACAGCCCAGCAGCCTCCAAAGCTGAACCTGCAAATTAAACAAAAAACTGGGAAAAGAGCTATTGTTGTAAGTTGCTCTAAGAGGAAAGGAAGCATATTACTGGGCTCCAGCCACTTATATAAGGGGAGTTTGTGTTCCAGAACTTTCTAGCACAGCTGCCTCCATTTCACTCAGTGGGTGATAGTAAAACGAGTAGCCATCAGAACCGAGAGTCTTGTCTATGAATACAGAGCTAAATTTCATTTCTTGTGAAAACTGAAGAAACTCTGGTTAATAAAATGACATTTTCATCAACTCTTAATTGACTTACCAAATCAATTGTTTTAGCCTTTTTCTTAGATTCATCATCACACCAGGTTTCACACCAGAGCCATTCTTGAGGGAGAGACTTAATGGCCAACTGATGAATCATATTATTGGGAAGATCCTGCACCAATTATGTAACAAATCACAAAATTAATAACCTTGAATTTGGTATGCTACCAAAACCTGAATTATAACACTACTACTTGAAGGAGACAGCAGAGAACACATATCTCTGTTTCCATTTCTGTGAAGTATTTTTACTCTCTAAGGCCAGATCTACACTGCGGGGAGGAGAGGTTGACCTAAAATACGCAACTTTAGCTGAGCGAATAGCATAGCTGAAGTTGACATATCTTATGTCGACTTACCTCGGCATCCTCATGGCGGCAAGTTGACCACTGCCGCTCCCCCGTCGACTCCGCTTCCGCCTCCCGTGGCAACGGAGTTCCTGAGTCGATGGAGAGAGTGATCGGGGATAGACTTATCACATTTAGCTGAGACGTGATAAATTGATCCCCGATAGATCGATCACTACCTGCCAAGTTGGCGGGTAATGTAAACTTGGCCTAAGTTCTCTCTCTCTGTGCTTGTCTAGTTGTTTTTCAAATTGGTTAATAACTGCTAAAGTTTTTGGAATCCAGTCCCATCTGTTAATTACAATATGAGTACAGAGATATTCCTCGTATTGCCATAAAGTGTGGTCTTCTCTTAAATTCAATTCATGTTCTGATATTTGATGCAAGTGATACTACTTCTACCTGATATTTATGGGTCTGCTTCTGCAACCTTATTCACAGTAAGTGCTACTCAATATAAAGGCTGTAGAATTAGGCCCTATGAAATTATCAAAGCCTGAAAGCTACATGAAAACTTTTTTAAGATCCATAATAGAGGCTCAACTTAAATGTATACCCCAAATTAAAAAACACAGTAAGAGGACCAAAAAAGTGCCACTGTGTCTAAACAACAAAGTAAAAAAAGCAGTGACAGACAAAAAAGGCATCCTTTAAAAAGTGGAAGTTAAATCCTAGTGAGAACAATAGAAAGGAGCATAAATTCTGGCAAATGAAGTGTAAAAATATAATTAGGAAGGCCAAAAAGAATTTGAAGAAAAGCTAGTCAAAGACTCAAAAAGTAATAGCAAAAATGTTTTAAGTACATCAGAAGCAGGACACCTGTGAAACAACCAGTGGTGCCACTGGATGATCGAAGTACTAAAGGAGCATTCAAAGGCGAAAAGGCCATTGCGAAGAAACTAAGTGAATTCTTTGCATTGGTCTTCACAGCTGAGGATGTGAGGGAGATTTCCAAATCTGAGCTATTCTTTTTAGGTGACAAATCTGAGGAACTGTCCCAGATTGAGTTAGTCTTTAAGGTACCATAGGACTCTTTGTCACTTCTGCAATTCCAGACTAACATGGCTACCCCTCTGATTCTTGAGGGAAGTGTTATGTACTCCTTCTCATAATACAAGAACTAAGGGTCACCAAATGAAATAGGTATCAGGTTTAAAACAGAAGGAAGTATTTCTTCACACAATACACAGTCAACCTGTTGAACTCTTTGCCAGAGGATGTTGTGAAGGCCAAGACTATATCAGGGTTCAAAAAAGAACTAGTTAAGTTTACGGAGGATAGGTCAATCAATGGCTATCAGCGAAGATGGGCAGGGATAGTGTCCCTAGCATCTGTTGGCCAGAAGCTGGGAATGAGCGACAGGGGATGGTTCACTTGATTACCTGTTCTGTTCATTCCTTCTGGGGTACCTGGCACTGATCACTGTGGTAAGACAGGATCCTGGGCTCGATGGACGTTTGGTCTGACCCAGTATAGCCGTTCTTATGTTCTGACAATTCGGTGGTGAATGAGCAAATAAAAATTCAGAGACCTTGGTGGGAATGTATTTTTTATCAACCTATTTGCATGTTGGTGTTACTATTGCTGGAGTCTGCCAAACAGTCTCTGCCAGATCCGAAAGCATCTCTCTGATAGGTAGCATAATTTTGGTCGGTGTTGCTGACTGTAGAATATCCAGCAACTTGTGTTCTTCTTCGAGTGCTTGCTCATGTTGATTCCAGTTAGATATGTGGGGCTGCATGCAGAGTTGTCAGAAAGTTTTTCCCCTAGGAGCACCCATCGGGTCAGCTCTGGAGTCCCCTAGAGTGGTGCCTCTATGGTGCTCAATATATGACCCTGACAACCAGGCGCCTCCTCAGTTCCTTCTTATTGCCAGTGATAGTCATTGGAACTGCGGTAGCTTGCTCTTACAAGTACTCGCCTTGTTCTCCTAGCTTTGTGTATAGTTGTTAATAGTTGCAGTTTTAATAGTGTTTGTAGTTTATTAGTTAAGCAAGTTAGTTAATGAAGGGGGTCTTCCCCCCTCACCCCATCTTTCTGTTCTCTCCTTGGGGCTCAGTGATTGCCTCGATCCCAAGGTTTCAAGCCCTGCAACTCTTGCCACAATCTCATTCCAATGGGTGACCCCCATGACTCTAGTCTTAAGTGTCTGAATGGTGCAAGATTTGCAAAGGGTTCCAGAACAGAACTAAAAAGGAGTGGGACTTTTATTTAAAACAGTTCCTTACGGAAGCATCATTGAGACCGCTGCCTCCCTTGGGGCAGCAGGACCCGGTGCTGAGTTAGTCAGTGCAGAGTGCTCCAGTCTCCATTACAGAAACAGGGCTGAGACTCAGAGCTCTCAGAGACCCTTGGCATCATCGCTCCTCGGCACCAAAGCTAGTGGAATCTACCTGGCTCGGTCTCAGTCCCCGGGGCCACAGAAGTGGCACCGGAAGCGGGACAGGAGACTATTTCCGGCACCAAGACCTGCTGCACTGGAGACCGCCACTGCGGTGTCCCGTGAGGAACAACAGACATCAAAATCTCAGGAGCTGGCACTGTTGACTTTGGCCCTGTAAAGGGGACTGTCAAGTTCGGTGCTGTTGGACACCCCGAGCCAGATGGTAGGGGTGGAACTACTATCCACCCCGGACTACTTTGAGGCTGTGAGGGACCTAATCACCATCACAGTGCCACAGTTCCTGATCCCCCGCCAAGAGAAAACCTACGGCACCATAGCATGTGGCACTGTCTGAAAACAAGCCCGCAATAATGCGTCCACCTGCATCTCCAAGGCCACCGGAGAGGAGACATCACTTGGAGTCATGGGGCCGCTCAGGCTCACAGCACCGGTTGGACTCGCGTCAATTCTCCCATTCTCAGCACCGCTCCCTGTCATGGAACTGGTCCTCGACACAGTGGAGGTTCTGCTCCCAGTTGCCCCAGCACCAGTTGTCCTGTCACCGTTCAATGTCTTCACACCATTCCTCTTCGCAGCCCTAGTCTTCGGTGCAATAAATCTGGAGATCTGGCAAATTGCTGCCCGAGGATACCAGTATGACCACTTGGGGGGCGAGGAGGAGGCCTCATACAGGAGTGGAGGTGGTACACAGGACTTATTCTACCATCCCTGATGTAGACAAGGATTCTTGTCAAAATATGGGTCCCTTTAATGATGTGGAGGGGAACCCCCCACTGATAAGGTGAACACTGATTGAATGCCTCTTTCATTCTCCTTGATGCCAGAATGAGGGGAGGCAGTAGTAAAGGGCAGAGAATCTTGTGGCTCCAGGAAGCAATGTTAATCCCGGGACTGGAGTCTTGGTACTGAGAGTCGTTTGTCACCCATAAACAGTGGGAACTACGGCTTATCTAACACTGACAAGGCCTCAGAGTAGCAAAATTTCTGCAGTACTGAGTGGGTTGGTGCCAATGTAGCAGTTGAGGTCAACAGTGCGGTTGATCTGGAACACATAGGTGCCAGGGCTGAAGGTCTCTGCTGCTGCAATTTTGCCAGTACTGATGGAGCTGAGTGAGAGAGCACCATTGGTAAGTCTGATGTAGATGTTGCCATGCTAGAAGACTGTATGTCCTGGGACTCCCTGTCCTGCAGAGATGGTACTGTAGTCTGCTGGAGTCATGCTTCTCCTAAGTGCTCTGGGATCTAACAGCCCCATCGGTACCAGAAGAAGAGTCCTTTACCTCTACGGTACCGAGTCGACAGGTTGAGGCTTCTGACCCTGCAGACTTAGTGGGAGATCCAGGCCTTTTGGGAGCTGTCTCATGGTAGTGGCAGACCAAGGTCCTCTTCTTTGGATCCTTCCTCTAAGTCAGTTTTCCCCAAGCTTTTTCCATTGTGCCCCTTGTGGTCAGGTATGTCTGCAGTCTTTAATCCTGGGCTTGGGCTTCCTTCCTAGAGGCCATGGTTTTGCCCTCTCTGGGCCCTTCTGGCCCTAGCTCTCCAGCTGGGTCACGAAGTAGTTCAGATCCCCTTCTGGAGGTTTATCACTCTCCAGTGGTAGGCCACTTCCCCCGGGGGCTATGGGTGGGACACGGAACTGCCCCCCACTCCAGGTCTGAGCCCAGGGAACCTCAGAACAGCAGTCATGTGGCGCCATATCCCTTTATCTAAACTGTTTTCAGTTCCCTGGGCCACTTCCCTGAGGTGCCAGCCCTCAGCAATGTGTCAACACTTTCTGAAGGGTTGAAGTCTTGTATTCAGTCCCAGCATCCAGCCAACCTTTTTGCTCTCCTGGTCCCTGCCAGTACTGATCTGTCCATGGTGCTGCAGTTCCCTTTGGCCAGCTGAAAGCACCAACTGGACTCCTCTGGCTCCAGCAGGTCCTTTTTATATGGCCCTCTGAGGCCCTGATTGACTGCTCCCTGTAGGCTCTCTGATTGGTTAGACCTTTTTAGCCTCCCCCTTATTGGATGCTTCCTGTGCAGTCTCTCTAGACAGCTTGGAGGACTTGTTCATTTCCTTGGACAGGTGTGGCCTGAAGCCTCCCTGAGGGGGGATCTGGGCCTAGTCCACCCATCACACAATCTCACGTGTGCTGCAGTGTGCACCAGCAATGAGAATTGGAATTTTTTGCACTAAAATGCTGACTGACAACAACAAAAATAAAAAATCAACCGTTAGAACTCTCCTTGTATTTTGGTCTGTTTGTACTGACGAGTGGTATTCTGGTATTGGATTTCATTACCAGAATACAACCCGTATTCTGCTGTAGACTGCCAAAGAGAAGTTTTACATACATTAGACTGTAGGAGAGCTATAATCTGACATTCCATTTTCCTAAAAGTTTATTTCTAAATAAATATAATAAAAATACCTAGCCCTGGAAATTCTAGCTATACTTTAGAAACCAAATCACAACTTAAAAATGTTGTAATGTGATAGCAACACAGAAGCGCATTTGCAAAACCTTTTATGGAGAGCTCCTTCTATAATAGTAAGAAAGTAATTAAGTCTACATGCAAACCACAAACAGTGAAAACATTAGAGAAAAGCAGGAATAATATTTTTAAGTAAAGAAAAACTGTTCTTTGTCTTCAGACAGACATTAAACTCTTGCATACCTGATCTAAGTTTGATAGGCTGTTTGGATCTTGACTGAGAGCCTGGTATTGGCCTCGAAGTCTGTCTCCTGCAGCAATCTTTCTGAACTTCTTAAGATTCACAACATACAAGGCACTACAAAAACAAAAATTCATTAAGATTTGCATATTTTGACGTACCTATTAGAAACAGGAAAAAACTTGATGCGGAGAAGGCAAATACTGTGTATGCATTAAAGGAACGTTATTTTAAGTAACTAGCTGAAGCCCCAACACAAGAAGTGAACTCAACATGTGCTAATCAATCTACCCCATGGATTTAGGACACATACAAAAAATAAATTTAAAAAAGAAAATATTAATCAGATTTTTATTAATCAGATTTTTTTCATGTGTTATTTAAATTATAAATTTTTCTTAAAAATAAACCTGTTTAAAATGAAATCTGAATTTAATATAAAAATGTCAAACCTAAAATTATCATCTCAACATTTAAACAAAAATAAACATACTGAATCCATAAGCCTCTATCAAAAACTTTGAGTTAAAGGCTGTTTTTCTATATAAAGAGAATACTATGGAGAAAACTAACTTTTGAAGTTAAGCTTTATAAATGTCACAGTAAGTCTTGTACCTTATTGAGGGCTTGATCCTGTGGGGGACCCAGGGCTGTGCTACTCAGAGCAAGAGACTAGCAAAGGCATCATAGGTGTTAGGATCCAGCCTCTGACACCAGGAGACACCGTCATGTATCTCATCCAACTCATCCAATGAATTCACCTGCGTGAGCTCGTTCTTCCATTTTACAGCTTCTCCCTACCTGAACTCTTATTGGTTCAGTTCTCAAATTATGAATATCTATTCTATGACTTCACCCATCATGGAAATTTACTCTCTGGCTCATGGAAAAATACTGATCTGCCAGTAACTACCACTGACTTGCTTCTGGATGGTTCTCAGCACTTCAGGTAAAGCCTTTCTCTGTCTCCTTGCATGCGTACACAGACAGAGATGCAAACAGAAACCCATTAATTTCTCAATTGCCTTCCGTTCCTTCTCTAAACAAATAAAATATTGCAGTCTAAAAGATATGTGGATTATAAAAGCAAAAGTTTTAGATTGTTGTGGGTTCATTTGTTTTCTGTAGGGGTGAGAGTTATGTAACAAGGCAGAAAGAGCAGCGTGTATAACTAGAAAGGAGCAATACTGGTGTCAAAGCAGAACAAAGAGAAGGGACAAAATTCTTCGCAATGCAGCCCTGGACATTGTTCACTTGGTACGACTAGGCTATTTTTCCAGCTGGAAGAAGAGACAGTGCTGGAAGGTTACTGGATACTATGTATGAGAAGGAAATTGAACTGTGTGCAAAAAACATTGAAGAGAAATTTGTTAATCTGAGTCTTGATATGTGGAGCAATGTAGAGAATGATCCAGTAATATGTGTTTGTGTGATAAGAGAATATGGAGTTGTCTATCTCGCAAAAACAACTGACACAGAATATTTAGAAGTACCAGCAATAGAAGTAAAAGCTATAACAAACTGTGAACAAAAATTCAAGTGTGTTGCTTTGTTACAGGCAGTGTTGCAAATGTAGCAAAGATAGGAAGAAATCTAGAGAAAGACAATGAAGAAAACCTGAAACTTATAACATATAGGTGCAGTAGTCATTTGATGAATCTTTTAGCTTAATATTTAAGTACAGCTCCGGGAATAAAGGAAAATGTTGCTGAAATTGCAAAATACTTCTGAAACAACTTCTTTGCTTTGACTTCACTAAAGAGAGCAGGAGGACAAAAACTAATTCTCTCCAAGATGTACAGTGGAATTCAATGGTTGACTGTTTTGAGCTATTTATTAAGAACTGAGCTATTTTGATAATAATTTGTGGAAAAAATTGTGACAAAACAGATGGAACTGTCACAGACTAAGTAGTCAACAGCAGACTAAAGAGAAACATAGAAGATATGCTGAATAAACTGAAACCTATTTTCATAGCTGTGTGAAACTGCAGAAAGATTGCTGCTGTATTGCTGATGTTGAAATTTGGAAAGATCTTTAAGAGACATTGAAGAAAGAAATACCCAACAACAAAGTTAAATTATAGGCAGTAAAAAAAATGGATGGAACAAACACTTACTCCACTTCATTTTCTTGCCAGTATTCTCAACCCAAAGTACCAGGATCGATGTCTAACTGCTGAAGAAGAGGCTTCTATGACATGGTATCGGGGTTCCCTCCCCACTCTGAACTCCAGGGAACAGACGTGGGGACCCACATGAAAGACCCCCTATCCTTATTTTTACCAGCTTAGGTTAAGAATTTTCCCAAGGCACAAATTCTGCCTTGTCCTCGAACAGTATTCTGCCACCACCAAGTGATTTAGACAAAGAATCAGGGAAAGGATCACTTGGAGTTCCTATTCCCCCAAAAATATTCCCCCAAGCCCTACACCCCCTTTCCTGGGAAGGCTTAAGAATAATATCCTCACCAGTTGGTACAGGTGAGCACAGACCCAAACTCTTGGATCTTGGAGCAATGGAAAAATCAATCGGGTTCTTAAAAGAATAATTTTATTTTAAAGACAAGGTAAAAGAATCACCTCTGTAAAATGAGGATGGAAGATAACTTTACAGAGTAACAAAAGATTCCAAAAACACAGAGGAACCCCTCTAGGCTTAGTTTCAAAGTAAAAAAAAAACCCAGGAATAAACCTTCCTCTAGCAAAGGGAAAAATCGCAAGTTGAAAACAAAAGGTAAGCTAATGTGCCTTGCCTTATGTAATTACTCTTTCTGCAACATTGAGATTCATTTTAGGATGGTTTACAGAAGGAGTTTCTGACCTGATGCTTCTCTGCTTCTCCAGAGAACACACAAACGTGACAGAGGATGTGGAAAAACGTAATGTACTCAATGCTTTTTTTGCTTCTGTCTTCGCAAACAAGGCCAGCTCCCAGACTACTGCGCTGGGCAGCACAATATGGGGAGGAGGTAACCAGCCCTCTGTGGAGAAAGAAGTGGTCAGGACTATTTAGAAAAGCTGGATGAGCACAAGTCCATGGGACCTGATGCACTGCATCCGAGGATGCTTAAGGAATTAGCGGATGTGACTGCAGAGCCATTGGCCATAATCTCTGAAAACTCATGGCGATCGGGGGAGGTTCCAGATGACTGGAAAAAGGCTAATGTAGTGCCCCATATTTAAACAAGGTAAGGAGGAGGATCCGGGGAATTACAGGCTAGTCAGCCTCATCTCAGTCCCTGGAAAAATCAAGGAGCAGGTCTAGGGTGACTAGATAGCAAGAGGAAAAAATTGGGAACGGAGTGGGTGGAGGGTAATAGGTGCCTATATAAGACCCCCCCGTCCCCAAATCAGGACTGTCTCTATCAAATCAGGACATCTGGTCACCCTAAGCAGGTCCTCAAAGAATCAATTCTGAAGCACTTAGAGGAGAGTGATCAGGAACAGTGAGCATGGATTCACCAAGGGGAAGTCATGCCCAACTAACCTAATTGCCTTCTATGATGAGATAACTGTCTCTGTGGATGAGGGGAAAGCAGTGGACGTGTTATTCCTTGACTTTAGCAAAGCTTTTGATATGGTCTCCCACAATATTCTTGCCAGCAAGTTAAAGTAGTATGGGCTGAATGAGTAAAGTAGTATGGACTATAAGGTGGATAGAAAGCTGATTAGATCATCAAGCTCAAGGGGTAGTGATCAATGGCTCCATGTCTAGTTGGCAGGCGGTATCAAGCGGAGTGCCCCAAAACTCGATCCTGGGGCCAGTTTGTTCGACATCTTCATTAATGATCTGGAAGATGATGTGGATTGCATCTTCAGCAAGTTTGCAGATGACACTAAATTGTGAGGTGTGGTAGATATGCTGGAGGGTAGGAATAGGATACAGAGGGACTTAGACAAATTGGAGGATTGGGCCAAAAGAAATGTGGTGCGGTTCAACAAGGACAAGTGCAGAGTCCTGCACTTGGGTTGGAAGAATCCCATGAACTGCTACAGACTAGGGACTGAGTGGCTAGGCAGCAGTTCTGCAAAAAGGACCTAGGGGTTTACAGTGGACAAAAAGCTGGCTATGAGTCAACAGTGTGCCCTTGTTGCCAAGAAGGCTAACAGCATTTTGGGCTGTATAAGTAGGAGCATTGCCAGCAGATCGAGGGACGTGATCATTCGCCTCTATTTGGCATTGGTGAGGCTTCACCTGGATTACTGTGTCCAGTTTTGGGCCCCACACTACAAGAAGGATGTGGAAAACTTGGAAAGAGCCCAGAGGAGGGCAACAAAAATGATAGGAGGCTGGAGTACATGATTTATGAGGAGCGGCTGAGGGAACTGGGATTATTTAGTCTGCAGAAGGCAAGAATGAGGTCAGATTTGATAGCTGCTTTCGACTACCTGAAAAGGGGTTCCAAATAGATCCGTCATCTATTCTAGACTGTTCTCAATGGTACCGAATGATTGAACAGGGAGTAATGGTCTCAAGTTGCCATGGGGGAGGTTCAGGTTGGATATTAGGGAAAAAAAATTCACTAGGAGGGTGGGGAAGCACTGGAATGGGTTACCTAGGGAGGTGGTGGAATCTCCTTCCTTAGAGGTTTTTAAAGTCAGGCTTGACAAAGCCCTGACTGGGATGATTTAGTTGGGGATTAGTCCTGCTTTGTGCAGGGGGTTGGACTAGATGACCTCCTAAGGTCTCTTCCAACCCTGATAGTCTATGATTCTATGACTCACCATTTTCTAACATACTAAAAATGTACAGTTAATAAGAATCTGAAAGTATTAAGAGATCTAATTGCTTAAATAAATGCATACCATTCTAAGTAACAAAAGATGTACCAAATGTAGTGTAAAGGTTCTATTTAGTTGTAAATCAAAATGTTTTAATGGTTATATCAACCAATGACAATGCACCTTTCTTTAGAAAATAACTGAAGTACAAATGGAAAAGTTTATTAAAATCGATTATTTAAATCAAAGCTTTCCATTTAAGTGATTTAAATCACGATTTAAATCAATCCACCTTTCACGGATTTTATGCTTTATGTCTGTCTCTCTCAGGATATGTAAGATTATCTGATTGTTATTGAATGCCTTCCTGACAAAAGAACATTTAAAATATTTCTACAAATAGTCCAAAATATAAATTAATGTTCCTACCTTATGTGGTATTTCCTTCTTCCAAGATGTGATGCCCAATACCCTGATTTCCAGAAACGGTACCCATCCATTTCTGTGCGACTGTCACAAAAGGGGACATATCCATAGGGAGCTCCATTTAGATCTATATCTCTAAGTTCTTTGAGGTCACTTCTCACAATCTAAACAAGAGAAAAACAGGAAACACTTATTTTTTGTAATTTAATGTTGTTTTGCCCCCTTAGATAGATATATTGCAAATGCCAACTGTAGTCCCACAGATTTTTAACAGAAATGAGTCTAGAGTACATACAATAGTCTGTTAGAACATGTTTATCTAGTTCAGGGGTCGGTAACCTTTGAGAAGTGGTGTGCTGAGTCTTCATTTATTCACTCTAATTTAAGGTTCTGCGTGCCAGTAATACATTCTAATGTTTTTAGAAGGTCTCTTTTTATAAGACTAATATATAACTAAACTATTCCGGTATGTAAAATAAATAAGGTTTTTAAAATGTTCAAGAAGCTTCATTTAAAATTAACTAAAAATGCAAAGCCTCCCAGACCAGTGGCTAGGAATGGGGCAGTGCAAGTGCCACTGAAAATCAGCTTGCGTGCCGCCATTGGCATGCATGCCATTGGCTGCCAACCCCTGATCTAGTTATTGCTTGGGCAAAATGCCTGCTTTTTTTTTTATGGTAAGGTCAGCCTCTGCAGCACACCTCTGTGGCCTGCCTCCCAGCTGGGTCTGATAACTGACCTCAACCACCTGATCCCCAGTCAACCAGAATCAGCTGAAGGTGGTTGGGGAAGATGATTGATCACAGGTGAGGATGAACCCTACCGTTCTTAAAGGGCCAACCAGCGTGGGATAGGATATTATGTAAGGCTTCAGTTGATCAGATTTAGGCTTGGAAAGATTAGATTTTTATTGGTAAATGTCAGTAAACATCAATTTCATCATACACATACAAACTAATGAAAACATATTTCCATCAATAATAACAGAAACTTTCAGATAGTCAAAATAAGAAAAATCCTACTTGAGAATTAAAGTTTGATTTAAAGCTATTTACTTTATATATTTTGACCTGTGATAGACAATGTGTTTAAATAGCTGTAAAAAATTTAACTTTTTGAACCTGTGTCTACGGTCATTAAATAACTGTGTGATGCACCCTACTAATTTCCTGCAACTTCAAAATTTTAAATCAACATAATTTAAAATATGCTTAAACCCCAAATTTTGCATAACAGTGAAAATTTCAATGGATACAAATATGCAAAAAGTCTTTAAAACAAAAATATATAGGTGCCAAAATTATAAAAATTGATTTCTGCCAAGCCTAATCATATTTAATATCTAAGAAATAATAAGTAGAAAACATCATCTTCGATTTATAGACCAACATTTTTGGGTGCCCAGCCTGATCCACCTCAAAGAGGCATGATTTCCAAAAAGTGGCCAACACCTCCCTTCTGAAAATCAGGGCCTGTTAGGTATGTCATTTTGGCCACCCAAAAATTATGGCACCCAAATCATTAGTCACCTTTGCAAATCTAGGCCATATAATATCTTTACCTTCCAGAAAGGTTCTGAAGATGCTTTACAAACAGTATCTATTCAGCACCAAAACACTTACAAAAAGTATCCTGGGATTTTTAATGGCCACACAATCAAAACTTCAGCCTCACATCCATTTAAGACAGCACAATGGCTCCAAGTCTACAGTGTGAAGGTATTACTTCATTAATGAGTAAAAAGGGCTGAATACTGAATTTTGGACTCCACATCATGCAGCACCTTCAGTGATGCTTAGTGATGACCAATCCAGTTACTAAGACCTGATGAGATCAATATCTGAGACAGGATATCTACAGAGATGACAAGGGTTGACATGAACCAATATGAAACCCTGCTTTCAGATGTATTTTTCTAAAATTGTTTCTTACCTGGTCGGCATCAACAAATATTATTTTGTCCACAGCCAATGGAAAAAGAACATCCAGAAAAAGAATTTTGTAACCCCAGATAATTCTTTGCTTTTCAGTCTGTTGATGAAGCCATCGGGGCCACTTATACTGTACTAGTTCATACTGGAATCCATATTCTTTGGCCATGTGAGGAATAATCTCCTAAAAATGGAAAAAGAAAAACCAAACCTTTATGCAGTGCAATATACACAGAGGTTAAGTGACTTGTGCTAGGTCATACAGTAAAGCTGGCATTGTTTATACCCAAACCCATAACTCCTAAGTTAGCCAATGGATAATGTTCTCTTAATTATAACCATTCTTGTTGTCTCTAGCATATACATTCCCTTTTTTTAATACCCCCAAGTGACTTTTTTACTTTTTCAGGTCAGGACATACTGATTAAGACCACAGTTATGCACAGAAATGTTTTATAAATGAAGTGTGATGCAAAATGAAACTAACTACAATGACAAGATCCTTTCAGTTCAGACTTGCAGCTGGCTCTAAACGTGAAACACTTCTGTACAGGAACATGAGGCTGTTTTTCTTGATGGCACTGTGCTTCTCATATTGCAAGTAGGCGATAAAAAAACCTGTCACCAGCTTAAGAAGAGCCCAGGCCATATAGTGGATTACTAATTTTGACAAATAAGGAACATACATCTCTTTAGTTCCATAAGTAAGTGACAAATAAACACTTAGCAGAAAGGGAAGGAAATTGAGGAAATAATTAATGAGTTCCAAACATGCTGGCTTGTCTCCTTTTAGAAACAGGCATGGTCCCCAACTGTTGTTATTCTGTAGATGTTCTATTTCCCTATTACTTAAAAAAAAGTGGTACAGTTGGTGTACTTAAAGTGTTTCTGCTGCTCTGACAATTTCCATAATTCAGGTGGCATTCCCAATTATATGTATTTTTCGCAAGCTGATATGTCAGAAAACAAAAAAATCTTTTAAAATGTACCCATTCTACCTTGGTTTCAGAAGAAAACAAAGATCTTAGATAATGGCTGTTTATGGACATATTCATATCAAAGTTTTTAATGTAGTTATTTTAATTAATTTGGCGATTTTTACAATCCATTTTAATGATTAAAATATGAAATTCAGTATAAGCAACAATGCATTGTTATTCATTTTACTTCTCTGTTATTCACAATACAAACACAATGAAAGAGGGACATTACACTTACCTTAAATGTAGGAGAAAGATAATTTTTCAGAAACCAAAATTTTACAGGTGTCTTGGTATGACGCAGAACAGAAAGCATCATAATTCTGTGGAAAGAAAAGTCTATAATAAACAAATTAATATATTCATGAAATTACATTTCAACCGTAACATCAAAAGGGATTTTATAGTTTTAAGACCCATTATATATTGGAAATAAAAACTTGCAGCAAACCTGATTCTATTTATGATTCTTGCTAACACAGTTTAAGCAAGGTTTGACTTCCATGATCATAAACTGCATTCTGGCATAGATTTTTCTACACCCCTTTTAGACAACTAAGTCTATACCACACTAGCCAAACTGTATTTAAACCACAGAAGGAACAGTGTTTAAATAAACATGGGTTTACTAACAGGTTCTACCCTAAGGTACATGCCTATGTGATTGAAATGGAGCTGCTCTGTAATAATTCATAAATACTGCATGTTAACTTGGTTATTGGGATGTTTACTGTATGATTGCATTGGTTTAGTTTAATAGAGACTGTAAGAAAAAACAAGCAGGAAGGAGACATAATGGCTCAGGATAAGCCACCCTTCACCAAACACTGACAGTGTAAAGGACAGTACCAGGACAGAAAAAGGCCTAGCAAAGCAGAAAATCAGAAGAACGGTGGCAGGTTTAAAAGTAACATTCTCAAGAGAGACAGAAGAGTTGCTTGGGGAAACACAGCTGAGGTATATGGCAGCCTGCCAGAGGAGTCTGAAGAAGTTAGTCCTGCCTTGGTTACTATCATGGAATGGTAAACCTCTAGGTCAGAAAGACATGGGTATAAAGAATTTTCTCTAAATGCTTTGTTCCTCCTGAAAAATAAATAATTGTATTTTAAGAAGGCTGTTTGGAATCATTGTAGTTCACTGGGTACAGATTTCTGGAAGGAAGAACTGCAGGTGCCCAAGCTCAGTCAAACCTGCTAGGTAAGAACAGTTGATCCACAAAATACTGCAGCCCTGGGACTAGTCTAGAGGCTTGTGTCCACTTCTTATTTCACTACAACTTATGTTGCTCGGGGATGTGAATAAGCCACTCTCCTGAACAACCTAAGTTATACCAACCTAACTGCAGGTGTGAATGAAGCTATGTCGGCAGGAAAGCTTCTCCCACTGACACAGCTACTGCCTCTTGCACAGATGGTTTTATTATGTTGACAGGAGAGCTCTCTCCTGTCAGCACAAGCATCTTCACCATCAGACACACTACAGCAGTGCAATTGCATTGGTGTAGCTGTGCTGCTGTATCGCTTCTAGTGTAGACTATCCCTAGGAGAGGGAGAATTACAGAATTCCATTCTGAAGGGATTAAGAATAGCAGCCATGTTAGTCTGTATCCGTAAAAAAAAATGAGGAATACTTGTAGCACCTTAGAGACTAACCAGTTTATTTCAGCATAAGCTTTCGTAGGCTATAGCCCACTTCATTGGATGCATAGAATGCACTCAGAGAGAGGATAGAGCAGGGGTCTCAAACTCAAATGACCATGAGGGCCGCATGAGGACTAGTGCATTGGCCCGAGGGCCGCATCATTGACACACCCCGTCGCTGTTTCCGGCCCCACCCCCACCATGAGGCCTCGCCTCTTCCCACCCCTTCCCTGCCCCTTTCCAACCCCTTCTTTGAAATCCCCACCCCAACGCTGCCCCCTCCCTGCCACCCGGGGTGCAGGAGGTGTGCAGGATGTGGCAGGGGACAGGGAGCTGGTGTGTGGGGTGTAAGAGCGGTAAGAGATGCGGCAGCAGGTCGGGATGCAGCAGGTGGCTCAGGGCAGGTAGTGCAGGAGGAGTGCAGGGTGTAGGGAAATGCAAACAGGTTTCTACCCAGTAGAAACACAGTAGAGACAGGAGTGGACCTATGCAAAGGACCCGAAGGGGGCGGGAGCTGCCTTATTTCTTCCAGCACAACGGTTCTCAAACTTTTTCTATTGGCTTTTGAACACCAAACCTCTGAGAACAACCCCCCTTAGAAATTAAAAACACATTTTGATATTTAACACTATGTTAAATACTAAGAGTAAACCCTACTGCTTAAAATGAATTTACCTTTGTTGCATCTTCTCTGTTTGAAAAAAAAAATGTTTTAATTTTTATGCTGGGGTCGGGCTGGCATCCTGGCTTGGGGTTGGGGTGGCACGGGGCCTGGGGCTGGGGGCCAGCGGCGGCAGCTGGCAGCCCAGCACAAGGCTCAGGGCCCGGGCCTGGAGTGGGTGCTGGACCGTAGTGTGTGGTGGAGGAATGATCTGATCCGGAGCCCACATGCTGCTTTGGGTCCGTTCCAGCTGGCTGCCTCCTCCTCTTGCTGTGGCGACAGCAGCAGACGGCCTCCATTATGGAGGGCCAGGAGTGAGAGAGGCACTAGAACAGGTAAGCCTGGGGCGGGGAGCTTGGCAGGCCTCACAGAAGAGCCCTGCGGACCGCATGTGGGCCGCGGGTTTAAGACCCCTGGGATAGAGGTACAGTTACTCTTGTAACAGCATGCAAAATGGCAATAATCTTGGTCAACTATTTCAAAAAATCTGTGAACAAAAGCTGACTAAGCAGTCTGACAATACACTATAATGATTCCCTTAAAACAATGATGATTTATCAAATCATTAACCTGTGGATACAGGAGTATTAGTATATATAGGGAATGGGCCATCACAGGATAGTATGTATATTTTGGGCCAAATTCAGTCATTATTGAAACAAAGGTGACTCCAATGAAGTTGTGGAGTTACAAGTGCATGTACTAGGGCTGATTTTGGCCTTTTGGTGTTCATATTTATCACACACATTGATGTATGGCATTAAAAATGGATTTTCTTTAAAAGAGAAAGATATGATATTCCTGAACACACATATATTAGATCAATTTGATCTCTAGTATAATTCAATAGCTGAACCAAAAATAAATCTGATCCTTCCTGTGTACACTTTTTCTATGCCATGTTATTATTGCTACTGTTTTCTGAAAAAGAATATTAATACTTCCTAAAAACTGTTTAACTTTTTGATGAACTTTTAGAGTAATCCCATTAAATTCCTAAATTTTCCTTTTTGCTTAAATTACCTTAAAAAGCGTTCATAGAGATGGCCTGAAGCAACTGAAAAAATGTTTAGAACATCATTTTTCTTTTCTTTTTCTTCTGTTTGAAGATCTGAAAAACTTCAAAATAAATATCTGTTACAGGCTCTGTACCTAGGGAGAAGGGGACAGACTATAAGCCACTCAAAAAACTACATTAATAGCAGGGTTATATATTGACAGAATCATAAGTGATGGTTTCTATACAAGCTGAACTCTGTCCCTATCTTTTGCATATGCATTACAATACCATCTTTAAAATTAGGTGACCACATACTATTTTTCCAAAAGGCCCAGTGAATTTTCTATTCAGTGCAAACAGTGAGTGTGACTGAGTAATATTTGTTTTTATAATCATTGTTCAGTGAGTGGACCATAGCCTCATTCACTAACCTTCATTCATCCAGTCTCCTGAAAGCTTAAATGTGCTCTCCGTTAAACCTTATAAAATTTGCATGTATTGCCAAATTACAAGTGAAAATTTCAAACAGAACATTGCCAAGGATAAGATACAAATTTACAGGACCCCTGTCTTATTCTCTATCCACTATTATATCTACCATGCACCATATACTTGCACTCTGAATTATGAAGACAGGAGTGGGGATGTCCTATAGAAAGTATAGGCTATGATCATATAATTAGTATTATAAGTGATGCTAACAAAAGGGTAAAATTAAGGTTCAGAGATTCACAGAGTTTAAGACCAGAAGGGACCAACAGGTCGAGTCTGACCTCCTACATATTACAGGCTGTTACATTTCACCCACTTGCCCACATAATAAGTCTAATAACTTATGTCTGACTAAAATATATCTTCCAGAAAGGCATCTAGTTTTGATTTGAAGACATTAAGAGATGGAGAATCCACCACTTCCCTTCGTAATTTGTTCCAGGGGTTAATTACTGTCAAAAATTTCAAATATGAATTTGTCTGGCTTCAGCTTCCAGCCATTGGTTCTTGTTGTAGCTTTCTTCATTTGATTAAAGAGCTCTTTAGTATTTTCTACATATGAAGATACTTATACACTGTAATCAAATCATCTTTCAATCTTCTTTTTGATAAGATAAGCAGGCTGAACTCTAAATATCTCACTAAACGGCATTTTCCCCACAATTTGAACAATTTTTGTGGTTCTTTACTGCACAGTCTCCAATTTGTGCCGTCTAGATGAAAATCTCTAAATAGAACTAAAAAAGAAAAAAAAAAACAGTTATGGAAAAATTCTGTAGAATTTCTATCCACAATGACCTTTCATCTAAGGAATACGGCAAGGGAAATACCCTTGAAAATCTCCCTCAGATTTCTGCTGGGAGGAACTTAATCCAATTAACACAACAGAAGGACACCTCAATTCCAATTCCCAGTTCCATCCCAGGCTGGAGCAGCTATTATATGGAAATTCCCTCTGAGACCCCTGTGACGTTATATGAATGAAATATGACTATATAAATAATTGTTGACACCACTGTTACATAACTGCAACAAAAGTATGTCATGTAAGCTGTCAATGGAAAAGTTATGACTATCCTATTTGTATACATGTACCATTTTCATATGAAGTTATGAACATTGACTATATATCCGTGTTTCATATGTGTTTACTCCTGTGTAACTTCCGCCAGGTAGTTTACATCTGATCTAGTCAGCACACTGAGAATGAACTATTCAAGTTGATAGCCCGTTAATGAACACAAAGAGCCCTGGAAGAAGCTTATCTCCACCTGATGGACATTCCTGTGGTCGTTTTAGCCAAAATAATGGATTCTGGCCCCAGCTATGACACATCAAAGCATTCAAGGGCATGTGACCAGCTCATGTAACACTGGACTCCATCTTGTGCCTATACTTTTCTATAAACTGTGCTGGAGGCTTTGCCTGGTACAATGGGTTTCCCTCCACATAAGAGAAGCTATGGATACATTTCCATTTTGCCTCTTTCCTACTCTGATCTCTGGACTATGGACTTAAACTAACAGGAGCATTACAACCAATTTATCGAGCACCTTCTAATCTTTTGGATGTTACCAGAGACATTTTAAGTCTGCAGTTTATCTCATCATTGCCTCAAAATTGCAATTGTTGTATGTACTTGATTCCGTTGACCATTTTAACTGCCCTCTTTCTTTATCTTATAAATAAATCTTTAGATATTAAAAAAAATGGCAAAAGTATTATTATTCTGTAAGATCTGAGTCATACTGACCTGGATTTTTGGCTGGTCCTTTGGGATCAGGAGAACCCTTTGATTGATTAAGCTGGTTTTAAATAACCACTCATCATTAAGTCTAGTGTCTGGGTGTCGAAACAAGGTTTGAGATACCTAAGGAGATTGCATATCTGACTCCTTGTTAGCTGTGAGACAGAAGTTTACTTCTGTCGCTGGTATGGTATAACTTATGGAACAGTAACCATTGGTTTGGGGGTATCTGGCCCATTTCTCAGCAGTTTGTCCAGAATCGGGTATTCTCATTTGTGACCCCCCAGAGACCAGAGCTGGAGCATGTTGTCACTCTGTGGTGCATGCAGAGTCTGGTTAGCACAATGAGTTGTGAGGGGATAGAGCATGCCCAAGGCAGATGGAATCTTCATAGATTTTAGAGGTCAGGCAAACCCCTACTGAGCATATGCAAAATATAATTTTTCAAAGGCTTATAGATTGGCTAAATTTAGGTTGATTTTCATGAGGATTTCAAAAGGCTTCTGATATGAAGGCCACCCTTTGCCAAACTAAGTCCGTACTGTAAAGCATACGGGTGCTAACAAATATCAAAGAAAAGGTCGATACAATTTTCTTCCCTTGCCCCATTCTCAGAAATGGCAGAACACAGCATGGAAAATTTCAGCCCAAACAGCTAAAGGTTAACCAAGTTATAAGCAGAAAACAGGCTCTTAATTCGACCTGCGCCCTGGCTGAATGAGCCACGATCGCCAGGGCTGGACATTTGGCAAGCTCATAGAACGTGCAAATGCAGTCTGCAATCCATGATGATATATGCTGAGCCGAGACCAGAAGCCCTTTCACTCTGTCAGCTATGGCGACAAACAGGTGTGCTGACTTACAGAAGGCTTAGTCCGCTCCAAACAGAACACCAGGACCCAACGGACGTCCAGAGTGTGCAGGCTACAGTGACTTCCTTTTGTCAGAGGTTTCTGGAAGCTGATTCCAGCATCGTCTGCGGAGCACGCCACAGGCCCAGGGGTTTAAGGCTTGTGCCACATGCCACAAGCCTATGCCAATTAGTGGCGCCCCCCCCATGACTTGTGTTTCTGTTGTTTGTGGGAATCGCACCAGACTGAGTGCTGCAAGATCTGCAAGGCGTTTAAACCCAGGACTAAGAAGGAGAGGGACTTTCGCTTCAAGCAGCTGCTCATGGAGGCCACACTGCAACCATCAGCCTCGGACTGCTCAGCTTCGGCACCGGCATCCTCAGTGCGTAGCGCCCTAGCGTCAGTCCGGAACCTGGCACCGGTTGGCACCTGCTGAATCAGCAGGACAGGCCCCGACACCACTCAACTTCTCTGGCGCAGGCGAAGGGGCAGCCAAAAGGCGAGAGGGGGCGTCCTCCACATAAGAAAGTGGCGCCTTCCACAAGGCCGGGCACTCAGGGGGGCAGTGTGGCCCCAGGACATGCACCAGTAGCTCTGGCGCCGCAAGGCCCATTGAGCCCTGAGCTGAGTGGATTGAGTACTGATGAAGTGCTGGAGATCTTGGAGCAGCCCTCAATGCCAGACACCTTTAAGGTGGCAAAGGACCTCATTGAGTTGTCTGTTGCAAGCCCCCTCCCAGACAGGGAGACAAGTGACAACTAAGCAGTGCTAACTACTGATAACTGCTGATAACTACTACAACTGTGCTAAGGAATCACTAGCAAGCCAGAGAGAGAGTTGTTCCAATACCGTCATGGACGGTAAGAAGGAAATGAAGGGGGTTGCGTTGGCAGGGGTATATGTGCAAAGGCATGGTGGCGCCACTCTAAGAGGCTCCCCTGCCGACCCAACAGGAGCCACTAAAGGAAAACGTTTCTGATGTCCATGTATGCGGCGCGCGCACACTTAATGTGGAATGGACATGAACAATCACTCAAAGAAGAAACAGAAAATACTTGGAATAAAATCCCTTCCCCTCTGTGCTGGACTGGAACTGATTCTACAGCCTCTATGCTTAGAAGAGAGGTAGTCTCCTGTCTCGGAAAATGTTTGTGCGAAGAGTCCCCGAGGAGGGAAGGGGACAGGAGTAGGATGAGGGGATGGAGGTGAAATGGATGGAGTAGCTTGATGTTATAATCTTCAAAACCCATTTGTTGGATGTACTTTGTTCCCATGAGACTCAAAAATGGAAGAGATTGTCTCCAGAGGGAGGGAGGTGGGTAGTGTGCTGCAGCTGCAGATTCCCAAGGTGCGGATGTTCTGAGCCTTTGACCACACCATCAAAATTGACATTTAGATGAGTAGCGGGGCTGGATGGTGGCAATGGTTGCAACTGCAGGCCTTTTTTTTTTGATCTCTCAGTCTCTTAGGTGGTTTGGCCAATCTATGAATGCTGGAGAACTGGAACAGATGGGATCTCTGTGTTGGGATCTACTAAATTTTTTATTTGCAGGTGTACATATACTGAGAGATCTGAGTGTGGCCCTCAAATCCTATACAGTGTGCATGGATTAATCATTGGACTCACTGAAAAGTTTGTCTATCAAAAGCAGGTCTTCTACGGTATTTTGGACCTTCCTAGAAAATCTCAACTGCTTCAGCCAAGATGTTCGATGAATGACAGCAGAAGAGACGGAAGAAGCTTCAGTGTTAGCTACATCTAGGGAAGCTCCCAACCAGGTGCTTGCTAAGAGCTGACTCAGTTATGATCTCAGCCTGGAACTATTCCAAATGTTCTGGGGGAAGATGATTAATAAAAGTGTTGAATTTATTGTAGCTGGTGTGCCATTCTTTGCCATCAGAGCTGATAATTCGCTATTCTAAACTGGAGGGTTAGGGAAGAATAGTTTTTACAGCCAGCAAGGGTGAGGGGCTTCTGGTCTTTATCATACAAGTTCTTATGCTGTCAGTATTGCTACTCTGCTTACTAACAGCCTCCACAACTAAACAGTTGAGAGGAGGGTGTGAAATTAAAAACTTGTATTTTTTTCTGGAACACAGTACTTTTTATTTGCTTGCGTACATTATAATTATATTTGTCAGGCTCCAGCTAGTTTTGGCAGGACCCAATGGAGCCTCAATTACTTGTAAAGCTACAAAACCAGAGGGTGTCCTGTGGGAGGATGTCCAAGAGCTTAAGTTGAGACACTTAAATCCTCTCCAGTGGTATCTGAAGCGAGTCAACAATCTGGTCTATCAGTTCCTGAAACTGTTTAAAATCATCAGTGTAAGAGGGCAGAGAAGGTAGCACAGCCTTATTTGGTGGAGATATTAGTTTGTGGTATCACCTCCTTGTTCATTTTAGTCCTTGTCTACTCCTCTTTTGGTTGGGGCTCTTGAGGAGGGAGAGCTGGAGCAGAAGACTGCCTTTCATGATGATCCCCAAGGAACAGTTAGGAGCCCTAGACTTTTGCTGATGACAGACTACTACCAGTAACAATACAGTCATTGTGGGGAACCATAAGGTGTGGGGCAGGGAGGACTCCAGTGCCGCTCATACCAGTGAAAAGGGGCTAAAGATTGTCTTGCCTTTGGGACTTCTTTCTCAGTTAAGATGTCTGGAAAAATGTCTCTATGGCAGTATTTAGGGAATCCCTGCAAAGAGATCTAGGAATCTGAAGAAGAGTCTTCAGCATAGTCTAGAGAAGGAGCAGACATTGAAGGCAAGAATGGTTGTCCATATGGCATTGATGGTATCAGAGGAAAGTAAGGTCTCTGAGACCACTCAGCTCTCAGCACCAACAATTGTTTGATAACCATTAAAAAAAAGAAACTATGACACCTCAGACACTGACAAGTCCTTGGAGAATCTATGCTCCTGTGGTACCAGGTAAATCTCCACCAGGATTGGATGAGGCTCCAGATTAATTGGTGTCACTACTGAGGATATTGACAATAGTATCTTGTGCAGTCAGTGGTCCCGATACTGAGGATGATGACTTCAGAAATACCAATGTTGCAGCCTGGGTCTGCACAGGTGGTAACGAAAGCTACAGATTTTCTAGAGTGTTTAGAGTTTTTGCCAGAGCAGTCATGCTTGGAGGGTACCACAGACAACTTCGGTACTGAGGTTTGCATGGTATCGCAGGTCCTTTGAGGACTTCAAGATTTTGGAGAGCTCTTGGTACCAGAGAGAGCTTCCTGGAACTGGAAGTCTCCAAATGGTCATTCTTAATGGTGACCAAACTTTTTCGGAATTAGGCTTTCTATAAAGGAGATCCAAAGCTCCCTCCCCATGGGTTCTCTACTGGTACCTCTGTGTCCTTATCCCACAAAGATGGAAGTTGAAAGGGCACTGTGCTCACTTGGAGGCCAATGTTCCAGGTCTGTCTGTGGGCTGTATCTGGGCCTGGATCTTAGGCTGGTCAGAGGGATGTTCCACCATGAGGAATTTAATCTCTTGCTTTTTTTCAAAATCTGTTTTTAAAAGCTGAGTAGATCTTGCACTAGGCTGGAATGTGGATGTTTCTCAGACAGTGGATACACCAGGAATGTCTGTCGCTCACTGGTATAGATTCTCAGCAGGTAAGGCAGCACTCTTATCATAGGGATTCTGGCATGTCAGATTGATGACAACCCCCAAGGCAAACCCCTCAGAAAGGGGAGCTAATGGGAAAAGGAAATATAAATCAGAAAACCTTCCATTAACTAAAGAAGTATGAGTATCAAAAGAACTAAATAAACTGAACTGGAACTAAGAATTTGAGGCTAAGCTAGAGCAAAGCTGAAATGGGAGTGCTAGATGCTCTACCTCAGGCTGTCGAGCAGTTGAGAAGAAATCAGGTGAGGTTCACCTGCACAACTCTATATATCCTTGGTACAGGGCATGAGGCTATCTAGAGCACATGCATGGGGTGAACAGGCACTCCTACTAAAAATCTCTGATTAAAAGGTACAAGAGGCATATGTGCACCTGCAGTGGAGCACCCATAGGAACACTACTCAAAGAAGAAATATGAGTTACGTACACCCTTGTTTTTGGACTTTGCTCCATATCTTCCTAGCGATTCCCACTTTCAGTTTGAGAAATGCATATATAATATTGAAAAATAATACACTGATACTCAGAGTAGATTAATACAATCACAATCGTATGTAAAACCTCGAAAATGTATTTAAAAATATCTAAAATATATGCTCTAGGAATTATTTCGAGGAAGTCCTATGGCTTGTATTATACAAGAGGTTAGACTAGATGATCACAATGGCCCCTTTTGGCCTATGAATCACTATATAATTGTAAAACAAATCCAAATTATTTAAATTCAAGCTTTACTATACATTAGAATGAAAAAAAATGTAGAAACACTCAGTTTTCATAAACTTTGTCTGCAAACAGACATATTATTGCCATATCATAGTCTGCTTTAGGCGTTCAATTTGATACGCGAGTACTGTATTAAGAGCTGATTTTTTTTATTTCTTTTCCCTAACCCTCTGATTCTCATAATAAGATTAGGTCTATGCCATAAGAACACATATAGAATGCACACTGGTGGAGCAAGTTGGCTGGAGCATCTGGCAAAGGGTATGTAGGGATGAACAGGGAAAGAAAATAACTAACAAAATATTTACCCAATATCACCAAGAATATTTGTTTCTATGCTCGTCTCTCTTGTCTATTTGAATTATAAACTCTTTGGGGTAAGGCCTGTCTTTTCTTATGCATTTGTACAGTCCTTGCCACATTTTGGGAGCTACTGCGCTATAAATAATAAAATTATTATTATTATAATCATGCTGTATTGGCATGATTCAAGTGAAAACAAAACATCAGTTACCTTGTAATGGATTCCCATGCTCCTTTTTCTTCTGTAACCCCAACACTAAGGAGGAGATCTTCATCAATTTTATCAGGTTTTTTCTGTACCTAGTCATTAAAAGAAGTAATTCATGTAATTTGGGAGGTTAGTTATTAAATACCATAGCTGTAATATGGACCTATTGGCCAGATGAATTAGTGTCCTAATTTTCTAATTCAACAAGTTAATGCTTTAACTGTTTGAAATTACACTGTAACAACACCATTTTATACCATTCAAAAGTAAGTACACCTCTACCCCGATATAACGCAGTCCGATATAAGGCGAATTCTGATATAATGTGATAAAGAGCGCTCTGGGGGGCATGGTTGCATACTCCTCTACCTCAATATAATGTGGTTTCACCTATACCATGATATGATTTTTGGGCTCCTGAGGACTGCGTTATATTGAGGTAAAAGTGTATTTTGTACACAGTGTAGACTTAATCAGTCCTGTCCACCTGGTCTTGAAAAAAATTTCCATACTAGCATATATTCTACAATGTTATCTATACACATTTCTCAGATTCAGTCCTCTTCCTTTCTTAGATATGTGACTCATCCTTTCCATGTACTTTGTAAAATTTGCTCCAGGCATGCCAGAAAGTATTAACTGATTATGCAAGATCATATAGGGATTCACATCCTCAAATCAAAGAGCAGGCTGAAGCACTCTGTATTTGTATATGTAAAGAATAACTAATAATACACACAAAACTAGTGCTGCCTCCTTCCCATCTTTGCTCATAAAAGCTATACTACCAGTATGTGACACAGACCATAGTCAGGGGAAATATGCTGTTGCACTGCCGTTGGAGCAGCTCACAAGGGAGATTGTGATTCAGTGAATTACAACCTCCCTCCTTGTTTCCCCCTGCTTTGGAGAAGGAGAAAACCATGATGGATTCGTATCTGTCAGTGTATGCTCCTCAACACACCTGATATCCCCTCTATTCTCTTGTGCCAAAGTCCAAGATGGGCCATGCTCGGGCCCCAGCCCAGTAGCTTCAGTTGAATTTGCTAGATGACCTGACTCTCTGAACTACAGGCATAACATATCTGCAACCCCCCATACATTTTCAAACACTTTAACTGTCCGAATGTATTTAATTCTATCCAAATTAATTTAGATTTTTGTTGTATTGTCAAGCTAATATTATTAGCTTTGTGTCATTACTGAATCAGTAAAAACCTGTGGCTTTTTAGTTTCTTCACAGCAAGTGTCTCTGATAATATAACCTCGGTCTGATTTATGATAGCCAAGACTGAAGCCTAATTTAAAATAGATATTATATGCCACGTTTGATACAATTCTACGTATTTAAATTACTTGGTTACAACAGATAAGGGGACACTAATTTTCCAACCACATCATTTACCGAATTTTGACCCAGATTGTGTGCTGAGGCTGAACATGTCAATCTCTCTGTATCTGCACAGTACAAGGTGGGCTCAGCTGCCTCTATGGCATTTTATCCCATTTCCCTCAGATCCTGGAAACTTACATCCATGGGACTGGGAAGGAAACTCAGAGGAAACATGTATTGTTGCCTCTGCCCTGTGGCTCTGTACCTTTCTCAGCCTCTGAAGGTCCAAAACTGGGACAGTGTGTGAAGAAGACTCAAAAGTAGAAACTAAAAAAAATAATAATGCCGGACATGTGAAGTACTGTGGGATTGCTTATTCCTTTACAATAGGAAACTCTTCACATAACCTCACTTTCATTATTCTTTATTTCGGATGTAATTTGCAATTATAGATGCAAAGAGACACCAAAGTTTTATGGAATGCAGGTAATTCTGGGACTAAAATGAGTGATATCCTTCAAAATGATGGACAGTTGAAAGGAATGCCTGTGGTGAATGCAGAGTAAAATTAAAAGAGCCAGCATCAGAGATGGAAAAATATCTTAGCAGCTCCAACAGAGCAAAGATATTGGAAATGATAAGGGTATTTGAGTGGAAGGGTGGCAGAGCTGGTGCAGGTGGCTATGAGTTCCAGTTCACTGGAAGAAATATGTTCATTGTGGGAGCTAAGCTCCCTTGTTTCTTTCACCAGGGGTCTTACACCTTCAGGGATAAAAAAAAAATCATATGAAATTCCGTAAGGGAAAACTTATCTTTCCGGTCACCTATACAACATTTTTCTGTGTTAAGGGACAACTTGGGACTTAGTATTTATAATAAAATGATAACATTCATTCTATTGAAAAAAATGACTCCTTCATAAAAGTACCACGATACAGTATATTTTATAGCACTGCCAAAAACATGCAACAAATTAATTGATGGCATGAATCCATGCATCTGGGGATTTAGTTATCAAAAATCTGAACGGTACAGTCTGACTTCCAACTTACTGCTAAACATAACCCAAGGCACCTGAGCATTATTACTATGTTTAAAGAAATAATGCATGCACAATATTATCTGCTTACAGACCTTGACTTTGAGGATTTTGCTCTTGAAGTTGTTTAATACCACAATAACATCTTCCAGGTGGACTGGAGAATCTGCTCCTTCATGGCTATGAGAAAAAACAACAACAGATACACAGATGTATACACTCCTTAAAATGCTACATATATTTTTAATTTTTATTTTAGAACAGTTTATATTTGCTGAAGCTAAAAATGTCTGTGTACAGTATGTCCTGCACTAGTTTTCTGATGTCAGAACCTTTCTCAATTTTTCTTCTTCATGGTGCTTAACAGGAGTCTTCATACAATTATAGTAAAATGATAGGTTCTTTCACAATAATTGAGCTTCATCACTGCATAACACAAGAGTTTCTGCATGACCATGTAAGACTTTACATTTTCAAATACCAACACTTTCTTTGGAAAGAAGTCTGTAAAATGACATATCTTGTCAAACTGAATACCTGAATGTTGAATTTTTATTTATAGAAAAACCTACAAGCTACACTACTTGAGGATTCTTCAGTCACATGAGGATTTAAAACAAACAAACTGTATTACATAAACAGGGATATTTATTGAGGTTTAAAGGAATTTCCAGGTTTATTAAGTACTAGGATTAAATATATGATGAAAAATATTAAAAACAATTATTTGTTATATTAGGGACTAGTATCACTGCTTCTTATTAAGGTTCTTCAACACTTCCCCATAATGGGATGCACAAGAAATGATTACTCACCCTGTGCAATAATGGCAGTTCTTCTAGATGTGTTCCCCTATGGGTGCTCCACTATAGGTGCCCTTATCCCTGTCCACCTTTGACGAGAGATTTTTCATAGTGACATCCATTTGGCCCGCATATGCATGTTTCTGCACCTCGTGCTCTATGCAGTTACTATATAACACTGTACAGACTAACTGTCCTTAGTTCCTTCTCTACTGCAAAGCCCCATGACAGAGAGCTCTGAAGCAGAGGAGAGGAGGATGGGTAGTGGAGCACCCGTAGGGACACATATCTTGAAAAACTTCAGTTACTGCATTGAGTGAGTAACCATGTTTTCTTCGAGTAGTGTCCTTATGTGTGACTACTGAGCAATCACTCTTTAAAGAGGAGGGGGCTTTGGAGTCTAGTCCAGTATGGAAGAAAGTATTAGCTGAGCCGAACACAGTATTGGAATCAGAGTCAGAAATTATTGCAGTGTTCAGCGAATGTATGCTTAGAAGCCCAAGTTGTGACTTTACATATTTCAATGATAGGAACATTTTAAAGAAAGACTGTGCAGGTGGAAATAGATCTTGCAGAGTATTCTCATCTGTCAGTAGATGAGACAGATTACGATATTGTTAGCAGTTACTAATACAGTCAGTTATCCACCTAGAAAGCCTCTGCTTAGAGAGTGCAGCTCCTTTTGTTCTGTATGTGACCAAAACAATCTGGAAGATTTCCTGAAAGGTTCAGTTCCACCTAGTTAGAAGGCCAGGGTTCCCCTGATATCAAGCATCCCAGTGAGGTTTGGGTTGAAAAATGGGGAGGTCAATAGGCTGATTAATATAGAAATGAGAAGCTACTTTTGACAAAAAAAACTCAGGGTGTGGACATAATGTAACCTTGTCTCTGAAAAATACTGTAAATGTGGGATATGGCATAACATAAACTATTTCTACCACTTATTGAGTCAATGAGATGGCAACCAAAATGCCGTTTTCATCGATAAATGGAGGCGTGAGCAGGCAACCATAGGTTCAAACAGTGGTCTTGTAAGGCATATAAGAATCATATTGAGGTCTCAAACCAGAGTAGGGCATTTAACTGGCTGAAAAAGGTTGCCCAGGCCTTGGAGGAATCATATTGTTGTTGGATGGGCAAATATGGACTAAACCTCTATTGCTGGACTGAAGGCTGTGATGGCTGCTACATGAACTCTAATGGAGTTAAGCAATTACCTGAGTCTGTAGTTCTAGAATGTAGTCCAGTATGCCTGGAAGCAATGAGGTGGTTGATGCAATGTGTGTTTGAGGGAAATTTTATTCATTTCTGTAAATAAGTGCAGCATGTAGACTGTTGCCTGCAGTGTGGTAACACTCTTTTTACTTGCTGTGAAAAGGCTATTTGTATGCCTGTGAACCATGAAGCAGCCATGCTTTGAGCTGAAGAAGTCTGAGACTTGGGTAAAGGATCTTCCTGCTCTCCTGAGAGAGGAGATGAGGAGTGGTGTGGACTGTGATCAGGAAGAACACGGTCAGCTGTATTAAGTAAGGAAACCATGTTTGTCTGGGTCATGTCGGAACAATCAGAATAACTCTGACCTTGTCCTTTCTTTTTCCGAGTAGGATGTTGGATATCAGAAGAGTCAAGGGGAATGTATACAGAAGGCCGGGTAACCACTGAAAGTGAAAGGCATCCTCGGGGCTTGGTAACCCAGACCTGCTCTGGAGCAAAATTAGGCACGTTTCCTGTTTATCACCATAGCGAAGAAATCTATCTGAGGAGTGCCTCATTGTCCAATTACATGGTGAAGTATGGTGGAATCTATCTCCCGCTGATGGTGACAAGAGAAGTGCCACTTGAGTCCGTCCATAGTCGCAATCTGAACTCCTGAAAGGTAAGCTGCGGTGGTAACAATCAGATTGTGTATGCTCCAGCTCCAAAGATATATCACCTTGGCACAGAGGGAGGGGGAATCTTGTTCCCCCTTGCCAGTTTACAGAAGACGTGTGACATGTTGTCCATCATGATCTTTATGTGTTTTCCTCTGATTAGTGGCAGAAACTAGACACAAGTGTATCTGACAGCTCTGAGTTCCAGGAGGTGGATGTGCAGAGTGGTTTCTTAGGGCATTCCCCAGCCTTGAGGAGTTTGGGTGTCTAGATGTGAATCTTATCCCAACAGGAAACTTCTATCTGTTGTTATGACAGTCACTGGAGGAGGGCAGGTGAAGGGGACTCTGGGAAATTACTACTTTCCAATTGTAGGCCAGTTCATAAAGAAGCTAATTGTTATAATGAAATAATACCCACGAATGGTCAGCCAGTGAGACAAACATTCAGGTCAACTAGACCTCAGATGCTGATGCTCCAAAATTCATCTTCTCATAGTTGCTCCTACAGAACTTTAAGTTCTCCAGTCCAACTGCATAACAAGGTAGCCCTCAACTGGGCTACTATTCACTATTCTGTAGCATAATAGGTATCCTTGCCTCATTTTACTCTAGACCAGCCATAAAAAGAGTACAGTCTCTCATACCCATTCAGAGCCCCACTCTGTGCATAATATATTCACATATTCATATGATAGTCCATGGAAACTTCAAGGTAAATTTATTCTCCCAATTCCCACAATAAAATGTATTACGATACAGTGATTTTTCATTCCCCTCTTCAGGGACACCACTTTCAAGTCACCCACCCATGAGTCCACTAGCACTTGGATCCCAGTTCCTTTATGCCCTTGTTCCAGGGCCCCATTCTCCAGGCCACCTGAGAGTGACCAGTCTCATGACTCTTCTACCCAAATACAGTCCAACAACTCAGTTGTTGAATGAAGGTACAAACATCTTCATCCCTCAGTGTCTATCACTGCTCAGAACACAGCCTGATTAAAAATTGAAGATGTAAGCTGATGTACTAACAAACCAAACATGATATTGTAACATATACGTTTCTGGCATGCCAGCCAAGAAGAGAAAACAGGGACTTGTAGCACTTACGGAAAAGATATTATCCAAGTTGCTTAATATAAATAGAGATTTAGTGTAATGAGACTGAAATATAATCATGAATACAAGGAAGTGGGCTGGCTCCATTATCCTCAGCCCCTATTTTATATCTACTAGTTCCCAATTAACTAATGCAATTCGGGATCAGCCTAATGAGTATTTTACATATTTGCAAAATGTTACCTCATCCTCCCCACCCTATGTGGCTAAGAGGTAGAACCTTTAGGAAGTTTGTGCTACTTTTTGGAAAAACCATTTGCATGAAAAGAGATTCTCACTGATACTCAACCTTTTAAATTTCACCCATTCTCACCTTTTATCTACTGCATTTGCTAATCAGTATTATCATCATTGCTAGCTTTTTGTTCTCACTTGCATATTGTTTTTGTTTGTTTACCTTCAGTAAATTCTGTATTTTTGCAAAGACTGATACTTTTTTTTACAAAATAGGTTTGTAACCGTAAGTTACAACTGTGTTTGCTCAAAAATTAGCTTACTACTTACACAAATATGCGGTAGATGTCTTCCGATCTTCCTTTGCGTAATCTCAGGGTCCATGCACCTGGATTTGCTTTCAACTGAAAATACCCCTGTGAGCAAAGAGAAATACTAGGACAATCTGGGTTTATCAAAACTCTGGAAATGTCTACCTTCACATATAAACAGATTCTCCAGCATTCAGCACTGTCTGTCCTCAAGGCTACTATACACTGTCAGCTGCAATTCTAGCCCTGAAATAGGTATTACGATAATGCAGTCAAGTGCCTTCTCCCCTTTATGTTCACAGCCACAAGCTCTTAGTGATAAAGAGATTTGTTCCTACCTGAATATGGAATTTATACAAAAAAATCTTCTTCCTTTTCCTTTATGACGCTTTTCCTTGTGAGGGTCGTGGCGGCAGCATGGAGAGTAGGGAGGACCAGAGCTCTTTTTCTTCCACAACGGGTTCCAAGTCCTCCAGGGTGGTTCCCAGGCAAGCCAGGAGATATAATACCTTCAGCATGTCCTCGGGGTCTCCATCCCATGAAACGTGCCTAGTAGAGTTCCAATGGAAGCCTCCCAGGGGGCATCCTTATCAGGTGCCCGAATCACCTTAACTGGCCCCTCTCAAACTGGAGGAGTAGTGGCTCTACTCCATGGCCCTCCAAGATAGCCAAGCTCCTCACCCTATCTTGGAGAATATGCCCAGCCACCCTGCAGAGAAACCTCATTTCCGCCACTTGTCCCCACGATCTTGTCCTTTCAATCATTACCCAAGGTTCGTGATAATAGGTGTGGATGGGGATGTAGAGCGACTTGTAAACTGAGAGTTTTGTCCAAGAACTCAGCTCCCGCTTCACCATGGATTGGTACAGCCCCCACATCACTGCTACACCAATCCACCTTTTAAGCTCATGCTCCCACTTGCTATCACTCATGAACAAGACAAGTAGGTACTTAAACTTGTCCACTAAGGGCAGCTGCTCCCCCCTCACCAGAAGAGACCAGTCCACTTTCTTCTGAGAAAGGACCATGACCTCTGATTTGGAGGTGTTGCTTCTTATCCCAGCCACTTCAGACTCAGCAGCAAAACATTCAAGGGAGCATTGGAGATCGCAGTCTGAAGAAGCAAGGACATCAACTGCAAACAGCTGAAATGCCACCTCCGAGTCCCCACACTGGATGCACACCACAACTCAGCCACACCTTGACATTTTGTCCATGAAAATCACGAACAGGAGTGGGGACAAGAGACTCACCCTTGGCGGAGTCTAATGCCCACCTTGAACAACTCGACTTAATGCCAAGAATATGAACGCAACTCTCACTCCAAGAATAGAGGGACAGGATTGCATGCAAAAGTGGCACCGACACCTCATACTCCCACAGTACTTGCCACAAGACATCTTGGGGAACGCAGTCGCATTCCTTCTCCAGGCCTACAAAATTAAGGTAGGCCGGATTAGCAAATTCCCACAACACCTTGAGTATCTGTAACAGAGCAAAGAGCTGATTCATTGTTTCACGGCCGGGATGGAATCCACATTGTTCCTCCTGAATCTGAGATTCTACTTACGAGCATAACCTCCTCTTCAGCACCCTGATATAGGCTTTGCCAGAGAGGCTGAGGAGTATGATCCCCTTATAGATGGAACATACCTTCTGGTCTCCTTTTTTAAAGATTGGGACCATCATCCCGGTTTGCCAGTTCAGAGGAACTGCACCCATCTTCTGCACAACACTGAAGAAGTGTGTTAAGCACAACAACCCAACATTATCCAGTGCTTTCAACACCTCTCGGCAAATCTCATCCACACCTAATGTCTTACCACTATGAAGGCACTTTACCACTGTAACAACCTCAGCATCAGAAATAGTTCCAATGTCACTGGAGGTTTCTGGCGCTGGAAGGGGGTCATGTCCATCAGGTTGAGGAGTTCCTCAAAGTGCTCCTTCTATCTCTAGACAATCTCCTCAGTCGTGGTCAGCATTTCAACCCCAAAGCTGAGTATAGCCTGGGCAACGTCCTGCTGATAAGAACATAAGATTGGCCACACTGGGTCAGACCAAAGGTCCATCAAGCCCAGTATCCTGTCATCTGACAATGGCCAATAGCAGGTGCCCCAAAGAGAATGAACAGACAGGTTATCATCAAGTGATCCAAGCCCTGTCACCCAATCCCAGCTTCTGGCAAACAGAGGCTAGGGACACAATTCCTGGCCATCCTGGCTAATAGCCATTGATGGACCTGTCTTACGTGAATCTATCTAGCTCCCTTTTGAGCCCTGTTATAGTAGTGGCCTTCACAACATACTCTGGCAAGGAGTTCCAGAGGATGACAGCGTGTTGCATGAAAAAATACTTTCCTGTGTTTGTTTTAAACCTGTTACCTATTAATTTCATTTGGTGGCCCTTTGTTCTTGTATTATGAGAAGGAGTAAACAACACTTCCTTATCTGCTTTCTCTATACCATTCATGATTCTATAGACCTCTATCATATCCCCCCTTAATTGCCTCTTTTCCAAGCTGAAAAGTCCCTTCTAAGGTGATGAATTGTTTGCCAGAACACCTTTGAGGCTGTCCAGTAGTCATTCTCAGTGGATTCTCCAAACTCCTCCCAAGCCTGGTCTTTTGCTTCAACGGCCACCACAGCTGCAGCCCTCTTACCAGTTGGTGCCTCTCAGCTGTATCAGGAGTCCGGTTTGTGAGCACTGCTCAGAAGGCCTCCTTCTTTGACTTGACAGCTTCCCTCACCACTGGAGCCCACCAGCAGGTCCTACAGTTGCCACTATGACAGGCACCAACTGCCTTCAGGCCACAGTTTACCGTGGTTGCATCAACAATTGAGGCCCTGAGTAATGGTCCATTTGGACTCAATGGACAAGACCATACCCAAAATGCAGGAGAAGTTCTTCTGGAGGTAGGAATTGAAGTCTTTCTGCACAGAGTCCTCCATTAGATGTTCCCAGGCGACTTGCACTGATCATTTGGGCCTCCTGTGTCTATTTGGCCAGCATCCCATGTGTCGGATCCAACTCACCTCCAAGTGGTGATCAGCTGTCAGCTCTGCCCAAGTGTCCAGAACATACGGCCCTAGGTCCAACGAGATGACTATGAAGTCAATCATCGATTTTTGGCCTATGGTACTCTGGTACCAAGTACGTTTATGAGCAAGCTTGTCTTCATATATAAAGAATCTCTATGTAAAATAATGAGCGGTTCCCTATTTCCTCTGATATCACAAGCAAACAAATCAACTACTGAACAGGATTTTTGGCTTTTGTCTACCTCTTCTCAAATCAGACTTGCTTCTTATTCAACAGTTAAGACAGTCAGAGCTGCTCTCAAGAAATTAAAAACAACTAGGGGCTCTTGTGGCACCTTAGAGACTAACACGTTTATTTGGGCATAAGCTTTTGTGGGCTAAAACCCACTTCATCAGATTCATCAGTTTCTTCATGAGTGGGTCACTACAAAAACTAATTTCTCTCTGCTGATATTCACACCTTCTTGTGAACTGTTTGAAATGGGCCACCTTGATGACACTGGCCTCTTTAACACCACAAAAGTGATTTTCCTCTTCCTTGGTAGTCACCCTTTCTTGTCAATTGTTGAGAATAGGCCATTTCCATCTTTATTGAATTTACTTGCTAGCACTGACCCCTCACTTGGTAAGGCAACTCTCATCTTTTCCTGTGCTGTGTATTTATACTTGCCTACTATATTTTTCACTCGATGCATCTGATGAAGCGGATTTTAATTCATGAAAGCTTATGCCCAAATAAATTTGTTAGTCTCTAAGGTGCCACAAGGGTTCCTCGTTGTTTTTGCTGATAGAAATTAACACAGCTACCACTCCGAAACCTCTCAAAAAATGTGAATCTAAAACTCCAGCTACTCACAGAATTGGGGTTCCCGACTGGGTAATCTCTTTGGAGAAATTCAATTTACAGGCAGAAACAAATTTCCTATTCAGCTCAAGACTCCCAAGAAAGAATAATGATATATGCCTAACAATATCTGAAACCCAGATGAGGCAGGCCTCTGAAACTGAAGGGGTACGAGAAAGGTTCACTTTAGATGATTCAATTATGCAGACTTATAATTAATTCAGCATTTGCTGACATACCAGAGCACACTTGTCGTTGATTGAATGTGAACTGAGTGGTAAGTGGCTGACTGCATTCCTTGTCAAGCAACGGATAATCTTTCTTGCCCTGTAAAGCAGACATTGCTAATAAAAAATGAACTTAACCTTTGAAGAACATGGGATGCTCTCTGTGCTACAATGACAACATGACAGAACTGAAAAAAACTCAGGCAAAACAGATTCAGAGGGTGAGGTGCATAGTAAAAAGATTCCCCTCCTTTCACAGCTTCTTTATGATTTAAAAATGTGAAGATGTTTTTGTTTATTTGTGCTTTACAACAAATACTATTTACTGCTTGTTTCCCCACACACATTTACATAATATTTTATGTACAGTCAGACCGCGGAATACCGCGCCCTGCAATAGCACAAATCCATTTATAGCATGGGGCACGGCTGGCTCCCGATGTCGGCAGCAGGCGCTACTTTGATGCAGTGGAACCCTGCAATACTGAGACCCTGCGATTATCGCGATCGATTTTTTTTGGCTCCCGATTGTCGCGGTATTGCGGGGTCCGAGTATATTTTATTTATTAAATTAGTGATGTGACACAAAACAGATTTATGTATTCAAAAATTCTATTAGCAGTGGTTAAATGAAGGTCACCATGACTCATTGTTATCAGATTCTACAAGGAAGGACTCAAAAATTAGCTCAGAATCCACCCAACTGACCACATGTGCTTTGGTCAATTACGTAGCATGCTGGTGAGGCAGAACATATAGATATCCATTTATAATTCTGTTTTCATCTTTAGTGTTCAGAATATTTAATACTCCAAAGAAATTCCCTCCATTTCAGACAAAACCTCAAAACATGAATTTTTAAAGAAGAGGTTTTTTTTCATTGTTTTTTCCGTTTCTTTCATTTGAGTAAAAAGTACTAAGATCCCCCATGCTCATCCATCTAAACCATTTTGAATGGTGGTAATCCTACCATATAAATCTAGTCCAAAATAGTTCAGCGAATAATACCAGGCCATTCAAAGAAAATAAAACATTAATAATGTTTAAGTGCTTCACTTTTTTTTCTAAATATTAAAAGAAAGTTAGATTTCACACATCCAAAATCCCTCTTTGTTGGCAGAGAAAACAATAACTAGCACTTTCTAAGAATATTTTAATATTGACACACTGCTGACTGCCACTAAACCTTAGATTTCTGCTAATAGTTAAGGAAAGGTAAAAGACTATCCAGGTTACTTAACCATTAACTGGGATTTTTTAAATATATCACTTTCACAGATCCACATTACTAGGATTATCAAGTCAAATGAACACAAAATTGTAAAAAGCAGCTAGTTCACAATGGAGAACCTTGCAGAGACTGCATCTATAAAAAGATAAATGCTGGTCCCTTTCTTTAAATTCTGTTCAGAACCAGCACTCCAAAGACAAAAAGAGGGTAGAAGAGTTTGGATCTCAGAAGATAATATACTCTGAGAACTACAATTACTCACAAGTAAGCAACCTAATTTTCTCTTATAGAAATCTGTCCTACAAATATGTACTCATGAGCTTTGTCTATACTAAAAAAAATTTACAAAATTGTGGCTAACAGTGTACAGTAATGCCACCATGTGTCTCTGCACTTGTTCTGAGAAAGTCCAAATGCAACGCCATCATCATGTGAAAGCTTAGACTGCAAGCACAGACATAATAGAAGCAATGGTGCAGATAGTGTTCCCACTAACATTATTCAGCATACCAATCACATCTTTGTCTTTCTGTACTCTGCTGGCCTTGGGTTACATTTTTCAAAAGCTCTTCATCTGCACTTATTTCACTGCACATACTTTCTCACCAGGACTCACCTCTTTAAGGTCACTGTGCAGCTGAGCTGCTTCTGGAGTATTCCTCAGAAGAACATAAGATATTCTTGTCATGCTCACTGGCTCATACTGTCCATTAGAGCGTTAAAGAACAAAGAGTAAAATTTTTAGAAGTGCCTAAAAATCCTATTAAAAATTACCTAAAAACTTAGACTCCTAAGTCTGGTATGATTATAGAAGACAACATATGACTCCTAGGAGACTTAGGCTCTCAAGAGCTTAGGCCATTGTGAAAATGGGATTTAGGCACTTTTGAAAATTTTACCTCAAAAAAATGTATTAACAAGATGTAAACATGAAATTGCTAACTGTGCTTCCACTAAATACAAATATAATGACAAACACTAATTCTGGTGAGACCACCATATTCCAAGTCCAAAGATGGCAGAAAATGAGCTGAGAGAGCAAGATCTGCGTGTCACCCTTTATAGATATCATCTCTGTGTTATTTAATATATACATCAAAGCATACAACTCAAGGCACACTACCTACTTTTAGCAGTCCAGATTTTGCTTGTTAGAAAAGAATACTCGAAGAATGGGTATCTTGAAGAAATTTCAAGCAGGAGAATGAACTTTTTAAAACAAAACAAAACAACACAACTTTTTCCTTAATCAATACCTACCAGATTGGCCATCACAGTAGTGTCAAACATAATGGGATTATTCTTCATGCCTAGAGTAAACTGTAATCCCCGAGGAGGTTGTACAGTGGTCACATCAAAGCAATGTCCTTCAAGAACTAGATATTCCAGTTCATATTCTGCTGTAACAATTCCTTCTACCTGTGGAAATCAACATTTTTATCACTAGAACATTTGGTATTCTGATTTCTCATAACAAAGAAGCATATTACAATGACATAAAATTTGTTTTTTCATAATATAGCTTCAGTATGAACAGGTTACAGGGGCTTAATTTTTTTCTTTTTAACATTTTGGGTGAATTTAGTGATTGTGAAAGTTCATGTAGACCAAAGTCATTTATTCATTCATTCAAACTCACGTAGTAAAGATTGGTAAGACAGTTGGACCGAAAAGGAATGGGTGTGTGTGTGTGTGTGTGTGTGTGTGTGTATGTGTGAGAGAGTAAGAGAGAGCACGTATTAACTGTGTGTGTATATAAATAAAACTTTATTTGGAAACACACTTTATAAATAATATACAGCAATCCTTCTCAGCAAGTGAATGTACAGTTCACTGTACTAAGCACTGCTGGAACCATTGAATCATTGTAGTCAAACTCCCTCAAGCCTAAATGGAGGGTTCACGTTTAGGATTGAGAAAATATTTCGTTTCCCATGTACACTCAATTGTTGGTCTCTTTATTCCTATTGCCAACAACAGTGCTGAGCGGCAAGGAGATTTTAGAGATGTGGATACCCATGTCAAATTCCAGATGCTGTTTCTGTGTTTCACACAGGTTAAGTAACCACCACAGCTAACACAAACTCTTGCTAAGTTGTGAAGTAACATTTTCCCCCACACTTCCACTCTGTGAGAAAGCTGCAAAGAGGAGCCAGACACAGATTCCAGCTAGTAAGGGCAGAAGTAGCCAATGCAGAGACCTTTGGTCCTCTGGAGAGCTTTCTACAGTTTTGACTGGACTTTCTCAGCCTTTACAGGATTGGTTGTTTGCTCCAAACCTCCCATTCCTCCTTCCTTCACAGACTCTTCACCTCAGCATCACTCCTCCTTCCTCTTTCCTCAGTGTCCCCTCTTCCCTCCCTTTAGCTTATCTCCTCTTTATGAAAAACAAAACGAGAGAGAGAGAGAGAGATAATGGAACTAACATGAGGTCTGTCACCATTACATTGCTCTCTCTTTTTGTGTGTTGTCCCCTTTTCCTCACCCTGTGTTTATCTTATCCGCTTAAACTGTAAACTCTTCAAGGCAGAGTCTGCCTTTTAGCTCTGTGTTCATACAGCACATAGCATAAAGAGGTCCTGATCCATAACTAAGGATCTTAGGCACTAGGCTAATAGAAATAATAAATAATAACCATAACTATCTCTTTTACTTTCCCTTTATTTTGTGTGTTTTATGCCTATACAATAGTAACAGACATATAACAGTAGAATCTATACTATTTGATGTAGTATTTTGAGGTATAATTTTACTAGATAATTTTTTTTTAAAAGGTATCAGTTAAGATTTAAGAAAGACATTCTGTAATAGGCCCCTTCAGTCTGAGGAAATTTCATTGCCTATACAGTAGAACCTCAGAGTTACAAACACCAGAGTTACAAAGTGATCAGTCAACCATACACCTCATTTGGATTTGGAAGTACACAATCAGGCAGCATCAGTGACCACATACCAAAAAAAAAAAAAAAAGAGCAAATATCCCAGTACAATATTGCGTTAAATGTAAACTACTAAAAAAAAGGAAAAAAAAAAAAAAGGGAAAGCAGCATTTTTCTTCTGCATAATAAAATTTCAAACTTGTATTAAGTCAATGTTAAATCATAAACTTTTGAAAGAACAATCATAATGTTTTGTTCAGAGTTATGAACATTTCAGAGTTAAAAACAACCTTAATTCCTGAGGTGTTTGTAACTCTGAAGTTCTACGGTACGTCCTGACCACAAAGTACTGCAAATAGCCATTTTAAATAGAAATGTAATCAATAAAATCAATATATAAATAATCTGTAGTAAAGGTATATATACACAAGGTATTTATTATGTATTAAAGAAGCTGATACATTCAAATGTTACATGGAGAAGCCAATGTGAAGTGTAACTCTTTAAGGTGAAACAAACAAAATGTTTTAAGACCATAAAACCTGATTAACAATATCACTGGCCGTTGCACACAGAGTTTTGCATATGAACCAATCATACTAACCTTATATCACTGAGGTGTGGGAAATAATCAAGTACTGGCTCAGAGGTATGTACAGCAGTTTTGTATTATTTCGTTAAATGCTGTATCCTATTAGTGATGGACCTAATAAAGCATTCAAATGACTATATTTCTGCTTGATGAACTATTAACCCAAGACAGAACCATTAAGGAGCGTGAAGAGACTTTATGCAAAGACTTTTTCTAATTTAAAAATTGGTGTATTGGTTACCAAACAGAAGACTTGGTTGTGTTATGCTAAACACTTCTCAGAAGTACGTACCTGAGTTAAAACCCTCCAAATGACTAAAATGTGTGATGTGTTTGAGTAACAAGTTTAGTCATAGGGAATGCCTACAGAGCAAATAAAGGTGTGATTGTAATGCTTGCATTAACTTTAATCTAAGTAGTGCAGCTAATAATGGCTGTGAAGACATGATGGCACTGATTTCAGTGTGAGCCAGCAACTTCAAGTTGGAACCCAGGTTCCCCAGGGGGCTTGTACTGGGGTAGCAAAGCGCTTGTGGGATGTAAGCTGAGAGGTGTCAGACTTGTAGACACCATATATGGAGTCTTGCATGCCTCATGACATACTATGTGGAGGCCATAGGGCCTAGTAGTTGCTGGAACATCCTGGGGGTGACTTTTGAACTGATTCGTACTATGGAAATCAGGTTGGTTAAGGTGAGGAATCGTCATGGAAGAAAGGCCGTCACCTCAGGAGACTTGAAGTGGGCTCCAATGGACTCTACTTTTTGTACTTGTGTCAGTGTAGATTTTTGTGCATTTATTTGGAGGCCTAACCTCTTAAAGAGTGCAAGTGTCTGTTCTGTGGATTCTAGCGCCACTTGTGTCACTGTTTTCAGCAGATAATCATTTAAGTACAGAAATATCATAATTCCTTTTCTGCGTAGATAGGCAGCCACAGTGGCAAAGATCTTTGGAAAAACTCGAGGGGCAGTGGATAGGCTAAAAGGTCGGACCTTGTATTGCAAATGGTCCTGTTCTATTGCTTATCGGCGAAATCGCCAATGTAATGGATGGATGGTGTGGTAAACCCAGAGCAGGCAGCTACCAGAGGGGGTGGTGGTAAGGGAGGTAAGCACAGGTCAATTGGGCTCAGCTGAGTAGAGGTTGCTAGAGACTCAGGCACGATCAGCTGATACCAATTAAGCCCTGACAGAGACCTTTTTAAACCCTCCTCCCTGGCTAGGAAAGGGAGGGAGAGATAGAGGGAGTGAGGCTGCTAGCAGGTTGGGGGCAGCAGGACAGGGAGCCTCTCCAAGCCGGGAGACTGCTTTCCCTGGACAGAGGGTAAAAGACCCAGACAAGAAGGAGTGACTAGGGGAAGGGAAGAGCCTGCCCTTGGGCTTTCTAGGCAGCTTGCCTGGGCAGCTCTTGCCTCACCAGAGCTTAAAGGATTGGAGCCTGGTGAGTCAGAGAAGGCACTTTGCCACAATGGTTATATGAAAATATGCATTTTGGAGGTTGCGGGCTGAGAACCAGTCCCCCAATTTCTAGCGCTGGGATTACGGTGGTTAATGTGACCATCCTGAAGTACTGTGTTTTTACAACTCGTTGAGATGTTAGAGATCAAGAATGGGTCTCCATCCTCCTGTTTTTCTCTGCATGAGAAAATAATGTGAGTAGAAGCCCTTCCCTCTGTATTCTGTGAGTACCAGTTCTACTGCTCCTACATTTATGAGATGGGCCACCTTTTGTCACAACAGATGTTTGTGAGAGGGGTCCCTGAAGATGGATGGCGAGGGAGGGTAGTTAAGGGGGATGAAAGTAAATGGATATCCTATCCTGATTATCTCCAATACCCATCTGTCTTTTGTGGTAGACTGCCCAACTGGGTAAAATGGGATAAGACGATCTGAAAATGTCTGAGAGATGGAAATGGGTTTCAGCATTGAAAGATGTGGCATTCTCGGGCCAAAACCCCCTCCCCTCCTGCCTTGGTTAAGCTAACCCTGCTGCATGGTCACTTTACGGCCTGTTGACTTGGCTGCTTTCAGCAATAAGCAATAGTGGTTTCAGGCACTTTACTGGTTTACCAAAATCTCCCCATACATATGCCCTTTGATGGCACATAGTATTTCTGTCAGACCTCTGACAAGTTGGTGGAACCATTGCTGGGGTCTGCCAAATCAACCTAACAGGTTCCATGATGGCATCATTCATGGGTAGGGTGATTTCAGATGAAGTCAATGTCTGTAGTACGTCGAGAAGCTTGTGTTGTGCTTCTCGGACTTCTTGTAGGGAGATGCGACCCTCCTACACAGGTCCTGAAATTGTTTAAAGTTGTCCCAAATGTTGGGAGGAGGGGCACGATGGGTGTCATCAGGAGAAGATGAAGGGAGTCCTTGCTTCTGGCTCAGACACCGGCCTGAGGGACTTCTTCATTAAGAGTAATTTCATTTGTAAGTCCCTGGCTTTCCTGGTCCTAGCTTTTAACTTATGACAGTGTGGATACTTTTAAGGAATGTGTCTCTCACCTAGGCAGCGGACACACTGAGAGTCTCTGTCTGACACTGGTATTGACATCCTACAGGAGAGGCAGAATTTGAAGCCCAGGGAATCAGGTACGCCCCTGCAGAGAGAATTTCATCCCCCCATGGTTCAATAAAAGCCTATTTTCTAACCAAGAAAAAAAACAGATTTTTTTTTTTAAAGAATAGATGGGGACAAACAAACTAAAAGGGTTGACTATTAATAAAACTAGAACTAACTGGAGTTATGCTATGCTAAGTAAGCTCTGAGGTGCAGCTAAATGTTCCCACTTGTAGCCAGAGACAGTAGAGAAGGAACTGGTGGGGAAGAGGGGGTTGGTTGCATAGTGCCAGATAACCACCGAAAGCAGCATGAGGCAGAACTGTGCATGTGTGATCCACTGCTATCAGACATCTCATAACCCCCAGGCACTGATCACAAGTGCAGGGGTGCATGAACATCTAAAGCGGAGAACCATGGTGACATCACTTAAAGAAGAATCTATAGTTTATTTTGAATAAAAATTGTGGTGAATACTGCTGGACAATATAAATGGTAGTAGATGTTACTCTTCCAAATAGGTTTACAAATGCATACTCAACACCTCAAGTTTCAAGTGAAGTTAAAAGGAAATGAGAAAAATTAAATAATATGCATGTGCATTACTAAAATCTACAGATAATAGAGATTAAAGCAGTGATTTCACTGAACAGTGTAATTGGAAAGTTGGTAGAAGAGAGAGTGTGAATTAAACAGTCTCTGTTAATGTGGGATATATGAAAACATTTTATAATCCACTGGTGAAATTGATAAAACTCAAAACCCGCAATAATACACAATAATGAGAACAAAATGTTGAAGATTCTGGATAGACTGGAAAATTCAAAACCCAGTTATTGCCAGATGATGAAGCTAAAATTAAATACTCAAAAAAAAAAAAGAAAAAAAGAAAGGTTAACATATGGAATGCCTACTTCACTGTTTCAATCCTTACTCAAGAAGTTGTGCACTTTCATAAATATACTATTGTTTCAACATATAAAAGTAATTGCCTGTACTGCTATTATACACTAAAAATTTTGCTATTTTTGTATAATGCATTACTTAATTATTAGCATTTTGTTTATTTTATAAAGAAAAGAAGGCTGCTGAGAGATGTTGATGGCAGAAGATGAGATTTAAAAGGGGGCAAGATTAACAAAATAATTCATTGAAATATTAAGCATTTATGCAATATTATTATTGGTTTCTGTTTATATGATCCAGCTATAATTTTCAGAGATGTTCAAAAATTACTACTTACATTCTGTAAATGAATGTTATCGAGATCATAAGAACTGTTTACTGCTTCAACCAACCAACTTTCAGGAATGATCATGTTTAGAGTCAAAAGTAGTGTTTCTGGCATCTCTAGGAACTTTGCTACAGGTCCAGAAGGAAAGAGGTTATTGGCTCCAGAGGTCAGTTCTGGCTCCAGAACAAAACGATAAAAGCTGTTGAAAATAAGTACATAAAAAGATTACATATGATACAATATGCAGGCTGAGCTTTAAGTATAAGAAAGTTCTTGTAAAAAAACATGTTATAACTGAGTGAACATTCTGAATCCATTTAACATATGAACGATGCTTGAGGGTATGGCAGCTCCATGTATCTGTGAGACGTGTTAATGTAATACCTACCGTTTAACACAGGGGCTAACAAGTAAGCATGGGAGGAATACTTCTCCTCTCACTCTTTCTGGCTTGGGAGAGTGAAGATCTCCCTCCTTCCACACACTAAGTGGTTGGTAAAGTAATGACCCAAGACAGAGTCTCTGAAGTGGGAGGAGCAGGAGTGGTCTGGCTGTGGAGTTCCTTGGCCTCCCAGAATTCCTACTAGTAGGTGAAGTAGCAGTGGCACCTGACAGAAGAAGAGGATCTCCAGGGAAGACCTCCTTGTCACTAGCTTCAACAGAAGAAGAGGTACAGACAAGAGGAGAGACATCTCCCATTCTACCAATTACAGTCCAGAGAAAACAGATCACAGGAGCAACAAAATGGCCTTGTTGTCTTTCTTTCCCTGGCTCTTACTCCAGAAAAGGAGGATAACAGAGAAAAACAGATCAAGGAAATGGAAAAACTAGGGGTAGCGGACAAATGGGAGATTTCTATGGAGGAAGGGGGAAATTTTATCACTGGGAAAAGTAAAAAACTAAGAAAAAAAGGCAGGCAGACTGGAAAAAGTAGTATCATAAAGGGAGGAAAAGAAAGATGTGAGACTTAGTAGGTCAAAGATATTTAAATTTTTGTATACAAAGTCTAGTGCCAAAACAATGCAATCAAATACTCATTAATGTTGGATTCAGATGTCAGGATTGCAAATGGTGAAATGGGGCTTAGGTGGCTGGATTTCAGATGGAAGACAAACACAAGATACCAGGTTTAAGATTAGCAGCCGTGTTAGTCTATATCCATAAATAAGACGAGGAAGACTTTGTAGCACCTTAGAGACTAACCAGTTTATTTCAGCATAAGCTTTCGTGGGCTATAGCCCACTTCATCGGATGAATAGAATGGAACAGAAGTAAGATGCATTTATACACACAGAAAGCAAAAAAAAGGTTGTACATTAGCATACCAATTCTAAGAGGCTGTGTAATTTGGATGGGCCATTACCAGCAGGAGAAAAACGTACCTTTTGAAATGGATATCTGTGTCTGACAGGAGAGATGATAACCCTTGAAGATAAATTAACTTTGAAAATGCAGTCAATTAGTGTAATGAGCGAACCATTCGCAAGTTCTATTTAGTCCTTGGTTTACTGTGTTCAATTTGAAAATTAATTCCAGTTCCTCAGTTTCTCGTTGGAGTCTGTTTTGGAAGTTTTTCTGTTTCAGAACTGACACCATCAAGTCTTTAGGAGCATGGCCAGGAAGACTGAAGTCCTACTCCTGCTCTCCAACAAGAAACTGAGGAACTGGAATTAATTTTCAAATTGAACACAATAAACCAAGGACTAAATAGAACTTGCGAATGGTTCGCTCATTACACTAATTGATTGCATTTCCCTAGTTAATTTACCTTCAAGAGTTATCATCTCTCCTGTCAGACACAGAGATCCATTTCAAAAGGTATTTTTTTCTCCTGCTGATAATGGCCCATCCAAATTAAACAAATTAAACCTCTTAGAATTGGTATGCTAATGTACAACCTTTTTTTTTTTTTGCTTTCTGTGTGTATAAATGCATCTTACCTCTGTTCCATTCTATGCATCCGATGAAGTGGGCTATAGCCCACGAAAGTTTATGCTGAAATAAACTGGTTAGTCTCTAAGGTGCTAAGAAGTCTTCCTTGTCTTATTTACAGGATACCAGGATTCTTATGGGTGAGAGAGGGAATAATGTGCTGCTGTTTGATATGTTGGAGCCCCACTGATTTTCATGGCTTTGGTGCATTTTTAAAATATACATTTAATAGAACATAATTTGTCTCTACCAAATCACAACTAACTATTTAGTAATATTTCAGAGGGGTGGGGAAGAAGAGAAGAAGAGGGCAAGCATAAAAAAATATAACTTCCAAACTATCTTAAAATTTTCTAGAATGCAGGAAATGGCATTAGGTATTTCAAAATTTTCCAGGGTTAAGAATTCCTGGACCTTCAATTTTTTAATTTATTGTATTTATATCACAATAGATTCTTCTTCCTGGTCAAACCTAAGTGATAGGCATGGCTACTGTCATAAACATGTGCTTTTGCTTGGATGTTTTGGACCTCCTGGAGACCAGGAATACTTTCCTGATATTTGTGTCTCTTTATACCCATCCACTTCCCTTTGTTGCATTCCAGCATTACTCATGACTGAGACTCAATCACAATAATTGCAAAAACACAATAACAGTTTTGAGTCCCCCTCCTGTTCTGATTTACTTTAACTATGGCTCTACCAGAGGTGTGTGAGAAGTCTTAAGAAATCTGGGTGGTCAGCCAGTAGCATAAAATGATTAATGTGGATACAAAAGGTCAGGGTCAAACATGTAGTGTACATAGAACAATGAGAAATTTCTTATCTCATAATTTTCAGGTAGCAACTTCTCTTCGCATTCACCACTAATGGCTAATCCCCCTCACTTATGGAATTTGGAAGCCATCCAGTGCTGTTGCTGGACACACCAGGACTAAGCCCCAACCTTCATTTCAGGCCACCAGAGGAGTTCTTCCAAAGCTGTAGAAGCTCTCCAGTGACTGATTATTAGTATTAAGACAACAACTTGACATAATGTATTAATTAATCCCCAAACAATTATATATCTAATTCTCCCTTTATAGGAAAAAAATCAATATGTTGTGACAAAGTTCTGAGTCTGTATTTGTGGTTCCTGTGCTTCCTGGCAGATTTAGGGGCCTCAGAAACTCATCTAGGCCCCAGAGTGACCTTCCTCTCTCTGTATAATTGGCAAGAGTCACCACCTAGTGAGTTACCTTCATCACAGGCCAGTATGGGAGGTGGAAAGGGGGGAAATGACCCACAGTCTTTGTTGTTCCGTAGAGCTCAGTAAGCACAGTTTGGCCTCCTTAATGAACTGAGTCTCATTTCTCTTCTCAAGAGGATTCTGTAAAGTATGGAGCGAAATGGGAGGGAACCTGGGCCCGCCCTCTACTCCAGGTTCCAGCCCAGGGACCCTAATGGTAGCAGCTGTTGGTGGCTTTCCTTCCACCCCTAATGCTGCTTTGATTCCCTGGGCCACTTCCCCAAGGTTCCCTCTTCCTAGCTTCACCCTTACCTCAGGTTGCAGCAAAGCTTCCTCTCCTCCAGCTCCTTTCTCCTTCACACTCCCACCTGACTAACTGGGAGGTTTTTAGCTGGTTTCAGCCAGCCCCTAATTGGCTTCAGGTGTCCCAATCAGGCTAGCTATTTCTGCTGCTTTCTAGAAGCTTCTTGACTGGCCTGGAGTAGTCTTTGTTTGGCTATCCAGGGAACAGGGACCTGCACATCCTGAGGCTGATATACCTGCCTTCCAGCACTCTCCTATATACTTCTGGTCTGACTCCGTCACAATGTATTCTAGTCATTTACCTGATTACTTGTATTGGTTGAATGAGGAGAAAAGATATTAACAGAAAGAAAATTAACACGTAAGACATTTCTCATTCTGTTGCCCTGCTTATCTCCTCATTCATCACTAATGGGAAGTATCAAGCAGTGAATTATTGAAGTAGGGGGCAAAGGATAAGTAGAGTTTTAATTATTACACTGAAATATATGCAGCAAGGGAAACGTCACTGATACAAAGGATGACATCATGCGGTAAATAACTCAGTTACACCTTCCTTCCACAGAATAATTCTGAAGAGGAATGGAATCTTACTGCAGCTTTTTAGTCATATTATATCACATATCTCAAAGAACAGCTACAGTTTCCTACTCACCTCTTCAAAGGTACTTCTGACAACTTAGATCTAGAGTTCATAAACAGCCTCAGTTTCATGTTGACAATATCTCTAAGTACCTAATAGAAAAGAGAATTTTTCCATATTAAAAAATGGGTTTGAGTAGTTATCAAACTTCCTTGGTTTAGAAAACAAACTATTCTCTTGATAAATCTTTTTTCCCTCTGTGATGGAGTATATTAACTCCACACTAGTGTCACACCTCAATGGCCCCCTCCCTCAAGTCCCCTGGGGAAGTAGATTAGTATGCTGTGTTGCTAATGCTGCTACAAGCATTGCAAAGCATTAAGGAAGGGATTAAAGGTGTGAGTGTGGAATGAGAGATTCCTTTGCAGGTTTCAGTAGGCCAAGAGAGAGGGGGAAGAAGAAAAGAGCAAAGAATGGGTTAATCTGAAAAGTCAGCGTGGCCTAGAGATAAAGCCCTGCGTTCAAAGTAAAGAATCGACACAGACCATGCCAAGCACCAAAAAAAAACCTGCTTTCAGTCCCAGCTGGCTGTGAAAAATATAGACAGAAGCAAAACAAAGGCAAAACAAGTTGCAGGACTGAAATTACACATTTGCGAAGGCTGTCTGCCCAATGAGACTCAGCAGTCTGCCTTTGTGACCCTCGAGCCAGGTTGTTTCGGGGAAGGCCGAAGAAGCCACAAAAGGCAGTCTGGACTGGAATACCAAGCAAAGATCTCTGACGGGGACACTCCCAAGAGACCCCACGGCATAAAAACTCTCCTGAGTGTGGAAGCAAGTTGGAGATCTATTCCAACAGCAAACCTCTGGACAACCTGTGCACAGGATAACCTCCTGTCCATCCCTCTTTCTCTCTCTCTTCCACCCCCGGGCCTGGCCGGCCCCGGGGCAGCGTGTTTGAGAGTATGAGAGGGGGGTCAGGATTTGAGCACTAACGCTTCTTCCTTCCTTTAAGTGACGTGGAAGCAGTTCCTGCACTCACCGCTGTTTTTTATTATTTCTTTAATAAAGCTTTAAAATTCAGTCACATGGTGTGTTCTCTTCATCTCCACCCTTACGATCCTGCGATCTTAGCCTGATCAACTGAGGCACAAGCAGACTGGTAATGAAACACTGTCATGCTAGAACTGAAGGGGTTAAGGAGCAGTTCTCAGCCTAGGTGACTCCATTCCTCCAAATGTGCAGCGCATACTACAGCTAGAGCAATGGAGCCAGTCAAATCAGATGGGGGAAAATGAGGGAACAGGGCAGATCTGCTCTGAAATCTCCTGACTAAAGCTCCTACAGATTTCTCCACTGGGAAGAAAGGGAATACCTCAGCAACTCCCAAACTGCAGATCAATAGATGTGGTCATGGATCCAATGGGCAAGATTTGGCAAGTGAAACAATGCTGTCTGCCCACAAACATATCCGTCCTACTCCACAAATGTCTCCTGGCCTGACATTTGTGGAGCAAATCCAGGCTGTGTAGAGGTGGCTGTGTTTGGTGCTTTACAAAACAATATGTAACTATAAACGCATCACAGAAGAGTATATGGTCTTGATGTCAGACGTATACAAGACAAGATACCAAGAGATGACCCAACTTAAATCTTTTCCCTTTGGGTTTTATATGTGTATGTGCTTTTTTAAACAAATACACTCTTCTGGAGGTGGAGTAATGGTTTAATTTTTGCAGGGCCTAATGAAATAGGTAGAGCTGAACAGTTTTTCAACAGAATAGGAAGTTTCTGAATTTTTTAACTGGTTAGTTGAACTGACTCAAAATGTTTTGTTTTGACTCATTTCAACATTAAACTGCAACTCCTATCACTGCAAGTTTCCTGTTGGGAGATGAAGTTCAGGTCCCCATTCTCTCCTATGAGCTAGGCTCCCTAGGTGGGTGGCATCTTTCATGATGCAATGCAGCCCCTCCTTTGACTAAGCGGCATTGTGCATCATGGGAGTTATAAAGCTACAGGTACATCATGGGAGATGTATTCCAGCCAGAGAGTCCAGTTCATGAAGGAGAACAGAAATATCAGACCTGAACTACAATTCTCAGGAGAAAATGTGCCACAATAGGAAAATGCAGTTTGTGCATCAACCAAAAAAACAAAAATATTTTGATTCAGAAACATCATAATGTTTCATTTTGATTGGAAATGCTGAAACAAACATTTCATCACTTCTGAACTGAATTTTTCAGAATAATTTGTTCTCTGGCAAATTGATATTTCAACTTTTTGTTCCAATTTGGGACAAAAACAAATGTTGAAATATCAGAATTTCCCATTAGATTAAAATTTTGCTTAGCTTCATCCTCAGGATAGTTATGAGTGAGAAGCAAGTGGGAGTCTGAAATACCGAGATCGGAAGGATATTCCATGCACAGGGAACATCCTGAAAAAGGGCATGAAAATGGGAGTCGAAAAAAGAAACAAATTTGTGAGGCTTGCATCATTTTCAAGGGGAAGGACGTAAAACAGACCGCAACAGGAATCAAGACAGCCTAGGGCAAAATTGTGGAGGGCCTTGAAGTCAAAGCAAGAAACTGAAAATTCACATAGGTAATCTTAAAAAAATGGCATAATACGACTCATGAGAAAGGAAGGTAATTTTAGCAGCTTTATATCCATAGTATTCTCTCTCAAGATCAGGGGTTCTCAACCTTTTCCTTTCTAAGGCCTGCCCATCCACAGCCCACCTATGCCAGAACAATTGTTTTTCTGTATATCCAGTGGATTAAAAGCTATATTAAATTGAAAGTCATACAGCTAAACACACACACACATATAATATAAAAAAGAAATGGATGATATAAGTATACAAATAAAAAACTGAATATTAAAATTCAAATACTAATACGCCTGCATTTTCCCATTATGCAGGGCTGAAGCCCAAGCTCAAGCCCAAGCCTTGCCAGATGGGGCTCCCTATAGGATGGGTCCCCAGGCAACTGCCCTGCTTGCTATTCCCTAATGACTACCCTGCTGAAGCCAAGAGGTGCTTGAAAATCTTCAATTTTCATGCAGGAAAATTAATACAGTCTCTGGTTAAAAAACAAAAAAGTCAATGTGTCCAGATAGAGCAAGGGGAAACTGCATTTATTTTCTGTAGCTCCCTGATTTATTTTGGTGGACCCCCTGATACCTGCTCAAGGCCCCCCAGGGGGCCACAGACTCCTAGCTGAGAACCTCAGCTCTAGATAATCAACGGTTATACACAACAGAGAATTCTTCTTGGATATTCTTAGTAGCACTAGCCACTCAAAGGAACATCCATTCAAGCACTGAAATGAGGTTAGATTTTATGGATCTATCTTCTAATGAAGACATTCATTTTTTATATTGTTAAACATATATTGAACAGTTTAAATTAAACTAGTCTCAGATAAATTAGGCTGTATTTTATTTTTAGATATTTCAGGTACATACACGTATTTCATGTAAAAATATGAAATACAAAAACATGCTTAGTACAAGATAAAGTACATAAAAGTACAAATTAAAAGAAATTGCCATAGTCTTACAATCAATAAATGTCCCATCTTCTGTGCTTCTCTTGTTAAAGGATCAACAATAGCAATAACATCATAGAATGGTTCATTCTGTTGAGGATCTATTTTTACTACACTGTTAAAAAAGATGTTAAACATAAGTGAAATGAAAAATTCTAAATTAAACTTGTGGAAATAACAATCAACAGGTTTTCTTAGTTCTGAATTTATCATATTTTTACCACTTTACATCATCTTTAAGAATTTTTCAGTATAAGACATTGCTCCAAACATTTATCAGAGTCTCCCTGTGAAGTGTCCAGAAAAGCATAGTACGAACAGAAATATTTACCTTCTACCTTCTGTTCAAATACAAACCCTTCATGCAAACAATATCAGCCAGAACCTTCCTCAGGTTTCTATCATCACAGAGTAGTGGTGTGGCTGCCTACCATGTGCTTCTTTGGAACTGACTTTGGGACTCCTCCCACTACAGCTGGTTAGCAAACTGTACCTCCTGATGCTTTTGCAGAAGTTGCAGGAGGAAGGCCCGGGTCTTGCTACTGCTCAGCTCATAGTCAGACAACTTTTTCCATCCTTCCTATATCCATTTTGCTCCTTGGGTGTGTGTGGGGGGGATCTTTGATCCTGCTCACTATACAGGTTTGTGGCTGCCTACTGAGCACCTCTTCATAGCAAGGGGTTGTTTACAGGCATCCTGCCCCTATTATCCACTCAAATACCCCAGATAGTCTATGTTGTAACTCACAGTACCCCTTTCTTTGGCTAGTTTAATGGCAAATAAAATTTACACAAACCTCAGAAACTTTAGTTATACAATAATCCAAACAGTCTTTAATATAATGTCCAAAATCATAAACTCAACCTGAAGCCACCAGTCGCCATTCCCACTTTGTCCCTTTCTCTATTCTGAATCATTAGATTTTGAAATTGTCATCAAGAGTCAGTGACAGAAATTTGATTTAAAACATTAATAAAAATTGAAACTGGGTAATGTTAAATATAATACAATGAAGGAATGTTTGTCACTCCTAGACAAAGATTTGTTTTGACAAACCAGATTAAAAGGAGCTAACGTATTAATCATAGGCCCTTGATTAGAGGAAGCTGGAGACATAGGAATGAAGAGTAGGCCTTCATTAAATGCATAAGTTAATAAATCATGCATTGCAAATATGACTAGTGGATTTCCACTATTCTTCACCAAACAAAGTATCAGTTAGGTGCTGCCAGGAGTTTAGCCAGCGTAAGTAATGTTACACATCTTACAATCCTATGGGAGAGTACTTTGTCACCTCAGGTTCTCAGTATGCTTCGATAAAGGGCTAAGGTACTTGCAACTGGCTGCTGGTGCTGCTCTTCTTCCTCTCACTATGCTACAAAGGCAGGGCCAGACTGAGTACACCATAGCAGTTTTTCCAATAAAACTGAACAGGAACTTGGGAGTGATGATTACAGGAGGATAAATGAGTCTTCAGGAAGGTTCTTCTGTTACTCTCTTCCTCAGTCATGGTTTTAATGCTGCCCTTTCTGACTCTAAAATCTCAACGGGTCTCTGCAACTAGCCACTGAAAGAAAGTAAAACTAAAGGTGGCTACCACGAGCTTACCATTAATGAGAAGACAGGAGTCCACCTCCTCTTGCCCCACTTCTTGTCCTTCCAATAAATATTTACAGATGTGAACCACAGTATTTTCCAGTTTCATTTAGCAACAGAAAGACACCACTGGCGTACTGACTTTCACTGGCTTCTCATGTTTCGGGTCAATGAGACAGGAGGAGCAACATACACAGACACTCTAAACTCATTGCATAAGGTTTCCAAACACAATGAAATTCTGCCTGCTGGCTTTTAATATATTCTTGTAGCAGCCAAAGCACAACAGTGAAAGCCTACCCACCCCTATTGCAAATAGAGGTGGAGGTGAGAGCAGTACCATCATCCATCTGTAAGTGACATAGTACTGTTTTAGGACAGTGCTGAGTGTCAGAAGTGTGAGCAGAGGTGACATACTGCGAATCCCTTGACTCCAGGAAATGAATCACAAATGTACTAACCTTATAAACAGTGATCAGTAATCCACAAAATTTAAAAATCTCTACTGGGGCTTTCCACATCAGTGCAGATTAGTGAGGCTCTCTTGTAGGCGTAGTTTACCTGCGATTTTGTTTAACTACTTTCAGGTTTTTAAATTAGTAAGTAAATATAATGTACCGATTCATCATCTTCTCTCCCAGTACCCCCACTTCCATGCAATATAAGTCTATGTGTCACTGTTTTCAGTGTTGATTAGAAATAGATAAAATGTGTCAATCTTTTGCCATTACTGACCAATATACTAGTAGTGAAATTAAGAAGGACTTGCTCACTGGTTTCCTGAACTGTTTGTACAATCACAAAATGTTTGCTGAAGTCCTGGAAGAGGCATACAATACTTGAAGCATTAATAAAGTTTAATAAAGCATTAATAGCTATATATGCATTATGATGAGAGATTGAACTTACCTGTGTTGCTCTTTGAGAAATTCAACATTTTGTCTAATGACTGTTTTAGGCAATGAAGAGAGAAGGGCATCCACTTTCATAATCAAATCACTGCCACTAGAACAACAAAACAAACTTACTTAATATGTGACTTTTCTAATAAAAAGGGAATAAAAGATTAGTTTTCAATGTATATCTGTGTGCATAAAAGACTACGCAAAAATACGATTCTTTAAGGACACCATAGTCACAAGATTTTTAAACCTGAGTCTCTAAACCTTTAGTACGTGACTGACCAAGAACTATTAAATCTATAGTTCTGGAGCGCTGAGCCCCTCTATACATTTACAAGATGGAATATACAATCCAGCAGTTTAAATGGTAAAATCCATTTGTATACACAACTCTCTGATCTTTTCTTGCTCTTGTCCATTGAAAAATTCCCTTTGACAACTCCAATGAGCAGCCATAGCTAATCGGTCCATCTTTTGGCTGCATCTTATTTATTTCTAGAGTTTCCACGCTGTTTTAACTGAATTTTTAACTGTTTTATCTTCATCATTAATTTTCTTGTCATTTAAAAAACAAACTACAGTTAGCTACCATTGATACTGATATGAGTGCAGTGCTTAGTCAGGATCATGAAATAGGGCTTCGACCAATAGCATTTGCCCGTAAAAGCTTTAATGGGGTGAAGCAGGAGTTTACCCCATGACAAAAAAGTGTTAGCATTAATTTGGGCCCTACAGTACTGGGAATATTTGGGAGGACTGCCCCCAGTGCTTCTTAAAACATCCCACTCTCTGGTAAAGTATGTGCTGACAGGAAAGACTAATGATGGTCATGTTTCTAGCCCCCGGAGAGCTAAGTGGACATTAGCATTATTACATAAAAATGTGAGCATGGAAAAGGTGCCTGTTCTATCTCTAGTTTCATATGGTCTTATGGGAGAAGGGGAGTGCCCCCTGCTTGAAATCTCTCTAGAGGAATCTTTATTGTTCTGAAGTGAAGCACTGTTAGGGGTTAGCAGAAAAAGGGGATGTAATCTGGTTTGTGGATGGGTCTAGCTACTATAATGAAGAAAAACCATATACAAGACATGCGGCAGTAAGGGTGTCTGATGGGATTGTTTCTAGTGTATACCTCACTCAGCACAAGCAGCTGAAATTGTGGCAATAGCAATAGCACTGGAAAATACACCAACAGATAACAGGATAGCTATCTTCGCAGATTCTGAGTGCGGACTAAGAATTGTAGTAGACTGAATGTTCCAGTGGAAGAAAAGAGGAATGAGATCAGCAGATAACAAGCCTATTGCACATACTGGGAAACTGTCTTATCGTTGGCACTTAGCATAGCAAAAAACACAGCCAGTAGAAATGGGGAAGATAGAGGCTCATAAGAAAGACACTAAGGAGGCTCAGTGAAATAACAGGGAAGATGAGGAAGCTAAGGCAGAAACCAAGGAGGAGACATTGTGGCAGCCACAACTCCAACTAGCACCAATAGCAAGAACAGTCAGGGATAAAACAGAATAAATAGATTGAATATCTCTACAGAAATAAAAAGGCTTATAGATAGAGGGGAACATCAAGAGTGGAAAATTTGGCAGCATGATACAAGCTTGGTTCTAGCCACCCAAATGAGAGAAAATATGCCAATGTGGATTGCCCCAAGTGAAATAAGTTCTGAGATGATAACCCTAGGCCATAACAATGGACACCTGGGCATGGAGAGAACTCTCCAACAGAATGCAAGCAGCAGGGTGATGGCCAAATATGAGACCTCATACAGAGGAGTATGTAAATAATTGCTTGCCTTGTGCTTCCAATAATGAAGATACTCGACTGGTAAAAGAACCCTTCAGTCACCAAAGAATGATAATTGATATTAGCCCATTAGCTAAAACTGAAAAAGGGAATCAATATTGCCTAGTAATAGTGGATGCATTTACAAAATGGGTTGAAGTGATACCCGTAAGAAACAATACTGACCTAACTACAGAATACGTTAGTACTGGAGCGGTCAGTACCAATGATACTGGGAGCTTTGATGCCAACATTTCAGTATTAGGTGATGCATGAAGCTCCAAATGAGGCAGGAACAAAGCAGGGTGACTGGTACTGGAGTGGGTGCCAAGAGGGACCCTTCTTGGGCCTTCAGCTACCTTTTTCTGTGGCAGACCAAAAGGATTTCTGCTTTTAGACCTAGCACCCAGAGAGGGTGACCTAGATCTATGTCCCTGAGAGGAGACATTCTGCTTCCTTCCCTTGATTTCAGAAGTTGTACTGGTTCACAAGGAAGATTCTTTAGAAATGTTACTCAGACAGCTGCAAGCAGAGGAACTGACAGGAGCACCCATTGAAGAGGATTGCTTAGGGATTTCAGTCCCACTCACTCTGAATATGAAGAGGGGTGTATGGACCCCTTACAGCAAAAACAGCTTTATGCCAGTCTATCTTGTCTTTAGTGTTCTGTTTAAGAATGACTTGCAAATGGCACACCTCTCAAGAATGTGTTCCTCATTAAGTCATAATAAACATCTGGTATGCCCTTCATTACAGAGCATGACTGCCTTGCAAGGACAACAGTTTTCAAGTCCTGCAGACTTTCGTTCCATTATAAGAAATCAGCCTGGAACCAGGAAAGTCTCACAGGAAAAAAAAAAGCTTGTTTTGCTTTTCTTTATTTTTTAAAAAGGAAACATTATGAAAAACCTACAATTAAAGACTACCTAACCAACCAACTAACTATCTAAAGTTATTTACAACTATTTACACAAGAACAGTGAGTGAGAAACTCAGGCTATGGCTGCACTAGAAAGTTAAAAGTGGTGGAGCTGCAGCGATGCAGCTACACTGCTGTAAATGAATGTAACTGCTCTAAGCACACAGTAGTTAGCTTAACTAACTACTCCAGCCCCATGTGCAGCAGAAGCTGTATCAGCGGGAGAGCTGGCATAGTACTGTCTACATTGGCTGTCTATACCAGTGCTTACGTTGGTGTAACTTTCATTGCTTGGGGGGGGGTTGCTTTTTCACACCCCTGAGCGACATAAGTAATACCACAGTAAGTGCTAGTATAGTCATAGCCTGAGACAATGCCTGAGTGCCTACCTGAAGCCACAGGAAGTAAGATGGAATTAAGGGACACATTCCACGCTTTATGCCTTTGGATGAGAGGCATGAAGACACTTGGAGAACAAGGGCAGTCCCAACAGAAGATGCTGTCCAAAAGAATCCAAACTCGGGCACATGCACACCAAGAGTGGAATACATATGGACAAACACTGAAAGAAGACCTAGGTATCCTCTAGAAGAAAGTGAAATCATTAGTTATAGGTGATAAACTCAAATGAGTCTCACATGCACTCAGACAATAGATTCCCAAACCCAAAAGTGTTTTACTGTTTAGAGCTGATCCCCATCTCTTTGACAATGCCTTTAATCTTCTCTGCTGAAGTACTGAATGTTATCTTTTCCAACAAATGAAAATCTTCAGTATAGAACTCATTTTCATCCAAAGGACCCAGGACCTTAAGAGGAAAAACAAATGATACTATTTTACTAGAAGCTTAGGTTTTCAAAAATATTTCCTCTGTAAGCAAAAAATACACTCAATTTTTAATAAAGTAAAATTTTCAGTATTAAAAATCTCTCTCCTGCATACCACTAGATTTTTATTATTCATGCAGGATTCAGCTGTGAAAATTCCAGCATTTATAATTTTCTATTAATTAAATTGAACTACAGTATATTTTAAATATATAGTTTTTTGCATTATATCCCTAATAGCAAGTAGAAAAAATTCATCAGGCAAACGAAGGGTGCATCTATTGTAAAAAACAGTTACAACAGGAATATCCACAAATATGTGTATACGGCTATCTCAGCAGTTCCGTTATACATTCCTAGTTACAGAAATGTATTATTCATCAACATAAATTCCTTTTAAACAAAAGTTCAAAGAAAAATAATGTAAAATTTGAACACAAACCACCACAATCCTGCCTTGTGCTTAGTTGTTAAATCCTATAATACCTTTATTGTGTCCTACATCCGAACTTTTAGCGTATTGGTGTGCACAAAGTTGTTTAAAAAAATTTGGGAAATCAATACATTGTAATACAAAACATGTAAGAATATGAATACAGCTCTCTCTCTCTTACACACACACACACACACACACACACACACACACACACACACACACACACACACACACACACACACACACACA
>ML677364.1:39151121-39417368 GCA_007922305.1 Dermatemys mawii | reverse complement strand
ACACACACACACACACACACACACACACACACACACACACACACACAGAATTTTCTATAAAGAAAGTGTCAGTTATCCAGTCTCAGTGGAGGCAGAAGTAAACGGACAGATAATGTTTTCAGAAGATTAAGTAGCAATGAAGGGCCTAACCAAAGCCACTGAGGTCAGTGGGAGTCTGTCAGTTGATTTCAATGGGTTTTGGATTGAACTGTAAAAACATTATCGTAAGAGTATTAAATTTTTCAATTTCGTTTTAGGAAACTGCTGAAAAGGCAATGGGAGTTAAAATGGGAGTTTTGCCACTGACTTCTATGGAGACAGGATTTCATTCTAGGTCTTACAAGGTCTTCTTATTATTCTTAAATAAAACATAAATGGCAATAATTGATTGAAAAAGAGAAATGTAAAGTGCCCTTTTGGTCAGGAAAGTGATTCTGAAAAACTGTGTGGTCTTATTCAATATATCTTATTGTTGTGCGCACTTAAGGTCATTTTTTGACATTAGTCACTAAAGAAAGTTTTCATTGTTTTTTATTCTTTCTAGCACTATAGAGCTGATACTGCTAACAGAGTGGGTTTATCATAGGTGCCTGGCCCTTCAGGGGTGATGAAGTCAGCCTTGCCTGTTACCTAGAAGTTAACCACTTGCAGATTGTGATCTGGACTTAATTACAATTAATCACAGCTGTGGAGGGGTCAGGGAAGATTTCATACAGAGAGAAAAGAACTAAGTGAAAGCATGCTCGCGAGTACCACAGGAGGTAGGATAGACTCCTATGTGAGGCTATGAGACAGGGCCTGAAAAAAGCAGGTCAGTCTCCAGGGGAAGCTGTCTGAGTCCCTGAGGATGGGATGCAGTGGGGAAACCTGCTAGGAAGAAGGTCCTCCAGGGAGAAAGGCCCAGAGAGGCACTACTCATCCAAAGGAGCAAAGAAGGAACTCTGTACTCCCCAGGAGCAGAGGTAAAGAGCAAGGAACTTCAGCATAACCCAAGAGGCAGAAGGATCTCGTCTTTGGACATTGTTGTGGATTCTTTAGTTGCACTGTCATTACCTCAGAAGGGGACAGAAATAGAAAGAGATGACCTGGGCTGGAGGGCTAGGCCATGAAAGACTTAGCCAGAGACAGGCCATCACAGGAGGGCATCACAGGAGGTGCTATAGACTAAGGACCCTTGCAACGCCATGCTATGATGACAGGGGGCACTGCAGCAGTAAGTCAACTTGCTTACAGGACTGAATTCTATTTTGACTTGTATCAACATAATTGTTTGCTAGGTTCCAATTTCAGGACCAAAGTTTGCTTCAGTTATACCTATGCAACTTTTTTAACACATTAGGCCAATAAGATAAAACATACTAATTTATGAAATAGCTTGTTCATTACTGTTCAAACCCATTTGCACAGTATGCAAACTTCTCCCTATAGTCTTAGGAAAAATAAAAAGCAAAGAGCTCAGAAATAGTCATATTATTATTCTGAAAATTTAAACATATTTAAAAATCTTTGTGGTTTTCCAGCAAAAATCCCAAGAGAATGACACAATACTTTTCCAGTCAAGAACAGTTTCTAAATGTGTTACAACTAGATCAGTTAAATAGTTGAATTTATTTCAAATAATCATCATTCACTAACTTTGAAGAACAACTCCACTGTAAAAAGTTATTGTAAAAATATATTAGGAAATCTAAAGTAGACATTTGCAATGCTCTCATTGTATCTTGGTGATGTTGCACCCGTATAACTGAAGACTGATTATGGCTTGCAAATTGTTTAGGTCAAATTTTGTCAATGGAAGTTGTATGTAATACTGGTATGATGCATGAGCCAGACAGACCCTAGCATGATTTTCAGATTCCATGCTGAGTTTGCAGGGCTGGCAGATAGAAAAATAAAAGGTGTTTTTTCTTATTAACTGAGAAAGTTTGGTATTGAAATCATTGAGAGATGCACATAGAATCTAATGCCACTATTTTTAGTCATCTTTCTAAGTGAAACTGAAAATCTATCATTTGTTCATTACATCAAAGTACGAGGGCAACTGTAGTGCATGAAAACAGAATCAAATGCCTTTGACATTAACAAAGAGTGAAACAGGAGTGTGTCTTAGCCCTCATGCTTTCTAACATCTACTTTTCATTCCTGCTTCTTCATGTATTTAAGGACAGCAATTATGGCATTTATTTTCTACCTAGACCAAATGGAGGGCTTATTCAGCACTGCCTGGTTTAGAGTGAAAAACAAGGTGAAAGATCTGGTTCTGAGAGATTTCCAGTTTGTGGACGATAAGGCATTGGTTGCCCACAGTGAATCTTTCCTGTAAATCTCTTGGGTAGATTTTCTGCATCATGCAAGGGCTATGCGTTGACAATTAGTTTGAAGAAAACTGTAATCGTACACCAAGAGGTGGAAGAACCGATGCCTGACATCACTCTGGAGGGTAAATCTCTTGGAGTTGTCAACAGCTTTTGCTACTTGGGTTCTATGATTAGCAGAAATGTATGTTGTGTATCCAAATTTTAAGTAAATCCTATTTTAAAACAGACTGCATTACTCTGGGCTATAAAAGAATGCATGGGTAAAACTACTCTATCCTAGCAAAGGAATTTGTCGGTTGTTAATCACTCTATCACACAGGAAAGATAAATTAGTCGAGAAAGTAAAAGTCACCTAATAAATATCAACCTTGCCGCTTTAGATTTCCAGGGATAGTATGTATAAGAATTGATCACATACTATGTCAACTTCATAATTTACTCTTTACTGTGTTCATCCAAAGATTTTGTCAATTGCTGGTTTCATTCCATGTTACTGTCAAATTGCTGATCTATTATCTCAATTCCAACTGTAAATTTGACTTGATAATTGTGCTGTTTAATTCTTAATTAGCTAGTCTTAGAAGTTTAAATGATTTTAAGTTTGCTCTCTTTATTCATTTGTAATAAAACTCATAAAAAGCACACAACTCTCTCTCCAGAGGGCAAAGGTCATTTACTAAACTATTTCAGATTCCGTCCCTAACTTAATACTTATGTCCCAAACAGAGATCTAGGCTTAGAGGAGGTCTTAGAGGTTAATAGAACTCGCTGTGGGAACCATATTTCTTCCTATTCCTTTCGGATGACTGGGTAAAGAACTACTTAGATGCTCTGCTGGTCTCAGTAGATGGAGACTTCTTTGAAGAGTGAGCATGAGAGCTCAGATCTGAGCAACATCTCCAAGGAGCACTCAATTATAAAAGCTGTCCAGATCTGGGAGGCCCCTTTTTCCCATCGGTTGTGAGGAGGTTCTCATCAAACGCTTCATGAGAACTAATCTAAGGCTAGTTTTTCTTGCCTTCTGTGTCCTTCTAGCAAAGGAACAGCAGATGGAGCATGAATCTGCTTCAGGTTGGCAGGTTGTCTGTGGGCGAGGACTGGCCTGCCTCTCAAGGCCTGTGAAAGTGAGGGGTCGTTGTCCAGGAAGGGTTGTAGATCACTGATGATGTGTTGGAGAGGTTTTAACTGAGGACTGTAGGTGATGGCCAGTGGTGGTCTGTTGGTTTCTGTCTTGGGTTTGTCTTGCAGCAGAAGGCTTCTGGATACATGTCTGGCCCTGTTTATCTATTTCCTTACTTCCTCATGCGGGTAATGCAGTTTTAAGAATGCTTGGTGAAGATCTTGTAGGTGTTTGTCTCTTTCTGAGGGGTTGGAGCAAATGCGGTTGTGCCTCAGTTCTCGGCTGTAGACAACGGAGTGTGTAGTGTGTCTGAGATGGAAGTGGAGGCATGAAGGTAGGCAAAGCGCTTGGCAGGTTTTCAGTATAGGGTGGTGTTTATGTGACCGTTACTTATTTGTACCGTGGTGTCCAGGAAGTGGACCTCTCATGTAGACTGGACCACTGTGAATGGCTCGCCAATTACAAAAGCAGTTTCTCCTCTCTGGGTGTTCACACCTCCAGATCACCTGCTGGAAGTGGGCTTCACCCCCCCGACTGAATTTACCTTGGTTTCTTGCCTGATATTTATACCTGCCTCTGGAGATTTCCACAACTTTCATCTGATGAAGTGGGTCTTAGCCCACGAAAGCTCATGATCCCTAAAATCTGTTAGTCTATAAGGTGCTACAAGACTCTTTGTTGCTTTTGCATGAATATACTAATTATTTGTATATACAAAATGGATTTAAGGGTCACAGTATGCAAGAGAAGTGCCACGGCTGGGCCACTGGTTAGGTGCTACCAACAAATCTGTCAAAACTGAGAACTGGAGGCTGAAAGTTGAGACTGATCCTCTGAGAAGAGCTCTGTCTTCTTGTTTTATGTTTGAGATGCCTTTTGATAGCTAGACAGGATTGCTGAGGATGAGACTGGTATCTCCTCTGAACAGAAGAAAGGACTGGGGTACTGGTATATTGTGTCTGGTGGCAGAAGCCCAAAACAGAGAATATCTTCTTTAAGGCAGGTAGTAACAGTACCACAGACCTTGCTACGGTCTCATTGGTTCTGTTACCTAACAATATTTCCCCTTTAAAGGAAATATATTCTCTTTTGCCTGCACATCAGAAGAGAATATAGACAAACACAGTCTTGACTATCTCCAGAGAACAGAAGAAAGGCCACACGGGGTCAGACCAATGGTCCATTTAGCCCAGTTTCCTGTCTTCCAACAGTGGCCAGTGCCAGGTGCTTCAGAGGAATGAACGGAACAGGCAATCATCGAGTGATCCATCCCATCATCCACTCCTAGCTTCTGGCAACCAGAGACTAGGGACACCCAACACATGGGGTTGCATCCCTGACCATCTTGGCTCAGAGCCATTGATGGACCTATTCTCCATGAATGTAATTCTCTTTTGAACCCTTATACTTTTGTCTTTCACAGCATCCCATAGCAATGAGTTCCACAAGTTGCCTGTGTGGTGTGTGAAGAAATACTTCCTTTTGTTTGTTTTAAACCTGCTGACTATTAATTTCATTAAGTGACACTGGTTATTGTGACAGGTTTAAGAATAGCAGCCGTGTTAGTCTGTATCCTTAAAGAAAACGAGGAATACTTGTGGCACCTTAGAGACTAACCAGTTTATTTCAGCATAAGCTTACGTGGGCTATAGCCCACTTCATCAGATGCATAGTATGGAACACACAGAAGTAAGATGCATTTATATATATAGAAAGCAGAAGAAATTGGAAATTACCATACCAATTCTAAGAGGCTATTTAATTTGGATGAGCCACTATCAGCAGCAGGAAAAAAACCTTTTGTAGTTAAAATCAAGTGGATTGTGTCTGACAGTTGATAAGAACCTGTGAAAAGAAACTTAACTAGGGAAATACACTCAATTAGTGTAATGACTAAGCCATTCAGAGTCTCTGCTTAACCCTTGGTTGATAGAGTCCAATTTGTAAATTAATTCCAGCTCCTCAGCTTTGTGTTGGAGTCTGTTCTGGAAGTTTTTCTGTTTTAAAATTGACACCTTCAAGTCTTTAATAGAATGGCCAGGGAGACTGAAGTGTTCTCCTAATGATTTTTGAATGTTATGATTCCTAATGTCAGATTTGTGTCCATTTATTCTTTTGCGTAGAGACTGTCCTGTCTGGCCAACGTACATGGCAGAGGGGCACTGCTGGTTATTGTGTTATGTGAAGGAGTAAATAATACTGCCTTATTCACTTTCTCCACACCAGTCATGATTTTATAGATCTCTATCATCTCTCCTCTTAGTCATCTCTTTCCGAAGATGAAAAGTCCCAGTCTTTTTAATCTCTCCTCTTACAGAAGCTCTATACCCTTAATCATTTTTGTTGCCCTTCTCTGTACCTTTCCAATTCTAATATATATTTTATGAGATGGGCTGATCAGAACTACATGCAGTATTCTAGGTGTAGGCATACCTTGGATTTATGTAGTGGCATTATGATATTTTCTATCTTATTATCTATTCTTTTCCTAATAGTTCCTAACATTCTGCACATTGAACAGATGTTTTCAGAGAACTATTCACAATGATTCCAAGATCTCTTTCTTGAGTGGTAATAGCTAATTTAGACCAAATAATTTTGTATGCATAGCTGGGATTATGTTTTCCAATGTGCATTACTTTGCATTTATCAACACTGAATTTCATCTGCCATTGGTTGCCCAGTCACTTAGTGAGACCCCTTTGTAACTCTTCACAGTCTGCTTTGGACTTAACTATCTTGAGTAATTTTGTATCATCTGCAAATTTTGCTACCTCGCTGTTTACCCCTTTTTCCAGATAATTTATGAATACATGGAACAACACTGGTCCAGCACAGACCCCTGAGGGACACCGCTATTTACCCTTCTTCATTCTGAAAATGGACCATTATTCATACCCTTTGTTTTCTGTCTTTGAACAAGTTATTGATCCATGAGAGGACCTTCCGCTCTTTCTCTCTCTTTGTCTCTGAATAAGAGAGAAGCCACAGAGGCAAATATCATTTAGCACTACTAATAAAATCTTTTTAGAATAACAATTTGAAAGAAATGAAGGATAAAAACAAGAAGTCCCACAGGTACAGCAAATAGTCCAATTTCCACACCTACTCATGCTAAGAAAAATAAAAAAGAATGGCAGTGGCTGGGCCTACATGGCCCTTTGAGAACCTCCAGAATATTGAAAAAACTCAGACTGAGATCTGTTGAGCAAGTTATACAAATACACATTTTTATAAAATAATTTTGGAAGGGATATAAACACTCACACTTTGACATAAGACAACTTCTAACTACTGGAGTTAGGAGGAAACCTTCCCTGGAGGCAGGTGATCCCATAACTACTATTGCAGAGTTTCTCACATATTCTTTTCCCACATCTGGACGCTGTCAGAAACAAGATACTAAACTAGATGGATCCCCTTCCAGCATGGCATTTCCTATGTTCCTGAGTAGTTAATGACTGCAAATAAAATCCCAGATAAAGAACTACAGAAAAAAAAAGCAAACGCAAGTATATATTCTAGCCACATTGTGGAGAGCAAGAAAGTAATATAATGCATTGACCTTAGCATTATATAAAAGTTCAAAGAGAGGAAAGAGAGCATACATGCAGAATAAGAAAATGAACTATTTCTTTACATACCCTCCCATTGCTGACAATAGCCATTTGCCCAGGAAGCAGTTTAAGAACTTCTTTACAGAACATTTGGTGAGTTTGAATTATATCCACTCCTAAAGTGTTGTATTTCTTCTCAAAAGTACTGTCATCCATTCCCTAAAGCAGAAGTAAGGTGTAAGAGGGTGGCCAGATTCAGCAAAAACAAAATACAGTGATAGTCAGCAAGGGTTTTCTTCAAACTGTTTATAACAAAACTCTAAATAAGATAAAAGCAAGAGAAAACTCCTTCAGCATTAGCTTCAGATCAGTCATATCACCCTGGAAGTGAAGCCCTGCATATCTACATTCCTTCATGTCTCTCCCAAGCAGCTCATTTGTACTTCTTTTTCCTTGAGCAACAGTGCAACAGAAGAGCCAAGCTAAGCCTGAGTTTAAGCACTTTTTAACCAGGAAGTGGTCAGACATGGTCACATAAAGAATCACAAATCTTACCATAAAGTCCACTATTGTGTTAATTTACCGTATCTTTCACTCTTAATCAGAAAAACTGGATTATGGAGCAGAAAAATAAAATTTCTCATTAATAACATGACATTAATCACTTGTAACTGGAATTCTTCTAACTGGACTCTACATATTCACACTTGGGGAATGAGCTGATCAGGTCCAGTTTAGATTGCGAAGTTTTAATTTGCAGTGCCTGATGGAGAATGCATACATCACACCCACCCTTCCCCTCTGATGGTGAGACCATAAAAGGAGGTCTGACACTCCAGCCACCTCAGTTCCTTCCACATTTCCCTCACGTCCTGTTTGGAAATCAGGACTCAGAAGAAGAGTAGCGATGTGGGGCAGTATACATATACAGAGTCTGGGTATAGGTGAGTAATATTAATTTCTTCTTTGAGTACCTTCTGCATATTCCCACTCCTGGGATAGGTTACCTATCAGTAATTACATTACACTGATTCCCAATTAAAAAGGGATTGAAAAACTGGCCTGCCAAATCTAGCACCTGATCTTGATGCCAGAATTAGAGAATTATGTTTAATAAAAGTGTGGATGGAATTCCACGTTGCTGCCTGACACATTTCAATAAGTGGGGAATGTCTTTTAAATGCCATAGGCAATGCTTTGACTTTAGAGGAATTGGACCTTATTCCCTTCTGGGGAAGAAATTACTATTAATTTATAAGACTCATGAATACACATTCTAACCCACTTAGAAACTGTGTAGTAAACTTTGGCCCTTTTTTACTACCCAAATAAGAGACAAAGTCTAGGCTGTCTAAACATTTTAGTTCTATTCAGATAGCACGATAATGTCATTTTGCATCTAGGGTATGCAATTTAGATTGATGACTATGTGGTCCCAGGAAAAGTGTATGTAAACTGACAGAGTGATTAATATGAAAGTCAGTAACCATCTTAGGTAAGAATTTTGGGTGAGGTGAGGGACTAATACTACTTTATCTTCATAGAAACTGAATAGTGTGTCAGCCATTAATGCTTGTAGTTCACTGACTCTTGTTGCTCAAGTAATAGCCATTATGAAAACTGTCTTAATAGACAACTTAAAAAAACCATTCACTCATTGGCTCAAAAGTCTGTTTCATGAGTTAAAGAGAACCAAATTAAGGTTTCAAAGAGGTGTACGGACTTTAATTGGAATATAAACATTAAATAATTCTTTAAGAAACTTCTGAACTAAATCTTGAGTAAACAGTGATTTATCAATGCCCAAATAAAATGCAGATCAGTGTAACAACATGCAAGATAACAAAAAAAGATAAAAAGATTTAACTAACCTAGTATGGACTGAACTGGTGCCGTCATCTGGAACAATACTACTATATCTGCTCATAATAAAACCCTTTTTATTTGCTAAAATAACAAGCATATGTAGACCCTTTCCTATTATTAGGTAAAAACGTTTGCACATCTACAAAACAAGTCCACTCTGTATCCATTAAAATTCTAATAACTCACATCATGAGGTGGAGTGAACTCAAGCGCAGATGATAAACTTGTCCTTTCTGGGGGGTGTAAGTCAGAGAAGGGGAAAGGGGACCCAAGACTCCTCTGAAGAGTTGAAGCAAGTTGGGAAATAATGGTTACTTAAGTAACTTTGGTTCTTCAAGATGCAGTTGTGTGGATCTCATTCTAGGTGGGTCATGTTTTGTTTTTTTTAATAGCAGTTTCCATTGGGACCATGAATGTGTCCTGTGTTTTCTCATGCTCCTGTGTAAAGGCATCAAGGGCAGGACAACAAAGACATTTCTTTGGTTCCCTCAAAATTTGAAGCCCATATAGCTGACCACAAAAGAAGGGATGGCGATTGAGTCATGGGATCCACACTGACAATAACATCAAAAAAAGGTACTGAAGACCAGACATCAGCCAAATCACTGAGCTGTTCGTGGACATGGTAGAAAGGATCTCAGGTGGCCAGAATGCCACACCCCTGTATATAGCTGCACACTCAAAATGTCTGCTAATGCTGAGGGGCGGGGAGGGAAGGGGGCATGAGCACTCCAGCAGGCACTGCTAGTTGAAGTTCCACTAAGATGCATGCAATTAACGCATCCTATAAATGGAAATATACAGAGGCCACCTGAAGAACTTCCAAATATATTCTTGAACAGCTTTCCTAATTAATAAGACTGAAGTACATAGCTGTTTTTGAAACCAGCAATGCAGTCTGCAGCTGTTACTTGGTGGCTGACATCTACCATACAAGTTACCTCTAACTCGAAACTGCTGACTGTGTTTCAAGTCAGCAATAAGTCAAGAAAACCTATTTTAAACACATTAAGTTACTTTCCCTGTTTTAAGGTCAACAGCCATGGAAAATGATTGCTGGAAGCTAAATAATTGAAGCTCTTGTTAATTTCAGTCACGGATCCCGTGACTTCAGTCACACAATAAAGTCACAGATTCCGTTACTTTATCAGATCTCTTTGTCTTCAGCTGTCAGTGGATGCAGCTAAGGCTGGGGCTGTGCACGCCCCACCCTGCCCCAGTTGCAGGCAGAGCTGTGCACCCCTGCTCCGCAGATGTGGTTGGAACTGGGGCTGTGTGTGTCCCCATCCTGCGGCTGGAGGCAGAACTATGCACTCCAATCCCGTGACTTCGGCCAGGGCTGGAACCAGGGCTATATCCCCTGTCACAGACTCGGTGAATTTTTGTTTATTGTCCGCGACCTGTCCATGACTTTTACTAAAAATAACTATGAAAAAAATCTTAACCTTAATCATTGCTCAATAAATCCAATACTCAATGTTTACAACAGGAGTAAGGTAACTTTTGGATTAAGATGGATTAATACTTTCAGACAGGAGTTCCAAATCCAGTGTTTAAAAAGTGCAAATCAAGAAATGGCTTTAAAAAAAGGGTGATGCAATAGTTTATATAAAGGCATCAAGTGACTATTATTTAATGAAATGTTTACTGACCGGAACAAGTAATTTCTTAATTTTAGTTCCCGTAGCAAGGGCTTTTGCCGTCTCCTCCTTAGTTATCTTAGTTAGGAAACTTTTTAAGCTGCTGTTTTTCTGTGTAAAAAAGGCAGTCAAAATTGCCCTGGCAATGGGTGTGTTATCTTCTGTTATTTTTGATATTGGATTGTTCACAATTCCAAGCCGAGTATGACTGCTTGTTTTCTGCAAACAAAGAAAAATATATAATTACAATCTTATAATTTAATGTACTCACATCTAACGTTTACAAATTTATCATCTTAGTTTGTACAGTGACATAACCTTAGAACAGTCGTTCTCAAACTTTCCAGACTACACTACCCCTTTCAGAAGTCTGATTTGCCTTGCAAACCCCAAGTTTCACCTCACTTAAAAACAATTTGCTTACATAATCAGACAAATACAAACGTCACAGCAGTTGCTTATTTCTCATTTTTACCTTAAAATTATAAAATAAATTGATTAGAATATAAATATTGTACTTACATTTCAGTGCAATACTTACCATATAATAGTATATACAGCTGCATAAACAATTCATTGTCTATATGAAATTTTAGTTTGTACTGACTTTGCTAGTTCTCTTTATGTAGCCTGTTGAAAAACTAGGCAAATATCTAAAAGAGTTGATGTACCCCCTGGAAGACCTCTGTGTACCCCTAGGGGTACACCTATCCCTGATCGAAAACCACTGCCTTAGAGTGTTTATTTTTGGCTATTCATTTTAATGAAAAATATATGTGTGACCACTAAACTTAGACTTTCAATTAGCAGAAGAAAAGAAAAATATTTATCCTGTAACAAATATTTTAAATACAAGATATTCTTCGTGAAATGACTACTTTTGGGTACTCTGACATTTCAGTAGGGACTACATTTTTAATTAGTGTTAATTATGTGCCATATTTCACTTGCATAACCTTCAAAAATGCCTCAAAAATGGATTTTCTCAAATTTCTCTGAAAGATTCAATGTCAGCAGAGAATAAACTGGAGAATTTTCACTTAATTATCCCCAAAATCTTGATAATAAATCAGAAAGAAAAACGTTAATACTTATTAAAGACGGTGATGATACACAAGGCAATGGAGGAAAAGACTGATAAGAAAAAGACAATTACCTTTTCTGTAACTGGTGTTCTTTGAAATGTGTTGCTCATGTCCATTCCACAATAGGTATGTGATGCCGCACGTTTTTCCCTTAGCGGTACCCATAGAGGGGTGCCTTAGCAACCTCTGGAGTGGCGCCGCAATGGCGCGGTACAAGGGGAGCTGTGCGATTCCCCATCCTCAGTTCCTTCTTGCCAGACAACTCTGACAGAGGGGAAGGAAGGTGGGATGTGGAATAGACATGAGTGAGCACTTTTCTTCGTCAAGTGATTGCTCATGTGCATTCCACAACAGGTGATTCCAAGCTAAATCTGTTGGAGGTGGGTAGGAGTTCATAGACACTTGGGATGGAGCACAGACCTGCTGAACCCGGCATCCTCCCTGGTTTCGAAGATGATCGGAAAACGCGAGGTGAACATGTGAACCGATGACCATGTGGCAGCCCTGCAGATGTCCTGAATAGGGACATGGGCCAAAAAGGCAGTCGACGAGGCTTGCACAGTAGTTGAGTGTGCCCTCAAAATCGGTGGCGGGTGGACTCCCGCCAGGTTGTAACAAGTACGGATACATAAGCTGATCCTCTTGGAGAGCCGCTGAGTGGAGATCGGCCGGCCTCTCATGTGTTCGGCTGAGGTGATGAACAGTTGCGAAGACTTCCTGAATGGTTTTGTACATTCCAAGTAAACAGCCAGCGCCTGTCTCACATCCAGCATGTGGAGGCAACGCTCCTCATTGGACATGTGGGGTTTGGGACAGAGCACCGGCAGGAAAATGTCCTGGCCTATATGGTAGGCGGAGACCACCTTAAAGAGGAACAAAGGATGTGGTCGGAGCTGGACCTTATCCTTATGGAATATCATGTATAGGGGTTCGGAAGTTAGGGCCCAGAGCTCCAAGACCCATCTAGCAGATGTGATTGCCACCAAGAAGGCTACCTTCCAGGAGAGATGTGACCAGGAGCGTGTAGCTATTGGTTCAAATGGAGATCCAGTTAACCTGGCCAGTACCAAGTTCAGGTCCCACTGTGGGACTGGGGGCCTAACATATACGAAGAAGTGATCCAAACCCTTAAGGAATCAGCCAGTCATGGCATGAGAGAATATCGTGTAACTGGTGGGTGAAAGGCTGATATGACCACCAAGTGTACCTTGACAGAAAAGGGAGCTAGGTCCTGGGCTCTAAGATGAAGGAGGTAGTCTAATATAAGCTGGATTGGTGCAGCCACAGGCAAGATGACCCAATCAACAGCACACCAGGAAAACTGAAACCATTTTGCCAGGTAGGCTTGACATGTGGAGGGCCACCTGCTCTTCAGGAAAATGTGCTGTACCCCTTCCGAGCAAGGCCTCTCCTCCTTGCCTAACCATTGAGCAGCCACACCATGAGGTGGAGAGCCGCTAGGATGGGGTGGAGGAGGCAACCCTGGCTCTGGGAGAACAGGTCCGGGCAGGACAGCAACAGCCATGGTGGGGTGACCGCCAGGCTTGTGAGAGTCCTGTACCAATGTTGCGTGGGCATGCTGGGGTGATCAGAAGGACCAGAGCCCTGTCCATTTTTATCTTTTCCAAGACCTTGCCCGTGAGTGGAATTGGGGAAAGGGCATAGAAAAGTTGGCCCAACCAGGACAGAAGGAAGGCGTTGGAGACTGCACCCACGCCCAACCCTCCCCTGGAACAGAAGTGGGGACACCAACAGTTCTTCCGGGTCGTGAACAGGTCCACTTGGGGAGTGCCCCATGTTTGGAAAATCCTGTATACCACCTCTGGGTGCAGCGACCACTCGTGATGAGAGGAGAAGTCTCAACTCAGCCAATCCACCTGAGAGTTCCGGACACCCGGTAAATGGTGGGCTTCCAGGTAAATGTTATGGGCTATACAGAAGTCCCACAGTCTGAGGGCTTCCTGGCAGAGGGCTAAGGAACAGGCCCAGCCTTGCCTGTTGATATAGAACATCGAGGCCGTATTGTCCATGAGAACCCTGACCACTCTGCCCACCTGGTGTGAGTGGAAGGCCAGGCATGCTAGTCGGACTGCCCTGAGCTTCTTGACATTTATGTGCAGGGCAAGGTCCTGCACGGACCACAGACCTTGGGTCTGGAGGTTTCCCACATGGGCTCCCCACCCCAGGTCTGACGAATCGGACACCAATTCCACAGATGGAGGTCAGACTCTGAACGAGACCCCTTGGAGCATGTTTCTCGGGGAGGACCACCAGTGCAGGGAGGATATCACCGGTTCGGACACAGTAAGGACTTTGTCCATCCTGTCTCTGGACTGGGAGAATACCGAGGTCAACCAGAGCTGCAGGGGCCACATCCTGAGTCTGGTGTGACGTACACACCAACATATGAGCCGGGAGTTGGAGACATGCTCTAGCTGTGGTCATGGGGAACCTTGTGACTGAGCTGATGAGCTCCCTTAGAGTTTCGAATCTGTCCAGTGGGAGGGAGGCTCTGGCCGATGTTGCTTCCAGAATTACCCCATGAACTCTATGCACTGCATCAGAACTAACGTGGACTTGGTGTCATTCACCAACAGGCCCAGTGTGATGCATGTGAACAAGAGGAGCGATACGTGATCTTGTACCTGTGACCTGGAGCTGCCCTTGACCAGCCAGTTGCTGAGGTAGGGTAAGAACTGGATCCCGCTGATGTTTAAGATAGAGTCTATCACAGACATACACTTTGTGAACACCCTGAGAGCCATGGACAGTCCAAACGGGAGAACAGTGCTCCTATCCAACTGTGAAACGGAGGAAATGCCTGTGTCCTTCGAATTTATGAATGTGGAAGTACACATCCTGTGTCTTGAGGGAGGCGTACCAGTCCCCGGGATCCAGGGAAGGGATGATGGAGGCCAGAGAGACCATGCGAAACTTGAGCTTTACCACTTACAGGTTCAGGCCTCCCAAGTGAGCCCCCCTTTGGCCTTTGGGATAAGGAAATAGTGGGAGTAGAATCCCTTCCGCCTGAACTCCGCTGGCAACACCTCCACCGCTCTTAAGCCAGGGAGCTGCCTCACCTCCTGCTTGAGCAGGCTCTCGTGAGAGGGGTGGAAGTAAACTGGAGGATGGAGCCCCCGGAGATGGTGTTGAGGACCCATCGGTCCAAGGTCAGCCGTGACCACTCTGGGAGAAAAGCACACAACCAGTTGGAGAAGGGAAGTTTTATTGCGGGTAGATCCCTGATGTGAACTGGTAAGTCGCCCCCAGACGTCTCATCAAAACTGACGCTTTCCTGCCTGTTTCCCCTTAGAGGGCCCAGGCTGGGATTGCCTATGTGGGCCCTTTTTATAGTCCCACGACTTTTTATAAGGGGACTTATACCTGGAATGCGTGGCTGTAGCGGGGTGGCTACCTGCTCCAACCCTGAAAGGGTTAAAACAGCCCTGCAGAGGGCTGCTGCTGGGGAAAAGCAGCCCAGCAGAGGTCTGTAGCCGGGAAGGGGATTAATAACAGCTGGGCTGATAGGGAAGGCAGCCATAGCTGTAGCCAGGGTAATCAGGGCCCAGCTAACCCTTATAAGAGGGAACTAGGCTAAAAGGAAACAGGCTCTCTCCAGCTTTGGAGGGAGCAGGGCCTGGCTGCCAGTGAGGAAGGGTACTGGGAGTGAAGCAGGGCTGGGGAAAGGACAGAGGAGCAGAGGAGCTCCAGGCTGGCCACTCCCCAGGTTGCAGGGCCTGGTCCTAGGCCCATAAAGATACTGGGTGGTAGAGAAAGGCAGCAGGTTCCAAACCCCCCTTGCCTGTGATGACTGGCTCTTATACTGCAGTCTCCCTCAGGGAGACGGGACTCATTGCTGACTGGCAGTAGCCACAGGCTGAGGCAAGGTGACATTAGAGGGTGGGGTTCCCCCGGGAGGGGAGACCCACAGAGAGTGAGGGGTTACTGCCAGGAGGCAGCACCCCCAGATAATGAGACACCGGGGCCTGGGAGGGACACAGGGCCAGTGGCAAGCGGGACACCGGCCTGCATAGGGTGCTCCGGAGGCTGGAAGAGCTGATTCCCCAGACGACCAGCAGGGGTGAGTCATCGTGCCACTACAGTAGCGTTACTGGGAGCCTGACTGACTGCTGCAGTTTGAATTTGGTCCTGGAGGGGGCCAGGACATAGAGGCCAAGGGTCTTTAATGTCATGCTGGAGTCCTTCAGACCATGTAGCTTCACGTCTGTTTGTTCTGCAAACTGGGTATTGCCATCAAACAGAAGATCCTTTAAGAAGTTCTGTGCCTTGCTGGACAATCCAGACAGCAAGAGCCACAAGACTCTCCTCATGGACACCACAGAGCCATAGACCTTACAAAGGTATCTACGGCATCCGAGGCTGCCTGAAGGGCTGCCCTAGCAGCAGCAGTGTCCTCCTCAAACAGAGCCTTGAACTCTTTGTTATCACGCTTCTGGAGGGAGTACGCAAATTTGGGCAGGAAGCCCCACAAATTGAAATCATATCTACTCAGCAGGGTTTGGTGATTCGTCACCATCAGTTGGAAGCCCGAGGACAAATAAACTTTCCCACCGAACAGTTCTAGTCTCCTTGAGTCTTTATTTTTAGGAGTAGGAGCAGGTTGACCTTGCTGCACTCTATGATTGACCGACTTGCCCACTAGAGAGTTGGGGACAGGGTAGGTATACAGGTATTCATGCCCCTTGGCAGGCACAGAATACTTCCGTTCTGCCCTCTTAGAGACAGGGGGAAGGGAAGCTGGGCGTTTGCCACAAGGCATTCGAGATCTTGCCACCCCTTCATGGAATGGGAGACACACCCTGGCCGATGCCAAGCCGAGAGGATGTTAAAGTGGGAGTCCGAGGGTTCCTCCACCTCCTCACTTGTAGGCTGAAGCTTGATGCCACCCTTTTCAACAGCTTTTGATGGGCTTTTGTGTCCTCCTGCAGGACAGGAAGAGGAGGGGCCGTGATCGCTTCATCCGTGGAGATACTAAGATCATTATTTTCCAATGGGAATTGTTAGAAACTCACCAGGTGTTTCAAAGCTTTAGAAAGCATACGTCTCCCACCTGGCTTGTCAAAATCAGCAATAATCCAGATGGTAACTGCATATACTACATCGTCATCTGAAAACAACAAATAACCCAGTGAAAGAATTTTATTCTAAAAAGTGTAAGTAGATGACAATATTTCCAAATAACAAAATCAAGAAAAGACTCTCATCAATACAACACAATCAGATGATAAATATCAGTATTTAATGAAGTTATTCTGTCCTGTCATGTGCTGCTACACATTACTTCTTATCTAGATCCCCACTGGCTGTGGTCTCTGCTCCTGCATGTTAGTAAGGTGGGAACTTGAAGTTCTAAATAGTACGTTGCCAACCTTTAGTGTTAAATCATCCGTTCCTTTCAAACTGAAGATAAAAATATTCCAATAAGCAAGAAAAAATATTCCCTTATGTTCAAAATAATATTTAAATTGCAGTGCCAAAAAAAAATCCAAAGACAACAAAAAAACAAACTGCTACAAAAACCAACTCCTTTACTCAGAGAGCAAGCACCCAGATGAGTGCTAATGCACCAAAACATATTCTTCAGGAAACTTCAAGTAAGTAATTTCCTCTTCTCCAAAGACAGAGTTATAATAAATATAGAGACTAAGCAGGGTAAAGAGAAAATATGTAACAAAGAGTGATCTTTAAAACGAGCAAAAGAAACTGAAAAAGTCAACATGGCATGAACAGCAGCAATATACAAGTTGAGAGCTGGAGTACCTCCAGCAAATTTTAATATTAATAGATATTATAGAAAGGCTACTGCTTTGCCACAGATAACGTTCTAGATAAGTTTGTTTTAAACTAAAATTCGCACCATCCCTAAAATCCTCAAGTCAAGTCATATCAGCCTGAAAATTGGAGTTTGTGGAGAAAATCTGAAGTCATTTGAATAAGGAGTTCCCAAAACCAAGCACCATAAATATGAAGCTGGTTTTGTACGTGCATTCTAATGCTTTTTGCCTACATCTATAGGAAAAAACGGGGCATTAGACACATGAATAACGTGGTCAGATTCTTCTTTGGAAATTAATATTAAAGACAAATTTGCAAAATTAAGTAACAAAGAACTTTGTTAATTTTTTGGTTTCAAGTAATCAGATTATTTCTCATGATTACTTTTGGCTTTAAAATAATCTAATACAATTAGGCCATTGTTTTAACAACTTTGATAGTGACTTCAGAACCACCATCAAACAAACTTACTATCCCAAGAGATTTCAGGTGTTGCATAAAAAACGAAAATCAGGACTCACACAGATACTTCTTAGACCAATCTTTCCATATATATTCACCTCAACCAAGACTAACATTTCTTTATTATTCTGAGTTCCCACACAATTACTGACTTGTATGCACTACTGCCATAATTGCAAACAAACAGTATTAAGTAGATAAAAGGTTGTACAAAATAAATTTACCCTTTTTAGTTAAATATTTCATGGTCTGTGAAATTACAGCGCTCTTATCTTCTGAGTCCAAAAAGGAGAAAGTGGAGAAATCTTCAAGGCCAACAGGAACTGCAAAGTTAAAAATATTATTTGTTACAATTAGGAGTTGAAAAAACATAACAAACCAGGCAAGAAAAGTATTTACCTGACGTGGATATGAAATTTATGTATCTTCTGTTAGTGCCAAGAATAGTGGGATTTATACGGGAAACTACATTATGCTGATCCATGAGGAAATCTACCGCATCCATATGATCATTTAGCAAGCCCTGTAATAGCAAAAATTAATCCCACTTTTCCATAATTCCCATTAATTTAACAATTTTAAGACAAACATAAAATGAGCATTTATCTATAAAATACAGACACTCCCCGACTTACGAAGCGTTCCATTCTGGAATACCTTGCGTAAGTTGGATTTGCATAAGTCGGAAATGCATCTCCAACCATTAGGAGGGGAAAAAAACCCCGTCTTTTCTAGCTAACGGAGCTTTTTCCACCAGTATGGATTTGCATAACTCAGATTTCCATAAACCGGGGAGCGTCTGTAAAATAAAATTCAGGATCGTCTCTCTCTGTGTCACACTGAAACCTAGAATGTCTGTGGGATTAATGTAAAGAGATAGAAACAGCTGCAAACATGACTCAGAGTTCTTTTAGTTCAGAAGATCACCAGATTCAATCATATGTGGGATCTGCGGGCTGTTACTGTCCAATTTTTAAGCTCTCAAGCCATTTTCACTGTATGAATTACATCCATGTGACAGCAAGGCATGTATCTATTAGAACAATTTACCAAGGGTCATGGTGGATACTCTATCGCTGACAAATTTTAAATTAAGAGTGGATGTTTTCTAAAAAAAGTATGTTCTAGGAAAATTCTAGGTCCTGTATTATACAGGAGGTCAGATTATGATCACAATGGTCCATCCTGGCCTTGAAATCTATGAACCTACACAATGCCAAGAGTCCAATACCATTGTAATATGAGAGATAACTCAACCGTGCACTACCCTTACTCTACAGCTAATCTGTATGCAACAATTTCATTGATTGTATGAGGGAGACTGCACGGCGGATTATTTGGCCCAACCGCCCCATTCTTCAAAACTACCCACACAACACAACTAGCATACAATGAATGAAGGTTATTTACTTGTAACCAGAGTATTTCAAGATGACTCTGCGTATTCACTCTTATAGGTACGGCACTGCCTGGCGGTGCCTAATGGCAGAACCTTCTCCAAGTTGTGCCTGCTGAGCCCATGTGTGCTCCCTCACACCTCTATCTTCTTCAAATATTCTGAGGATGAGGCCATACAGTGTGACACTGTGCCCTCTATTGCCTCAATCCAAAAGACCATAATAGAACTCTGAAAAACAGGAGAAGGTGGGTGGGAAGTGTGAATATGCAGAATCATCTTGAAAAACTCTTCTTACTAGTATCCAATCTTCATTTCCCCTTCACGTGGCTCTGCATATTCCCACTCATGGACAGTTTAACAATCAGTGCTGGGAGATGGGAACACAATCCTAATTAAATAATAATTGAAGCACTGCACTGCCACATTTTACATATACTCTAGCAGCCAGATCCACTGCATAATGTTTATGGATTGTGAGCAGTGACTTCCAAGTGGCAGCCTTGCAAACTTTCCTAATATGAACACGTTTAAGACAAGCAAAAGATGCTGGTACAGCCCTAGTACAATGAGATCTTACAACCGGCAGCTCAGGAGTTTCAGCTTACTCATTACACTGCACAATGTATGTTTAACCCCAGGGTGGGGAACCTACAGCCATGGGCTGGATCTGGCCCATTGCTTAATTTCACAAAGCCCTCGGTAAGTATCGGCGCCCCCGGCCCTTCCACAGGGCTGGAGCCATGAGCATTGGTGCATCCTGCCATGGGCGGGAAGTTCCATGCTTCAGCACACACCCTCACGTGGGGCTGGAGACACAAGTGCTGGCTCGTGCCACTGTGGGACGCCCCAAGGCTACGCACCCCCACCCATGGGGCTGGAGCCACAAGTGCCAGCTCACCTTACTGTGAGGGAAACCCCGAGCCTCCGCACCCAGTCAGAGCAGGTGAGTTCAACATTTTATATTTCTCTCTCTAAAAAAACCTAAATTAAGTTGCTTTTTACTTGTGTTTGGACCCCGATTCATTTTTTCTGTGGGTCAATGGCCTGTGATAGAAAATATATTCCCCACCCCGGTTTAACCCATCTGGAATTACTCTCCGTAAGCACACTATAACCATATGATTCTTAGCATACAAAACAATTAGTCTAGATAACTTCCTAAAACTCTTAGTTTTATCTAAGAGTGGCTGATCTACACTATCACAGTAAGTTGACCTAAGTCAGGGTACTTCGGTTACATGAATAACGTAACTGAATTCAATGTAGCTTAGGTCAGTTTAGGCCAACTACACTGTGCTGTGTCGATGGGAGACACTCTCCTGCCAACTTCTCTTACTCTTCTCAGGGAGCTGGACTTCTGGAGTCAATGGGGGAGCGCTCTGCCATTGACTTTGCGAGTCTTCACCAGACCTATTAAACTGACACTGCTGCATTGATCGCAGCAGTGCCGATCTAAATGTAGACATGGCCTAAGCAGTATGCAAGAGCCCACTCTCTGTATAATGTATTTAAGGCAGACTCCCCTTTATTAGCATGAAGTTTCAGAAATAAAACTGGTAATTAGCTGTCCAGACACTATTTTTTGGCAAAAACTCAGGATCAGGCCTAAGAACCACCAAATCTTTGAGAAAATTTATAAACAGCAAGTTAGCCACCAGGGCTTGCAATTCACTAACCCTTCTGGCTGATGTAACAGCAGTAATAAATAGTCTTATACAGTTAACCACAACTCTCTGTACCAACAAAAAATGAGTGCTCAAGACTAGTCAAAGTCCGATAGCCCAAGCCATTAGATGAAGAAACTTTGGATATAACTGCAGAATTCTGCCTTGCTGCTGTGACAAAATGTCTGGAAACAGAGGAAGATATCTGTATTTGGAGTAGGTCCATGTAACCACTGCTGTCTTTGCCAAGGTGAGGCAATCGATATAATTTTTGCTCTGTCTGAAGAAAATTTGTTGAGACAGAGCAACGATGACTCTTGTACTGCCAGCAATATTGGTACCGGCAGCAGGAGGAGATCCTTTGCAGCTGCAAATGCCTCTGGCGTGGTTGATACCGAGATAGTATCAGGACAGTGCAGCTGATATGGAAGCCTCTTCTTGCTCTGGACTCAACAGTACCTGTGTAAGTGCCAAAGTCAACTGAGCTGGCTTCTGAAATATTGAGGCAGAGGAATGCCACTAGATTTGTGGGCTCTCTTGTCATGACTCCAAAATTTAGGATGTGCTAAGTCCTCATGTACTGAGCAAGAAGATTTGCTTGAGTTAGGCAGGATTGTATCTGACTTCTTTGAAATTAATTTAGAGGAGAATTTGCTCTTGAATTTATGAAGGCTCTTGCCTTCCCAACAAGACCCCAAAAGGGGATCTCTGGGAATAGATTCCCTTCTCTTAAGTCAGACCTTGTGGCAGGAGTTGCACTCCTTAGTGAGCAAGGCTGATATTCTGTGGGGGTTCTCCCTGGCCTGAGGGTCCATACAGCCTCATGGCTTTCTCCATTAGGTGCTTCTTAAGATGAAGTTCCTTCCTGTCACAGGTGCAACTGAGGAAAGAGTGGCAGATACTACGCCCTGCTGCAATGTGAGTTCCCTAAGGCACTACAAACAGTGTTGATGGTCATTGCTGACCAAGAAAGAGTGTCGGTCAAGAAGCACAGATTTTGAAGCCCAGAGTCCTGGACATAGTCCAGTGTCTATAACAAGGGATGCAGTCAAGAGAGGGGGAATGGGACAGAGAATTTAACTATAAAACAAACTACAGAGTAAAATTCTAAACTATTTACAAAATATGTATTTTATTTATTTATCAAACCAAAGAATAAATGAAGACAAAGGTCAGAATACTGGAGGTTTAGAACCAGGCAATGCGATTGTAAAAAGGAACCGGAAAGGCAGTTTGTTCGCTCCACCTCAGTTGGAAGCATGAGGAGAGTGAGGGCACATGTACAGACCAATGGACACTGCTTTTAAGAATTCTCCGACTCTAGGTACAGAGTGCATGTGTATGTGCACAGTGGAATACACATAGGGACCAGCATTTGAAGCAGCAGTACCTGAAGCTTTGTATGCCTGTCCTTGTGAGCTTGGTGTAGTAAGATGAGGCCCTGAGACATAAACCCTTGGTATCAGAGGCCTGGTATGAGGCTTGAGGCCTGAACTGAAGTAATGGACAAGACGTTGCTAAAATAAAGCAAAGCTGGGCTGTGAGCCAGAGGCAGGTCCCTGCTCAGAGAAGTTGGCAAGAAGGAGGCTGCTAGAAGTACGTATTAATCACTAATAATAACATATGCCAAGATGGCACCAGAACACCTGAGTATGAACACGTCCCACAAAGACAACAAAGAACAGGCAGACCTAGCTTAGAGATAGTATAAAAGGACAATACGATGACTAGACAATAGATGGATAGACAGTATGATGGATGGATAAGTTTGTTCGAACCAAACCTGTGAGAAAGCAACTAACTAAACCTGTGAGAAAGCAACCAACCAACCAACCCATGAGAAAGGCAACCCACTAACAGAGGGGCTGCACCTCAATACGTTTGCAAAAGTATGTAAGAATACATCCCTGAGGAGTGGTCTTTGTCCAGCCTAGGGGGCAGTGGAGCGTCCCGCCACTGACTGAGCTTTGTTCATTGTCAGGGGGCACATATTCGTAGTATGTCCTGTAGAGTCTATAGAAAACTATTACTGTGCTTTGTTTGACAATAAACCTGGCCCAGGTTCCTTCGTATCTTACTAGAGTCTGTGGTCACTGGGGGTTCTCTCGGAGTCTGCTGTGCCAGCGAACTGCAGAGCCGGGGCAGCACACAGAGGGAACACACGCAAGCAGCCGACTGGCATCATCATCAAACAAGAGCAGAGCGCCGCACCGGTAGCTACTGACAATACTTGGGTGTGAAAGATCAGCAAATGGAACACCCAGAGAGAGTGTGTCTTTTGCCCAGACATTTAAGACACTTTACATGTTAGTCCAACGTAGGGAAAACAGCAGGGCATGAAATACATCTCTTAGAGCACATCTGATTTTTCTTTTGCAGTTTTGCTGCAACATGTGGTACCAACCCTACAAATGTATACACTATCCATACCAAAAACTATTCTCTTCTACAAATTATACTAAGAACAAACAACTTAAAATGGAGAAAACGCTAGGTCCAAAGGACCTGGAGTGATTCACTTCCATCTGCCATGGTGGTTGGAAGGAACTGAGGTGGTAGGTAGAGCAGAGCCCCTGCCCTCAGGAATATTCAAAGGCACATAGGAAAGGACTAGTAGCAGACACATGTGTGGTCCAGCAAGCACTACTTGGGAAAGGTTCTACTGGTTAGGCACCACCAGGCAGCACAGTACTCATAAGTGGGAATATGAAGAGCCACTCAAAGAAGAATCCCAAAAACACAGCCTCTCATCACAGCACACATCCCTTATTGGACACCCACACAATCCTCCCAGCAGAACACAACTCAAACACAACAACACTACCGGCACACACAACAACCCCTAACACATATAGCCCCTCAGGGAAGCACATACCCCTCATTTGTTACTTGCACAAATCAACACAATTCTCCCAGTCTAATCTCCTAGACACAAATCAACACAACTGCTCACACAACAATCCAGTACACACAGTAACCTCACTTGGAAGCCTAGAATATCTGTGGAGTCAGCATGAAGTGATGGAAACAGCTATAAATATGGCTGAAAACTCTTTATGTTAGTGTATCACCAGGTTGAATAATCAGTGGGATATTCACAATGTGTTACCATCCAATTTTTAAATTGTGAGCCATTTTTGACTTTTAAATATACATGGTTTACAAATTACACTCATGTGACAGCACAGGCTGTCAGCTACCAGTATGAACTGATGTTTCTGTTTAGTTTAGAGCTTTTTTTTATATCTAATGCTAAGATAAGGACTGCTTAAATAGAAAAGGAATATATAAATAATACACACAAGAGATTTTAACATCCGAGGTCCAACTTTTCTTATGAATAGCTACAATTTGTCTTCACTTCTTGGCTGAAAACATCTCAAAGATTAACATGTACTTAGTCAAACCTTAGAGCTTCAATGATCAACATGCATTAAGTTTCAAATTCATGAATGTAAATTAAAATAATGATGTCATTTCAGCTTTCATAACAATAATTTCAAACTACCTCATTATAAAAAATATAGGTTGTAATGACTTTAACAATCTACTGACAAGTATTTCACCTTACTTTCTTTCATAAATGCTAAGCATACCATGAAAACTGCCCTCTGGAAGAACTCCATGGCATCACTGATCCTCTGGAGAATAGCTGTTTCTAACTCTGCAGCAGCCATCTCTTCACTATTAAAGGGCACACCATTAAACAGAGCTTGAGGCAATGGACCCAGGCCAGTCTTTTTATAAAAGGTTGCTCCTGCCTATTCAAATCAGAAATATCACAGAGTTAAACAGAATGTGGCTAACTGTAGTAAGAAAGGAAACTAATATTAAGAGACAATGAACAGTAATGTCCAAACACTCTGTATTGTGGCCTATTTTTACAAGTCATAAAAAGTAAATTAAATTCACAATTCTGTTAGGATTTTTCAGAAAGCAGCATGGAAAAATTAATCCGTTAAACAGTACATGAAGCACACATTTATCAAAAAGGAAGGACAAAAACTCCTGTAAATTCATATAAACATTTTTTTTAAACCCTTTGTTTTCATTCCCCTCTGTGGCAGTGTTGCTAAGAGCTATTATTTATCATGCACTATTTAAAGAATATTAATCAAATAGAGCGCAGAGGATTTTACAGCTCAGACACGGTTGAAGATATATGGTTGAAAATAATGTTTGTATTGACTTCTGCAGAAAATTACCTACATTATTATAACAGAAGAAAATATTCCCTTCCAGTACTTATGCATAAAATTCAGTGCTCTATTTCCTGTTTCCTTTAACTTTGCCACTCTGACCTTTACCAACAGGGAAGTACGGTGACTTTTCTCCACACACAGTGGTTGACCTTTATTCAATGGTATATTGGCAAATCTTAAACACAGACCTTTGATTACAAATTATAGAATACTTTTTTTAAAAGAAACATCTATTGATAATAGAAGCAGCTATTGATAACAGAAAGTGTAAGTTTCAAGACAGACATATTTGCTTCAATTGTCAGAGCAAGTCTTTGCTTGGAAAAATGTTTCATATCTGAAAATTACAGGAATCCAAATTAATAGAAAAAAACAACACAGTTTCATTTTATGCCAACAATGTGGTCCTCTATAAAAGATCTCCAGTCCAATTTACCAATAATCATACAAACAAAAAGACCATTCATAAGATTTCAATGTATGAAAAAATAAAATAGGCTTAAATTTGATAGGACATGTCCTACCCCTCATGCCTCAGTAAGAATGCCCACCTCCATTGTATGTGGTACTTATATTAACTACAGAATGGTTGCAACTTTATACTTCAACTGATAAATCTTTGCTACATCAAACTAAAATTGTGCAAATAACTTATAAAAATGTTCATTTTTTTATTTGGAAGATTTGCCCTTCGTCTCTCACTGAACATTCATATCAGCAAGAAGGCATGCATCTCCAAAGTATTCTAGAGAGTTTTGAAATTCAAGACTTACATTCTAGTCTAGGGATTGCACAGTCAATTCCCTATAGAAGGCCTCTTGTTTTCATTGACCAGTCAACTGCATGTGCATTTCAGCATACCACATCTGTAATCCTTAAAATTTATGTCGTCATGTTTGGAAGTAAAATTTTCACAGTACACAGTCACTTTCTAAAGAACGTAAGCTTCATTTCACCTCAGAATCAGATGAGGGCTTGAAAAAGTTCCCTGGCAATCTTCCTGACTGGTCAGCAATACACATACATACTGATGAATAATGTATGTTTGTGCCTTCGCAACCCCTTTAGTCTCCGACCCTAGGAATCTTGTGATTCTGAATCAGAATGGCCATACCCACCAGGCATTCTTTCCCAGGGAATATGATTTGCCAAGAAGATAGAATTTCTTTCTTAGCCAGGCTGACTGGGTAACTTACCACCTACAGCAAATCATACACATCTAATAAAAACATAAGAATGGCCATACTGGGTCAGACTACAGGTCCATCCAGCCCAGTATCCTTTCAGCCAACAGCAGACAATGACAGGTGCTCCAAAGGGAGTGAACCTATCAGGTAATGATCAAGTGATCTCTCTCCTGCCATCTGTCTCCACCATCTGACAAACAGAGGCTAGGGACACCATTAGGGACACCAGGGACACTGGCTAACAGCCATTAATGGACTTAACCTCCATGAATTTATCTAGTTCTCTTTTAAACCCTGTTATAGTCCTAGCCTTCACAACTCCTCAGGGAAGAACTTCCTTTTATTTGTTTTAAACCTGTTGCCCATTAATTTCATTTGGTGGCCCCTAATTTTTACATTATAAGAACAAGTAAATAACTTTTCCTTATTCATTTCCTCCACACCACTCATAATTTTATATACCTCTATCATATCCCCCCTTAGTCTCCTCTTTTCCAAGCCGAAAAGTCCTAGCCTCTTTAATTTCTCCTCATATGAGACCTGTTCCAAACCTCCTAATCATTTTAGTTGCCCTTCTCTGAATCTTTTCTAATGCCAGTATATCTTTCTTGAGATGAGGAGACCAAATCTGTATGCAGTATTCAAGATGTAGGCATACCATGGATTTATGTAAGGGCAATAAGAGATTCTCTGTCTTATTCTCTATCCCTTTTTTAATGATTCCTAACATCCTGTTAGATTTTTTGACTGCCGCTGCACTTCTTCAGACAACTATCCACGATGACCCCAAGATCTCTTTTCTGATTAGTTGTAGACAAATTTGTCCCCATCATATGGTATGTATAGTTGGGCTTATTTTTTCCAGTTTGCATTACTTTACATTTATCCACATTGCATTTCAATTTGCCATTTTGTTGCCTAATCACTTAGTTTTGTGGAATCTTTTTGAAATTCTTCATAGTCTGCTTTGGTCTTAACTATCTTGAACAGTTAAGAAAAGATTATCAGCTAGGTTCCTTCCACAGCAGCAGATATATACAGTAGACAGGAGTCAGCATTAAATATATTCTTGTGGACAATAATCCAAATGGACCCTTCCTTCACTGCAACAGCCTGGAAAAAAATCTAACCCCACTGCATTTAAGTGTTTTAATTCTTAAAAACCATTAAATGCAAAACTAAGCCCTGTGCAGAGTACTATTTCTTGCATCTCTTCTCTTAACATACCTTCCTTTTCTCATCATATTCAGAGTCAACACCCAATATACTCTGAATGTCAGCATGAGGAAACTCACTTCTAAGAACATTCCTCACATGGTTCACAGTGAAAACTTCTCCATCTTTCATTTCATGGTACATCTGTGAAAATTATAAAACATAAAAAACAAAGCTATTTTACCTACATATTAATATTACTTTATCATTTATCATAACAATATAAATTGTTTTAAAGTAGAACATAGGATTTGCCATCAGATCATTGGTCTAATTAGTCTACTATCCTATCTTTGGCAGTGGTTAATACCTTATATTGCAGAAGAACATCCAATACTCTGGGTCAGCTAGCAATACTTTTAGTGACTGAGAATCTCTTTCTACTCCGTTGTCTTAGCATGAACTTTAGAAACAAAAGACATCAGCTAGAAGGGATGCCCTCCTACCCCCAGCTATTGAGCTTTATCCCCCACAACAAGTAACCTTGTCATATAGTACCACTTACACATTTGTCCAGCACTCTCTTACAACTAATTAAGTTGTTTGCCACCACAGCTCCTATTGGGATGCTGTTCCAGAACCTCATTCCTCCACTGGTTAAACAACTTCTAATTTCCAGCCTCCAAGTCTTCATAGCTACATTATCTCCATTTATTCTTGTGCCCATATTGTCCTTTAGCTTAAATAGCTCTTCACCCTCCCTTATGTTTACTCCCCTGACGAATTTAGAGAACGCAAGCATAACCCCTTTTGCTAGGCTAAACAAGCCAAGCTCTTCCAGACTCCTCTCATAATATAGGTCCCTCATTCCCTTGATCATCGTAGTAGCTCTTCACTATACTTGTTCCAGTGTGAATTCATCTTTCTTGAACATGGGTGACTAGAATTGTATAAAGTATTCCAGATGAAGTCTTACCAGAGCCTTGTACAATGGCATCAATACTTCTCTTTCTCTATAGGAAATGCCTCACCTGATACATCCTAGGATCGCATTTGTCTTTTTCAGAGCCACATCATACTGGTGGCTTATAGTCACTCTGTGATCAATCCATACACCCAGATCTCTCTCCTCTTCTAAGATTTCCAACTGATAAGCCCCCAGCTCACAGAAGATATTCTTATTATTAGACCCTAAGTTCATGGCATTGTATTTGTACTACGGAATTTCATTCAATTTTTGTCACTCCAGTCTTCAAGTTCATCCAGATTTTTCAGTATAATATTCCAGTCCTCCTCTGCATTGACAGCATGTCCCAACTCTGTATCATGAGAAAATTTCACTAGCACACTCCCACTTTTTGAGCCAAGATCATTAATAAAATATATTTAATAAGATTGGTCCCAAGACTGAGGAATTCCACTAGTAACCTCCCCCAACTGGATAGTTCATCTTTCAGCATAACCAGCTTTATGTCCCCTCTCACAATCCCCTGTACATCATCCTCATTTTAACTTGGGCTCTAGTTCCTTGGTATCTCAGCTGTCTCTTCTCTTCTGCTGGACTGGCTTCCCTTCTTTTTTTCCTCACCACCTAATCATCTGTCTGTTTCGCCTCCTCATTCCCCAATGCAGAAAGCCTGTTACTCAATTCTGTTTCATCTTCACTAGCCATTCTCTTTCTCTGCTTTGTCACATTTTTTTTTCCATGGATCACATTCCTCTTTTGGCAGCCTGCTCTCCAGGTTCCTGTTCATCAGATCCACAATTCCTCAATTCTCTCCTCCATTATATTTTCAAATTTCCATATGAATTCCATCATCGTCTCCAGCTGTACCTCATACTCTTGGATCTTCTCTACCAGGAGCTCTCTTCGGCAATATTTCATGCATGAGTAGATTTCATTAGATACAGACTCACAGACAACGAAAATCCTACAGCTTCTGCACCCAGTCATTTGCTTTGTCTCCTCTCCTCCCTAGGTTACTTCTAGTATTGCCTCAGTAACCTCTACTCCCAGAGAAAAAGAAGGGGGAAGATACCTCCCCCAAAGTACCACTACTAACCCCCAGAGCAACTGCTGTTAGCTGCTCGACTGTTCACTACTGACTGGCCTTTAAATTTAGCTAAAAACTAAGTCAGCACTGCTTTTTTGTTAAGGGATATCAGCAAGCACTGAATCAGATCACACACCTGGAACAATCACTCAGAACTCAAGACTGCACCTCTAGAACACAAAAAAACAGTCTCCTCTCAGGCAACACTCCTAGAGAAACTCCACAATTGGCTGCTAACTGTTTATCTCTATGACCTCCTGTGGCTGTGAACATCTCAAGTTTATATGATGCATAAAGTAATATTTCCTTTCATTGGTTCTACTTTTATTACTCTTTAATTATATTTAGTGTTTCCTTCTTTTCATATTATGGAACAAAACAGAGAAGAAATTGTCAGTTTTCATTATGCTCTTCTTAAACTCTTGATATTTTGTGATCAGGTCACAGTCATGGGTCTTGTAATGACCAACCTTGCATATATTCCATACCCTCCCTAACATTATGGACTTCTATCTATCTATCTTTCTTTCTCCCTATCACCTTACGTTTCTGTGCCCCTACTCCTAGAGAATAAATGATACAGGACAGTAAGAAGAAAAAAATATACATTATATATGGTTACAGAATTTTTAAAAATCTGTTTGCACCCCATTCACTAGCTCAATATTTTTTGGCAAGAGTCCTCACAGAGATTCTGTACTTCAAGTTTATCCATTCATCCCTTCTAAGTCCCTAAATGTTCCCTAAATTTCCCTTCTGAAGCCACCCACTCTAGCCAAGAATGTCAGACTTCTCTCTCAACCTCTGAGCCTGGAAGATTTCCATGTTATTCCAGAGACATGAATAGAGTCAAACAGAATAGGCAAACACTTGTATAATGAAAATGTCTTACCCAATCTACCCCTTTTCTATACCATCGAACTATCACAGAAGTCCTCTAAATCATAAGGCATGATCTAAACAATTTTGGAACACCGTTACTCCAGTATGTGTGCCAGAACACAGACAAGAAGGCAGGCATGAAAAGGCCATATAAAGGGCCCAAAACTAAAATGTGAAAATACTGACTGCTGAAAGGTATGTTTACCTTCTTTTAATCCTTGAAGAAAATTTGTAAATAGACAATATTACCAGAATGAATTTGTTTCAGGAGTAGGAAAATGTTTTCAGTAAGATGTCCTGCAGTAACCTAACATCACTTTCAGAACAATTTTGTTTCCAATTAAAGACAGGAAAATTCTGAATTTATAGGAAAGCAAATAGTTTTTTTAAAGTATTATGTATTATTTTTATCTATTTACAGGCACTAACTTTTATCATGGAGATAAAAGCTTGAGAGGTATCAGATTCTTCTGCAATGTAGTTGAAAGCTCTCAAAAAAGCTACTCCAGCATCCTCATTCCCATCAATTTCTTCATTAGTATTTAAGATGAAAACAAATCCAATTCTGTAGGGGAAAAAAACCCTCTGTAAATATTCGTTACCTTACTTTTTAAACCTTATTGAAAACAGAATGAAGATATTACAATTTCTCATAATTGTTCAGATACAAACAATGTGAGGATTTTCTACCAATATCTTACAAATTGATATCTGCAATATTGAATAGTATATAAAACATACTTAGGTAAATTAGGACTGTTTGTACTGTTTCCTCCAACATTTAGGTGTACTATTTCCTCCAAAGTTTAGAGAGAGTGGGTTAAAAATGATATGCTGTTGCTTTACAAAATTATTGTTTCCTATGTGTTGTGCTCTCCAGATTATTTGTACAAAATTATTGCTTAATATATTCTGTGCTTTCCATATAATTTATGGAACTAGGTATAAAAGTACATTGCAATGTTAATTAACTAGGATTTCAGTTCAATTAGACAGATAAATAATATATGGCTGGGCTCCTGAATTAAGTCAACCACATAAGTTTAAAGACACACACTGAATTTTTTAAAGATTTTCTTCTCAAAATGGCAATGAACTCTTGGGGTCAAATTTCAAAGTGACATAAACTGAAGTTTAAGTTGCACATAAATAAGTCTAACTGAATGTAACCTATGCTCCACTACAGTGGAATGGCAAACAGAAGGAGAGTGTAATTTCTCTTTCACTGTCTTGTTGGTTGCTTTTCTTGCTACAACCATGCCATTCCCAACAGTCTCAGTATGTAAAATAGTCATATTTACACTGATATATAACATTAATATTTACATCATCTCTGAATCTGGTCCTTGATCTTAAACATTAAGATTTAAAGAGACAAGGTGAGTGAAGTAATCTTTTATTGGACTAATTTCTGTTGGTGAAAGAGAAAGCTTGTCGCTGTCACCAATAAATGTTGGCCCAATAAAAAACTATACCTCTGTCATGTCACACTCCATATTCTTCTTAGAAATAGTATTATGATATGAACATGGCATAACTAAAATATGTTTTATTCAAGATGGGTCTTGTGAGATATGATTGGAAAGGTTATGATTTACTTAATGTGATTATCCAATTTGTATGCAAGTATCATTTCTGTATCTAAAGTTAGCAATATTGACTATGCAACAATTACAATTGTGTGTGCACTTGGGAAACAACCACCAGACAGCAGGCCATCAGCTTTGATGGGCCATTAAATAGGATTTGGAGATGACCAGACCATCATGTAAAGGTGCTATAACAGGGTTGGGCAAACTTTTTCACCCGAAGGTTTGCGAAATTATATCAAGGGCCAGGTAGGGAACGCCCCGCCCCCAATCCAGCCCCCTCCCACTTCCTGCCCCCTGACAGACCCCTCCCACTTCCCAAACCCTGAATGCCCCCTGAGAATCCCTGACCCATTCAACCCCCACACCTTGTCGCCTGACTGCCCCTTCCACAGACCCGTAACCACCCCCCAGGATCCCACTCCCCACCCAATTCCCCTGCTCCCTGTCCCCTGACTGCCACAACCCCTATCCACCTTCCTACTCCCAACCACCCCAGAATCCCACCCCAACCAACCCACCCTACTCCCTGACTGCCCCTTCCAAAGCCCCCACCCTGGAACCCCCCCATTCCCCTTACCACTTACCATAGCTACTGTGTGTGGGGGGGAGCATATAGCCCTGGACCCCAGAGCTCTTCCCGCACAGAGTGGCTCCAGGGGAGAGGGGGAGTGCACAGCCGCGGCTCCCAGACCTCTGCCTGTGTGGTGTGGCTCCAGGAGAGGGGCCAGTGGGCAGCCCCGGCCCCCAGAGCGCTGTCCCCGCGGCATGGCTCCAGGGGAGGGGAAAGCGCTGCCCCTGAGGGGCGGCTCGGGAGGGGGGGCACAGCCTCCCGCCGCGGGCCAGATGGGACGGTCTCGCGGGCCGGATGGGGCCCGCGAGCCGTAGTTTGCCCACCCCTGTGCTATAAGGTGTTCTGACAGAAAAATCACACAATCAGTTTATTGGGTTACTTGCTTTAGGCACTCCTTATTTTGAGATTTTAGACACTACTAGGAGGTGCAGAAAAGCTTGAGGAACAGCCATTTGATTAAAACCCTGTGAATTACGTTACAAGGCCTGTAGTATTATGCAGTGAGGTCAAGCTGTAGAGAAAAATCCCATTTGACTCTGCCATTAGGATAAAGAAAGAAGCAGTTTTATTCCTAGTGCTTCCTGATATCAAGTCATTGGGCTGAGAAGAATTCAGGCAATTTTTCTTGAAGAGAGGAGACTAATTATGTGACTGCAGTCTATAGAGAGTATCCCATGTTCCTAAGAGAGATATAACACTAGCAATTCAGGTGTTTTTTTTGGCTGAGGTTCCACTTGTTTCTGAAAAGGGTTTAGGGGATGTCGCCACAATTTACATTGATTACTAAATTATTAGGGATTATTATCCTCTTTGACCTTACAATGAAAGTCAGGTACCGCAAAGGAAGCCATAACCCTGACAATCCCATAACATGGAAACAGGTGGATACTATTAATGAAACAATATTTGGAGGACAAACAAATTAAGATAGACTACTCTGACACAGTCCTCACACTCAAGTAAAATGTAAACTTTGAGGAATACCTGTACCATAGAGTCAGATATACAGGCCGCAACAGGGGAGGCAAAATACAGTCTAAAATGCATTCTCCCAGTGGACTGAGGCAACATTCTTGAGAACATTTTACAATCATTTTCCCTGGAACCCTCAGGAGAAACAAACAGTTTTAATGTCCATCTATGCAAAACATCTTCAGGTGGTGTGCAACACCACTTGAAGACATTACTTCTGTAAAATTCCATAAAAGAAAAATCAAAGAAAATGGAGGGAAAAAACAGGAATATTATAATCTTAAAGGAAATTTAGCACTAAAAATAAACAAACATGTTCCTAGGAAACAATGGGTGCTTGAAGTACTTGATTTAAAAGCTCCATTTAAAATGTAGGCTCTATTTATTTATTTACTTATAGTGCCCCAATAAAATTATGTAAAGCAAAACCTCTATCCAAAGAACTGAATTCATCTACACTCTCTATCTCATTGTACATCAACTGTTTGCATGCTTTTTTAATGTTTTGCTTTAAATATAGTCCCACATGGACATTCAATGGGATTATTTCTGATGCCAATATGCAGGAAAGTGCTATCTGGCCATTCTGCACATGTTGTATAGGGTAACTGTAACTTACCAGCCTTTGGAAAACTATTTTCTTAGGAAAATTAAGTGCTACAGTATGCTAAATACAACTAGTAAGCCTAGTAATAATGTTTCACAAAGCCATGTAGGACAACTGAGTTTGACTTCACATCTTTCTCTTTCAGACTGGAAAATGAAGAGAGACAAGCAGTATTCATCAAAAAGCAGTTATCGTCAATTAACATTGCAATTTTACATTACCTAAGTGGTATACTGTGATGATAGAATAATTCTGCTAGTTTCACAAAATCAGTAGCATGTTCCTGGACAGGATCAATAAACAGAATCTAATAGGAGAAGAGACATAATATAGTCAATATATAATCCCTTTAGTTCCTGTTAGACTTAAAATACAAGTACAGAGATTCCAGAAGGAATTGTGCAGCCCCTACATACAGTTCTCTATTGTCATCTCAGAAATTCATCACAAGAAAATATTAGAAATATATATGAAAACAACTTCAGAGTTTATGTACTTGTACTAAAAGCTGAAAATTTTGAAATAACCACCAACTAAATTTCACCATACCTGTACAATCACCATTCTCTTTTTGAACGTTTGAGAGCTATATTTTTCATAAACTCATATCTTGTCCTAAATATGCTGTCACTTCCTAAATACACCTTGAAAAATGAGACCACCAATGGGTAAATAGATATATAAAGCCTAAACACTCTATGTCATCTTACTTTGTTTGCAAAAATTAGAAATATTTTTTTCTTTGGAAAAAACACAGTCCACATTCCTCCCTACTGCATTTTTGTTTTCAATTTTTGTTGTTGCTGTTGTTGATTTGTTTGCATTTGCTTGGAATGCAAAAACATCTCTTTTTTGCAATCTTAGACATTGAAACTGTAACTAATCCACATGGGGGCTTTTGTGTCTATGTGGATCAGACTGCAGAACTGAGACCTTAGAAATTCATCAAAAAATGCAATTCACTGTAATTTGCCTCCTATTTAACCTACCCTACCTATAACAGGGGTGGGCAAACTTCTTGGCTCTAGGGCCACATCAGGTACAGAAACTGTATGGAGGGTTGGGAAGGGAAGACTGGGGGAGACTATGCCTCCCCAAACAGCAAGGTGCTGCCTGGCCCCCAACCCCTGTCCAATCCCCCTACTCCCCACCCCTGACTGCCCCCCTCGACTCTCATATCCTATCCAAATACCCCTGCTCTCTGCCCTGTGATCATCCCCCCAGAATGTCCATCCCCTAGCCAATCCCCCCTGCTCTCCGCCCCCTGACTACTGCCAGAACCCCAACCCCATCCAATCTGCCCTGCTCCCCACCCCTGACTGCTCCCTGGGATCCACGCCCCTCTCCCATCTCCCCTGCTCCCTCCCCGCTCCCACCCCCTGTCCTCCCACCCCCTATTCAACCCTCCCTGCTCTCCCCACCCCACCTTACCTGTGGGGTGGGGAGAATTGGGGGTCAGCTCTTTCCCTCTGCGTTTCCCCTGCTCATTTGGCTGCTCTCCCTGGGAGTCAGGTAGGGCTTGATCCCTATCTGGGTTTGGCTGCTGGGGACAGAAGCCAAGTATGCTGGGGGAGGAGGGGGAGTCCTGACTTGCTCCACCCCTGTCCCACAGACCGTCCCCCTGTTAATCCCCTGGAACTCCCTCTGCTCCCTGCCCACTGATGGCGCCGCCCTGGAGCACCAGGTCTGGCAGTGCTATAGCTGTGCTGCCCAGCTGGAGCTGCAGTCAAATTGCCTAGGTGCTGTGGGAACTATGAATGCAAGGGAGGTGGGGCGGAACCAGGGCTAGCTATCGCCTTGCTCACCACGCTGCCGGAGAGTTGGGCTGGCTCCTCCTCAAGCATATCCTGACCCTGCTCCCTGGCAGGAGCTCAGGGGCCAGAGGGAAGGGTCCTTCGGGCCGGATGTGTCCTGTGAGCCATAGTTTGCCCCCCTCTGACCTATAACAATATTTTATACAAATGTGCAAAAAAAAAAAAAAAAAAAACCCCCAAACCCTATTCTTTGATTAAAAGACAATGATGCCTTTTCTTATATTGTAAAGTTTCTACAACATAGTCTTATGTTCCAATACCAATATTTAATTGTGTGTGTACATGCACACACACACATACTCTCTATTATATATACAGACACATGAGTACATATACTTTTTTTTATGATCATAGACATTTTAATTTTATATACTGTTGTGTATTTTATTTTGAGCTTCTTCTTAAATATTTAGTTAATAACTAATTTTAAAATGCCTAAACTAGTTAAAATCTTCAATGATTTATGTATTAATATTTCACAGGAATAACTTTGTTTTAATATTGCATGGTTAAGAAAGTCAAAAATCATGGAATGCCAAAGTTAAAGTCTATCTCCTTATGCATATATATTGTGATGCAGTGTTTCATTACAAAGTTAACATGATAAAAATTATAGATGATACAGATGGTAACATCTATACATATGGCTGCCTGACACTTTCCATTATAAGATTATGTTTCCAGTTGTTTATAACTTTGTCAGACTTGGTCTGAAATTTTCTATGCCAGATATTCGCCTCACTAAGCCTCAAAACAGTTTAGCTGTTTCTCAGAATTCGGTTAGAGAGGAAGACATTGTTTTGCACATGTTAATGGGTTTTTTACAGCCATTTCACTGAAAAGCTCTGGTACCTTCATGCTTTGTAGCAGAGTCATAAAATGTAATAAGGGGATATTATTAAGGATTGTCAGGAATGTTATTTGGGCAATTCTCATGAAAATCCACCCAAAAGTGGTCGTTTTGAGCCTCTGAAAGTCTGAGTTTGCACCCACTCACTAGAGAATTATTAGAATTTAGAGACTAAATTCTCCAAAGATTCTGTTTGTAATGAGCATGCTCCAACACAGGGGTGCATGGACTGAGCAGGACTTTCCCTGCAGTTGTTTCTCCCCACAGTCACAGGGTACTAAACACAAGATCTCAGAGCAGGGAGACTGCACGGACAGCCTTAACTGGAATTTCCTAACTTAAGTGCTTTATTTTGCAAACTTTACATTCTTTAATGTGATTTGTATATGCAATATAATACATAGAATAGAATTTCCCACATGCAGTCGCTAATCGTGCTCATTTAACCACAACGGAAGCAACTCAGGCTTCCCTCCATCTCCTCCCCTATCCACGACTGCATTCCTCCTTTGAGTTCAGACTCCTTCTGCTGGACTGCAGCAACGCTGCACTCTAACCCCAGTTTACTCTCCCTTCTATCTAAGAGCACAAAAGAGTTTTAGACTATGAAAATTTCATCTCACAAATCAGTGGAATTTCAAATGAACTGTTTTTTCAGTACGTGGAACCAGCTGATCTTCTTAAATTCCTGTGGCCAAATCTACATTCCTTCTACCTCCCACTGAATGTGTCTGTATAGCCTAGCTTAAGAATAGCAGACGTGTTAGTCTGTATCCATAAAGAAAACGAGGAATACTTGTAGCACCTTAGAGACTACCCAGTTTATTTCAGCATAAGCTTTCATGGGCTAGAGCTGACTCGTTTGTTCCATTTTATGCATCCGATGAAGTGAGCTATAGCCCATGAAAGTGTATGCTGAAATAAACTGGTTAGTCTCTAAGGTGCTATAAGTATTCCTCGTTTTCTGTATAGCTTCAATTAGCTTGCCACTGTCATACCTCCCACGGCCTTAATTCAGCAATGCAATCTAATTTGTACCAGCTGCCTACCAATGTCAGTAGTATATCATCTGCCCATAATATTGTGATAATACCTGGTAGTGACACCATATTTATGGTTGTGTTCTCAAATGGGTTTCAAATGGGGCATAAATTCCTGTTCTTCTCTGAAAGCAGGTGGTGTTAGTATTTATACCTTTGAACTATAGTGAGAATGATTGTTCCTGCTCTGACCTTTATCTCTGTGAAAGACTTCATGGTGGCTTGATGCTGTAAATCAGCATGGTATTGTAACAAGCAGTAACCTGATATATATACTGACGTTTAGCATCTAATATTCATGGAAATAGCCAAAATGGGAATCAAAAAAGAGAGAGAGGAGATTAAAATATTCCCTCATGTAACAGTGTTTAATTAAAAAAACAAACCCTATTACCTGAATAGAAAGTTTGAGTTTTAAGTTCACAAAGGTTAACTGACCTGAGGAACCCATCAGTTGTGAATGCACAACTCCCTCCGATGTCAATGGTATTTGAATACACTTCCCCACACACAACTAACATGATTACTGGACCCAGGAAACCCAGAATTAAGCTTACTGAGTCAACTTTAACTCCATCCTTCAACTCCTTCACATTGAAAAGTATTTAATTGAGTAAACAGCAATGGGCAGTGCCAATATCTTTGCTTATTATTATTAATTTGTTACTTGACAAACCACAGTAGACAATGTAAACATTTATAGTGAAGATTTTTTATACATACAGATTAAAGAAATGTCTGCATTATGAAGCAGTCTTTATCGTACCTTATAAAATTTAACATTAATTGTAATTCTGATAACATTTTTATTTAAATTTAATGCCTTTTGTAATAAATAGATCTGATTTTCAGTCAAAACAAACACACAAAACCCTATCTACAGTTAATGGCAGCTGCAGAAATTTAGCAATACTGAAAATCAGGCCTGATATTTATATATTATTTAATAAACTAGAAAATGTTAGCTCGGATATCAAGGTTCTAAATGAAAAATGTGAATTTCCAGCAAACCTAAAACTAAAAGCAATGCTATATATTTCCTCATAAAACTTAAGATTCATACATAGTTCTGTTCATACACTAGGCAGCAACAAATGAATATTCACCTAACATAAGTAACTCAAAACTTACCAAATTATACATATTTCGCCTAATCTGCCGTGTAACTCCTGGAAATGTTTGCCTAAGCAGTTCCTGGAAACTTGTGGGCCATTTGTTGTAGATTTGATCTTTTTCTATATTATTGACCCACTAAAAAAAAACAAAAACAAAAAACACAAGTGAGTCATTCAAAAAGGCCACAAAGGTTTACCACTGAATCACATATTTATAGCCAAAGCCATACTAACAAATACACTATTTTCTCACAACAGCTGGTGGAGCAAGTAAAAAGGACCAGTTTCTTTCTAAATGTGGGAATAACAGAAAATAGACTCTAAAATATAAAAATAGGAACCCTAATTTGTTGTATGTAACACCTTATACAGGTGCAGTTGTAAGGGATAGTCTAACCTTAAAAGTTTTCCTGGTATAGTGACAGTGGCAAAACTTTTCTAGTGTACATGCAGCTTATACCATCAAAAAAGTACCTATACACTTTGGGTGAGTAAAATGTGCTATGCTGGCAAAAGCACTTTTATGCCAGTATAATGGCAGCTATATTAGGGATTTTGTCAGATATAAATGTCAACAAAAAGTAGATCTCTAACTGACAGCACTATATGAGAAAAAGCTGCTAGTGCAGACCTGGCCTATGATAAATTTATTCAAATAAACAGAAGTTGTCACTAAAGTACAAATCTTTTTTTGTTTACTATGATTTAGGTCCATGTTTAAACATGTGCTTAAAACTTTTTTAACTACTTATGCTTAACTGCTCTGCTGGATCCAGGCAATACTGAGTATGCTATTGAATATAAACTTAGGTAAGTGGGACTTGTTTCAAAAAAGAGTCAGAGTTTTATTACCTATGGTAAAATATGATGGCACATAACCATTAAAAATTAAATGCAGGTGGCATATCAAATGTCCTGAAAATGCTGAGAAGCAATAATACTTTTAGGTTTTTTGTTTTTTTGTTTTTTTTTAAATCGGACCCTTAGCGTTTTTGAATTAAGATATGTAATGAAACACTGATTTAACAGGAACAAGAAAAAGGAGATCTTAATTAAGATTATCTTTACATAATCAGAGGAAAGATATAATTGTAATTCTGTGCTGCAGTCTGACTAAAATCCATTTCAATTCTCTCAGCGCACAAAAGTTATATCAAACAGGTAAAACAAATATTCTATCACCTATGGGAGTATATAAATTGTGACACTAAGCACCCCTGCATTCATATCTTACTTATAATCTTTATACTAAGTATGCCTTATGAGGTATCATTTGAAAATTAATAACTCACTTCTGTGCCCAATGACTGGAAAATAGCTAATGTAACGCAATATTTTAAAACGGCTCTAAAGGTGATCCTGGCAACTACAAACTGGTAAGTCTAACATCAGTACCAGGCAAATTAGGTGAAACAGTAATTAAGAATTGTCAGACACATAGAAGAACATACATTGTTGGCCAAAAATCAACATGGTTTCTGAAATCACATCTTATTAATCTATTAGAGTTCTTTGAAGGGGTCAACAAACATGTGGACAAGGAAAACCAGTGGACACAGTGTACTTAGATTTCCAGACAGCCTTTGACAAGGTCCCTCACCAAAGGCTCTTACATAAATTAAGTTGTCATGGGATAAGAGGGAAGATCCTTTCATGGATTGAGAACTGGTTAAAGACGGGGAACAAAGGGTAGGAATAAGTGGTAAATTTTCAGAATGCAGAGGGTAACTAGTGGTCTTCCCCAAGGATCAGTCCTAGGACCAATCCTATTCAACTTATTCATAAATGATTTGGAGGAAGGGGTAAACAGTGAGGTGGCAAAGTTTGCAGATGATACTAAACTGCTCAAGTTAGTTAAGACCCAAAGCAGACTGTGAAAATCTTCAAAAAGATCTCACAAAACTTCATGGAGGTTAAGTTCATTAATGGCTATTAGCAAGGATGGGTAAGGAATGGTGTCCCTAGCTCTGTTTGTCAGAGGATGGTGATGGATGGCAGGAGTGAGAACAGCTGATTATTACCTGTCAAATTCACTTACTCCCGGGGCATCTGGCATTGGCCATGTTGGTAGACAGAAATCTGGGCTGGATGGACCTTTGGTCTAACCCAGTACGGCCATTCTTATGTTCTTATTAGTTTTCTTGTGCGATGTATGTACATGATGGTTATTTAGAGTTATGAATATATACTGCAATTATAACTAACGTGTGCAGACCAGGTTTGTTCTCAACAAAGGAAAGAGTGTTTACCTCAATTTACATGTAAACTGTATACAGGTTCATCAAGATATTAGGTGGAGGAGATGGCAGGGAACCAACAGTTTGCATTTTGGCAAATAGAAGTGGGAGAAAAAGAAGAGCACGGAGCCTCTTTCTCCAGCAGACTCAATGTTGCCTTCTGTACTGCTAGAATAAACTTTACTTTATTCTTAGGGGTAACTTTCAGAATCTATTTAAAAGGTTTTCAGGTTTATATAACAGGGGGCTGAACTTCAAGTGATAAGCAACTGAATCAAATGGCTGTATATAATTTTACTGTATTATAAGAGTGAGGTCTTTTCTGAAGATAATGACACATGGTGATTAATATCACTGTGAAATGTATGTATATACATGGATATTCACTGACATAAGGTACAATCTGCCCAGACAAAAGGATATGTCACAGCTTTCTACCTGTCTCCTGTGCAAATTAAGCACAGAAATCAAACAGTGGGTGGGAAACCCACAGAAAAGGAAGAATATCGTGAGGTCATCCTGCCTCTTGAAACAAGTTCATTGAACTTCATGAGCTATAAGGAAGGACAGAAGCCATCTTTGACATCCATCTCTGGACAGATTTAAGAAGCTAGAGCTCTTGCAAGCTGACAAAGATGGGTCCTTCAATCAAGAGGGGGCTGAAGTCTCTCAAACTGAATATAGGTGACAAATCTGCTTAGGTAAAGATTTTTCACCTAAGATGACAAGGGAAGCCAGAATCTTGTACTTTTGTGGAAGATCCTGACTAAGGAAAAAATCAGATATGGCTGGGAAGAAAAGTGACTGGTGAGAGAAACAGTTCTGAACAAAGCCTGTATCTTGCTAGATTAAGTTTTAGACTTTTAGAAGTCTATTTTGTTTTGTTTTACTTGTAACTTTTTATTTTCATTCCTTATACTTTAACTTAATCCTAACGTATACTTTGTTAATAAAATTATTAATTGTTACGACAAACCAACTCAGTGCTGTGTGTAAAGGGAAGGGTGTATTTACCCCCGGTTAAGTTAATAAGTGATGATGTGTTCTCTATCTTTAAAGGAACAAATGAATCATATTATCTCTCTGAATTTTCCAGGAGAGGGCTGGATATTGCAGAGTCCATGGTTTTGGGAAAATCTGAGACTGAGAATGCGTTCAGATCACCCTGAAAGTAGTTACAAAGGCTGATGGAGGCCAGAATGAAAGTGTGGGATTGCAGAGAAGCTTCTGTGGTAAGAGCTGCTGAACCAGAGCTGTCTAGTACAGGGGTCTTCAAACTTTTTCCTCAGTGGCTCCTTCTTGCTGAGGAAAAAGTCACGCGGCCCCCCGGGGGTATGTCCACTGAAATGCCGCCGCAGAAAGTGAAAGCTTTTGCTTTCCATGGTGGCATTTCGGCGATACTAAAATAGCCCGCCCAGGAGTTCGGCGGTCTCTCGGACAGGACTGGCGGCGGTGCTGGGGTCTTGTGCACCCCTGTTTGACCACCACTGGTCTAATACACCGACACTCAGGGTGTGACCTGCATGTGGGCTGGGAACAGCCAAGATTGGAAGCTACACAAGCAAAGCATTGTGAGGCACCCAACGTTACAGGGCAGGCAGCGACACAGCCCCTCAATGGTCTGGACAGAATTTACTGGACTGATGATAATTTATATCACAATAAATAACTAAAATTTTCTCAATTATCATTAGTTTTCAATAATGAGGCAATTTGGCATTCAATGAGGTTTTCTTTTCAATTTCTTCCTCAATTAAAGGGCATAGATCATTTGTCATTGCAGACTGTTCTTTAATTGTTTTTCATGAAAGCCTGTGTATAGTTAATAAATTAAAGAATGAAATATGGTGCCTTCAGATGAGGAATAATTAATATTTGTACTGCTTTTTCCATGTATACACAAGGTTTCTAATGTAAATTGTATTAAATTCTATGACAGAGCTAAAAAGAGGGAGAGTGTGTTTAGTGAGTAGAACAGGGGCCTGAGAGTCAAAATTTCTGGGCCCTATTCCTGACTGTCACTGAGTTATTGAGTAACTATGGACAGACAATTAATCTCTGTGGCTCAGTTCTTTCATCTGTAAATGGGTTTCACAGTCATCTACCACAGAAAGGTATTATGAGGCTAAATTTATGTTTCGTACAAAGTTCATATAGTCAGATGAAAGGTCCTTTGTCAGCGTAGATATTATTGTTCAACAGTGTAGTTGTAGTAAAAGTAGAGAGTTAACACTTTCTCTTTTAACATCCTCAGAATTTGAAGTTTTCAATAGGATATAGGAAAATATTCATAATATATGCTAAAATGTTATCCATTTTATGAACATAAGAATGGTCATACTGGGTCAGATCAAAGATCCACCCAGTCCAGCACCTGTCTTCTCACAGAGGCCAGTACCAGATGCATCAGAGGGAATTAACAGAACAGGGCAATTTATCAAGTCATCCTGATCCACCTTCTCTCTGTCAAAGGGTTAGAGACACCCAGAGCATCGGTTTGCATTACTGAGCATCTTGGCTAATAGTCATTGGACCTATCTCCATAAACTTTTCTTTTCTGAACCTAGTTATTCTTTTGGTATTTACAACATCCTCTGGCAAAGATACACACAGGTTAACTGAGTGTTATGTGAAGAAGTACTTACTTATGTTTGTCTTAAATCTACTGCCTTTTAAATTAATTGGGTGCTGTAACATTCTGTTGGTTTTTTGACTAGCACACTGCATACTGAGCAGATGTTTTCAGACAACTATCCACAATGATTCTAAGATCTCTTTCTTGAGTGGGAAGAGCTAATGTAGACCCATCATTTTATATGTATAGTTGGGATTATGTTTTCCAATGTGCATTACTCTGCAATTATCAACAATGAATTTCATCTACCATTTTGTTGCCCAGTCTCCCAGTTTTGAGAAATCACTCTGTAACTCTTTGCAGTCAACTTCTCACTTAACTATCTTGAGTAATTTTGTATCATCCATGAAAGGACCTTCCCTCTTATCCCATGACTCCTTACTTTGCTTAAGAGCCTTTGGTGATGAACCTTGTCATAGGCTTTCTGAAAGTCCAGGTACACTATATCCATTGGATCACCCATGTCCACACGTCTGTTGTCCCCCTAAAAGAACTGTAATGGATTGGTGAGGCACGATTTTCCTTTACAAAAAAACATGTTGACTCTTCTCCAACAAATCGTTTTCATCTATATGTCTGACAATTCTGTTCTTTACTATAGGTTCAAACAATTTGCCTGCTACTGAAGATAGGCTAACTGAGCTATAATTGCCAAGATTGCCTTTTGAAGCTTTTTTAAAAAAATTGACATTAAATTAGCTATCCTTCTGTCATCTGGAACAGAGGCTGATTGAAGCAATAAGTGACATACCACAGTTAGTAGTTTTGCATTTTCATATCTGAGTTCCTTCAGAATTCTTGAGTGAATACCATCTGATCTTGGTCACTCACTACTGTTTAACTTATCGATTTGTTCCAAAACCTCCTCTATTGATGTCTGAACAGAGACTCTTTCTCAGATTTGTCAACCAAAAAGAATAGCTCAGGTGTGGGGGGAATCTTCCTCACTTTGTTTGCAGTAAAGGCCAATGCAGAGAATTCATTTAGCTTCTCCCCAAAGGCCTTATATTATCTGTGCTCCTTTAGTACCTCCATTGTCCTGTGGTCACAGTGATTGTTTTGCAGGCTTCCTATTACTGATGTACTTAAAAAAGGTACTTCTTTTTGTACCTTTTGGTAGTTGCTCTTTAAATTAGTTGTCTAATTGTACTTTTACACTTGACTTTCCAGAATTTATATTCCTTTCTATTTTCCTAGTAGTATTTGACTTCCAACTTTTAAAAGATGTCTTTTTGTCTCTCATCATATCTTTTACTCTGCTGTTTAGCCATGGGTGCACTATTTTGGTCCGGTTACTGTTTTTGTGTTGTTGTTCTCTTTAATTTCAGGTTAACATACAGTTTGAGCCTCTATTATGGTGTTTTTAAAAAGTTCCATACAGATTGCAGGTATTTCACTATTTTGGCTTTTAAATTTCCATTAAATTAGCCTCCTCATTTTCGTGTAGTTCCCCTTTTTGAAGTTAAATGATACTCTGGTGGGTTTCTTTGATATTCCCCCCCCCCAGAAGGATGTTAAATTTAATTACATTATGATCTCTATTACCAAGTGGTTCACCTCTTGGACCAGATCACCAATTAGGACTAATGCACCAATTAGAACTAAATCAAGACTTGTCTCTCCCTTTGTGAGTTCCAGACATGGTGCTCAAAGAAGCAGTCATTAACGGTGCCTAGAAATTTTCTCTCTGCATCCCATCGAGGTAATTTGTACATGTCTATGTTATATAGACAGACAACGTCCCTTACCCTGAAATTTTTTCCATTGTTTACTGACGTTTAATGTTTTTGACTAGTAATTTCAATGCAATTGCCTACAAAACAGAAAATATGTAAGAAAAAGACAGAACTCAAAAGTACAAACTAGCAAATTCTACATTCTAGGTAGTGTGACAGAGTCAGACCAGAAGGATATAAGAGAGTGCTGGAAGGCAGGTATATTAGTCTGAGGATGTGCAGGTCCCTGTTCCCTGGATAGCCAAACAAAGGCTACTCCAGGCCAATCAAGACACCTGGGGCCAATTAAGAACCTTCTAGAAAGGAGTAGAAACAGCTAGCCTGATTGGGACACCTGAAGCCAATCAGGGACTGGCTGAAACCAGATAAAAACCTCCCAGTTAGTCAGGTGGGCTGTGGGTGTCAGGAGCTGTGGAAGAAGTTCTGCTGTTGGTGAGACTGAGTGGTGGACAACATATCATACAGAAGGAAGGAGGCCCTGAGGTAAGGGTGAAGTGGAGTTTGAAGAAGCAGGGACTGCTGTGGGGAAGTAGCCCAGGGAATTGTATTGTGTTTTGTGGACAAAAGGTCAGCCATCTTAGCTGATACTATTAGGGTCCCTGGGCTGGAGCTCAGAGTAGAGGGCGGGCCCAGGCTCCCCGCTTTTTCCATCTTCCATACTGGCTTGTGATGAAGGTAATTCACTAGGCGGTGACTCTTGTCAATTATACTGAGAAAGGGAGGTCACTTTGGGGCGTAGATGAGTTTCTGAGGCCCCTAAATCTGCCAGGAAGCACAGGACCCACAAGTACAAACTTGGAGCTTTGTCACAGTAGTTATTTGGTTACTCACTTTTATCGAAGAGTGACGAATATCTAATGCACAACTGTCATCCCCAGGGTGGATCTGTAATCTCATAAATTTGCTGAAGGCCTCCTCTTTGATTCCAAGGTCATGAAGCCCATGAAGCACTTTTCCTTCCAGTTTAAGAGTTTCCAAAATACTTTGTATTAAAACAGAATACAAGTTATATATACAAGTCTTAATAATGACATATACAGGAAAACATATTCCAAAAGTTTGAGGAAGAAAAGGATTTTAGTATTAAAAATGTTCTCAAAAATGCCTTCCTTCTGCAATCAAATGCTTGAAACTAGATTAAAAAAAGAAATAGCTATTATTTTAAACCCCTTTCAAAAAGCATTAAGATACTATTGTATTTATGTTTATACATTTTTCTGCAGGGCAGCAATGGCTAAGGCAAGCTGTTTGTCACAAGAAATAAACAGAGAAGTCACAGCTTTGTCAATCACAAAATTCAAAAATCCCAATTTATTTGAAAAATAAGGTACAGCAAACTTTTCCCCAAATATATTAATTTTTTTATTTTAAAGAAAGTACTTTATACTAAATATGATTTTAGAGCTCTCATGCAATTTGCAAACACATCTTTTTATACACACAAAAGGAGTACTCTGAAAGAGACATAGTCTTTGCTGAAGGATTAAGGATGACAGCACAGCATCACTTATATACTTGGATAATATTTAGAAAATTATTTTTGTTACCACAAGGTTAAGGCCTTTTTTAAATACATGAAAGCTGAAGGAGCTAGATACAGGACAACTAAGTAACCACTATTTTTTTTTAAAAAAATCACAAACACTGCAGAAGCTCTAAAAAGCCATAACACCTCGACAAACAACCAGCCTGAGCAATGATATGTGTACCATCATTCCTGTAGGGATAAGCCAAAGGCACATTTGAAATGGCCATGTTGCTTCCTGTCACTAACTATAAATACAAGACTAAAAAAGTCTTAATTTGCAATAGTACTTAGCATTAATGAGGTCAATTCTATCTCCAGATATCAAAGAGAAACTGCCCAAAGTCAAAATAAATGGAGGGCCATTCTGGTTTTTCTTATTTTAATATGAGATTAATCAATTTCAATCTACTTCAAAAAAAGTAGCAACAACTTTTTTGTAGCATTAGACTCTTTAAGGAAGACCGCTTCAAAAAGATCATATGTTGAATTAAATTACTGAACAATGGCCCTGTAAGAAGATACAGAATCTTATGACTAGTCCAGTCCCCTGCATTCATGGCAGGACTAAGTATTATCTTCTAGATCATTGGTTCTCAAACTGGTGGTCGTGACCCCCGGTTATGTGGGGGCTCGCGACCCCCTACACCAACGGCGTGCTGCCGGCCCCGCCCTGGTCCTGCCCGCTGTGGCGGGCTGCCAGCCCCTGCGGTGGCTGCCGGCCCCATCCCTGCGGCAGGCCGGCCCAGCCCTGCCACCTGCGGCGGGCTACTAGACCTGACCTCTACCCCGACTGTGGGCTGCTGGCTCTGGCCCTTGCGGTGGGCTGCCAGCCCGACCCGACATCTGCAGTGAGAAAAGCAGTGAGAAAAGGTAAATTCATTTTAAACAATATGGTTTAAATTTAGTAGTTAACTGTATTAAATATTAAAAGTGTGTTTTTAATTTCTAAGGGGGGGTCGCATTCAGAGGCTTGGTGTTTGAAAGGGGTCACCAACACAAAAAGTTTGAGAACCACTGATCTAGACCATCCCTGTTTAACCTGCTTTTAAAATCTCCAATGATGGAGATTCCACAACCTCCCTAGGCAATTTATTCCAGTGCTTAACCACCCTGATAGTTAGGACGTTTTTCCTAATGTCTAATCTAAACGTCCCTTGCTGCAATTTAAACCCATTGCTTCTTGTCCCATTCTCAGAGACTAAGAAAAAAAAAATCCCTCCTCCTTGTGACAACCTTTACATATTTGAAAACTGTTATCGTGTCCCCCATCAGTCTTCTTTTCCAGATTAAACAAACCCAATTTTTTCAATCTTTCCTCTAACAGGGTCTGCTGGCTCCCCTCTTCCTGCAGCCCACTGGCTGCCCAAATAAAGCTCTGAGAGGCTTCCACTATGCAACACCTGTGTCTTTATTATTTACAAGAGCAGTGCCCACCACCAGTGTTAAACTATATACAATCTTAGAGGCTTGCTTGGCTCTTCACAAACACAGCAGCCCTCAGCCGGGAGACTGACCTTGCTCTGGCCATTCCCCCCTTCCTGCTGGCTCCTTCCAGCCTTTATAGCCCTCAGGCCAGCAGGTGTAGCCAATCCACAGGCCAGGCATCGGGCTTTCCCCAGCCCCAATCTATCTCCCCTGACTGGGGCTAGCTGAGCAGGGGCTGATTAGGTGCCTCTGCACCAGCACCCTGCTACACTCCCTCATAGGTCATGTTTTCTAGACCTTTCATCATTCTTGTCATTCTTCTCTGGATTCTCTCCAATTCGTCCACATCCTCCCAGAATTGGACTCAATACTTCAGCTGAGGCCTAATTCAGAGTAGTGCAGAAGAACTGCTTCTCGTGTGTTGCTTACTAAACTTCTGCTAGTACACCCCAGAATGACGTTCACTTTTTTTGCAACAGCGTTACACAGCTGACTCATATTTAGCTTGTGGTCCACTATGAGCCCCAGATCCCTTTCCAAAGTACTCTTTCCAAGGCAGTCATTTCCCATTTCCTTTACTGTCTATGATAACTTCATCAATCATCTGGTTATATGTTATTTTTTCTGTGAAGACTGAAGCAAAGCAGGCATTGAACAGCTCTTCCTGCTTATCTTCAGTTACTAACTCACCTTCTCCATTGAGCAGCAGACCCACACCATCCCTGATCTTTTTTCTTTGTCTGACATATTTGTAAAACCCCTTCTTGTCTCTCACAATTCAGCCAGTTGTAACTCATTCCTTGCCTTTTCTGATTTTGTCCCTACATGCTCGTGCTATTCTCTTCCTTGGTGATATGCCCCTCCTTCAAGTTCCTGTATGTATCCCCTTTGGTTTTTAAATAGCTGTAAACCTCATTGTGCAGTCAAACTGGACTCCTGTGGCTTTTCTTATCTTTCCACTGCATTGGAAGACCTTGATGTTGAGCTTCTAATATTATATCTTTTAGGACCTGCCAGGCCCCTTCCATCCCTTTTCCTCCTTACTGGAGTTTCTATGGGACCTTGCCTACTATTTCTCTTAGTTGACTGAAGCCTGTCTTTTTGAAGTCCAGTGTCTTTGCTTTGCTATTCTCATTTATATGAAGAGAGTCAATTCATGCCCTCTCCATAATGCTTGGAGGTCACAACCCACTAGGTGAGGGTCTCACCCTATCAGAGAGACATCAGTAAGGATTATCTTGGAAAGAAGGGAGTGATGAAAAAGGTTTATCTCCAGATATGTTGTTCTGATACATCCACCACTTTAGGGAACGTAGGACCGCAGGTGGGACCCAAAACAACTTGCCTGAGGGGTGCCAGTTAACTGACTGACTTCATCCACCCTTGAATGATGAACAGGTGCAGCTGGGCACACTGGGTCACTTAACTACTTGGACCACAGAAGCAGGGTATGATTTTAGAGAGAGAGAGAGATAATTGGTAAATGATCTGAAATCTGTCCTGAGGGAGAAAAAACATCACGTTCATACACTCGAATGGGGCCTCAGTGAATTTGATTTTGTGTTGGGACTACTGTGGATTTTTCTTTGTGCAGCAGAAGTCTCAAACAATCTAAGAGATAGATGATAAACTAGACTTGGTGAAGAACCTGATGTACAGATCTGCATCACACTAGCCAATCCTGTAGATATGGGACTAATTATACTCACTTTCTCCTTAAGTAGGCCACTACTACCATACAGTTGATGAATACTGGTGGGACAAAGGACAGGCCAAAGGGAAAGACTGCATACTGATAGTGTTGGCCTGCTACTACAAATCTCTGAAATCTCCTGTGATTTGTCTGTGCTACCACGTAGAAATAGGCATCTGGCGATTGAATACCACAAATCAGTCACTGTGATTTAGGGAAGGAATGATCGATGCTAGGGAAACCTGGTGAAATCTGATACACTTGATCATTCTGTTGAGGTTTCAAAGGTCTAGTATGGATCTCACATCCCTCTTGGACTTGAGGATCAAGAAAGTATCATGAGTAAAACCTTTTTCTACCATGTTGAAGGGGGACTTCTTCTATGGCCTCTACACTGAGCATAGTCCAGACTTCTTGAAGGAGCCATTATGACTCATGGGATGGGTCCATGAAAAGGGACAGGATGGATGGGAAGTGAAAGGAGTGGAAAGGTACTGTATAGAATATCCCAACCATACAGTGCTTAGGACCCATTTTTCTGACATTATGGCTTCCTTAGCACTGAGGAAATGGAGCACTCTACCTCTAAATGGGGATCTGGGGTGATGAGCAGGAAGATCACCAATGATGTATTGCTGTCCTCGCAGGAGAACTCACAAGGGCTGTTTATCCACAGCTGACTGAGAACAAGCTGGCAGTGTTGAGCAGATCCTTCTCTGTGATTTGCCTTTTTTTCTTGAAAAATTACACTGCCTTGGTACTCCCTACACTCCCCTATAGTACTGATGTTGATACTATAGCTGCAGGGGTCTGCACAGAATCCCAGTGAATTAAGTGTAGTACAAGAGTCTCTAGATGGATGTAGTTTCATTGATTGTGTACAAAAATAAAAACTGACCAACAAATCAGACATCCTTCATGGCTATGCCCAAGTTTTGTAATCGTGAGACTGTCCTCATTGTTATCGCAGAGAACAACCTCTAAAAGAAGTTGCATCAAGCATAGACTGGAGCGATGCTTTGGCTATCATACAATCTTTTACCAGAAAAGCCTTATAGTCCTTCCTGATGCTGCGTCCCAGTTTACAAAGTCATATTTAGCTAACAGCGTCTGCTGGTTTGCTATCTGCATCTGCAGAGAGGAGTTGGAATAATTTGTTCTCCCAAACAAATCAAGTCTCTGGCTCTTTTTCTCTGAGACTTTATTTAAATTTCCCCTGATGCGATATCTTATTGGCAGCCACAACTAGCAGGGAGCTTAAGGCGGGATGGGAATAAAAACACTAGAAGTCTTGCAGTGGGCCACAATACTGCTATCTGTGTGATTATCTATAGGAGCTAAGGAGGCTGATATGTGCCATAAGGTCTTTGCCACTTCTAGATGAGCCTCATTAATTGGAAGAGCTACCCTCCTGGAGTAGCCACCTGGAAAATGTCCAAAAGTTTGTGAGTGCTCTCTTGCACAAGCTCAAATTGAATGTCTAAAGGTTCAGCCAGTCTCCTCAGCTGGTCCTGATAAGACTTAAAATCCTCTGGAACTGGAGAACAGAGTGGGATTATTGAGTTGACAGGTGAGGAAGTCAGGTTAACAGTAGTCGATGGATCTTCCTGTGGCACAACTGGTTCCTCGTGCAGCACTGGCTGCTCACGGGAAATAGTTTCTCTCTGTGCTTCCAATCTAGGTAGTTCTGGAAACTGCTTTGCCAAATACTCTGCCAATCTTCCCCTTGACTGAACCGGTGATCGAAACCTCAGGGCTTGGGAAACAACTCAGCAGTTCCAAAACAGCCAATGAGGGAGAGCATATGGCATAGGCACCCAAGAAGTACCAGGTCACTACATTCTATCTCTGCTATATGATCGGTCCCACTCCCGGTATACTTAGTCTCCTACTGGGACAGCCTGGAAGACTCAGTAGACTGATTGTGCCTAAAGAAGGAATGAGGAAGTTCTGGAAGACCCTGAACCCAACTCCAATGAGCTGTCCAAGTAGTCAGTTGCTATTAGGGGGTGCCAAACTGAGGGGGCCACTAGCTGACCTGACTTATTTGTAGCCCATTGTGAAGACGCCAACATCGATACTGAGTCAGGGATGGTAGATGGTACTGTAAATGCATATCAGGACATCAAGGGTATGGCATCATAAATTGATCCTCTATAGTACTGATGTTAATAATGTAGCTGTAGAAAGACCTTGTAGTCAGTGCCAAGGTATAAACTGTATTCATTACCCACTACAAAGAACATTCCACTAGTAAGGCCACAAACACTGAGCCAGAAAGAACAATCAGTACTGAAGCTGAAGGCCATACTAGTGCTGACATTGTGTGTGCTGGGTCTGAAGATGGTCCTGGGGCTGTATCTGTGCCACATTAGTTAACTGGTAGTGGCACTGCTAACAATCTCTGCACCAGAACTGAGAAGCCAGACAGGCCCAGGACAGCGGAAGCCACTGCGGTGGACTCCTGTACCACAGGAGAGGTTGAGATGGAAGGCAGAGCAAATTCCTTAGCTGCCTCATAAGCTTTTGTTGTTGTCAGTACTAACAATGTTGATGCCAAAACAGAGTCCACTCATATCAGAATTGACAGCACAGTACTGGTATTTCCTTGCTGCCGTACCAGCGAGACAGATTGATGGCTCAGCTCTACCCCGAATACCTGAAGAGTCCGTATGATGTTCCAAGTCCTTTTGTGAAGAACAAGAGGAAGTCTTCTTTGACTTCAAGTGGCTGTAGCCTATTTTATGAATCCTGGTTCAGGAGAGACCCTGCAAAAGAAGACTGACTCCTCTTTCTCTGTGGAGAAGAATCTAAGTCCAGGCTTCTGTCCAAAACATCTGTGGGCAAGCAGCAGGGCATACAACTAAGGGTCCTGGGGCTGAAGTAGGCCTTATGGCCAGCTCTATGAAATGTATGAGGAGCAGATTTCTGAAGACCTTTGTTCTTTTCTTGAAATAATGACACTGCACCTCTCCTTTGTATGTCCCTCATAAAGACACAAAAGGCAGCATGGGGTTGCGGGGGTCACTATTTGGAACAGATGGCTCACGTGATGCACAATGCTTAAAATCTATCAAGTGCTGCATGCCACTGGTGCCAAGCACCAAAAACTAACTATTATATAACTTAAAAAAATTAATTGAAAAAGAAATCTGCCTACTAGATACTACCTACTATAGCTACTTACAGATAAAATAGAGAGCTAAACTCACTGACTATGCAGAAAAAAAAAACACATGAGAAAAATCCACATAGGAAGATATAACTCAGGCCATAGGTAATGGGAACTGAGAGAGGAAAGGGTGGCACTTCTCTTGTATAACCAGAAGAATGTGTCCAAGTGGGTGGTAGGTGGGGGGGTGCTTCTGCACAGCCCTGATTGGGCTACTCTCCAGCTCCGATGCACTGGATGGGGTGCACTGACACACGCACCAGAGTGCAATACATGTGTGCAATCAACCACTCAGAGAAGAATTATCCCGACTGGAAAAACAATCGTATTTGTGATGTGCAAAAGGGCTTATTTCAGACATCCAAAAAATGTTCAATCATACAAAAATAAAATAAAAGCCTCACAATGCTTCTGTCAATGGAGCTTAATAAATAATAAGTGGTTCAATAAAATACATTACCTTACCCACCTTATCTCTGTAATGAAGCTTAATGTGATACAAAATGTCACTCCTAAAAGACTACCTTAACTTTCTAAAAATTATGAAAAGGAGAATTCATTCAATTTATCTTTAAAACAATAAACACTTTCTCCACCTGTTTTATATATGCAGACAGTATCCCTTCCATTCATCACTTTCAGTTTACATAGCAAGTTGTCCCAACTGTAAACAAGATCTTCCAAGAGAAAATATTATCATATATCAAAATACAATGTTCACATACAAAGCAATGTCACTGTACACCAGTATTTCATATATACTCTACAAGAATCTGAGTTGGAATACTGGAGTTATAAATTTGACACATTTACAGAACACAGGATATTATCTAATATTGTGAACACAAAAAAACTCTGTTAACTCTACAAACTGTAGAACTTATATATTTCATAATAAAATTCTTACCTAAACGGATCATGAAAATCCAGGTCAATAGGAAGACCATTTATAAATAAACGTGCATCTCCAGGCTGAATTCCGAGTATTTCATAGAAATGCTTGAAAGGAAAAGTGGGAAAATTGCTAGTTTTCTAAGATGAATGTTAACAACAAAAACATATTCAGAATTTAAAGTAAATCCTACTACAATACCTGCAAATTTTGTGGAATACATGGAAAATCCAATCTCCATCATTTAAAAAAAATTCTTTCACCAGAATTTTGGCAGAAAAAATAGACAATATCCAGTTATAAACACAATTTTACACATTGTGAATACTTATTACAAATGAAAAAGCTATAGAAACCATAAAATGTGGTTTACACTGGTTTTATAAAATACACATGATAATATATTCTTAATGTTTTTTGTCAGAAAATTGATACTTCTCAGCAATATAGGAAAGTGGCACTTAATTCTTCAAAAACTATCCATACTATTTTCTCCCCAAACCAGCAAAGGCAAAGACAACCTCATCTATGTTGCATACTACAGAATAGCCACTCAGGAGTAGCATATAAACTCTGAAGGGCAGCTTCTTCAGATGTTAGCCTCTATATTATGAAATGCAAAATACTGTGATTTGCAACATTTAAGAGGTCAAACTTAAAAACACACTTATGTATAAACAATTGTTACCTTCTAGTATTACAGGTAACAGGTGAAACCACTAAAACTGTAAAAAGTTAAAGGAAAACTATTTTTCTGTATTTCCCCCCGATTTGTTTCCTTTATGCATATGACAGCACTTGCTATGCTGCTGTTAATAATCAGTTGCACTTCCTTTCTAATAAGTACACATGACATCCTCACACTCATGTGCTGCTCTGGAGGGAGCTCAGACATACATCCTTAGTGCTACAACAGGGTATTTAACAGCAGCAGCAGAACAGCTGCTCTGAGTTATGTGTGCTGTAGATCTCTTCCCCCCGGCCAGGAAAATTATATGGAAACGGAGCAAGAGAAACCAGTGGGCAGAGAACATTTCTTCACTTCTAAAACTAGGAATGGGGTAGCAATGACATTCTGAAAAGGAGAGACAGTGAGCTCCTCTATCACTGTCAGACCTCTACATATTAATATAGGGCTCCCTTACACTCCTCCTGCTGGATACCTGATACCAGTGAAGGCAATACAACTCCCACACATTGGCCTAGACCACAAAGGGAGAAGATATTCCTATACTGAACTGAGAAAAGAGACAAATTTATCAACCAGAAAGGACAGTAGCAGCTGAGTGGGAGCTACCAAATATGCTTTCTAACAATGAATGAGACGAATCTGCCTAGTACTAGGTTGGAAGGGAGGGGACAAATAAGAGAAGGCACGTCCCTCAGCCTTTTCTCAGGACCAGCAAGGCTTTTGTGTGTCTGCAATTTCCTCCCATGCTGATATTAAGCAGTGGGGGACAGCTTTGTTTAGAAACATTGTTTTGTTTTTCAATGGGGCACTTTCACAGTGTGCCATCTCTGCTGAGTTACGATAGAGCTACATGTGCCTTCTGAGGAAGACAATTATTTTAGACACTCCTGATTGTTAATTCAATAATACCCTTCCTAGGACTTCTTTATTACAAAAACTCTTACAAAAAGTCCCAAATAAACAAGAAGTATTGTGGCCTTTAGGATTCCTCTAAAGTCTGCCCTCTAAGCTTTGTTCCCAGTTCCCTCAGAGGTCTCTCTAAGGGCCTGTCTACACTTCAGATGCTGCAGCTGCGCCACTGTTGCACTTCAGTGAAGTGCTACCTAAACCAATGGGAGGGATTCCCTGATCAGTATAGGTATTCTACCTCCCCAAGAGGCAGTAGCTAGGTCAACGGGAGAATTCACCCATTGACCAAGAGCTGTCTAGACTAGGGATAGGTTGTTTTGACTGCGTCATTCAGGGGTGTGGATTCTTCACAATCGCGAGCAACATAGTAATACCAACCTAGTTTCCTAGTGTAGACCAGGCCTTAGTCTTTAATCCTCATGGCGAGAACAGCAGCCTGCCTTCCTCTTGGAGCTGGGCAGCAATTTGTCTCTCAGTCTGTATCGTCTCCTTATAGCAGAAGCCCCAGCTCTCCCTTTGGAGCCAGATAATTCAAAAATTATTCCTCTCCTTAACAGGAGGCCCTAATTCCCCTTCTAGAGCAGGAGGCACTTCTTCTCCTCAGCTTGACCCCCGGGTCCACAGCCTCAGAGAGTTTGGCAGCCTTTTTGCTGGTGTCTGCCCCCATTATGATGGAGGAGGCCAACATTTATGCTGGCTCCTTCTCCCAGATCATTCCTTGAGCAACTGGCCAGTCCAAGAGGTACAAAATCTACTAAATAAAACTACAGAAAGATTTAAAAGTAAAGATAACTGTCACAAGGTATGGAAACATGAGTCTAAAGGATTTCCTAGTCCTTTGTTACTGCAGTAGGAAAAGCACTAGGAAGGATCAGACCTGAGGCTCATTATGTAACTTCATACCCAACTTGGCTCTGCAAGGGAATGTCCATCTGGCCCCAACATTACTGCTTTCAAAGGCATTTCTACTCTGACGCAGACTCTTTAAGCTTCCAAAAGTGGGGTTTCTTCTTCAACGCTTACCCAAATGGTCAGCCATAGAGATCATTCGTCATTTGGTCCGTTCCTGCATGGCCACAAGGGCCTGACAGCCCAAGAGCCTGTCATCGGAACAGACTTGATGAACCCATGTATTAGGGGGTCTGCCTCTCGGCTATCTCCACTTCTCAGTTGATAGAATCTTTTCACAGATGTTATAAGCCACCTGGAGAACAGTGTTCACTGGAACTTCTTGTGGCATTCCTGCGGCATGTCCAAAAAGCATAAAGTGCCATCTATGGACAAGGGCCTGGTAGTGTATAGAGCAGAGTAACCATAAACATCTGCATTACAAATGAAGTCATTCTACTTTATGCCCAATACATGACATTGGCATTTTTTGTGGAAAGCCTCCAGTTTGCCCAGTCTGAGCGGCATAGTGTCCAGGTTTTGCAGCTGTACAACAGTATCGGGAAGATACAGCTTGAATAGATCCTGAACGTGGTGGTTGTGCTGAGATGATGTTGATTTCATATTCATTGTGAATGACCCATGACAGATGCTGTGATGCCAATCCAATGGAGAACCTCTGTGTTACAGTTAAGAATCAGAGGGGTAGCCGTGTTAGTCTGGAATTGCAGAAGTGACAAAGAGTCCTGTGGCACCTTAAAGACTAACTGAAATTTTTTCAGAGCATGAGCTTTCGTGGGCTAATACCCACTTCGTCGGATGCATGCAGTGGAAGTATCCAGGGGCAGGTATAAATAGGTAGGCAAGAACCAGGTGGGAGATAACAAGGTTAGTCCAATCAGGCTGAACCAGCTTGTTATCTCTAATCAGGGAGGGTGAGGTGTTCCTCTAGCAGCTGAACTGGAGGTGTGAATAGCGAGAGAAGAGAAGCTGCTTTTGTAGTTAGCTAACCATTCAAAATCTCTATTCAGTCCCAAATTGATTGTGTCAAATTTGCAAATGAATTGCAGCTCTGCAGTCTCTCTTTGCAGTCTGGACTTGAAGTTTTTTTGCTGCAAAATGCTGACCTTTAAATCTTCTATGGTGTGTCCGGTGAGGTTGAAGTGCTCTCCTACAGGTTTTTGAATATTGCCATTCCTGATATCTGATTTGTGTCCATTTATCCTTTTTCGTAGGGACTGTCCAGTTTGGCCGATGTACATAGCAGAGGGACATTGCTGGCACATAATGGCGTATATTACATTGGTAGATGTGCAGGTGAATGAACCAGTGATGGTGTGGCTGATCTGGTTTGGTCCTGTGATGGTGTTGCTGGTGTAGATGTGTGGGCAGAGTTGGCATCGAGGTTTATTGCATGGATTGGTTCCTGAGTTAGAGTTGTTATGGCGCGGTGTGCTGTTGCTGGTGAGAATATGCTTGAGGTTAGCAGGTTGTCTGTAGGCCAGGACTGGCCTGCCTCCCAGGGCCTGTGAAAGTGAGGGATTGTTGTCCAGGATGGGTTGTAGGTCACTGATGATGCGTTGGAGAGGCTTTAACTGAGGACTGTAGGTGATGGCCAGTGGTGTTCTGTTGTTTTCTTTCTTGGGCTTGTCTTGCAGCAGCAGGCTTCTGGGTACACATCTGGCTCTGTTGATCTGTGTCCTTATTTCCTTGTGCGGGTATTGTAGTTTTGAGAAAGCTTGGTGGAGATCTTGTAGGTGTTGGTCTCTGTCTGAGGGGTTGGAGCAAATACGATTGTACCTCAGTGCTTGGCTGTAGACAATGGATCGTGTGGTGTGCCCGGGGTGGAAGCTGGTGGCATGAAGGTAGGCATAGCTGTCAGTAGGTTTTCGGTATAGGGTGGTGCTGATGTGGCCGTCATTAATTTGCACCGTGGTGTCCAGGAAGTGGACCTCCTGTGTAGACTGGTCCAGGCTGAGGCGGATGGTGGGGTGGAAGCTGTTGAAATCGTGGTGGAATTCTTCCAGAGTTTCTTTCCCATGGGTCCAGATGATGAAGATGTCATCAATGTAGCGTAGATAGAGGAGGGGCGTGAGTGAACGAGATTTGAGGAAGCGTTGTTCCAGGTCAGCCATAAAGATGTTGGCATACTGTGGGGCCATGCGGGTGCCCATAGCGGTGCCACTGGTCTGGAGGTATATATTGTCACCAAATTTGAAATAATTGTGTGTGAGGATAAAGTCACAGAGCTCAGCAACCACTTGTGCTGTGGCATCATCAGGGATACTATTCCTGACAGCTTGTATTCCATCTCTGTGTGGGATGTTTGTATAGAGAGCCTCTACATCCATGGTGGCTAGGATGGTGTTTTCTGGAAGGTCACCAATGCATTGTAGTTTTCTCAGGAAGTCGGTGGTGTCACGGAGATAGCTGGGAGTGCTGGTGGCGTAGGGTCTGAGTACAGTGTCCACATATCCAGACAGTCCTTCAGTGAGAGTGCCAATGCCCGAGATGATGGGGCGTCCAGGATTTCCAGGTTTGTGGATCTTGGGTAAAAGGTAGAATAGCCCCGGTCGGGGTTCTAAGGGTATGTTAATTTGTTCCTGTGTTAGTGTAGGGAGTGTCCTGAGTAGACGGTGCAGTTTCTTAGTATATTCTTCAGTGGGATCTGAGGGAAGTGGTCTGTAGAAATTGGTGTTGGAGAGTTGTCTGGTAGCCTCCTTTTGGTAGTCAGACCTGTCCATGATGACAACAGCACCTCCTTTATCAGCCTCTTTGATTATGATGTCAGGGTTGTTTCTGAGGCTGTGGATAGCATTGCGTTCTGCTCGACTTAGGTTGTGAGGCAGGCGATGTTGTTTTTCCACAATTTCTGCCTGTGCACGTCGGCGGAAGCATTCTATGTATAAGTCCAGACTGTCATTTCGACCCTCAGGGGGAGTCCATGTGGAGTTCTTCTTCTTGTGCTGCTGGTGGGATGGTGTCTGTGTATCAGTGCGCTGTTCTATGTAGTCTTGAAAGTATTCTTTGAGTCGGAGACGGCGAAAGTAGGCTTCCAGATCACCGCAGAATTGTATCATGTTTGTGGGGGTGCTGGGGCAGAATGAGAGTCCTGTGTTACAGTTGGAGGAACTGGTGAGTACAGAACCCAAATAGCAAAAGCTGGAGACTGCTTCTACAGTTTCATTATTCAAAGAGATTGGTGTCAGATCTGGTCCTAGATTTTGCAGCTTTGTCTTTGACCATGAAATATGGAGGCCAATCTTAGCTAACTCCTCCTCCATTTGCTAGAGTGTCTCAAAAACCTGTCGGGACACTGTACGAAAAGACCAATGTCATCAACATAGTCAAGGCCTTAGAGTGAGAGATCACCAATTTTAATGCCTATGGACCTGATGGAATGCATGAAGTCCACTGCCCAACAAAAGAGTGCAGGGACCAAGACGCAGGCCTGACTGACACCAGATATTGATTTAAAAGGTGCAGACAACAGATTCCCCAGACGTACTTGGGCAGTGGCTCCATTATGCAGCTCTCTAATCAAGTCCAGCAGAATGGAAGTGACACCTATGCCCTTTAAGGTCATTAAGTGCGGTTTGATACAAACAATTCTAAAAGAAGAACATCTAGTCATATAGTTGGAAAATTACTGCACTTGCAAATGTGTTGTATTTAACAGGTATTTTGAATCATTCATATACAGCAGTCCTTAGTACAGAGTCATGCAGTTGGATGTCATTTTGACTACATTTAATCATCATACGGTTTTCAACCTTTAACATGTTTTAGTCATTTCCTTTCATTACATTTTCTATTCAACTTTCATTATCTGAGAAGGGAATAATTCTGTTATGCACAGCATGAGATCATATGTTCTCTGCTGCTTGATGGATAGACTGTAGTTCCAGAAGTTGCAGGACAATTTAATGCACTGTAATGGTGATGTTTAGAAAGTTGCCTAACTTTTATTCACACAAGAGTTTATTTTTTATTATTTTAAAGTTATATGCTGTAATATTGATGTTTAACTGGTCACTCCTTTAAATTATCCTTGTCAGTTAATTCGAGATGGGTATTTTTAATTTGCTTGATTTGGGTTTGTTTTTTTTTAATTCTTCTGTTTGGGGGACATGTTTTTATTTGATGGTCAGTTGCTTTTTGTTTGTTTTTGTTTAACTAAAGCTATACTAAAACCCCAAATTTATTTAGTTGAGAAATGGAGCCATTTACTATTTTTGGGTAAGAGATAAAAATGTTAGGGAAATTACAAATATATATACTAAACAATATGGATTCCATAATCTCTTTCAGTCAAACAAAGATGGTGTTAACTAAAAGCTCATTAAATGATTATAAAAAAAAAAAGAGTCCAGAGATTGTTGAGGAAGGGCTAAACTGAAGGACTGCTGACAGAGCTGTGTTCATGTGGATGTAAGAGCAATACTTAGAATTATTTTTAAGTACTTCTAAGTATAAACTAACTAGATACTGAAGTTAGTAACTAGTTATTTTGGCTTTTGCATATTTTGTGGAAGTTTTAAGGTACAAAGTTAAGTTTGCACAAGCAGTTTAAGTCAGTTATAATGAGAGTGTGATGATGGGGTATGTCTAGGAGGAAAGAGGCTGAATTGTTAGCTGTTAATTTCCAAACATGTCCAGGTTTGGGCTTTTAAAGGTGCAGAATTTTTGTAAAGGAAATAATATTGTTTTGGAGTGTTAGCTGAAATTCATTAAAACATATTTTCAACCTTAGCTCTATTTTTATTGAGTTTGATTTTTTTTGTTTTTTGAATCAGAATCAAGTATGAAACTTAGTTTTCAGTTCCAGGAAGTGGAGATAGTTTGTATCCTCCAGGGAAGTCATTACTTTTAGTCTCTTCTCATATGGAAATAGTTGCCGAAGAGTTATCAATCTCCTCAGAATTTAAGTAGAGTTCCTCTCTGCGCTCATGTTCAGCAATTTTCCTCCTGATTCCCAAAAGAGTTTGCAGATAGCTGCATCAACATGGATGGTAGAAGAGTCAGTGCAGGTAGAAGAAGCATTGACACCAACTGTGCTAACACTTCTGTCACAGTAAATTCAATTGGCAACTGAGATGGGAAGTGTATCAAGTGTGTATCAAGTACAGGTCGCAGATTTCATTGCTTATGTTTTCAGAACTTCCACAGTGCTGTGGATTCCAACTTTCCCAGTATGAGGATGTTGTTTTTTGGGATTAAGGCTATTGCAAAAACAATCTGATGATAAACGTTTTTAGATTATGCAATAACTCTTGCTATAGCCTCTTAAAATCAAATATCACACATCTGCTGCTTAAAGAGATGGCTGTCAAGCCAAGAACGACGTCAGCTGGGAATCAGGTGACAACTATTACTCTCTTAGCACAGACTGAGCACAGAACTTTGGAGATGATGATGTCCTGTTTAACACTCACAACACAGTGTTGGGACACAAATGCAATCAGATCTTGCAGGACTCTTTATACACATTGAAATGCTGATGTTGGGTTTATCCTTTCACTCACCTGTACTAAAGCAAGTTGACAGGGATTTGTAACAACCAGTTTTAAACATCAAGTCTGGAAGTTACTTTGAAGTAGAGAATGACTGGTCCTTTGAAATGAAGTAGTTTCAGCTCCCTTGTTCTAGAACAGGTGCAATTAAGGTTGACCAGTTAAGAGGCAAGGCAGCACATGTTTATGGGGCTATAAACATTCAGGTTTTCAGTAGAAAGAGGGATGATCAAGGAGCAAGAGCAACAGGAAGTGCCCTGGGAGTGGTTGCCAAAGTCCCCTCGGAGGGGAGGCAGTGGAAACCAGGGGGGAGGAGAAGAGAAGGGCATCCAGGGAGAAAGCTCTGAGAGGCAGTGCTCATTTGAAAGAGCACAGAAGAATCCTGCTAGAGGCCGTGAAGCAGGAGGGAGTGAAAGGAAAGGGGAAAATCTCACGGGAGCTGTAGCCTAGGATTGGCTAAAGAACTGGGTTGTTGCTTTTCCTTATGTTTGGAAAATAAAATTGTTTACAGTGAGATGCTAAATATGGGAGTGAGTCCTGTAAGGGCTGGAGACAAGCCAGCACCTTACAGAAGGTTCTCAAGTACATTCTTTGAAAGACCTGAAAGTGCAGAGTAACATCTAAGCATATTTTACATTCCAGATAACCATAATCCTTACTCAGGCAGAAGACATTGTAATCATGTCTCTTCATTAGCAACAAAAAATTATATTTAGGCTACCTAGAGTAGCGCCAGGGTGTTTTTCATTCTCCATCTGAAAAAGAAATGGTCCTTAATACTATTTTTTAAATGAAGAAGTGTAAAGGTGAATCAAGAATTGAACTGCATCAATCAAATACCATAAACTGGGCACTCAAAATACTATGGTGATGAGGATGGTATAAAAACTTGATAGAACAGTCCAGGGATCGGCAAGCTTTGGCCCACGGCCCGCCAGGGAAAGCCGCTGGTGGGCCAGGACAGTTTGTTTACTTGCAGTGTCCACAGGTTCGGCCTATCACAGCTCCCTCTGGCCACGGTTCGCTGTCCCAAGGCAATGGGGGCTGCAAGAACTGCGGCCAGCACATCCTTCGGCCCATGCCACTTCCCACAGTCCCCATTGGCCTGGGACAACTGCATGTTATATACAAAAATTCATGCAATACATGCTTCATAAATTATGTGACCTTTTTGATAGAAAAATGTAATACATTAGTAGAATATATAATTGCATGTTTCACTTGAAACAGTTTAAGATTAAACCGCTTCACATAAGGTTTACTTAAATATTAATGGCCTGATTTCTCAACAAGATGGGTATCTTCAGCTCCCATTCATTTAAATGGGAGTTGGGTTGCTTAGCAGACTTACAGATCAGCCGAATGTCCTTCATTAACTGTGGACAGAGCGTAGTTAGTGAATCAAACACGAGAGAAATGAAGAAAAAGAAATCAATTATTTCAATTTAGAAACAGAATAAATTTTTAAACGATTTCCTCCTCTTTATTAGAAATCATTTAAATCATGGCTGTAAATTGTCACTTTATGTACAATTCAAGGAACAAGGGCAAACCTTCTGATTCTTCTCTATTTCATTTCGCATTTGTTGGTTTATAGGAATTCTGGTCAAAGATCTGTGGGAGTAAAATACTAGTATTACTAAGACATTTTGCATTTAAACAAACATTCTTCCTTACCTAATATATGTTATTTTAAGGGGTACAGTGATCAGCCTTAAAAAATCCCAAATCTAAACATATACGGTTACCTCAATATTTACAGTATTATTCCACCTTCTTTATCATAATGTTAGGGACCAGCTAGCATTTTGTACATAATGAAGTTATTTAATTATCCAAGATATATTATCTTAGCTTATAATTTCAAATCTGGATGTTAAAATTATTTACCTCCATATCTAGGCAACTAAATCAAAGTGGTCTGAAGCTCTTAATTTTGACCTTAGGCTATAGGAAAGTGTTATGAACAACCACTTACAAAAGATAGTCTAGCCATTAGAGAACGTGCGTGGGGACTGAGGCGCCTAGGTTCTGTTTCCAACTCAGCCAGTCACTGTGTACATGTGAATAAATTACTTATGTGTCTGTGTCTCAGTTTACTAGTCTCAAAAATGGTAATAATACACATATGTATAGTACCTCATCAGCATATTGCAAGGCTTAATTAGCATTCAAACACACTTTGGAATCTCTGTAGGAGAGATAGCAAGCACAAAGTATTATTAATAGTGGGTATCTTTACTTATTAACAAACTTTCTCTTATATCTACAGCAACCATAGTTTGGCTCCTTTCACCATTTAAGAAAGTTGTGGAAGGCTTTACCGACTTTATTTCATGGATATGAAAATATGCCTCCGAAAATATAATCCATCTTCAACAAAGACCACTGGAAAATGTGAAGGAAATATATCATGCTGCCTCAAGAGGCTGTCAGAGGATTTTTAGTTAATTTTTTGCAAGGACAATAAAAAGGTTTCTTTTTAAGATTTAGCTTCCAGAAAGATTCATGAACCCAGTCTAGCACTTCAGGGGAAGGAGGAGTTCATTAGTGAAACATTAATATAGTGAAAGTCGGAGAAACCTATTACTTTTGAGTTTGCTTGGGGACAACTTCAGTTCCCATAAGTAAGCTTTACTTCCCTTTGAACATGCTAAGAAGACTTGATTGCCTGACACCTCCCCAGAAAGCACGTCTTGCTCCTCTACGGTGAAATATTTTTCTCATAGTGAGAACAGAACAACTTAAAGCCCCAATAGCTGCAAGAGGTTCAGATAAATGTTTTGTTTTCTTTGATTTAGCTTTCTCTTATTCCATGCTTTCAGATAATAAATTTCTAAGTAAAGGAAATGGTAGCAAGACAACAGTAAGGCAATCACTGTTCTATTGGAGGCAGGAATAAAATTGGAAAAACAGAAGTAAGACCTATACAGGACAGAAAATTCCTAGATGGTAATAAGTTATCCCTGTCAAAGTGAGTGAGGAGGAATCAGAGTCTATGATCTCACAGTCAGAGCTAGAAAAAAATATAGACCAGACTGTGTGATAAAGATGTTGAAGTGAGTAGTTGTTGGGGAAGACCTGAATACTCACTCATGCCTTCACATCTCATGAATAATGCAATCATCCCAAATTCATCCTTATAAAACTTTTATAACCACACAACCATGTTTATTTTCTATGTATGCACAAACACACTAAATATCCTGTTTCAATGTTTTTGTGGGGTTTTTTAGTATAAAATTTTAATGCAGGAGAGCAAGAATGGAAACAATATAGAATAACAATTTCTTTCAAAAATGAAAACATTTAAATTAAAAATTTATAATAAAGAAAATATAAGCACAAGGATTGATAAGAACATCTAAACTAGCTTAAAGATGCCAGAAAAAACACCCAATTGAGAAATGAAGCACAAGGATGGGGGGGAGCACTATTAAGCAAAAAGCCTGAAAGCAATTGGCTCTGTAGCACAGAGTTTTGAAAGAGCCTGCTACCAGCAATAAGCATCACGTGGAAATATAGCTTATATAACATTTTCCCCCATCATAAAGTATTTCTGTAATTAACTCTCAGTAATAATTACCATCAATTTAGCCAAAGGAATAATTTAGCCATTAAATAAGAAGGCCAAATCATGAAACTAAAAACTGAAGAGTGAATTGTGTAAACACCAACATGACATCTTCTAACTTGAGAGGCCAGTTCATTTGACAGTATGTAGACAGTGAAACAAGTGACATATTTGGAAGATGTTAAAAAAAATTACAGCGTATTTTTTTGTTAGTTATCCAGTTTAACACAGTAAATATCATCCTGGCCCTGCATGAATACTTATAAACAGCCTTGAAGTAGCTAGTCATTGTTTAAGAAAAAGTAATTCGGTTCTATTTGAATCTGACTAAATTTGGCAAAATTTGTAATTCATTATTATTATAGTAGTAGTAGTAGTGATGGTGGTGGTGGTAGTATAAAATTAGCTCCTATAGACCTCAATCAGAATCAGTGCTCCATCTTGTGGGGAACTGTCTAGGTACAAAATAGAACATTGTAAACTCCTTGAACTGGGACTATATAAATAGAGAAGACACAAAAAAGGAGAGGCAGAACACAGTGGAAGGGGAAAAAGAGCAGACAAAGCTGACATGACATTAATAGGAACCTAACATCACGTGTGTTATCTTAAATGCTTGTAGGTTTGTTTTCTTTTTGTAATAAGACAAGACAAGTGAACAACAGATATTAATGAATCACTAACTGTCCCCGTGCCTAGCCATTATCATTAGGCATGGTGTCATGCTTTTGGGGGAGGCAGGTTATGAAAAATTTGAAGGGGAGAAGATAGTAATGGAGAACTGAGGAGACCACTTCATGCATAAGAGGGAACGTGGAAGAATAAGTAAAACCGCTTGTGGAAGAGATGTCAAAAGTGGTCAAAATGTCATCAATGACATGCTAATAAAATGAAGCACTGTGTTTCTGTAAACAGAGATGAGCATTTAAAGCTGACAAAATACACAAAATGTTTAGAAATTATGTATAAAAATATTGTGAAAGATGCTGAACTGAAATGTTTAACAGACTATTTATCTCTGGTTATGCTATGTTATACTAACGGTCAGACTTCAGTTTTAGTATTTTCCAGTTTCACTATTGTAAACAACAAATTTAAAAATAATAAAATGAGCTCAAAACAACACAAAGGAATCTGAAAAATGGATAAGAGAAGACTGTACAGTACAGCAATGCACAACTAAATATGTTTATTCAGAAAGCATCACTTTAACAAAACTATAATTACTTATTTTGATGCATATAGGTTAAATGTGTAATGGGAAAACATTTAGGGCACAAAGCAGCATGGTGAGTTCAATGAACATCCCTGAACCTCACCCCTTGAGACTTAAATTCGCTTTCATCTACAGCTAAGTGGTTATTAATAAGACTACTACGTGATTTTGAGAATGTTTTTGCAATATTAAAGTGCTGTGGTGTTGGTCGGTCTTTATTCATCTTTTTCTCTTTTATCTGGATAAAATGTAAATATATACCACTAAGATTAATGCTTATTAAAGTACAACTTCTAATATGCTCAACATATTAACATTTGTAAATTATGCATGTATATCAGGAAACTTAGGGTATGTACTGGTATGGCATATTGTTACAGGATTATGTAATAGCCAAATACTTACAAACTGGCAAATTGTATGTCAACAAAAAAATATGCTATATATATTTTTTTAAATCTTCCAAATATGTCACTTGTTTCACTGCCTGCATACTGTCAAATGAACTGGCCTCTCAAGTTAAAAGCTGTCATTTCGTAAATACTAACTCATGCTGACCTTTCTTCTAGGATACAGAATGAGACATGAAAATGAAGCTCACCATTAAAAAGCCTGGGAAAAGGACACTCAAAGTTGTAAACATTTTTTTTTAAATAAAGGCATCATTTTGGGATACAAATGTCACTTTTTAATTTTAATTTGACAAACAGATTTTTGTTTTGATTTAAATGTTTGTTTACAATATTTATAACCCAAATTTTGCAGAATTGCGCTAGTTCATGACAGCTGGAAAATGATTATTCCACTTTTACTGTCCAAAATAAGCGATGTACAAAAAAATAAATAGCATAAATAATAAAAAGTAAATTGTATTATTAAAATTTTTTCAGTTTAGTTATTAAAAATATCATTAAATGATATTAAAATATCATTGCTAATGCAAATTAGGAAAAAACGGGTTACTTACCTGTAACTATTGTTCTTCGAGATGTGCTGCTCATATCCATTCCGGTTAGGTGTGCACGCGTCACGTGCATGGCTGCCGGAAGATTCTTCCCTTAGCAACAGACTGGGTTGGCTAGGGAGCCCCCTGGAGTGGCGCCGCTATGGTGCCGTATATATACCCCTGCCGACCCTGCCCCCCCTCAGTTCCTTCTTGCCAGCAGATCCGACAGTGGGGAAGGAGGGGGGGTCTGGAATGGATATGAGCAATACATCTCAAAGAACAACAGTTACAGGTAAGTAACCCGTTTTTCTTCTTCGAGTGCTTGCTCATATGCATTCCAGTTAGGTGACTGCTAGCCCCACCTAGGAGGAGGGGTCGGATCAACCAACCGCTGAGTGGAGGACCGCCGAGCCGAATGCTGCATCATCCCTGGACTGCTGGACGATGGCGTAGTGCGTGGCGAAGGTGTGGATGGAGGACCAGGTAGCTGCCCTGCAGATGTCCTGGATCAGAACCTGTTCCCAGAAGGCTGCTGAGGAGGCTTGCGCCCTGGTGGAATGCGCGGTGATATGCTCCGTGGGTCTCCCCGCTAGCTCGTAGCAGGTACGGATGCATGCAGTTATCCAGGAAGAGAGGCGCTGCGCTGAGATCGGCTGCCCCTTCATCCGGTCTGCTACAGCAACGAAGAGTTCTGTCGACTTTCTAAATGGCTTTGTCTGTTCTAAATAAAACGCAAGAGCCCTGCGCACATCGAGCGTATGCAGTTGTTGTTCTGTGCGGGAGGTGTGGGGTTTCGGATAAAAGACCGGGAGAAAAATGTCCTGGTTCATGTGGAAAGGGGACACCACCTTAGGGAGGAAGGCGGGATGGGGACGCAGCTGCACCTTGTCCTTGTGGAACACCGTGTAAGGGAGTTCTGACGTAAGTGCTCGGATCTCCGAAACCCTATGGGCCGACGTGATGGGCACGAGGAAGGCCACTTTCCATGAGAGATATAATAAGGAGCAAGTGCCGAGGGGCTCGAACGGGGGCAACATGAGCCGGGAGAGGACCAGGTTGAGGTCCCAGGGTGAGACCGGGTGCTTGACCTGTGGGTATAGGCGGTCCAGACCTTTGAGGAACCTGTAGATCACGGGGTTAGAAAAAACCGAGTGGCTGGAGGTTCCCGGGTGGAAAGCCGAGATGGCTGCCAAATGGACCCGGATAGATGAAATGGAGAGTCCCTGCTGCTTGAGAGAGAGAAGATAGTCCAAGACGGCGGGTATACTGGCTTCCTCTGGGGTCGTGTTGCTCTGCTTGCACCACCGGGAGAAGCGGGCCCACTTTGCACAGTAGGTCGCTCGGGGAGATGGCTTCCTGCTACTCAGGAGCACGTTTTGCACTTCCGCGGAGCATAGGAGCTCCGGACCTCTTAGCCATGCAGGAGCCACGCTGATAGGTGCAGGGACGACAGGTCCGGGTGGAGAAGGCGGCCGTGGTCCTGAGATATAAGGTTCGGCCAGAGTGGCAGTGGGACAGGCGGTACCACTAATAGCTGGAGGAGGGGCGCAAACCAGCACCGTCTGGGCCAAGCTGGGGCTATGAGGATCATGTGTGCTTTGTCCCGCTTCACCTTGATGAGCACCTTGTGAAGCAGTGGGAACAGGGGAAAGGCATAGAGGAGTTGCCCGTCCATGGGAGGAGAAAGGCGTCCATCAGGGAGCCTGGGGAGCTGCCCCGGAAGGAGCAAAACTGCAGGCACTTTCTGTTCTGTTGGGTGGCAAAGAGGTCGATCTGGGGAAACCCCCACCCGAGGAAGATCGCCCGAATGACATCCGGCGAACGGACCATTCGTGAGAAAGGAACAATCTGCTGAGTTGGTCCGCCAATGTGTTGTGAACTCCCGGGAGAAACGAGGCCACGGGGTGAATTGAGTGGGCTACACAGAATTCCCACAGTAGAATTGCTTCCTTGCAGAGGGGGGTCGAGCAGGCCCCCCCTTCTTGTTGATATAGAAGAGTGTGGTCGTGTTGTCTGTTAGCACCGCGACACAATGGCCCGTTAGCGTCTCTTTGAAGGCCTGGCATGCCAGGCAAACTGCCCGCAGCTCCCGGACGTTGATATGCAGATGGAGGTCGGCCGCTGACCACCGACCTTGGGTCCTGAGACGCCCGAGGTGGGCTCCCCACCCCAGATCTGATACGTCCGTCACCAGGGACATTGTTGGCCGGGGTGGGAGGAAGGGAACGCCCTTGCAAACAAGCCGTTGATCTGTCCACCAGGCGAGGGCTCGAAGGGTCGGACCTGGGATGGTGAGGAGGGTGGAGAGGCTGTCCACGTTTGGTTTGTAAACCGAAGCCAGCCATGCCTGGAGAGGGTGCAAACGTAACCTTGCGTGCTTGGTGACGTATGTGCACGCCACCATGTGCCCCAGCAGGCTGAGAAATGATCGGGCCGAGGCAGTCGGGAAGGCGCTTAGGTTGTGAATGGCAGACTGGATACACTGGAAACGGGCCAGTAGGAGGGACGCCCTTGCCACTGTGGAGTCTTTCAGAGCTTCTATGAATTCCAGCCTCTGAGTAGGCTGCAAGGCCGATTTCTCCTCATTGAGGAGAATTCCGAGGCGGGAGAATGTGAGGAGAGTTAACTGAACGTGGGAGGACACCTGTTCCGGCGAGATGCCCTTGACCAGTCAGTCGTCAAGATAAGGGTAGACGTGCACCCAGTGTCGCCTGAGAAACGCCGCAACCATGGCCAGCATTTGGTGAACACCCTGGGGGTCGTGGAGAGGCCGAAGGGCAGGACCGCAAACTGGTAATGTTGGCCTGCTACCGTGAAGCGGAGGAAGCGTCTGTGAGCTGGATGTATGGCTATGTGAAAATAAGGGTCCTTCATATCGAGGGCAGTGTACCAGTCCCCTGGATCCAATGAGGGAATGATGGTACCCAAGGAGACCATGCGGAACTTGGACTTGACCAGGTACTTGTTGAGTCCACGCAGGTCCAGGATGGGCCGAAGACCCCCTTTCGCCTTGGGTATGAGGAAATATCGGGAATACAACCCCCTTCCCCTGAACTGCTCTGGGACCGGCTCGATGGCCCCCCAGAGACAGGAGCGATTGAATCTCCTGTAGCAGGAGTTGCTCGTGAGAGGGGTCCCTGAAGAGGGACGGGGAGGGTGGTTGGGAAGAGGGCAGGGTGGAGAACTGCAGCGAATATCCCACTGCCACCGTGCGTAGCACCCACCGGTCGGAGGTGATGGTGGACCAGGCACAGAGGAAGTGGGATAGACAATCTCTGAAGGGAGGATCTGGAAGAGTGGCTGGTACTCTGCCCCCGGGCGCACCTTCAAAAGTTGGGCTTGGGGCCCTGGAGGGGCTTTTGCTTAGACGGGGAGCATCCCAAGCGGCGGGTGGAGGAGCGTCTACGGCCGCCTCGCCCCCGCCGCCTGTACGCGTCCTGTGACGGGCGTGGTGGCGGACAGAAATGCCTGAGTGGTGGCCGGAACGGTCTCCGTTGGGTCACTGGGGTATGCATCCCCAAAGTACGAAGGATGACTCTGGAGTCCTTAAGGGACTGCAGACGCGAGTCTGTGGTCTCCAAAAAAAGGCCTGAGCCTTCAAAGGGGAGGTCCTGAATAGTATATTGAACTTCGGGGGGCAGGTTAGAGGCTTGCAGCCAGGCGATGCGCCTCATGGCGATATCCAAGGCCACTATTCTGGCTGCCGAGTCGGCCGAGTTGAGGGCCGCCTGCAGGGCGGTTTTAGCCACCTTCTTGCCCTCTGAGACAAAGGCCTCAAACTCCTGCTTGGCCTCCGGGGGCACGACGCTCTGGAATTTTCGCATGGAGTCCCATGCGTTGTACGTGTGCCTACTCAGGAGGGCCTGTTGGTTGGCCACCCTGAGCTGTAGGCCCCCCGTCGAACAGACTTTCCTGTCGAACAGGTCCAAGCGTTTAGCGTCCTTCGACTTAGGGGCCGAGGCCTGCTGACCATTGCGCTCCTTTTGGTTAACGGAGTCCACAACCAGTGAGCAGGGCCGGGGGTGGGTGAAAAGGTGTTTGTAGTCCTTGGCCGACACAAAATAGTGCCTTTCCACCCCCTCAGCGGTCGGCGGCACCGAGGCTGGAGTTTGCCAAATGGTGGCCATGGATTTTTGAATGGTCTTAATGACTGGTACCGCCATCCTGCTCAGGCCGTCTGTGGACAAGACTGGGTCCTTGATTTCTATAACCTCCTCGACGGGGAGGTTTAAACCCTTGGCCACTCTTGTCAGGAGGGCCTGATGTGCCGACAAATCTATCGGCGGAGGGCTGGAGGCGGACGTGCCCGCCACCGCCTCATCCGGGGATGAGGATGAGGAGACCGCCTGCCCGTTGGTCTGCAGAGCCTCCCGTGGTGGGTGGATGCGGGGCGGGAGTCGGAGGCACTCCGCCCGTGGCTGGGAGATCTGTCCCACTGTCTGGTGCACGACTGATGGTGGCCTCGGGCACCCTGGATTCCAATGCCCCCGAGACCCCGGACGGGGCCCCCTGGGATTGGTGGTACGCCCAGGGGGTCCAGAAGGGCCACTGCGTGGTGTCCTCAACCTGCTGCTCAGCCCACTGGCCTTGCAATGCCTGTGGGAGCTCCGGTCCCTTGACCTCTTCCGAGCGGGGCGAAGCGGTGGCAGACCGGGAGGGCCAAGGAGGAGCCGAGCTGACATAAAGGAGGCGCCTGGCGGAAGATGGGGAGTGGTGCTGGGACCGGGACCTGTACTGGAGCAGTGCCGAAATGACTCCAGGTACCGGCGGGATGCACCGTAGGATCCGCAGCGAGTTGACGATCGGTCCCCGGATCTGGAACGGCGTCGAGACGGTGACTGGTGCCAGGATGAAGAGCGGTACCTTGAAGGTGAGCAGTGCCGCGAGTACAACTGGTGCCGAGAGTACAACCGGTGCCAAGATGGAGAGCGGCACCGGGACTGCGATCAGCGCCGGGACAGTGCCCGGAACCGGGATCTTGACCGGCGCCGGGATCTCAACCGGTGCTGGAACCAGGATCGGCGCCGGGATCTCGACCGGCGCTGGGAGGCAGAGCGGTGCCGGGACGGGGATCTGCGCCAGGAGGCAGAGTTGTGCTGGGATGGGGATCTGCGCCGGGAAGAGGAGCGGTGCCGTGGGGAGAGTGGCGCCGCGATCCGGAACGGCCTTGGGATGAGCAGCGCTGGGACTTGGAGCGCGTACTAGCGGGCACAGAAAGGGGCACCGAGGGCTGCAAGGGGGTTGGCTTTCCCTTGGACTGTGTGCATGGAGGCTGAGCCGGCGAGGGTTCTGAGTGCAATGAGCTCCCGCGCCGCAGCAAAGGTCTCCGGCATCGTGGGAAGACGCTGCTGCAGCGGGGCCTTAGGCGGCGAGTCCAGGCGCACCGGGCTCAACAGGACCTGTCCAGGTGCCGGAGTCAACAGTGCCGGGGCCGATGGGAGTTGGGCGGCACGCTCCCCCACAGGACGCTGCTCCAGCTGTGCCGAGGTGGCCGAAGCTGTAGGTGGCGCCATAGGCTTCCTCTTCTTGTGCACTGGGGAATGAGACCGGTGCCGTGGCCCTGTCTTCAGTGCCGCAGGAGCTTGCTGGGTAGGCGCCGATGCAGGGGCGCTCTTCTCGGAGCCAGACACGGACAGTGGGCTGCTTCCATCAGGAGCTGCTTGAGTCTAAAGTCCCTCTCCTTTTTAGTCCACGGCCGAAAGCTCCTGCACATTCTGCACCTGGCCGCTTCGTGTGACTCACCCAAACACTTTAGGCAAGATTCGTGTGGGTTGCCCACCGGCATAGGCTTCCCACACAATGAGCAGGGCTTAAAGCCCGGAGCCCTGGGCATAAGTGCCCTGGCTCCCACAGGAGGGAGAAATCCCCCCGGCCAACAAGAACTAAGAACAAACTATTAACAACTAACACTAACTATAACTATTTAAACTATGTACAGAAGAAACATGAGAAAGCACAGAGCTAAGGAATACGGAGGTCAGAAGACTGAGCTCCAAGTTCCAGCAACCGTCACAGGCGGTAAGAAGGAACTGAGGGGGGGCAGGGTCGGCAGGGGTATATATACGGCACCATAGCGGCACCACTCCAGGGGGCTCCCTAGCCGACGCAGTCGGTTGCTAAGGGAAAAATCTTCCGGCAGCCGTGCACGTCGCACATGCACACCTAACTGGAATGCATATGAGCAAGCACTCGAAGAAGAATGTAATTTATTTTGTTCAATAGGCCTGATTCTTCTCAGATTCATTCATTCAATTCCACTGACTTCAGCAGAATTACTCATAATTTATTACACATTATGTCAGTAGAGAATCAGAATACATGAATTCTTTTTACTTGATGAGATTTTTCAATTTAAGACTGCTATAGGCAATTTAAAAATAATATTTTATCTGATTTTTAAACTTATAGTGTTAAGAGTAATATCAAAGATTTGTATAACTAAAAGAGTAGAGAATCTATTTTTATTTCTAGTCTGTTTATGCCTATTTTCATTAGTCTATTTCCTCTATCATGCTGAGCAAGAGGGAAGACAAACACTTTATTTAAGAACATAAGATCGACCATACTGAGTCAGACCAAAGGTCCATCTATCTCAATATCCTGTCTTCCGACAGTGGCCAATGCCAGGTGCCCCAGAGGGAATGAACAGCACAGGTAATCATCAAGTAGGTCCATCCCCTGTCACCCACTCCCAACTTCTGGCAAACAGAGGCTAGGCCATTGTTGCCCATCCTGGCTAACAGCCATTGATGAATCCATACTCCATGAATTTATCTATTTCTTTTTTGAACCCTGTGATAGTCTTTAAGAGAAAAAAAATGGGCAAATGTGGATGTAGAAACACAAAAACTTGCAGGGGTTTGGGACTGGTGTAGTACCTGAAATTAGTTTTAATTCTTTTTTAAAACTCTATTTCAATTTTTTTTAACTTTGTGATTTAACTTGATGATTTTTAACTTGATGATAGTGTCCCTTCCACTTAGCCATTTTTTAAAAATAAGAATAGAATGAGCCTTACAACTTATGCATCTTTTCCCCTGCTTTCCAATGATGAAGAGTATTTTTCTAAATGTTCACTTATACGAAACTGGTTGCTTTATATTTATTTGCAATTATATTTTAGGCATTTAAAAAAGTTATTTACTCTTCTTCGAAATTAGATATGATATGAAAATTAGTGGGGACAATAAAATAAAAGGAGATCCTTACATTAGGAGTTGTAAGATGTTGTGAGGCAATCTCAAGCAGAGTCCTCTATTTAGCATCATATTTAACTCAATAATTCACTTTTAAAAACTGTGGGACAAGCCATACATACAGTATCTGACAAAAAGATTTCTCAGTGACAAGGCATGACTGGCTCACAGAAACAGCAACCTTTTACATGAGCAGAGCTATTGCAGTGCAACAAAAAAATTTGTTTCTGTAACAGAAGAAGCCTGGGAAATCCACCTGTCTCACTGAGATAAACAGGACAACTCCTATAAGCAAAGTTATTCACATATGTAAGTATTTGAAGGATCAAGCCCTTAATTTGTTAAGGTCTCCATGCATCAGACGAAGAACAGTAAGAAACTGATCCTCAGCCCTTTCAACACTCTGCTCTCACTGAAGTCACTTGGACTCCTTCCAAGAATAACTGTACAAGACCATGATTATCTATTTGCAGAATTCAGCAAAAACCTCTAAAATATTAATTAAATCAAATACAAACATAAATCAAAAATTAATTGATACTCAAAAAGTAAACAATTTTATCATACCTGGCCTTTATTGGGAAGTTCTGAGCAATGTCTTTCATTACCTTTAAGGCATTATAAACAGGCGTCGAGATAACTTGAGAAGCTGCTTGAAAACTTAGATCTGTAAGAAAAAAAAATTACTAGAGAACACAACTATAAATCAACATAACTTATATTTTGTAAAACTATTAACATACATACACAGAGTTGGAACTCTTTATATTTAAATTAGACAAAAAAAGCAGCATTAAAAGAACCTTATTAAGGTTGTTAGAGAAAAGGTGAGTGAAAATAGTATCTTTTATTGCAGTGCTCCTCAATCTTTTCCGCCGACGGCCCCCTTCCATGGAGCAGTGTCTGCTTGCGGCCCCCCTGGGTATGTCCGCCAAAATGCCGCCAAACAGAAAGCTTTCACTTTCTGCGGCAGCATTTCGGCAGTACCAAAATAGATCGCTGCTGAATTTGGCGGTCTCCCGTGCGGGATCAGCAGCGGCACTGGGGTTTCGCACACCCCCAGGGGTGGTCTCGCAGTCCCCCAGGGGTGTGCGAACCCCACTTTGATGACCGCTGTTTTGTTGGACCAACTTCTGTTGGTGAGAGAGACAAGACTGCAAGCCAAAGAGAGCTTTTTTTCAGGTCTAAGAAAGGTACGGCTTGCAAGATTGTCTCTCTCACATACAGAAGTTGATCCAATAAAAGATATTACCTCACTCACCTTCTCTCTAATATCCTGGAACCAACACAGTTACAAATACACTGCATACATTATTAATGGTGGAAAATCAGGCACACAAATTATGAAATGACAGAATTTAGGGCTGTCTTGTGTAATTTCTTAGGTTTAAAAAAAGAGTAGATGGATAAAACAGATGTTCCATCATATGGCATCACATCGACACCCATGTGACTTTTCCACAAGGCACCTTCAAATCGACCGCACAGTCCTCTGCCACCTGAGCTAATGAAGTAACTGATGTGTGTGTTATCCTCTTTGTGGACCAGCACTAGAGGATGAGGAAACACACAATTTACATTAATACCATCTCTCCACTCTTTTTGCAGTTGAGAATAGAGAAGCTGGGTTTGCCAGAGGACCCTGGTAAGCTCTGAGATACCCCCATTTATTGAGAGAGTTATTCTAGCTGGAGTCAGAGTGACCATCAGCTTGTACGATTTTTTCCTGGACCTTCTTCAGGTAGATGTCTAAGGCCATAGCCATCCTCTTCAACAACTCTCGATGAGTCTTAAAATCATCAGGAGGAGGAGAAACAGGCTCCACCATAATTGCTTCATCAGGGGATGAGGAAGAATGGTACCACGGACTGTTCCAGTTCCTCCTCCTCTTACAGCTGAGAGGGATCCAGACTCTGCTCAGTACTGACGCTATGGTGTTTGCAGTGTTGATGCTCCTACTGTCCTGTAGTTGAAGCCAGGTCAGTAATTGTGCAGTTAATCCTGATTGAGGAGGGAAGTCCCCTAGATTAAAAAAGGGCCACTGCTATGGCCCCAGTCCCCAGCTATGATAAGCCCCCTGCAGGTACTGAGGCTGAAACTAGGGCTGGCAGGTGAAAATGGGAAGAAGAAAAATCCGAGGAAGAACAGACCAGTCATCCTCACTTCTGTCCCCAGAAAAATCATGGAACAGGTCCTCGAGGAATCCATTTGAAGCACTTGGAGGAGAGGAAGGTGATCAGGAACAGTCAACATGGATTCACCAATGGCAAGTCATGCCTGACTAATTTGAATGCCTTCTATGATGAAATAACTGGCTCTGTGGATATCAGGAAAGTGGTGGACATGATATAGCTTGAGTTTAGTAAAGCTTCTGATATGGTCTTCCGCAGTATTCTTGCCAGCAAGTTAAAGAAGTATGGATTGGATGAAAGAACTATAAAAGTGAATAGAAAGTTGGCTAGATCGTGGGGCTCAGTGGGTAGTGATCAATGGCTGGATGTCTATTTGGCAGCCGGTATCAGGCGAAGTGCCCCAGGGGTCAGTCCTGGAGGTGGTTTTCTTAAAAATCTTCATTAATGATCTGGATGATGGGATGGATTGCACCCTCAGCAAGTTCATGGATGACACGAAGCTCGGGGGAGGGACAGGGTCCAGAGTGACCTAGACAAATTAGAGGATTGGGCCAAAAGAAATCTTATGAGGTTCAACAAGGACAAGAGCAGAGTCCTGTTCTTAAGAAGGAAGAATCCCATGCATCGCTACAGTCTGGGGACAGACTGGCTAAGAAGCAGTTCTCAGAAAAGGACCTAGGGATTACAGTAGATGAAAAGTTAGATATGAGTCAGCAGTGTGCCCTTACTGCCAAGAAAGCTAGCGGCATATTGGGCTGCAGGAGCATTGCCAGCAGATCGAGGGAAGTGATTATTCCCCTCTATTCAGCACTGGTGAGGCCACATCTGGAGTACTGCGTCTAGTTTTGGGGGCCCCATTACAGAAAGGATGTGAACAAATTGGAAAGAGGTTCAGTGGAGGACAACGAAAATGATTAGGAGGCTGGGGCACATGGCTTACGAGGAGAGGCTGAGGGAACTGGGATTGTTTAGTCTGCAGAAGAGAAGAATGATAGCTGCTTTGAACTACCTGAAAGGGGGGATCTAGACTTTTCTCAGATGACAGAACAAGAAGCAATGGTCTCAAGTTGCAGTGTGGGAAGTCTAGGTTGGATATTAGAAAAGACTATTTCACTAGGAGGGTGGTGAAGCACTGAAATGGGTTACTTAGGGAAGTGGTGGAATCTCCTTAGAGGTTTTTAAGGCTCAGCTTGACAAAGATTTAGTTGGGGTTGGTCCTGCTTTGAGCAGGAGGTTGGACTAGATGAACTTCTGAGGTATCTTCCAACCCTAATCTTCGACAATTCTATGACATATCCCTCCTGATGAAACTGTTTAAATTGGGATACATAGGATCTCACTTCAGAGTTTGATGCAGAAAGACTTACTTCTTTGTACCATGGTGGTAACATACCCATCAGTACCAGTGAAAATGGATCAGACCTTGAAGAAAGAGGACCTAGGGAGGTAATCTGTGATATTCCCCTAGACAGTACTGCCTAACTGGAATTCTGATTACTGAATTTGAAGAAGCTGCCTGGCGAAGAGCTGAAGGTACTAAAGGAGATATCTTGGGTGCTGGTGCCATCTGAGTCTCTTGAACTGCTGGTGATAGTAGCACAAAGAGGTTTAACAACTCTCTAACAGCCTGCAACACCTCAGAGGTATATAGTAATAGGAAGACCCATGATGTGAGGAGATGCCAACGGAGGTGTTTTGGAAACAAAGTCTTGACAGGCCTGCACTGCGCTCTGGCATCAGCAAACTTCCTGTTTAGAGGTGTGGCCTCGGGAGTGCTTGCTATTTGAACACCCTCTCGAGTCTTTAAAAGAGCTCACTCTTTTCACATCTTTCAATAATCCTGGTACCAAGTCTGACTTCTGATGATTCTTCTTCAGTGTCAGTGACACCAAGCTGCCCCTCAGTACTGGTAGTTCCAGAGGTAGATGGTAGATTCTAGTGTGCTCAGTACCCAGACCGAGTTCAGACAGTTCAGATGGGAAGCATAGCACCGATTCAAATCAGCAGATATTTTAATTTAGTTGCCCTGTCCTTTTTTAGGAAGGGGCTTAAAGCCCTGACAAATACAACACTTGTTGTCCATATGAACCTTCCCCAAGCACTTAAGGCAGCTAGGGTGAGGGTCACTATCAGGCATTGCCTTATCAGAAGAATGGCAGAACCTGAAACCCAAAGAGTACAGCCTATCACCAGTAGTGGGGCAGATACCCAAATGGGGTGCCAGAACTACACAAAACAACAAAAAACTAAATTTATTTTTTTTATTAACTAGCTAACTACTAAACTATCTAACAAATTCCTAGGTACTATTTACAGGTTTTGAGAAAAGCCTTGCAGAAACAAGTCTTGGACAGGGAGCACCAAAAACCATGATGGGCAATAGGAAGGAACTGAGGGGAGATTAGGGGCATCTTAGCTCTTTATGCATGTGCAAGAGACAGCAGAGAGCGCTATCACCCTTTTAAGTTTGGAAGGCCTGGCTCATCATGGAATTACATGGAGAAGAGGAGGACAAGGTCACTGGTTAAGTGTCCTATTCCTGTGGCTCCTCTTCCTCATGCTGCTATTGTACATCTTGAGGAAGTGAAAATGCTCTTCTCCTTCTCTGGGAACTCTGTATCTCCTTGGTTCCCAAGTCCCACAACATGGGTATTCGGCAGTAGTCTCATGGATCTTCTGGGCCCCAGTACTACCATGGCAGAATCTCATAGTCTCTTGGTCCAGGACTCCAGGGTCCTGGGTACCAACAGGTATAGCAGGAATACTTTTTCGTACAGGAGTGGCATGAGATCCTGGCGATTCCTGACAGTCTGAATGGACTCAGTAGCCTCAAGGGACTTCTTGGAGCATATTCCGGGGATGGGTGTCTTCCACAGCCCTCTTCTTACTCAGAGGATTTGGAACCAGGGTTCAGTGGGAGAGCTCTCGGTATTGGAGAAGGTGGTGATGATTTGCCTCTACTCATCAGCAGTACCGATGACAGTCTGATTCAACCCCTACTTGAAGACAGAGATGGAGAGGGGTACTGCACAGAGATTGGCACCAGGCACTATGCTCTAGAGAATACTGGTGACTTGAATTCCAGGAGCACCAGTAGGTCATCCGGTGCCTAGACACAAGCCAGAGTAGATGGGGTCATTTCCTTGATTCGAGCTGTTCACTAGAGTGCCAGATCTGGCAAGACAATGTGCTTGACTTGTGTGCCAAGGTATCAGTCCCAGTTCTGGAGGGTAGTGCAGTTTTGCACTTTGAAGAAGCCCTGGTCCAGTCCCTCCAAGTACAGGCATGTCGCGTCTTGCGCAATGGTTCCGTTTCACAGTTACTGCGTAAAGCGGAAACCGCGTACAGCCAGAACTCATTCACTTCAGTGGATGCGAAATTGCGCCCCCTACAGGAAGTTAAAAAAAACCTTTTTTTTTCTGCAGCTCACATAAAGCTGAAATCGCGTATGTTAAATACGCCTAAGACGTGACATGCCTGTACCAGATGGTCCCACTCCCGAACATGAAGTTCCCTGATGACCTGGTACAGGAGGGGAATTTCTGCCTCTTCTTCAAGGGCTTGGAAGGGAACTTTCCTTATTGTGCTAGTGGAAATGTTTGTGTCTCCCTTCTCCCTGCCTGCCCTTTCTCTGCTCTCCTGAATCACTTCGAGGCAGTTGGAAGCGGGGGCAGGGGGAGGGGAGGTCTTAGAACTGCCCCGAGCCAGAAATGAGGAGCCACTCCTACGTTCTTCAGGCAAGGGAATCTTCTCAGCCACAGGTTTTTCCTGCCTTCATGAAGGAAAACTTCGGAGTCAGAACCCATTCAGCTGCTTGGTTCTACACCAGAATGATATGAACATACTGCACGTAGATGGGACATTCGTTTTCTCCAGGCAATACACGTGTCCTGCTAGTATGTGACCTGGAAGGGCTTGTGAACAGCTTGTGATACAGCTTTTAAAGCTGGGGGTGGTTGCCATACTCTCACGCAAATGAAGAGAATCCGGGTTGGGGAGATGGAGTATGTGCATGTGCATACATATACCACTCCCAATGCTGGCTGGGTGGTTCCAGGAATTAGGGAACCAAACCCATATAACTATCTCATAACTAATTAATTATAAAATAATAAAACTATTTACAGAGAAATGCTACAAAGTTAGCATTAACCCTGAAGCTCCCAAGAGCAGTAAGGAGGAACCTTATTGCAGACCAGCAGCTTTCTTCATTTCCCTGATACAGAGCCTGAGGTGGCAGAGATGTAAGCATGGACTAAATGGACACTGCTTGGGAAATATTTCCAGATCTTGGGCTTCATGTGCAACCTAAAGTCCATTACACATAGGACAAGCACTTCAAGAATAAAAGAAGTTTTTGTTATAGTTTTTATAATAACCGATACAGCAAAGAAGAATTCAACAAAATGAGTGTCAATTCACAAACAAACATAGTATACTAAGTATATACCTTGTAGCTCCCAGACCTTCAGAGGTTCCAAGTTATTAGCACTTTCAATTAGGTGTTTTCTGAACTCCTTCAGATTATCTTTAAGGTCAGGATATATCTGTCTAGACCAAAACATTAAAAAAAAAATCAAATTATCTCCCTCCATCACATACAAAACAGTTGACAGTGTTATCTTACTTCTGTATTTAAGGTAACAGATAAGAATTTAACACTTCTAATTCACTTCTATAAACAGAGATTAGGATTTATTAATGCAGCAATAATTTAAGGGCCTCATCCTGAAAATGCTAATCTACCCACAGCTTCTACTCACGATTTCAAGGAGAACTGCAATTATCTAGATCAGACCCTAAATAAATTGATGGGTTATTTTAACCTAATTTAGATTTCTAATAAATAGACAAAATGGTATTGCATACGAAATGAATTTTGCATTAAGTGTATTAAATGTCTGGCAAAATGCTCATAAATTTAGAGGACTTAATGGAAACATGGGGCCATGTGCATCCATGAGTAACTCAACTGACTTCCATGGAGTTACATAAGGGATGTATTTTGCACATGTTCTTAAACTATTTTCACCATAGTCACACCTCCCAAAATTATTATATATAAGAAGATCATACACTTTGTTGCTTCTGCAGCCTGATCCTATTTCATATACCAGGGGTTCCTTGCATTCCTCCATTCATGCTCAGAAGCTCCCTGTGTGCCACTCTCCTATCACCCACTGTTTCAGGGGCTCCCTGCAACCTCCCTCCCCATGACAGGGCCTCTGTGTGTTCCCCATTCCTCTCCCCATAACAAGGTCCCCCATTTATCCCACTCATATCAGGGGCTCTGTGTGCCTCCATTCCCTCTTTACCTGTACATGCCATAGGCTATCCCCCTCCATTCCAGGAACACTGTGTTCTCCATATTCCCTCCTTCCCCACAAGTCTCCTCTTCCCTCTACATGTCAGAGGCAGGTTTATGTGCCTCCTACTCCTGTATAGGGTGGGGTACCCAATTCCCACCCCTTTCCTAGGGCCTATATGCTCCTGTATTCCACCTCATACCAGGTCCCTCATTTCTCTCTACCAGGAGTTCTGTATGATTCTCTCCCTCCTGCAACTTCCCACATGCCAGCAGCTCTGTAGTGTCCCCGATTTTTCCTCCCTTTTTTAAATTATTATTTTACCAAAATCAATTGAGTTCTTCCCACTGTCTAGAACATTCCATGAAATGCATGAATTGATTGGATAGGGAGTTGAAAAGTTATTACATTATATTCAAACAGAGAAATGCCATCAAGTTGAGTCTAAGTCCTCACAAATTCCACCAATTAAAGAGAAATTCTGCTCTCCAAACAAATGTACACCCCTTTCGCAGCATATCACAATACTAAGTGTATATTTTTGATCATTTTGGCAACGTTCAAATACAGCTGTGAGAGGCACATTATAAATACTTATGACTTGTCTACACAACTAGCTGGCATGCTGTAGATTTACACTCTGGCTTGCAGCACAATGACTTGCCGTGTAGACAAGCCCTTAGATAAAACTAAACAGAGAGGTGAACAGAGAGACTGACATGAACTTCAGTGCAACATGTCTAAAGTGTGAGAATAGCATTTGGCCCATGCTGTCGATGGAATTCCTAACTTACATGTTGTTCAGCAATTAGTTCAGCTTTTTAATATCACAGGAATCCTAACCCTCCTAACATTTAGCATGTGTAGTATAGTCTCCCTGTTATAGCCATGCTGAGGATTAGGGTAAAAAGTCAGAAAGTGGATTAGTTGGTTCACGTGAAAAAGGAAGGTCACCTTGGGGATGAACTTCAGATGTGCTCTGAGATTGACCTCGTACTGCAAGAATACTGGGTAGAGAGATGTGCCATCAAAGCCGCTACTTTCCCTATTCTCCTACCTGAGGTGATCACCACCGGGAAGGCCATTTTCTCTAACAGGTATGTAAGCAAACAGGTCACCATAGGTTCAAGGGGAGATCTAGTTAGGCTTTTTAACACTAGGTTTAGATCCCAAGTACAGGTGGGATGTTGGGGTTGTGATAAAAAGTTTACTATATCTCTGAGGGACCATTTTGTGGTTCAGTGTGATAGCATTGAGTATCCCTTTACTTGTCAGTGGAAGGCTGCTGTAGCTGCGAGGTGAACCCTGAGTGAACTGATAGTCCCGATTTTTTAAGAGTCAGTATATAGTCTAGGCTCTTTGGAAGAGTGGCAAATCTTGGGGAATTTTTTTGGGGAACTACACCATGCCTGATTGCTGGACTACTTTTGCTGGTATATACGGCATGTTGTGGATTTTCTATTGTGTATTATTACATCCTGTGCCTCCTCCGAGCAGGAGTTTTCTATGCCTCAGAACCATGAAAGAGCCAAGCCTTGAGGTGGAGACTACTCAGACTAGGATGTAGAGTGCGTTCTTCAGTCCGCAAAAGGAGGTAGAGTAGATTGGAGAGAGATCGGTGGGTATGTTCTGAGTTGTGACAGATAAGGTTACCAAGTCTGTCTCAGCCAGGCGGAAGCTATCAGTATGATCTGAGCTCCTTTTCTTTTTATTTTAAATAGGACTTTTGACAGTAGGGGAACCGGGATAAAGGCATAGAAAAGGTTCTTGTCCCACGGAATAAGAAGAACGTCACCCAAGGAGTGCTGTTGTATCCCTGCTCCAGAGCAGTAGCATGGACATTTCCTGTTCAGTTAAGTGCCGAACAGGTCTGTGGTCAATAAACACTGCTAGGTTTATCTCCCATTCATGGTCATATGGGAACATGCGACTGAGACTGTCTGCCATCGAGTTTTGTGTGCCAAGAAGGTAGCCTACTCATAGCGTAATACTGTGGAACATAGACCAGTTCCATAACTTTAGTGCTTCTGAGCAGAGGGAGGGTGAACTGGCTCCTGCTTGTCTATTTATGTAGTCCATACATACATACTTTTAAGACTCTTGAGTGCTCCCTTGATCAGCGAGAGGAAATGGGTGCAAGCATGCCTGACTGCTCTGAGCTCCAGGAGGTTGATGTGAAGGGAAGTGTTCTTGGACGACCATTTCCTAGTGTTGTAAAGTCATTTAGATGCATGGCCCAACCTATGAGGGATTTGTCAGTGGTGAGAAGTAACGACAGGAAAGGGAATCCCTTTGCAAACATTTGCTGGGTTTTTCAACCAGTCCAGGAAGCTTTTGACCTTAGCGGGCAGTGAGAGAGGTTTGTCTAGTCTGTCTCTATTTGGTCTGTAGACCAAGCTGAACCACATCTGGAGACACCGTATGTGAAGCCTGGCATGAAGTATCACCACTGTGTCAGCTGCCATATGCCTCCAAGAGTTGGAAATAGCGTCTGGTTGACATTTGAGGGCTGTTTTGTGCTCTCTCTATGCATGTGGCCAAGGAGAGGAATCTGTGGAGGGGTGAGAGCACTTTGGCCTGTAACAAGTCAAGGTCTGCCCCTATGAATTCCAGGCATTTTACCAGAGCGAGGGTTGATTTCTTGGCATTGATCTGTAGGCCCAGTTCTATGACCAAGTCTATTGTGGCTTTAGTAACACAGCAAACCTCGCTGAAGGAGAAGGCTCTCAAGAGGCAATCATCCAGGTAGCGGTAGATCATGATCCCTTGGGAGCATAGGTGAGAGGTCATACTAGGAATACACTTGGAGCCAATGATAGCCTGAAGGGAAGCACTCGACAATGGTAGTCATTGTTTGCAAGAGTAAATCTGAGGTCCTGTCTGTAGGACGGTAGAATTGAAATAAGGAAATAGACACTTGAAGGTTGAGGATTGAAAACCAGTCTCCCTGTTCCAGTGCTGAAATAACTGTTGCTAGAGTGGCCTTCTTGAATTTCTGAGCTTTGACAAACTTGTTGAGTGCTCTGAGGTCTAGTATGTGTCTCCAATCTCCCTTCTTCCTGGGTATTAGGACATGGCAAGAATAAAATCCTTTGCCTTACTGATGTTGATGTACTGATTCTATGGCTCCTAATTGGAGAAGGAAATCTATTTCTTTATTTCTTAAACTCTCCTGGGGGAAGGGTTTTGTGGCAGGGAGGGAGGAAAAGTGGAAGGAATACCCATTGTAAATGATCTCCAAGACCCACTGGTCTCAGGTGCGGTGGAACATGGCAAGGTGGTAGCCAAATGGGTAGAATAGGTTGGTCACCTGTAGCATTTCAGGGGAGTGTTATGTCAACACCTCAATCAATCCGTCAAAATTGGAGTCTTGAAGTAGATGGTTGCAACATGGAAGGCTGTGGAACTGATGGTTTGCAGCTGGAGAACCTAGATTTCTTTCTTTCGGGTTCATAAAAGCATTGAGTTGGGTACTGCGAGGCATGGAATATATGCTGAGGCTGCATACTAAATGTTCTCTTTTGTCCAGATGTATAGATCTCTAATGAGCAGAGTGTGGCCCTGGTATCCTTAATGGTATGGAGGGACATGCCAGTCTTTTCAGCAAACAACTTGATACCTTCAAAGGGAAGGTCTTCCACAGCTGTCTGCCCATAATCACTGCATAGAGATGAACCGGGCCACTGTATCAGCTGCATGGACGGCTGACTGGAGCCTTGTTTTGGCTGCTAGCTGCCCTTCCTGGGCGATAACTCAGAACTGGTTGCTCTGTGACCTGATCAATAAAGCTGTTGAGTTCCAAACAGTTAATGTAGTCATACTTGGTCATCAGGCTTGATAATTTGCAATTCAAAAATGCAAAGTGCCAGAAGAGTAGACCTTTCTCCTGAAGAGGCCCAAGTGCTTCCTATCATGGGGGTGGATCTCATTTGGTGCTGGTGGCTCTGGGAGTTTACTCTGTCCACGAAAACAGAGTTGGGGAAGGGTGGGAAAAAAGAAATTCTGTTTTCCTATCTGGAATGTAATATTTTTATAGGCCCATTTCCAAACAGACGTCACCAATGCTGGGGTTTGCCATCTAGTTTTTGAAGGGTCCAGGAGGAGGAAGAAAAGTATAGGATGTTTGTGGTGATTGTCCTTTCCTTCCTCTAGAGGTATTTGCATAGTGTCTGTAGCTATTTTTTGAAATGTCACAGAGGAGCCAGAAATTATCAGCTAAGGATGGTCTTATGTACGAGGCTCGAAGCGTGGGGGTGATATGATGTGCTATGACACCCAGGGATCCCAGGAAGGCCATTGGAGTGGTGGGATAGAACCAGTCAGTTGTGCCCCATGGTTGTACCACGGGGGGCAAGCTGACGATATGACCAAGTAGCCCCTTCATAAGGGACATCATAGGGAACATGGGAGGAGTGGTGGGATACAACTTCCTCTGCCTCACTGTCTAGAAAGTGGAGGTGCATGGCAGGTACCGAAGAAGACTCCCACACTGGGAAAGGACTCAGTACCGAGTTCCTGGCTCCAAGAAGCTGGGTGCCAGATCAGGCTGCTCCATCTCTTAAGCTGGGTGCTGGGCAGCCTGCATCAGGAGAGGCCCTGAGGCATATGTCGCGCTCTCTTTGTGTCCAAGGATGAATGTTCTGACAGATCCAACAACACTCCTTTATACAGGTTTCCCCAAGGCACTGCAGACAACTCTCATACAGTTCACTAACAGGCATAGCACTGTTACACAATGAGCAGGGCTTGAAACACGGACAGTGGGCCTGTCCTGCCAGGGGCTAAGTCCCTGCTGGGACACTATCTAACTAAACACTTAACAGCTACTTAACGATGTAAACTATTTACAGGTAAAGCACAAGGCTAAACTAGACAAAAAAAAGCTGACTACTTGCAAAGCAAGGGACAGAGGAGTTCCAACTGATCACCATGGGCAGTAAGAAGGAACTGAGAGGGTGGAGGGCCGGCGGCGCCTGATATACCCAGTCATGAGTGCAGCACTCCAGAGGGTGCCACAGCCGACTATATGGGTACTGCTAAGGCAAAAATCTTCGACAGTCACGCACGTGGGGCGCACACACACCTACAATGGAATTGAGATGAGCAAGCACTCGAAGAATAACTGATACAGTTAAACACTGAAGTACACAAACGCACAAAAATTAGCCAATGTTGAGTCAACTCATTGCCAAAACAGATTTCTGAACTTTTGTATTAAGCTCAAAAAACAGCTATTTTACAAATGAAGAAGTTTAATTGTAAATTAAGTCAACTTACTTTAATTTACCAAAAATAAATCCCTGGACTTCACCTGCCTCATCATTTTCCTCTTCCGTTGTGTCATTTGTGGCTGAACACATGGAACAAATATAAGACACAAAACAAGAAAATTACTGTGATGTTGCACTCCATATGATTCTATGAAAATATGCTAATGAATGTGAAACTGGAATATGCTTCATGCAAAAGGTCTCTTTAAGGTATCATTACAAAGCTTATAATCTACTGAGTGTATTTATCCCATTTGTATGTATGTATGTATGCATCATTCTTGTATCTGAAACTAGAAATACGAAATATAACTCTGAGGTCCTATTGTAATTATGCAGAGTGTGGGCCATTAATGGTGGTTTGAAATCTTGATGGCTCCCATGAACTAGGACAACTGGTTGTAAATGGCTCTGTTTACTTGCAAGCCTTCCTGTGAGTTAGGCCAGGAAAAACGAAGGCTTGCAGTCTCAAAGGACATGTGACCATGTCACCTTCTTCTTAAACCTGGTGCTTTTCCATTTAGAAGGAGGGGAGGGGACCCAGAGAGACAAAAGATTCCCACCTTGTGCCAAAGCTATAAAAGGAGGTGGAATAGAACAAAGGAGGCTCCAATCATGAGAAACCCCCTAGTTACCACCTGAGCTGCAGACAACAAGAACTGTACCAGGGAAAGGATTGGGTCCAAACTAGGAAGGAGTCCAGTCTGTGAAAGAAGCTTATTGGAACACTTATGAGGGTGAGATTTTATCTGTAATCAGTTTCTTAATGTATTAGACTTAAACTTATGTGTTTTGCTTTATCTTGCTTGCTATTTTGTTCTGTCTGTTATTACTTGGAACCACTTAAACCTTTTTATAATTAATAAAATCACTTTTGCTTATTAATTTACCCAAAGTAACTAATACCTGGGGGAGAAAACAGCTGTGTATCTCTCTCTAGCAATGTTATAGAGGACAGAAAATTTATGAGTTTACCCTGTGTAAGCTTTATACAGAGTAAAACGGATTTATTTGGGGTTTGGATCCCACAGGGAGCTGAGTGTCTGAGTGCTAGAGATAGGAGCACTTACTAAGCCGTTTTCGGTTAAGTATGAAGCTTTGGGGGCGTGGTTCAGAACTTGGTCTGTGTTGCAGCAGATTAGCATATTTGGCTCGACAAGGCAGGGTTCTGAAGGCCCAGACTGGCAGAGAAAACGGTCTCAGAGGTAGTCTCAGCACATCAGGTAACAGTCCCAAGGAGGTCTCTGTGACTGAACCCGTCACAATTACCAATATATTTTCATCCCAAATACCTTGTCATCACAATAATACAACCCAAATGTATACTTCTCAAATACAATTCCAGCCAGTAGATTCATATTTTGGCCTCAGAATGGTTCTCTTTAGGGAACATGTTAACCTACATTTTTACTCTGTTTTTTAAAAAAATCATTAGAAAAGTGATTACTTTATATATAAATATATATATTAGTGTTAGAACCACCAACAGCTTCATTTCTTAAATATATATAGTATTAGATAGCACAACCAACAGCTTCATTTCTTAAAATGGCTTTTCCTCGGTTCGATCAAATGGTAACCACTGTGGATAATCAAATAATACTAGGTTCTGTTCTTTAAAAAAAAAAAGTGTGAATTTAAACCATGAACATAAGAGACTTACAGAGCATTACTGTCTTCAAAATTCAAGATGATGCTAAATGTTATGAAATAGTGTGTCCAGTAACACAGTACAGACAACAGAGAACAAAAATATACCTTTAATCTGAATGTCATCCAGCGCTTTGTATTCTGTGCTCTTTATTGCAAGTTCCACACCATATCCAGACAAATAAATTTTCCTGGAACTTGGTTTCTGTTTGAACATATTTTAACAAGTGAAAAATATAACTTTAAAAAGTATCCTTTATAGAAAATTTATATCTAATGTAATTACGTTAACAATGTCACAAAACAGTTGATACTTATCAATCTGAAACCGATATTTTCAATTATTGTTCACAACACAATTTGTTCCACCAATCAGAAAAAAGTTACAAACCTGTTCTATAACTGTTGTTCTTTGAGATGTGTTACACATCTATTCCACTCTTGGTGTCAATTCACCCAGGACATGGCTGTCAAAAACTTTTTCTTTCAGCGATACCCATTGGGGGACTCCTACTGCTGCCACATGCCACTGCATGCAGGTAAAAGACCAGAATCATCCCTTGCCTTCCTTCTTTTTGCCATAACTCTGATGAATAGGGGAAGGATAGTGAGTTGTGAAGTAGACGTGCAACACATCTCAAAGAATAGTTATGGAACAGGTTAAGGAATCCATTTCTTTTTCAAGTGATTGCACACATGCATTCCATTCTCAGTGACTTACAAGCCATAAGACATGAAGCAGGATCAGCGTCTATATCAATAAATACTGGAGAATAACTCTTTCCACCCTAGCATTGTCTCTAGAGTCTTGAGCCACAGCACAGTGAGGGAGGCAAATGTAGGACCAAGTTGCCACTCTACAAACATCTACAGTTGGAACTTGTGCCAGAAAGGCTGCCAAGATTGATTGTGACCTCACTGAATGAGCTGTGATAGCTGGTGAAGAGGTCTGGAGAGATGAAGTTCGGCAGGCTGATTTTGAGTGGCTCATCAAAATGCCTAGTTTGTGATCCCTGGGTGTCTCAAGGGGCGTGGAGCCAGAGCAGTAGGAGTGAGAGGTCTACGCCTATAATCCCTGGACCTCTTCTTTTGATAGGTCCTGCAGAGGAGGAGGAGCAGAATATCATTGTGTCTGTTGTGGTCAACAGTGCTTTCTGACCACGGAATACATGTATAGACCTAAAAATTTCACAGTGGCTCTAGAGTCAGTAAGTCCATAGCGCTTGCTGCCCTGTCTGGTATGAGAATAGAGCAGGACCCTCAAATGGTAAATCCTGGATAGTATGGTGGCCTTCATAAGGAAGCCCAGAAGAATGCAGCCAGGATGATCTACGTATGGCCACTGCAGAGGCCCTCGGTTTAGCTGCTGAATTTGCTGCTCCAGCCCCATCTGCAGTGGAGTTCTTGTGACCAGTCTGCCCTCATTGACCAGGTAAGCAAACGCCTGCCTAATATTCTCCGAAAGTAGCTCCTTGCACTTTTCCATGGAACCCCCCAAATTAAAATTATATCATCCCTACAGAGCCTGTTGGGTGAGCAATATGCAGCTACAAACCCCTGCCAAATAAATACGTATTTTTTCTCTTAAATAAGTCTACCCACACATCCATGTTTAACAAACCTCTTCATTTACATGAAACTAAATATTAAAAGCAGCTTAATCATCAGCCTATAAAGCTTGGGGCTATCATTCTTAATAGGGTTATAATACTAAGTTCTTAGCAATCTTTGTGAAATGAAAGTGACTTTACCATATTGCACATTTTCAAATACTGCCTGCATAAATGCAAACAATTAATTTTGATTTTTGCTTTGTATCAATTTTTAATCAAGAAAAATGATGACAATGTTGGAATTAGCAAATATTTTACATAAACCTCAGTGGAAAAGACCTTCAGCGAAAAAAAGGTAAAATGTTACTACTTCTTTTCCAATTTCAAAGTCTGTGTTAGGTGTTTCACTTCATCTAGTAAGTTTCAAAATTAGAGTGCACAGTATGTTTGAATTGGGCACAGTACAAACTAGAGATATGCCCTAAAAAACAACAATGACAGTTTAGAGTATTATTGCCAATTTGAGTTGCATACCTGAACATAATGCCGGAGAATATAAACAATTTCCTCCTTTTGCACTTTTTCAGACAAAACTGTGTGAAATTTAACAAAGTCTTTTGTACCAATTTCTGCATAAAGAATAACCACAGGAACACTTTCATTCAGTGTAGGGAATTTATGCTCCTTTTGAAAGAGATATGGCCTGGGCCTGCAATTAAAAACAGGTAATTCTGGAATTAGATATTGAGTTGAAATGTTACAGTAAATATCATGTTTCCCTCATTTTCTGGCTATCAAACTATTATAGAAATAAAAGTAAAAGGATACCAGAGTAAAAAAAAATCCTGAAATTATCATGCTTGCTCACAATAAAACATGAAAGAACATGAACTGGTTTTCAAACTAAAATGTAATAAAGCTGAAAATTAGCATAAATGATTTTATTACATTTCATCAAGTCACAGCTAAAACAGTACAATAAAGGTCACACAGCCTTCAAGTTTACTGCATTTCAATTACACTAAAACCTCAGAATCACAAACAGCAGAGTTATGAACTGACCAGTCAACCACATATCTCACCTGGAACCGGAAATACACGATTAGGCAGAACCCCAGAGTTAAAGAGGAGCTCCCACACAGCTAGATCCTTCAGACTCCAAGCTGGAGTAAGACTGACCCTGCTCCTCCCTTATCCCTTATATCAGGGCCAGCTGTGGCCTGACTGAATGTGGCCATTTCCCCAATCAGCCTACCTTTTCCCCCAGGAGCCGGGTAACTGCCCCGCTACACACTCCCTTTATACAGATCCCCTAAAGCTAAAAGTCTAAACAACTTCCTAAATATCTTACTCATAGCCCCATAAAATATAAAGCACCTTTGACACCTAAATTATTCTTCCAGTTTTCCCCAGTTAAGAAAGAGATTTCAGGGCCAAATTTGACTGGCGTTGAAACCACATGGGCAAGGTCCAATGCCAATTTGGCCCTCTGCCCCTCTCTCTCCATCTATGGAGGGACAGGTGTGCAGAGTGGTATTGCAACCACATGGGTCAGGTCGCTATGCCTAGAGCAGGAAGCCAGACCCACCACTGCAGGGTGGGTTGAAAGCGGACTTACTCTCCAGCCGGCCAGCCACCGTACCAGCCCCCACTCTGCCCCTTTCTGTGACAAATATATTTGTTTTCCTACACCAATGACATGACACGTATTACAATTTTCCATGAAAAAATCACAGCCTTAATTATGACGGCCATGAAACTTTAAGCTGGAGCCAGTCCAGAAATTGAAACTAAACAATGGCACAGAAACTATCTAAAAACACAAACTATGAAAAGCTATATTAAACTACACAATTTTATAGTCAATTTAACTTTTTTATTTTGATTTTGCATGGAGCAAATATTCCTGGATTTGCTAACCACAAGAAAGATACCCTCCAGCCACTGGCGACCACAATTCCCTTTTATAACCTATGCTCCAGCATTGCCAGCTCACATTTTATTGCAAGCCTCCTGATATTTGCTGTTTCTCTTAAAGATCCAGCTTCTGGAACCCTCTGATTATGCAACAACTTCAAATTTCATTTAAAAAAGGCAAAAGTATATCTCTAGCCCTCACAGGTGTAGAGGTGTGGAAGAAACCTGGCTAATCTGATATTGGGAAATAGTCAACATGGTTTTTGTGAAGGGAAATCATGCCTCATCAATCTATTAGAACCTTTTGAGGGGGTAAACAAGCATGTGGACAAAGGAAATCCAGTGGATATAGTGTATTTAGATTTTCAGAAAGCCTTTGATAAGGTCCCTCATCAAAGGCCCTTAAGCAAAATAAGCAGTCGTGGGATAAGAGGAAAGGCTCTCTCATGAACTGGTAACTAGTTAAAAGATAGGAAACAAAAGGTGGGAATAAATGGTCAGTTTTCAGAATGGAGAGAGGTAAATAGTGGTGTCCCCCAGGGATCTGTACTGGGCCCAGTCCTATTCAACATATTCATAAATTATCTGGAAAAAGGGGTAAACAGCAAGGTGGCAAAATTTGCAGATGATACAAAACTACTCAAGATAGTTAAGTCCCAGGCAGACTGCGAAGAGCTACAAAAGGATCTCACAAAACTTGGTGAACTGGGCAACAAACTGGCAGATGAAATTTAATGTTGATAAATGCAAAGTAATGCACACTGGAAAACAACCTTAACTATACATATACAATGATGGGGTCTAAATTAGCTGTTACCACTAAAGAAAGAGATATTGGAGTCATTGTGGATAGTTCTCTGAAATCATCCACCCAAAGTGCAGCGGCAGTCAAAACAACATACAAAACGTTGGGAATCATCAAGAAAAGGATAGATAAGACAGAAAATATCATTTTGCCTCTATATAAATCTATGGTACGCCTTGAATACTGCAGGCAGATGAGGTCTCCTCATCTCAAAAGAAGATATACTGGAACTGGAAAAGGTTTAGAAAAGGGCTTCAAAAATTATTAGGGGTATAGAATGGTTTCCATATGAGGAGAGATTAATAAGCCTGGAACTTTTCAGCTTCGAAAAGAGGTGATCAAGGACAGATATGACAGAGGTCTAAAAAATCACGAGTGGTATAGAGAAAGTAAGGAAGGAAGTGTTATTTACTACTTCTCATAATACAAGAAGGGGCCATCAAATGAAATTAATAGGTAACAGATTTAAAACAAACACAAGAAAGTATTTTTTTCCACACAACACACTGTCAACCTCTGGAACTCCTTGCCAGAGGGTGCTGTGAAGGCCAATATTATAACAGAGTTCAAAAGGGAGCTAGATAGATTCATGGAAGATAGGTCCATCAATGGCTATTAGCCAGGATGAGCACGAATTGTTTTGGTAGCCTCTGTTTGTCAGAAGCTGGGACTGGGTGACAGGGCATGGATGACTTTATGATAACCTGTCTGTTCATCCCCTTTGGGGTACCTGCAATTGGTCACTGTCAGAGGATAGCATACTGGGCTTGATGGACCTTTGGTCAGACTCAGGATGGCCGTTCTTATGACTTGAGCACACTCTAACCACCCCCCCAAATGAAAAGGCAAATAAAAAGAAAGAATATTTAGGCATTTGTTTTTGTTTTTATTTCCTGACTTTTAAGTCAGTCTCATGACTTCTGGGGGTTCATTACTTTTAAACACTTGGGCATACTATCTGAGTATTTGGTCCCCTTATTTTCCAGAGGGCTCCTGAAGCTCATCAATGTTAGGGACACGTCCCCACAAATTGGAATATGCAGAAGCTACCTTGCAGTAATAGTTAAGAGTAATTCCTAAGAGTTTATTAAAAAGACAGGGGGTGAAAGTAATGTCCCTGAATGCATGGGCAAAATAATTTAATTTTGTTTTTTAAAACTACCATATTTTAGTATATACTTTTTAATTTAAGAAGTTAGAATAAATTTTTCAGGGAGGGAAATACAGTAGAGTTGCCAAAAATAGTCTGATGCAACCTCCACACTAAAAGTATTTAAGTGAAAATCATGGATATTAAACAATCAAGCAACTGACTTATATACTGAGTTGTAATCCCAGCAAAAAGCTGTGGTCATAGAAAAAAGCATGTAAATAAAACTCAGGAGGTTCTTGTAATCAACAGAATCCAAAAAGATACATGGACTAGAATCTGACTTCTCGAGGTCCCTTCCAGTCCTATGATTCTATGATGATTTATAGGCCTATAATTAAAACTTTTTGTGGTTTATATTTTATACATAGCAGAGTCCTGGATTTGTGCTTTCCAGGAATGTCTTTCAGCTCCACGTATCTCTACAAAGAAGTTGAGGGTATCATCTGCACTGCTTCACAAAGTTATGATGGCATTGATCATTACAGGAAAAAAATCCAGAACAACATACATAAGTCTTGGAAATCATATAAATTGATTTCCTTTTTCTCCTTGTTGAGTGTAATTGTCTTTGCTAGTTGTACACACTATTTAGTAAATGATTTTGACATATTATACAGATTTGACCTAGATTCATCCAGGGGCTATGCTGGTTTTTGCAGTCATAGACTCTACGGGAGGGAAGTCTACAGGAGGGAAGTCCTGCAGGGTTCGGAGGAAGATTGATTATGTCAGTGAAAAGCAGTCACAATCTCCACTCTATCGCATGGCTACCAGGGGTCCAGCAGTCCAAAACATGAACAGCACTGACTGGATGGGGGAAGAAGCAAAACGAAAGCAAACACTGACTCTGTGTATTGGCTGATGAGCTCCAAAGGAGTGCACTGTAATGTTATGGGATGGGTTAAACCTTGCTGAAGCTGGGAGGTGTAACAGCTGCTCTGAATTCAAGCTAAGTGTAAAAAACAACTCTTTTAGGGATAAGTGCTGGCTTGAAACAGGCTTGGAATTATGAGTACAGAAAATAAATTGTCTCTTGCTGTTTGATTCCTGCTGTATTCAGGAAAACGGGACTTTATGTACATTCTTTGTAAAGAAACAAGACTGCATCAAAATGCCGGATTCCATCATCCATTTTTCCTTCTAATCGAAACAATCTGCTAGCCCCCAAATGTTTGCTAACTGTTTGAGTGAGCCAAAAAAGAGTAACAAATATTTAAACCTATCCTCTCCTCACAGAAACTCAGTGAAATGCAAAGTATGCCTCTTTGAGTCAGGCTGGATGAATCCAGCCCTATGATTGTATTCTAACATAATATCTTGGATTCACAGTTTGGTTAATTTCTTGTAACAGTAAGTATTTATAACATTTCAAGATCTACAATAACACACTTTTCAAAATAACAATTATATTATAAATAGATGAGGTCTTCAACCATAATGCATGACTTATGTGCTTCATAAAAAACAAACCAGATAAATGTGTGCTTTCAAGATACTTGAAGTTTTTGTAGTGCAATATTACATTTTCCTCTTTAATAATCTGTTTTTCCTTAATACATTATATTTACCTCTCAGCTGCCTTCTTCAGAAGTTTTTTAATTTCATTAGTCTTACAGGTGCGCTTTTCATGGATAACCACAAATGCATTGCAACCTTCTGGTGGAGATTCATCAGCTGCAATCTCAATATTTCAACAATTACACTCAAACAATCTGCTTTAATTACACTACAACTTAAAATTAATGCACAGCTCTTTGATTAAAATAATTCATCAGCTACTCTTATGTAGTGCTTCTCATTAGATAAATTTAAAATTGGGTATATGTGAAGGCAATAATTAAAAAGATTAGAAGAATAAAACCATATAAACATATCTTTTCTCAACAGAACAACATTCTACCAAATTCAGTTATATTTTAAAGATCATAAATATTCACTTCTATTGTTTTATCTTTTTTGAGAGAGTAGGCATGGAGATCTTCACATACTTTGCATTGGTGCAATGTATTCAAAGAAGGGATTTTACTTTTGCGTTGTTGGTTGTCACACTAATGAACAGTGATAGATAAGTAGCCAAAATAAAATGAAATACAGTACCATCCTCAAAATTAAACAATTCACATCTGTTGTTCATTTTTCCCTGTCTTTTACCCCTATTCCTGTAATTCTTCATGGAGCTCTGAAAGAAAAGCCACTGCTGTAGCTGAGAGAAGGTAGGAGACCCGGAGTAGGAGGTAGTTAAACAATATTCAGGGACTTGGAGCTCTGTCCTCCAAGTCCCTGAATATTGTTTAACTACCTCCTACTCCGAGTCTCCTACCTTCTCTGAGCTACAGCAGTGGTTTTTCTTTCGCAAAGGAGAGCAAGAAAAAAAAAGAAGAATGTGGCTTCCAAATTAACCCATCTCTAGAGAATGAACTTATTGCCAAAGAGCTAAACAAGGAGTAAGCTGAGGATCCCATTCAGACTACTATATTTCTTTCCTTACCTTGAAAGCTTCATTGCTACAGGAGAACAACAGGAGGAAGTATAGACTTAGGCTGGTAACGTAAGATAGAAAATGAAGCACACACTCAGATCATTCATATCTTCCCCCTTCTCAGCAACGGAAGGAGGTAGAGATCTGACAATGTTCTATCTGTCCTAAAAATGTCCAAAATATAGAGTGGGGATAGAAATGAGAACCCCACTAAGCATTGTATCCAGAATGCCAATCACAGGAAAGATTTTCCTACTTGGGGAAAGCTTGAATTGTAAAGAGCAAAGAGTCTTTATTCCCATAGCAGTACAGAAAATAAGCTTGAGCTCTAAAGTAAAAACAGATTCAATAAAACTCTCCTTAAAAAAAAGCTATATATCCCATTAAACATGAATACTTTTTCCTCAAAACTTAATAAAACTCTTGCATAAAGTACATTATAACATAACCTATTTATAACATTCATCATGTTTGGTTCCAAGTAATGTCTATTACAGGGGTAGGCAACCTATGGTACGCGTGCCAAAGGTGGTACATGAGCTGATTTTCAGTGGCACCCACATTGCCCAGGTTCTAGCCACCGGTCCAGGTGGCTCTGCATTTTAATTTAATTTTAAATGAAGCTTCTTAAACATTTAAAAAACCTTATTTACTTTACATACAACAATAGTTTAGTAATATATTAAAGACTCATAGAAAGAGACCTTCTAAAAATGTTAAACTATATTACTGGCATGCGAAACCTTGAATTAGAGCGAATAAATGAAGATTCGGCACACATTTCCAAAAGATTGCCGACCCCGTCTATTACATTCTACTGATGTTATAGACAATATGATTTACTTCAAAGCATGGCTATCAGACATATCAGAATACCACACGTCAGCTAATTTTACACACCTGTTGAAACATCTGCACAGTTGGTGAGTATGCCCTTATGGAAAGAGCAAACTTCAAGAGATTGATCTGCAAATTGGATAAAAATTGTCCTGCTTTCTTCAAGATTAAGTTGTAATAAGAACGTTCTGAATCTGTTAAAAATAATACAGGCAAGATTTTAGCCTCAAGTAGTATGGTATGTCCACTGGCGTTAGGCAACATGCAAATATTACACCAGTACTGATTGCCAATGGAACACTAAAGGATCTGAACAGTCTCACTTGGTGAATTATTTTACTCAGCAAATCTAAAAGCCTCACATCAATGGGGGAAAAAAGTCAGAAGTGTGAATTAAATAGCCTCATTTACCATCTTATTTAACATTTTAAGGAAGTGAAAAATCCATGAAGGACAAGGCAGTAATGTTTCTCTGTATAGCCTCACTGCTTATACTTTATTCTTTTTTTTTCTGAATCTACCTGAGGCTCTTTGTGCTGTTCAAAAACATTCTATACAAGCTATAAGGTTACTCACCTGTAAAAGGAGTTCTTCCAGATGGCCTCTGCACATTTGCTTTTGGGATGCACTATCAGTGCAGCTTGGACTAGTGGAATCTTATAGCAGGCATTGCTGCTCAAGTGCTCTCATGCCCTCTGCACCTCCCATTGCAACGTCAAATGTTTGAAGAGTAAAACTATGAAAGGGGGTGTAGCATATCAACCATCTCAGTTCTTTTCACTGCTCCTCAGGTTGAAAGTTCAAATTAGGACTCTAGGGAAGAGAGGAAGGTGGGTGTGGAGTGTGAATATGCAGAGGTCATCTCATGAACTCCGTTCACAGGAGAGTAACCTTCAGTTCTTCAAATGGCCTCTTCACAGTCCCATTCTAGGGAGCTGGGAAATCAGAACTCTTCCCTCCAGACAGCGGGTCTTATTTAAATAAGATTATAATACTCTTTATCAAATTATGCATCTGGCCTATGACAAACCTAAGGAATAACATTTTGTAAAAGTATGAATCAAGTTCCAAGTGCCAGCTCTATGATTTTCTAATATGAGAGTATGTCTAAGGAAGGCCATCAAAACAACCTTCACCCTAAACAAGAGTGCTCTAGAACCTCCTGAAAGAGGAACAGTGGTGTGTTTCCACACTATTCAATATAGAGTCAAATGAACTTAGGAAGGCATTGGGATGCAATTGCCTGGTCTTTATTCTTTTCTCCACAAGAGACAATGTGATTTTCTTGTATTCTTTAGACCAGTGGTCTCAAACTCAAATGACCACGAGGGCTGCATGAGGACTAGTGCACTGGCCTGAGGGCCACATCACTGACATGTCCCCCTCGCTTCCCCCGGCCCCACCCCCACTCCACCCCTCCCATGAGATCCTTCCCCTGCCCCGCCGCCTCCTCTGAGCACGCAGCTCCTCGCTCCCTCCTGAAAAGCGCTAGGCACCGCCAACAGCTGTTTGGCAAACAAAGCAAGAGCAACATAGGAAGTCCAGAGCTGGAAACACAAGAAAACAAATCTAATTTAACAAGAAATTACCAGCCTCAGATGATTCAAGCTTTTTTCAAATGTAATACACTGATAAATCTGACAGAAATTTCAGCCCACCTCAGCCTAATATCAATTATAATTTTATAAAGTCTCCCTCTCTCAAACTGATCCTCATAACCTTGTTCCCCATCCACACGTACCCCGGTAACCCAGCTCCCTGTGCCCCATCCCCAAATCTCTACCCACTCACCCCTATTACCCAGCTCCGTTCCTCAAATCTCCCCCAACTCATGCTTGTAGCCAGCTCCGTGTTCCGTCTCTAAATCTCCCCCACTCACCCTCATAACCCTGCTCCCCATCCCCAAATATCCACTCACTCACCCATGTAACTCAGCTACCTGTACTCCATCCCTAAATCTCACCCCATTCACCTCTCATAACCCTGTTCTCCATCTCCAAATTTTCCCCCACTCATCCTTGTAACCCAGCACCCTGTCCCCAAATTTCCCCCCCAACCCTGCTCACTGTTCCCCAAATCTCCCCCCTACACCCCCAGCTTCAATACCCTCCAACCCCTAAGCTGCCCCTCCCTGTCCTTCTGTCTCCTCTCTCCGTCTCCTTTCAGCCTTCCTGGATTCTCCTCCCTGCCATCCCTTGCCCGAGCCCGGCACTCTCTGCAGGAGATACCAGTAGTGGGGTATGGCGGGCGGGGGGCGGCACAGCAAGCCCAGGCAGCTGCAGCCAGCCAGAGAGCTGTGGAACGGCGCTCACCTCTGGCTGCTCGCAGGGCAGCGGTGGGGGTGGGGAGGTTTCTCTGCTGCCTTGCTGGGCTGCCGCCAAGCCTGGGCTTCCAGTTGCTGCTGCTACAGCTTCAGTGAATGAGCTAGGGTGGCGCTTCGCAGGAGCCCTCTGCAGCAGTGGCCAGGGGCAGTAAGCCAGGCTCCCCGCTGCCCTCCCATCTCCCTCTGAGGGAGGCCTACTGCTCCTGGCTGCCACTGCAGAGGACTCCTGGGAAGTGACGCCCCAGCTCATTAACTGAAGCCACAGCAGCAGCGCCTGGAAGCTGGGGCTCGGCAGCAGCCCAGCCAGGCAGCAAAGAAGCCTCTGCTTCTGGCCCCTCCCTCCCGGAAACTGCTATGGGGGGGGGGGGCACCCGGGAGCTTGGCGGGCCGCAGGGAAGGGCTTTGTGGGCCGCATGTTTGAGATCCCTGCTTTAGACCTATTCTAATAAAAGGCTAATGCTCTGTTAGCATCCATGGTGAATTACTAACCTTCCCTTCAGTGAAAGTGAAGTCTAGGAAAAAATACTGACAAGTTTATGGACTGGTTGTGGTGACATGCTTTTACCACCTCTGAAAAAAATTCAGATGTGAACGGAAGACCACTTTATCTTTGTAAAAGGTTCTAAAGGGGGGATGCAATCATGAGAGCCTGGAGCTCACTCACTCTTCTAGCAGATGTAATATAAAGGCTTTGATAAAGCCTATCTTAATTGAAAGAGGGGGGGAAAATAACAGAAACTGTGGAAATAGCAGAAGTGCTAAATTACTTTGTTTCAGTTTTCACCGAAACGTCAGTAGCATTGGATGCCTAACACAGTGAATGCAGGTGAATATGATGAAAGATCAGGCTAAAATAAAGAACAAGTTAGAAATTACTTAGGCAAGTTAAATATCTTCAAGTCACCATGGCCAGATGAAATACATCCTACAATAGTCAAGGAGCTGACCTGAAGTGATATCTGAAACAGGAGAAAACGAGGAATACTTGCTGCACTTTAGAGACTACCCAGTTTATTTCAGCATAAGTTAACCCTTGAGGGCTCAGCCAACTGCTAGTTCATCTTTTAATAGTAAGGCATTCACTGGGAAATATCCCACCCTTTGACTTCACCACCATCACTGTGTACCACTATTAAATTGTTTAAAACTTATATTGTGTCTGTGTGGTCTTCTGTCTGGTGAAAAAAATTTCCCTGGAAGCTAACCCCCTCATTTACATTACTTCTTATGGGGAAATTGGATTCACGTAACATCGTTTCACTTAAAGTCACATTTTTCAGGAACATAACTACATTAAGTGAAGACTTACTGTAATGGCTTTCTTTGATAGGGAACAAGCCTTGTGGGTAGGGCAGAAGTTTTCAATGGGTATATCTTAACCTTAGTAAGGTTTTTACTATGATCTCACATGACCTTCTCGTAAACAAACTAGGGAAATGAAACCTAGGTGGAGCTACTATAAGATGGGTGCATAACTGGTCAGAAAACCATTCCCAGAGAGTAGTTATCAGTGGTTCACAGTCGCGCTGGAAGGGTACATCAAGTGGGGTCCCACAGAGATCAGTTCTTGGTCTGGTTCTGTTCAATAGCTCCATCAAGTTTGTGGATGATACCAAACTGGGAGGGGTTTGTAGGATAGAATTAAAATTTAAAATGATGTGGAGTAACTGGAGAAATGGTCTGAAGTAAACAGAATGAAATTCAACACAGACAAATGCAAAGTATTCCACGTACAAAGGAACAATCAGTTGCACACATACAAAATGGGAAATGACTGCCTAGCAAGGAATCCTGCAGAAAGGGATCTGGGGGTCAAAGTGGATCACAAGTTGAACATGAGTCAACAGTGCAACACCATTGCAAAAAAGCAAACACCATTCTGGGATGTATTTAGCAGCAGTGTTGTAAGCACGACACAAGAGGTAATTCTTCTGCTTTCCTCCCCACTGATTAGGCCTGGAGTATTGTTCTGGGTGCCACATTTCAGGAAGGAGGTGAACAAATTGGAGAAAGTCCAGAGAGGAGCAACAAAAATGATTAAAGGTCTAGAAAACATGATCTGTGAGGGAAGGTTGAAAAACTGGGTTTCTTTCGTCTGGAGAAGAGAAAACAGAAAGAGGACATGATAATTTTCAAGTACATAAAAGACTATTACAAGGAGAAGGGAGAAAAAATTGTTCGTGTTAACCTTTGACAACAGGACAAGAAGAAATGGGCTTAAATTGCAGCAAGGGAGATTTAGATTGGACTTCCTAACGGTCGGGGTGGTTAAGCACTGGAATAAATTGCCTAGGGAGGTTGTGGAATCTCTATCACTGGAAATTTTTAAGAGCAGTTAGACAAACACCTGTCAGGGATGGTCTAGACAATACGCCGTCCTTCCATGCATGCAGGAGACTGGACTAGATGACCTCTCAAGGTTCTTTCCAGTTCTATGAGTCTGTAATTCAGGTTAGGGAGATCGCACAATATTCTTGTCAGCAAGTTAAAGAAATATGGGCTGGATGAATGGACTATAAGGTAGATAGAAAGCTGGCTAGATCATTGGGTTCAACAGGTAGTGATCAATGGCATCATGTCTAGCTGGTATCAAGCAGTGTGCCTCAAGGGTTGGTCCTGGAGCCAGTTTTATTCAATATCTTTATCAATGATCTGGAGGATGGCATCGATTGCACCCTCAACAAGTTTACAGATGACACTAACCTGGGAGGAGTGGTCTATTGTGAGTCTAATTGTTTTACGATAGAGTATTTCAAGGTATTAGGTTCACTAGAGCCACCTGATGGTTCAAGAAACCACTTGTACCTCTTGTAAAATGTAACATTTTTTTCATAGAAATTAGTGTTTCTAGAGTAAATATTCACGTGCTACTAGCTTCACCACAGGCATCAGCAGAAACCTTTCTTAGTAAGAACCTGTGCAACCTTTCTTCTTGCACTCCCATCCCTCTTGAATCACCTAAATAAGCTCAATTTCAGAGCCCTCACACAGGGTAGAAATCTCCCCAAAAGGAAAAGGAAAAATATGCTGAGCATTCTCAATAATCTCAAGATCACACCATACCCTATCAGACAGGCAAGGCAATGTCAGATATGGTCTCTAGCAGCATCGTGTGCTAGGGCAGCTATATTTGAAGCCAAATCTAGCTTTAAGCAGTCACATAAAGGGGATGCACCTGCACAAAATAAAATATCACTGGAGCAGAAGAGCCTCTACCAAAAAGCAGCTGAAGAGTGAGTCCTTGCATAACCAAAATTAATATGTTAATTTTGTCATAACCATAAAGTAGCCTAGAATTCCTGCTTATCTGGAAGGGACTAAGAAGCTAAAAGAACCTGGTTGGCACCTGACAAAAAGGACCAATGGGGACTGAAGTTACTTTCAGATCTCTGTGCTCTGTCTGTGGCTTGTTCACTTTGGGGATTTCAAAGGAGCCAGACAGCTGTTTCTTCTTTCCATCTATTTCTATATCAACTTCTGAACATCACAAATAGTAATAGCCAGGCAAGACAGGTTAGATTACATTTGTTTCTCACTTGTGAATTTCTCATGCTTTAGGGAGCTATCCCTGTACCTTTAAACTCAGCAGGGGAGGATTACCCTGTGTTTGTTTTGATCTTTTTGTGACTCTGCAAAGTACTGTAACACTGATTTTTATAGAGGCAAATTGTTCTCTCTCTTTTCTTTAATTATAATCCTACTTTTAAGAATCTGATTTATTTTTCTCATTGTGTAGATCCAGGCTTTTGGATTAGGCTCACCTATAAGAACTGATGAGGGGCTTATCTCAAGCCTTTCCCAGGAAGAGAGGTGTAGGCTTGGGGGGATTTGGGGAAAATAAAGGGGCTCCAAGTGGCCCTGTCCCTAATTATCAGGGTACACTTGGTGGTGGCAGTGTATCACCCCAGATACAGGAGAAGCTTGTGCCTTGGGGAAGTTTTAACCTAAGTTGGTACAATAAGCTTAGGGAGTCTTTCACACGGGTCCCCACATCTGTACCCTAGAGTTCAGAGTGGGGAGGGAACCCTGACAAGAAGATTACAATTATATTTAGTACAACGTGGTAGTGTGCCTGATTAAAACATGCTTTTTAATTACTTACCTCTTTGCTTATAAATTGTTAATTCTCGTACAGTTTCCAAAAACTGCCAAAACTTCTCATTACCTTCTTCCGCAATAAATTCACTGTTTGAAAACAAATGAAGTTAACTTGTGCACAACACAGTAAAATCTACACACTATGCTCCTTTGAAATTATATAGCAATATAGGAGTGCTAAGTGTTAAACTATAGTCTTGCAACCTTCTATGCTAAAATAATGTGGGGTTTTTTTGTATTTTTTTCAGTTAAAGTAAAGTCAGAACCAAATGCTTTCAGTAGGCTGGTCTTCACTAGCACGGGGGATCGACTGTAGATACACAATTTCAGCTGCGTTAATAACGTAGCTGAAATCGGCGTATCTACAGCTGACTTACCTGCCATCCTCACTGCGGCAGCAGTTGGAGGCGCGCTCCCCCGTCGACTCCAGCTTGTGCCTTTTGGCGAGCTGGAGTTACGGAGTCAACGGGGGCGCCGCTGGCAATCGATTTATCGCGTCTTGACGAGACGTGATAAATCCATCACCATAAGATTGATCTCTCCCGGCTCTAGTGAAGACAAGCCCAGTGTGTCTCAGGCTCAGCATAGTAAAATTTTGCATATTTGCATAGTAAAATTAGATTAGTATCTTTTACAGAAATAGATGCAACTTATAGTCTATTCTATTTTTGTTTCTCATACATGTCAACATACATATGCAATTAAACACATACTTTTTATATATTTGGTTCACAAAAATGAAAAGGCACATTTGATCAGTTTAGAAATTTTCATTAGTTACAAAACGGTGACAGTGACAATAACCTAGGTAGAGATCCACGGGTCGTCTTCAACCTACACAGAGCCTTTGAAGATGAGTAGTTTGTTACCACATTAGTGGCAGACAGTTATTGGTTTTATTGCAAAGAATTGCACCTTCCTCTAAAACAGCCACCAAGAGGGCATCTATCAGAAAGAGGATACTCGACTGAACAGACCATGGGTCTGATCCAGTACGGCAAGTCCCTCTTTTTCCTTCCCAGCGCTAACTACTCAAATGGGAATCTCTCCTGGGAGGCTGAGGTGTCTCAACACGGAGCACCCGCCATTCCTTGGACAACCACAAAATCTTGCCCGCTCAATACAAAACTCGTCGGGGGGCGGGAGCGCTCGTCCTTCCTCTCGACGGGCAAGCGGCACCGCAGGGTGAGGGTCTCCGTCGCTGAAGCCAGGACTCCCCAACGCCCCACATGCCGCGTCCGCTCCCTGGCCCGGGCCCCGCGGCGCGGGGGAGCGTGTTACCCGCACGCACCTCGCCTCCAACAGCAGGGAGGTCGCCGGCCACTTCGCCGCCAGACGGGCCGTCACGGCCTTGGGGGAGGCTGGGGCCCCGCACGGGAGCGACCCCGCGCACAGCAGCAGCAGCAGCGCCGCGACCGCCGCCATAAGGGAGAACGGGGGCTCGGTGCGGGGGGGGGTGAGGGTACAGCCGGGCCCCTGCCACGCAAGAGAGCGAGGGGGCGGACAGGACAACCCCCGCCAACCCGGCTCTTCTCCGACCTCCCTCCCCCCGTCCCCTACCCTCGTTGATTCCTAAACTAGCTCCGCCCGCGAGCCCCGGCAGCCTGCTCCCATTGGCCCGGAGATGCGCGCTCTCTCGCTATTGGTCACCCCGGAAGACCAATCAGAGCAGGGAGCCTCCTGACTTGCGTGGCTAACACAGGCGCCGGCTCCTCGGCGCCGATAGGCGGCACTAGGAGGGGGGCTGGCGCGAGAGGCGGGGCGTGGCTCGCAGGCGGCGAGAACTGTTAGGCGGGACCGTTTGCTCCCTTCTTCGCCGCTGCCCGCGCTAACCGCCGCCTCCGCCAAGCTTCATGGGCTAGTTAACTCGCCTCCTCTCCCCTGAGGGGAAGTTGGGCGGGGGAGGGAGGATGTTGCTGACTAGTGGGGCTGGCGAGCCAACCAGATGGTCTATGAACGGAGGGGGACAGCAGCCTCCCACGCGAGCTTTGTACCTGACGGGGGGGGGGGGGGCAATTATTCAAAGGATCGTTTATTAGGCTGAGCTGAGGGAAAGTTATTTACACCGGGGGTTGCAAGCTGGGGGCTGCTCTTCCCTTCCTAAATGTGACTGGCAAAAGAGAAGGGGGGGTCACAGCTTCCTAGACAGGACCCGGACCCGGCTCCAACTTTTTTGCCGCCCCAAGCAGGGGGAAAAAAAGAAAGGCCTTGGTGGAGCGCCGCTGCCGAAGCAAAAAAAAAAAGGGGGGGGCGGGGGACGCAGCTGGAATGTGCCGCCCCTAGGTTGGATGGAATGCCGCCCCTTAAAATGTGCCGCCCCAAGCACATGCTTCCTAGCCTGGTGCCTGGAGCTGGCCCTGGACAGGAGGTTCGGAGTGTTGCCGACTCTACTGATTGTTTTTATTGAAAATCTCAGGAGATTGGGGGTGGGGAGCAGGGTTCAGCTGTTGAGAGACAGAAAATCTCAGCTGTCATTTAAAAAATAAGTTTCTGGTTGTGGAAAAAGTATGAAAATGTGCAGCAGATATGCCCAAGAGGCTCAGAAAGACAAAGGGAAACATTAAAATGCATTATTTTAAAAGCCAGTCTCATGATTTGGGGTGATTCGGACTCCGGGTTCTGAATTCCTGACAGTAGCAATATTGTCCACAGAAGGGACAGGGGTCTGAAAAAGGTTGAGAGCTACTGATTTACACTAAATAAAGGAATTCCACAATCTTTTAATTAGATAGCATACGTTTTTGTGTCCCTCTTTTTGGGTCTTGGTCATACATTGTGTCCCACATTTGGGCTTTGGAGGGTTGAGAAGTATGTGCATAGCAAACATTGCCATGCACATAATGGCAATAATCAATTTAATATTGCACAGACATACCACCTTTTAAATCTATTTCAGCCGCATTTTTAGTGTGGGTTTTCAGAACTCATTTGTCCCAAAGTCTGACAGTTTTGCCATCTTGAAAATTGTTTTGTGTGTGTTTTTAAGCCCCAACTTTTGGAGTTATGTGATTAGGTGAGAATCTCAATTTTATGTTTAAAAAAAAGTTTATGGCCATCATAATTGTGGGGAAAACTGTGCAAACACAAATCCTACAATTCAAAAACCAGAAAGCAAATAGAAAGAAACCAAATACAGTGGAGCTCCAGCATAATACGCCCTGAGATAACACGAATTTGACTATAGCAGGATAATACCATGGCTTCCAGGATATGTCCTGGCACTTGGCGGCGGCTTCTCTCCCCGCTCGGCAGTGCCTGCAGCCCCAGTGTTCTCTATCCCCTGCAAGCGGGGGGCCGCAGCTTCTCTCCCCTGCAGGGCAGCATGGAGAGAAGCCGCGGCCCGCACCTGCCGGGGACAGAGAACTCTGGTGCCTGCCGCATGTAGCCCTTGAGTTCTCTGTCCAGAGAACCCAGAAACTTTTTTTAAAAAAATTCTCAGAAACCCCGCTGTAAGGCGACCCCACTTTTATCACGATGGGATTTTTTGGATCTCAACTCTCACGTTATAGAGGGGTTCCACTGTATATTATTTATTTCCAAGTCAATCTTGTGATTTCTCTGGAGTCTAATTCATGACTTTTTAACAATTTGGGTTGGCAATAGTTCATTTGTGCACAAAAATTAGTTGAAATTGTCTGTCTGGACTAAACTATTCCCATTTTTTTGTTATATGTTTGATAAGTGTTTTTACGTGAGTACTAAAACCTAAGTGCTGTCAAGTGGAAAAAGGTTTTGTATTTCTGTCTTAGCTGCCCTGAGGCATCTCTATTATTTAATATTTATATTGCAGTAGCACCAGAGGCCACAATCAAGATCAGACAACATTTTGAAGAAGGCTGTACAAACAAATTCAAAGATGCAATCTACACCGCAAACTACTACAACCTAGGGGCTCACGCCCATGAACAGTTATGCACATGCTTAGCGTTAAGTAGTCTATACTTCCAAACATTCTCAGAATGAAAACTAATGGATTTTAGATTTGCATATATCTATCCAAATAAATGTAAATTTATGTACATTTAATAGCTCCATACCAGAATACAGAGATGGTGGTTGGAGATGGAGTGGGAAGAGACAAAGAGATTCTAGCTCTTCATTCTGTCCCCTTCTCATTTCATTCTCAGCATTTCATTCTCCTCCCCCCGTCCCCTACCAAAGGAAGTATATAATTCTTCTTTTCCCCAACACCAGTTTCATTCCAAAAATACCCACAGATCAATTTATATTTTAAAATACATTCTCTTCTCCACTGTCAGCCATAACTTTCATTTAGAAAAAACACATAAACTTTTTTCATTTTTAAAACACCCCCACATTCTTTCCCCTTCAAAAATTTTTAAAGATACTTTCAATTTCTACCACCTCACAAAAAAGTTGTTTGAAATACAAGCACATCTCGAATCCAGTATCATAATTTAAAAATATACACTCCCTAATCCAATCTCATTTTTAAAATAACCCCACTATCCTTGTGAAATACCACCAGTTTTATTTTCCACACTGCAAACCTCGCCCTGCCCACACCAGTTCTATTTAACCCAGATATGTGCTCCATGTGCCTACCAGGGTGACATATGGGGCTGTTAGTTTTGTTTGTTTATTTCAGGACCCTGCTTTCAGAAAACTGCAGGGAGCCAACAAAAGTCTCCCAAGATTCCCTCAGTGTAGCCCATCTATGAGAGCTTATATAAAATAATTACAGAAACCACAACTGAAACAACAGATCTTTATTAACTAGTGGAAATTGGGAAATGGGATGAACAAGAGGAATGGGAGGAATTATTAATAATACTGAACAGATTCACCATGCACTCTTCCACACAGGGATTATGGCAGGATGAGTGATAACTGCTCTCTATACCCTATCCAGAAGCTGCTGCTGAGGCCAGGTCTCGACAGACACCGATGACTTTTCGGACCATGATCACCATTGGAACAGCTACCATAGTGGAGGATGGCGATGAACGATGGTAAATCAATCAGGTGAGAGGGCTGGCTAGCTTCCCACCCTGTCATAAGTGTGAAGTAGTCTAGAATTAGTGTTTACCTGTAAGGGGTTAAGCTAAAGGTAACCTGAGAGGTGGACAACTGACCAATGAGAAATTCCTCAGGAGACAAAGGATTTTAAGTTTCAGTTTCTCTCTGGCTCTCTCTCTGTTCACCTCGGCTATGGGATGAACACAGCTATGTCTTTCACTGTAACTACAAGATTCTATCAAGTACTGTAGTCAGTAAGTTTACCTTCTTTTTATCACTTGGAGGGTTCTCAGTGGTGAGTGTTGGCTGGGTGCTTCTTGAGATTGTAAGATTCAGCAGAGATTTCAACAGTGGGAGAAAGTTGCCTCGGGGGAGAGGTTTGGTTTCTGAATCCTTTTGTTGATTATGGTAGATGCTGTTCTATTGATGGTTATAAGGGATTTATTCCTTTCATTTTTTCTTTTATTAAAATCTTTCTTTTAAGAAGCTGACTGCTTGTTTTTCATTGTGTAAGATTCTGGTTTTGGATCGGGCACGTCTCGCAGGATCAGGCGAGGTTTGTTTTTTTTTTCTCTCAAGCTTCCCAGGGAAGGAAGAAGTTTGGGGGGTTAGTGGAAAGGGAAAGAAGGGTCCCAAACTACCCTAGACCTAGTTTGGTGGTGGCAGCGTACCAGGTCCAGATACAGAGAAATTTGTGTTCTGGGGAAAAACATTTTAACCCAAGCTGGTAAAATAAGCTTGTGGGGGTTATTTCTTTTTTCATGCGGGAACCCACATCTGTACCCTAGAGTTCAGAGTGGGGAGGCAATCCTGACACACCCTAACCTCTTTGTGACGTCCTGTTTGCAGGTGAGAACCCTAATTACTTGAGGAAATACCCCGTGAATGTGTGTATGCTTCCCTTAAAATAACAAACCAAACCCCAACAATAAATCAGATCTTCTCCCTTTAGAGATGAGCTGTTATCTAGGCGGATAATAGGTGTCTGTCTGCATCCCTTCCTTCCAAGGTCTTAAGGAAAAAGCAGCCTCCTCCCAGCCTGTCTCTCCCTCCACCCCAAACCCCAATTGCCTAGCAACAGACCACTAGATTTCCCACCTTTTCTTTCCTGAAGGGAACCAGAAGGCAGTCCAAAATGGCTGATCACTTCTCCTTTTACAAACCCCAAATGAGGGACCCTAACAAACCCCCATAAACACCATTACTAAGTATCCGGTCATAATTTGAATAGAGTGGAACACCCAGGACCACTGAACAGCTGGCTGCCCATTGGCTGCCCTGCCCCAAGAGAAAAGGGAATGGGCAGTCATATTAGACAGTTAATTACTGTATGCTGGGGGTTTCCCTGCCCTATAAGCAGATCTACAGAAGAGTCTGAAAAACTATAGAAAACCAGTGGAGCTAGAAGATCTGGTAATTCCATTCAGGTCAATAGGATTTATCTGCTTAAAGCCAGACACATGTATCTTTATAGAATCAGGAGCTAAGGGGGAAGATAATGTACTAGGAGAGGGATACAATCAAATGTATAAAGATTGTATGAACATTAGTATTTTAAATTATTATAAAAAATTAAATTAACAGCCAGCTATTCCTAACTGGCATCTAAATCTATCCATCCTTAGCTGGCTGGTTGTTTAGAGGTGTCACAGCAGAAGTAGGTTTGAAGAGCAATTTTTAAAGAAGAATGGGTATGAGTTTTACAGATAAAATCTTTGTTTGTTTTTCATGTCATAAATTTATATTAGGAATCTGGAACCTTCCTTCCTCTTGTGTTTTGGGAAACACATTTTTGGATTTGTGTGGTTTTTGGTCTTGCTCTCACATTTCTTGTACTGTATCATATTATTAATTTGGTTAAAGTAAGGATTTCTGGAATAAGTATTGGCAGTACAGTCATCTCAGTGGTATCTGCTTTTCTCCATGTGAGATTTAACTTATATAAGTTCATTTTGTACTTGATATCTAGGTAAATATTTTTGTCCTTTTTAATATTTCTGGAATGATTACTTAAACTATATCAACAATTATTATGTCATATAATTTTCTTACATTTGATATTTTCAACCTCAATATATTATCTTTGATCTTCTAATTTTGCATTATTCTGAATATCATCAGTGTTTCTAGTGTAAGGTCAAATAAGTGAAATGCAGCATCCTGTAGGATTGTAATACGTATCAGTTCATGGTGACAGATGTACTCTTATCCTTCTCTATCAACTACTTTTTATATATGAAACATGATGGTCACCTTTTGATTGTATTTATTAGGTTGATGAAAATTCTGCCTGACTGTAAGTTTTTATGGAAGTATAAAGATATCCATGAACTCAGTGACTGCGGAAAGTGGTGTTTGTGGATTAATGAGTAGTTCTGAACCAGTGATCCAGTATTAGACTATGTGCTGTGCTACAGGAAATATGTAGCCCAACTGTCCTGTCTGTTAGGACATCACACTCCATCAGTTTTGCTGCAGTCTTTACAAAGAACTAAAAGAAGAGTCAGAATACGTGAACCTGCCCCCTACCAGTTTAGAAGCATTTATGGAACAGTGTATCTGGATGGATATCAGGCTGCATGAATACTAACTGGAATACAAGAGTGACCTACCTGCCTCCCACACTTAACAAAGCTTAGCCTTCAGTCCTGAGCAAGTTCAGCCTTGGGCAAGCCCATGCAGACTGATACAGTATGGCCCTGATTATTCCCAGGCAAGTGAGAGTGCAGAAGATGGGAGAACCTCTGCTTCTATTGTGGAGGAGCAAGACATCAGTATTCATGTGTCCTGGCAAATGCCCTGCTAGCCTGAAGGCATGGAAAAGACTACCCACACACCCAGTAGGGATCCTAAGCCTGGGTACCACCAGGGAGAAACCTGAAAATTGTTAAACCAAGCATCTCAATCCATCTCCACTTCCGCAGATTCCCTGCAACTGCAAATCTCACAGATTGAGCAGGCCTTTCCCACATGGTGGGCCTTGGTTTACTCAGGAGCAGGTCCCCAGTCTTCCAGTATACCTAACGTTACCCTGGTTCTGGTAGAAACAGTAGAAGGGTCTCCACTGGCTTTGAGCCCAGTTACCCAAGAGACCACACTGCTGGAAGTGATGATTGGGGAACACTAGGAAGTCCTATGCTTAAACCTTATTTCCTCCCTGCATTTCACCATGATATTTGAGGCATACTAGCTAATCCATCATGATCCCCATATTCTGTGGTTCCAATTTTCTTCCCATCAAGCTTCTGTAGCAAGAGACTTATCTTCTCATTCAAGAATCTGGAATGCTGGAAACCAAACTGAAGATTCTGCTCCATTAACCCAGATATTTCCCCACATGGTGACCACCCTATGGGGCAGAAATGCCAGCGCTGCATGATGAACCATGTGTTTCTGCAAGTACCAAGACTTTCAGGATGTCTTTAAAAAGCGGAACACAGGATCACTACTCTTGCATTGTGTTTACAACTGACCCATTGACTTTCAGCTTGGAGCCAAAGTTCCATTTAGGTGTATATATTCTATGTCTGAACCAGAGCTAGCAGCTTTAAGGGAATAAGTATCTTCAGGAAAACCTAGATAAAGGTTTTATCCACTGCTTTACCTTCCCTGTAGGCTACCCAGTACACTTTGTTGTTGTTTTTATACAAAAGTGTACAGCTCTCAGGGCACTCAAACAAATAACAATACGAAATTGGTACCCCTTACTGTTAATCTCAGCACTCTTGGGCTGAATATGGCTTGATTGTTAACCAAACTGGACCTTAAAAGAGCATACAGATGCCCCCCGGATTACGCAAGACCTGACTTAATCCGCATTTATGGAAAAAGTTCCAAAACCTAAAAATAGGAAGTTTGTTTTTTTTTTGGTTAATGGTCGGACATGCATTTCTGACTTACGCAAAATTCGACTTATGCAAGGTGTTCCAGAATGGAACGCTTGCATAAGTCGGGGAGTGTCTGTATAACCTAGTTCAAATCAGAATGGGGGATAAGTGGAAGACAGCCTTTAGAATTAGGTATGCACACTTTGAATATTTGGTTATGGCCTTTGGACTCATCTGTGCCACCGCCACTTTCCACTACTTTGTCAAAGACATATTTGGAGATATCCTAGACCAGTTAGTGGTGGCATATCTTGACAATATTTTAATCTACTCCAATGATCAAGCAAGCACAGCCTTCATGTCTTCGAAGCTCTCACACAATTGCATCAGCACAGGTAGTATTCAAAACTGGAAAAGTACATATCTAATCAATCGTCTGTCAAATGTTTGGGGTTCATCCTGTCATCTGATGAACTATGGATGAATTCCCAGAAATTATCAGCAATTTGAGATTCGACAGAATCCAGAGCATTCTAGACATCCAAAAATTCATGGAGTTTGCCAACTTTTACTGAAGATTTATTCCAAACTTCTCAGAGGTCACAGCCCCAATAACTGCAATCCTCTGTGAACTTGCAAGATTTCATTGACCTGCAGAGGCCCACCAAGACTTTGAATGTGTGAATATAGCTTTCATGTCTGCCCCAGTGATGGTCCATCTGGATTCTGACAAAGCTGTAATCCTTAAGGCTGATGCCTCCGATGTTGCCATCACGGTAGTACTATCCCCATGTGTGCATTTTTCACAAAAACTGACTTCAGCCGAACATATTTGTGAAATAGCAGATAAGGAGTTACTTGCTATCAAGGCTGGATTTGAAACAAGGTGACACTATATTGAGAGGACCAAACATCCCATCCTAGTGTAAATAGACCATAAGAATCTAGAATACCTATGATTTGCCAAGGCACGGAACCAGGGGCAGTTATACTGGACCCTATTCTTTTTACGATTCAATTTCACACTCACATACCACTTATGCAACAAGAACAGCAAGACTGTTCATGGAAAGGGGAATATTATATAGAACCTGCTAAACTCTGAAGAATCACCACTGAGCATATTAAAACCACATCATTTCATTGATGGATCTGTAGCCCTAGATTTTCTTAGCATATGTCCAGCAGCCCTTCAAAAAAAATTTTTTTTAAAACTCGTAACCTCATCCAAGGAGTGACAAAGAGTCCTATGGCACCTTAAAGACTAACTAAAATTTTTTTAGAGCATAAGCTTTTGTGGGCTAATACCCACTTCATCGGATGCATTGCTCCTCATCCAAGGAGGGTCTCCTAAGTACTACCTTACATCACTATTCCTGGTCAGTGACCACCTCCATGTCAACAGCCATCTACACATCCCCAGTGCTCCTCCAAGATGAGGTGCTGTGCATATGTCATGACACCCCCTTGGTGGGTCAGTATGGACAATTCAAGACTGCATGCTATGGCACATTTGTTCTGGTAGCCACAAATGCGGGATGATGATAACTATGCTAGAACAAAAACACTCCTGAGCAGACCTTGTGGTCTTCAAATGCCATTCAAGACCCTTTCCTAGCCCTGATTGCACATAGCTCTCAACTTTATAGTGGAACTACCCAAAGGCCTCTCACCAAAATGGCCCATTTTATACATGCACACATCTCCTGAGCATGAAAACTACCATCCACCTTCACTTTGCAAGTCTTCTGCCTCGATGGCCTTCCTGACCATCTTGCTAGAAACTGTGGCTCACAGGTCATATCCAGTTTCTGGGAGGAGGTGTACTACCCACTGGATATCCGGCCCTGTGCATTAACAGCCCATCACTGCCCCCGTTCCCTCCCTGATAGATGGTCAATCAGAACATGTCAACCAGGTGCTCAAACAATACTTGCAACAGCAGATCTACCCTGTCCATGACAAATTGTCAACAAAAATCCATTCATTCAGGATACCATATATAGTTATTATTCAAAAACAAGAAGATCCCTCAAATCATTAGTATAATAGCCTTAGAGATATGCCTCCAAACTATAGAGAGTACAGTCCAATATAAGAAATCTAAGTCTTGTTGGTTTTGTTATAACAAATTTCACATCTCTCGTGTTGCATACAGAATTACATAGGTTTTACAAAATATAGAGGGATGGCTGCAGGATCATGATCTCAACCTTTAAAAATAAAAATGAGGGACACTTTACATCTTCACGTAAACTTGATTTTTCTTTTCAGAATTATTGTAATATCATTTTGTTCCCAGTTTCCTAGTGGCTCTCTCATGCCATGTGCAAAGGCTAAAAGCTGAGAGAGAATGATAAAGCATAACTCCATCTCCAATCCCAATAAGAACCTGTCTACACTTAGAAACTGCACCTGTTTAACCTAAATTGGTTTAGTTAAATCAGCACAATTTTGTGAGTAAACATTTTTATGTCAGTTTAAACCTGGTTATATTGGTTTATCTTGTATCTGCACATGTACTGGCATAAGATAAACCAGTATAGTCAGGTTTAAACTGACATAAAAGTATCTACTCACAAAATTGTGCTGATGTAACTAAATTGGTTGAAAATCACACCTTTCGTTAAATTGGTACAACTCTGTATAAAGACTAGACTTTACTGATATCCAGTACAGCATTCCGATTTCCAGAGGTTTCAATCAGGAACTCCTTTTGCAACTAGTATTGTAGCTTTAACAATATGACTCAGAATTATCCTCTATTGTAACCAAGACATTGTGTAACTCATGTAACAAAACAAACCATACCATTTTGCATTGTATGAAATACGGTTGATCAGGTTTCAGTGGATCATATCCTAACAGCTTTACTCAGCTTTTACTCAGACTGTCTTCCATCAAATTCTCATTTTTGTGATATTATTAGCAACTGATTAAGTAAGAAAGGCTTTTATGAGTTAAATATTTCCTCCAAAAAATTGTTGGGCACATTTCCTGAATTTGAAATAAAATACTTATTGCAAGTACTATCATAGGATGAATGGGCCTTTATATACTGAGTATAATTAGGGTAAACTTTTAAGTATTTTTCATTAATGCAAATAATATATTAATATTTTATATCCTTTTCAATTAATATAGCTATATACTATTCTACATTTTTATATTTTACACGTGCTAATTATAATCCATAGTGTATACAGCTTTAAAAATCAATATAAAAAATAACAGCTACACATAAATGAAAGAGCAAGAAAGTGCAGCCACAAGCTATTACACATATAATGAAAATTGATTTATTGCTCCAGTCTCTCATTTCCTTCTATTATTACACCATTAAGAAGGTCTCTTAAATTGAATTCAAATCGGGAAAGACACACACACACACAAACACACAGACAGACAGACACACAGACACATTATTATGAAAACTAAACTCACAAAAGGTAAGGAAAGTGAGTTATGATTCATATAGCTCATCCTACTCACTCATATAGATAGCAGTATGATGTATTAGTCTATAAGTTATAAAATGTCCACCCTAATATGTACATGAAATTTTGCAGAATCATTATCATTATGATCATTATAATTTTGAAATTCCTGAGTAGTGCATAATATTGCATTTGCAGGATTTTTTGCATTTTGCATTTCCTTGTTTTAAACACAAGCATTAACAAACAGAAACAGGGAGTAAGTTCACATTTAAATAAAAGAACAGTGTAGTTTCCTCTTGAGTCGAAGCATTCAAATATGCATCTATTTATAGCTTTGTACCTATGTATTTAAGTGATTGAATGTAATTGAAAATGATTGCCAAATATGTTTCCACATATTGTAAATAATTAGACTTGCAGAAACACACTACCTTTAGAATATAATAATGCAAATAAACTTTTTTGGGAAAATTAGGTTAATGTAATTCGCTGAGGAGTCTCTCATATATCTATGTGATAGGTATCTCTGTCATCGGAGTTTGGTTGCTGCTGTCTATTGAAGTTCTTACAATATGTGCAATCCAAACATTTCATTGTTGAACCTGAAAGTGAAATTGACTATAAAACAAGTACAGTGTCAAAAAAATCCACAAGGCAATGTTTACATTGGGAAACACAGACTGCAAACTGCAGTGTCTTAAAACGTGAAGTAGTGTCTTTGCCGTTTTGTTTTCCTTTTTTTTTGTGAACTCCCTAATTTGAACCAGTTTATCTGCAAAATCCTCTTGTAAATCGGTACTCTATTTGTTTTGTAGTTTAACAGCTGAATTATGTAGTTCTGATGCAGAAGATAGATGAAGATTGTTCATAAATCTGAAGAAGCCACATACCTGTTTGTATGCTTCATATCTGCAATGCAACTCTGCAACAAGTTTATCAATAACAATATGGAAAATTTCCACACAAAATTTCTCTTGGCCTGACAACTTACAATCTGGCTTCCCAGACTTGACCTGTTGATTATTTATGCTTTAGTTCACATTGCTTTTCTGATTGATACTGTTGAGAAACTCAAGATGTCATTTGTTTAGTGGTAGTTTTAAAGCTGTCAAACTGAACTCATAGACCAGCCACAATATCATTTAAAGAACCCACCAACTTGACAGCATTAGGCAAGTCAAAGTCAACAGCCTGACGTGCAGTGTTTGTTGCTTGAAATGTCTGCAGAACTGCGTTCCTGAGGTTGAAAAGAAAAGCAATTTCCATCTTGTCCATTTTCATGACCGGTGGTCGAGCATCGTTGCATGTATTTGGATTCTGATTTGGATAGTCAGCTAGTTTTCTGAGAGATTCCTGAATATTTCATAATTCAGCCATAGTGTTTTTGTAGTCTAGGCATGTGTGGACCACCTTGTATCTGAAAGAGCTTTTAGCATCTTGATTCGTTTATTTTCATTTGGCTTTAACCTTGCTGTAACAATTTGCCAGTGAGTGACTGATTTCGAGGAGAAATTAAAAAGTGACTGAACAAAGGAAATGTGTTTGCCTCTAAGCTGCAGTTTATGCCCATAACCCCAACTAAATTCAGAGTGTCAGCCACGCAAGGTACCCACTCTACTAAAGGGTTCTCTTAAATTCATGATTGCAGACCTTTGTATGCCCCTGACATGTTACTTGCATTGTCATAACGCTGACCTCTGTAATTTGTTATGTCAATGTCCATCTTCTGCAAAACTGTCGAAACTGAATTACAACGTGATTCTCCAGAATGACTTGTTATTGTGAGAAATTTAAGAAAACACTCCTGAATCTGCCCCTCTTACAACACATAGCGGACAATGAACGTAAGTTGATCTATGTGGGATATGTCAGGAGTGGAATCTGCAATAATTGAAAAGTACTTCACAATCTGCAACTGACTGTTTATTCTGAAAACACCCTTTGTCCCATTAAAGTTATAAATCCTCACAAATCATTAAAGAAAGGTATGAAGGCCTTTGTTTACCAGCGTTCCCATAATTTTTATATGTTCATATAAAAAAGGATCAAACTGACTCAATAATTGCAAGGTGCCCAAGTAATTTCCATTATTGGAGGATCCAACAGTTTCATTATCCCCTCTTGTCACAGTAAAAATTGCCCCCCTTGGAGGCTCCTGAGTAAGCACCAGCATTGTATAGTGCTAATGCTTTTATATGTATTGGAATCCAGGTTGGGAAGGGCTGGAGGTGTGAGTATGGAATGGAAGATTCCTTTGCAGATTGTGAGAGGCCAGAGGGGGAAGAAGGGAGTAAGGAACGGGTTTCCTGAGAGCTGAAGCAAGTCAGAGATCTACAGCGGACCCCAGACAACCTGTGCACAGGGCAGAACTCTCGTCCACCCTTCCCCCTCTTCTTCATACATTATACCTCGGCTTGGCCAGCCTTGGGTTGTGTGTGTGTAACTATGAAAGTGGGTTAGGGCTCGGACACTAACACCTTCTTCCTTCCTCTGAGTGATATGGGGCACACCTCACACTCACCGCTATTATTTGGTTAACAAAACTTTAAACTTAGTGTGCTCCTTCTCTCTGCCCCTAAAGATTCTGCATCCTCAGCCTCATCACTTGAAGCCCCAGGTAAATTGGTAACATAAATCTGTTACACTCTGAAAGAAAGCTCATGCTCCACCAGAAACTTAACAGTTGCAACAACCTGTCCAAGGACCTTTTTCCAATAAGCAAGGTCATTTTCAAACTGTTTTTTTCAGTTCTGAGTCAATTTGCCCTTTGGCTTGTGTCCGAGAAATCCAGGTAAGCATCACATTTCTGTGACAGATGTTGCTCTTGTGCTCAACAACATGAACTGCATCGTGTTTCCAGTCATAAAAGCCACTGCCACTAAATGTTCTTGTATGAAAGGATGAATCTCCAAACAATCGACACACAAAACAAAAAATAGACCCTGTTGATGGAGAATGCAGAAATCACTCACAAGGTACAGATTCCCCATTTGGAAGTGTACGCGTGAAGAGGGTTTTCAATAAACACTGTTTCTGATTTTTCTATTGTTTTTCAGATGCTGAAAAATCACTATTTTTGTTTCAGTGACAGAGACCTGTGGCACCTTAAAGGCTAACAAACATATTGGAGCATAAGCTTTCATGGGCTAATACCCACTTCGTCAGATGTGTGCCAACCGATGGACATGGTTTACTGAAATAGCTTGTCAGTTTTAGTATTTTGTTTAACAACCGTTCCTTACAAATCATTTTTAACTTCTGCACTTTCCCCTTTTGAACTCTGCTGTCATATTTTCTAGGTGCACCATCAGCTGACATTTTTATAAAACCCCTCAAAGGCACACAGATCCAAGCTGTAAGAAATGACACATGATTGGATTTTATCCCCCGATAATTATGACCAGGAAGTTGTTTTAATAAGATACAATGGTAAAATATATTTGTTCTAACCCAAACCATAGACCACACATTTTTATGCATATTTTTTCATTGTATAGAACTATGTATTTATTTTTGAGGGGTCCCCTTAGCCCGAGGCCCTGGGCTGTAGCCCCTAAAGCCCCTGTGTTAATCCAGCCCTGCCTGAACTGTGTTTTCTGTCATCAACTTATGTGTGTGTTTTCTCCAAATGCTGTCCCTGCCCTGTGCAGATAGCTGGTACAGCAGACCTCAGTAGTACTGCCCAGAAAGACCACAGGCCCAGCTCAGTGGCAAAAAGGCTCAGTCAAGTTTATTCTACAAAGCATGTTATCAGCATTGTGTACACTGAAAGGGTACCTGCATGTATGGTCATGACAATGGTATCAGTACATTCAATGCAAAGTTGTTCTTTAAGCCAGTACAAAGAATCAAGGGGTGGTACCTTGATATTTATGGGATGAAATAGCAATTTACATGCCACTTTATGTATTTCATGATATCTGTTTGGAACCTCTCCTTGTACCTTGCTCCTGATGTCTCTGAAAACACATCCCTATTAATCACTTTTGTCAAGCCATCTTCTCTTGTGCTATGTTGAGGTGTACATGTGTTAGCCTTCTGGAATGTGTTTGCATGAATATCCAGTGCCTAAAACTTCTTAGGACTTGCCAGTTTTTTAGCAGGACAAGCAGTACTATTGCCAAGTTCATGTACCAAACAGTGAACTTGTAAGCATCTGCTTTAATACGTCTTGACTTTCATTCACAATCTCTGGTTCAGACCTTCGGTCTTGCACCATGCCCAGTGCTCCAGACTCTCTCTCTCTCTCTCTCCTACAACTCCTGTCACTCCATAATTAAAATTGGATTCCTTTCTCACTCTACAATTTTTAGGTAAATCTGGTTGAATTTGTGATTGTTTTAGAGATTTTGAAATACAACAATAAGCTGAGTAGGGAAGTTTAGGAAATTATGTATCACCATTCAAAAACTTTACGACAGATAGAGACAAAATTATTTTGGTATTCCATGATGCTGCTGCAGAATGGCTGATCATATGTCCCTGAATTTTTGTGATTAACTCCTCATACTAACAATTAGGACATTGGCAAATAGCTTAATTTTTGTGACCATTTGGTAATTTTGTTTCATGAAGAATGTGCACACGTTTTTGTGAATCTGTTCCATAGACATATCACTAAAAAGATGACACACTGTGCAAAAGACATTCTAAGGGGATTTACATAGTTTTGGTTTACTTATCTGAATTATATAGAAAAACTCTGAGGAGTCTGAAATCCTTACTCATGATGTGCAATATTTATTCATATGCATAGTTCCCTTAACTGAATAAGGTTTGTAGAATCTGTCCATAAGTGTACAAATAATTGAATCAGGAGTTTAAAAGGAGAGAAATTATGAGCTATTATTCCTCTTAAACTAAAATGGAATAAATAGCTGAGACACAAAACATGCCACAAGGAGGCATGAACTGGAAGATTCTCAGAAAAGACAGACGATGTGAAGGTAAAAATAAAAACTTGATTGCAGCAGCAGCTACAAAGTGTCTGTACAGATTTGGAAGTTTTAGACTATAAGGCTAGTTTGCTAGCTTGATATATTGCATAATGTGTTTTCTTTACTGGTCTGATACATATTATTTTGTTATCATATCCTATTATAAAGTGAATCATAATATTTTCTTGGGTTTTGTTTATGTTAAATTCCAGTTTATGGTATTCATAAAAGTTATTCATGGTTATTCATAATAGTTGGCTGTAACACAAATAATCTACAGGCCTGTATCCTATATGATTAGCTAGAACAAGTCAGTATGAGTGTTTGTAACATTTGGCATACATAAATGGCCTACCGGTTGCCCCTTTTAACTTTGGGGAACTGAACAAAGAACTGAATCTGTTTACCTTAAGTCTGGAGCAGACCACTAACCACAGAACATGGAAGTCATGAGTTAGGCCAAGGGTAACAGTTTGGGGGATGAGATTATCAACATCAATATGATAGTGCCCAGAGGGGTTTGCTTGTCACTAGCAAAGCATTGTGAGAGATAGCCCAGGCTGGAGAGGTAGGGGGCACAGCATTACCCCAGTTTCAGGTCATATCCCAGGGATCTTGTCACAATATGATCTGGATTTTATTGTGGTTCATGCATGATAAATGCCAGAAAAGTATATTACTGAACTGACTTACTCCCCGGACCCTCACTGATACACAGTGATTTATAGCAATCTGTTCATACAATAGACATTTCATTTGTGGATTTGCAGATATTGCAGGACTGCTGGTTGGGTTGAATGAGACAATGTGAGTTGGCATTTGTAGAGTTAAAAAAATCACTTGTGGCCACTCCTGTTTTAGACTATCCATTTTTTCAGAAATCTTTTCATATTAGACATAAATGCTATTGCTTATCAGTTGGGGACAGTATTGGCACAAGAAAGAACACAAAAGATTTTAAAGGGAATGGTGACTTGGGAAGTCATGACAGAAAAAACACTGCACACATGTAAATAGTTAAACCTTTATAATTATTAATTTATTTATTTTCTGTTTGAGACTTATACTTTACTTTCAGATGTTTATCGTCACCCATGTTGAAAATGATGGAACAATTTGAGAACTGTTATGGCAGGCATCACCAGATGGCACTATTACATAGTCTTCAAGTTCTTTGTCTTAACATAAAGTAAGTTTATCATTCTGGCAGAAATATTTGTGGTGTTGGCTGTTGTTTTTTGGTTATACAAGGTTCTGGATGGAGGAGCAGCAGCAGGAATTTGCTGTCTACCTTGGTCTCTGGTTAGAGCCAATTCCTGAGGCAGAGTTTCAGCCTGGGAACCAGGCACTGGTTGTGGGGGACTAAGATTCCTCAAAGGGATCCCTATTTCAAACTCAGGACATTACATCCTGATAATTAGAGAATACTATATTAACTCAAATCTATTGCAGTTGGGTCAATTTTAGACATTATTGTGACTAAGACAATGTTTCCATAAATTTCCATTCTCTGATTAATGAAGACAGAGAAGTTTATATTTGTAATGAAATTAGTTACATAAAACAAAAGTATAGGAAGCACTTGGGAGTAGAAATTAATATATGTAATATAAATTGTAAGTTCTTTACAGTAAATTTGGGCAGCAAGAGCAGATTTTATAATGAAGTTACTTTATAAAGGAACAATACAGAATGACATTGAAATGAGACTTTCAGTCAGGACAAACATTGAAAATTAATATCCAAAAATAAGAAAGGTTTATACTAGACATATGGAACAAATTAATCCCACAGAGATGACCAAAATTAGCATAGGTATATGAATTTAGCTATTGCGATTTTTCAGTTTGTATGTTTGTGACAATTAAAAGTTGGTTTATTGAAACTCAGACCTGGCTAGAAGTGATGAAACGGCTCACAAAGAACAATTTAAAGAAACAAATGTGAGATATACTTCACTTTAATTATCAGAGGTAACAGAAGTACATATAGTCAAACAAGACACCATCTACTTTAAAGAGCTCAATAAAGACCCCACATCATAATTCACCCAGGAATTTAAGAATATCACGAAATCCTTCTCTAAACAACTCCAAGAGAAACTTTATAACCTCACCCCAAGAACCCATACCAGCGACTTTCTACATGCTACCAAGATACACAAAGGAATGCAGGCAGACCCATCAAATCTGGCCATGACACTATTACCAAAGGAATATCAAGGCTCACAGAAACCAGCCTCCAACTATTCAGCACACAAGAGGCCAGCTTCCTCCAGGACACAACTGACTTACTCCAGAAAATCCACAATATTAACAACTTCCCTCAGAACACCATTCTTGCCACTACGGATATCCCCTACCTATACATGGATATCCCCTCCCTATACTTCTATACACCTCTCACAATGACAGCATCTCTGCCTGCCTCAAATATCTACTAGACAATTTACAACAGTGAGATATCCATCCCAAACAGATCACCAAACTCATCCATTTCATTCTTACCCATAACAGTTTTACATTCAACAACCAACACTTACTCCAGCTCTTGGGAACAGCCATAGACATTAGGATGGCTTCCCAATATGCCAACATCTTCATGGGCATCCTCAAGGAAGAATTTCTGGACAAATGCATCATAAAACCAATAATAAACCTGAGATAAATCGATAATATTTTCATTCTCTGGACAAAAATCAGAGAGGTAGCCATATTAGTCTGGATTTGCAGAAGCGACAAATAGTCCCGTGGCAAAAGACTAACAAAAGTATTGAAGCATACGCTTTCGTGAGCTAATAACCACTTTGTCAGACGCATGATGCATCCGACAAGTGGATATTAGCTCATGAAACCTTACGCTTCAATACTTTTGTTAATCTTTAAGATGCCATAGGACTCTTTGTCGCTTCTGCATACTCTGGACAGATTACCTAAACGACCTCACAGATTTCCACCACAACTTCAACAACCACCACCCATCAAACTCTCTTTGGAACATTCTCACAATAGAATCAACTTCCTAAATACCATGATCAGCTTTGACAATGGAACCATACAGACAACTATATAGAAGAAACCCATGGATTACCACACTTACCTTCACAGATCCAATAACCATCACAAACACACCAAGAAATCTGTAATCTACAGCTATTCAGATACTACAGAATATGTTCTGAGGAGAGAGTTTGGGATAAACACCTTAACATACTTTGAAGCACCTCTACTAAACAAGGACACTTCACCAGGAAATTATATTGCATCATGGAACAGGCCACCCAAATACCTTTAGAAAACCTGCTTCAATACAGAAAAAAACCACTCTGGACCACATTCTGAAAGAAAATTTTCCAGAACCCGCTCTTCTGACCTTCAAATAACCCCCCAAACTCTGCAAGCTCATTTTCAGAAGCAAGCTACCAGCATACCAAGACTCACCAAATCAAAGCAACACCAGATCCTGCCATAACAACAGATGCAAAACCTGCAGACATATATCTATTGCTACAATTATCAGAAGCCTCACAACACACCTTTTAAGATCCATAAGTCTTATACATGCCTATCACAACATGTGGTGTACCTCATCCAGGACACTAAATGCCCCAATAACAACATGGGTGAAACCAGACAATCATTACGCTCTTGAATGAACTCTCACAGAAAAATGATAAAAGACAAAACCACTGTATCACCCATGGGTAAACACTTTTCACAGAACAGTCACTCCATATCTGACCTCTCAGCCCTTATCCTCAAAAGAAACCTGCACAACACTTTCAAAGATGAGCCTAAGAGCTTAAATTTATAACTTTGCTAGACACCAAAAATCATGGTTTTAATAACAACACTGGATTTATTTTGTATTACAATAATCCATAACTCACTAACCCCCCCTTTTCATGTTATGCCTTCAAAGGTGTTAAGAAGCACTTCACTTTGAATGATCTCTTACTATACATATTAACTTCTTATGCTAAACAATCTGTTCCACCTTGTATTTAGTTGTGAGACTCCAAGACCTGAGGGAGAACTCCATTTAGCCCAACAGCTTGTCTTTTTTTAACCAACAAAAGTTTATCTAATACAGAATAATACATCAACCACCTTTTCTCTCTAGGTGTCATGGCAGCTGGTTTCTTATTTGAGAAAAAAAAAGTGCCTTGCTCAAGTAGCATTCTTGCATGGATTCATCAGAATTTTCAATAATGTAATGATTGTAACTTGCACTGTAGAGTCTTTTTCATGGTCTCACTGGCATCTGCTGTAGTTCTCTAATGTCTCTACCATATGTAGCTGGGTAGAATATTTAACTTTTTAAAAAATATTAATATCACTTCTCCCAAGACCATTTGGAAGTGGTCTTTGCCAGGTTTCCTTCCAGACTGAAGGATTCAAGTTGTTCAATTTTTACTAATGATTTCATTTACTTCTGACACTACATAATTAATAGGTGACACACTGGAGCCTTTCTAGAAGATTTAAGTTTATTCCCTGGTCTCAGGCTTCAAACATAGCTCCAAAGGGCTATGATTCCCAGCTCAAGTCACAGTGTTATGATAAAATTGCAAAATTTAGTGTCTAGTAATATTTGGTGTTTTTCTTAATATCCCAGCTCTTGATGTTAGATTGTATAAGCAGTCCTGGTTGCACTTAAGAAGTCTCTGATTTCATGGTTTTAGGGAAAAACGTGAAGGGGGTGAATAACAAACAAAAACCTCCCCTGCCCAAATTTATTATGTTAAAATACATTATTTTTATACCAAGCTCGTGATTTTGGGACGCTGGGGTTCAGGATACACTGCTAACATCCACTGACCCATAGATATCGCTTTGCTCTGGGCACCTGGCGGTGCAGAGGGACTTGGTACCATAGATTGTGATGAAGGGGTCGCTACCGCGCTATTGCAGGTACAATAGCGCACGCCGCCCACAACTGCCGCTCCCGCAGCAGAAGCCCACCTGCCCAAGCAGTAGTTACAGGTGGCAGAGCAGGTTCCCGTCTTTTATTGGCTGTCGCCCGACCTTCCCCCTCCTCCGTATTTTATTGGCTGGTCCAGCAGCCCCTCGCAAAAGCCACTGGTCTTCGTTTGGTACCTGTAAGGATGGGGAACGCCTTCTTTTTCGCTGCCACCTCCCATTGGTCGTCTACCACTGGCTGTTCCTGGAACCGCCTGGCAGCGATTGGCTGGCGGGCGCCTCGCCCCGCCCCGCGGACGGGGTGTTTGGGTTAGCAAGGTGCGGAGGAGTTGAGGCGTGAGCTCGTGCTGCCGCCCGGCAGTTAGTCAGTCGGGTTGCGCCTGCCTCGTGCCGTGACAGCGCGCGCGCGCGCGACCACTTCGGGCTGCCGAAGCCCCAGCGCCGCCGCTTCAGGAGCGTCGGCGCCCCGTTGCTGCTTGAGCGGCAAGGAGAGGAGGTGCCGCAGCGACCATGCCGGTGCCCGGGCGCGGGAGGGAGCTAACGCGAGCGGCCGCCCTGCCAGAGTCGAGCAGCGCCCGCCGGGACAGGCGCCTGCCCCGCCCCTGAGCCCGCGCCCGGAGCCCGCACCATGGACGAGCGGCTCCACAAGTGGCTCCTGCCGCCGCTGCTGACGCTGCTCTTCGTGCTCATCATGTACCAGTACGTGTCCCCGTCCTGCCCCGGCGCCGCCTGCCCGCGCCGCCGGCCCGCCTCGCACCGCGGGGCCCCGGCCCGGGGCGCCCAGCAGCCGCAGGAGGAGGAAGAGGGGGCGGCGGCGGCGACGCTGCCGCGGCTGGTGCCCAAGTTCCCGTTCGCGCGGGCCGAGCTGTGCCGCCGGGTGCAGTTCGACATGCGGGGCCGCGACGTGATCGTCTTCCTGCACATCCAGAAAACGGGCGGCACCACCTTCGGGCGGCACCTGGTGCGCAACATCCACCTGGAGCAGCCCTGCTACTGCCGCGCCGGCCAGAAGAAATGCACCTGCCACCGGCCCGGCGGGGACCAGGACACCTGGCTCTTCTCCCGCTTCTCCACGGGCTGGAGCTGCGGGCTGCACGCCGACTGGACCGAGCTCACCAGCTGCGTGCCCGCCGCCATGGAGCGCAGGGGCTGCCCCGGCAACCGCACCCTCAGGTCAGTGCCTGCCCCGCGGGGAGGGTGGAGGATGGTCCTGGGGAGGGCAGCACTGGGGGCATGGAGGGTGTCAGTCCACCGCCTTTCGCAGTGCTACAGACAGGCACAGAGGTGAGCTGCCCACCTGCAGGGGTGTGTGGCGCTCAGCCCGTTCCTCCCGCGAACTCACACTCCAGAGCTCTGCTGCTGTCTAGGCATTTCCCTATCCAGCTCGGGCTCTTCCCGTAGCCTAAATTCAGTCCTTTCTTCAGCCACTGACTAGGTCAGTTTAATCTGAGTAGAGGGACCCTGTGCAATGTACCTGACTCCTTAGAAATCACGCTTATAAATACTTTTCTTAATACAGGGCCTGATCCGTGTTGTTAAAAGCCCTTTTGAAAATCAAAAATTGAGCTCTAAAAGCTAATTTGCATTATTTCATGTATGTTCATTTATTTCTTGCATTTCACTTCTTAGCCAGTTTAATTCGCTTGCTCTCATGAATTGGCAATCTTTGTATTGAACAATAGAATATCTAAGTCCAAACACTCTTGGTGAACATCTTGGTACTGTAGTGCTGTAAGATTGAAATACGGTCTTTCAAACTTTTAATTTGTTCAGAACAGGAACCTTCTCTCCATACCTGAAGTTCCATAGTACTGGTGTATAAACAAACCTTTCTAACATTTCATTATTGTCACAACCTATATTAGGGCCCAAATTAATTTCATTTCCTAGAATTCTACCAACAAGTTTCCTATTAGATTTCTCTGTTCTTTGTTAGGGGATTATGGTGGGAGAGTAGCTCTCTATTTTTCCCTGTCTCAATAACATATAACTGTTGGCCCAGAGTACCTGAATTTCTGAGACAGGAGGCTTTCCAGCGAGTCAGCATCTAAGGGATTTTAATAAATTTTGAATCAGTTTATTCAGTTATTCACATTCTTGTCTATATGGAAGAAAAAAGGGTTATAAAACCTAAAAAATTGGAATCACCCCAAAAATTGGAATCTACAGGCATATGCTTCACGTTTTTAATTAGTGTTAGAGTGCAGACTTTGTATTCAACTTCAGTATTTTAGGGTTGTGTATTACCGAAACTATAACCCCAGATATGGTTAGCTGTGTGTGCAAATACATTTTTATTTATGATCCCTTATGTTTCATGGCATGTTTTTCTGAGCTTTGTTAATCATGCTTAGAAGCAGGTTGAGAATTTTTATTTTTGTCTGAATGTAATGCATTGGAATTAAAGATTTCAAGTCAGTTCAAATGGTTGGTAGCAGATACTGCTGCTGTTCTCAGGAGCCAGAGAATGTGGAAAAGGTTCAATGGCCAGGGGTTTCTGAGATTAAATCCTATATTTCACTTTTATCCACCCATCTAATTTTAGCTCCTTTCCTGAGACAATGAATACAGTTTAATTATAAATAAACTCTGTCTGGCAGCTTTTCAATAGCTCTTCCCCAGGGCTTTAATTAAAAACTACAAATCGGTTCTTATTTGACAAGAAGGTCACAACTTTGGACTCTCTTCTCCAATGCTTATTTTTTTTATTCACAAATACTTGTAATACTTGACTACATTCATTTACTGACAAACTTCTGGTCTCAATGAATTGCTTCACTTTATTTATTTATATATATTTATACTCTGATCCCAGAATAGGAGTGATCCTGTCTCATTTAGGTATTTTGGTAAACTTCCACGGGTAGATAAGCCTTGGGAGAAAACACATTGCTGCAAAGAGTAGTCCCTTCACAAAAGGGAATTAAGTTTACTTCCTTTCACATCTTTAAATTGTATAAGGAATATATATATATATATATATATATATATATATATATATAAAATAGTATTTTGACGTGTAAACAAACCATTAAACTTTCTCCTGTTTTTTCTTTCTCCTCAAGTGGCATTGTGTCAAAGAATGTGAGCAGTAGAGCTCACAGCTGAAATTGTATAGTCCTATGACCCTGCACTTTCAGGAAAGAGTCAGGATCAAAACAATCCTTGCCCTTTGCCAGGCATGTTTCCCTAAAGCCATAATTAATGTACCCTTAAATCTATGAAGTCTGTAGCTATCCTATTTTGTATTATGTTCCTGTCAGCTGTTGCAAGAGGAACAAGGTCTCAGCTTGTCAGTACTAAAACAGAAGGCTTATAAGGAGCACTTCCATTCCTGAGGAATTAAATCTTGATAATCTAATAGGTGACAGATTTCCTTCTGATTCAGTATCTAGCCAGTATGTCAGTACTGTAACCAATTGCAAAGCAGAAATATCGAACATAGGAGGACATTTAAAGTGTATGCTACAATTGTTTTCAATAAAAGTTTAAACATAACTCTTTAAATTTAATCTTTAAACATTTGATGCCTTGATAATATGTCTTAAATAGATGAAAGCTTAAATCCTCTATGGAAATATATTCACAATTAGGGCCTAAGGTCCTGGTTGTGAGGTAAATTTAACTATTTGAGTGTAGAAATATTATTGTTATAATGATAGCTCCTCACCTTCTGTCAGAGAGTGGGAAAAGTATTAATTCCCCACTGGTAAACCCATTGACTATAATCCTTTGTGATGTTTAAATACAGTACATTTCACATTGTTCCAAAATATTAATTTATATTTTGTGCAGAAGAAGGAAAAAGTGGTGTGAGGGGGATGAGGAAAGAGTGTCTAATCTGGTTCCTGTGTATATATACACTTATTCCCATCTGAAAACACTTATACATGTGCTTATCTTTATTCATGTGAGTAGTCCCATGGAAGACAAACAAGTAATTTAGTCCTCAATATTTAGCCATTTCCTTAGTGAGTTTAATTGTGTGCAATGTGAGTAATGGTATGGACATCTGTGTTTCCAGGGTGAGGATGTGATTTATAGAAAATTTTGTATAAGTGTGTTTATATAGTTCATACATTTTATAAAGATGTTAACCTGTAAATATTATATTTTATATATAAGGGAAGGAGCTAGACTTTGAAAAACTTCAGGAACCATTTGAATTGCTTGGCATTAAATTTGCTTAAGCATTCAATCTGCATTATAATCCTTGCGATGTAGATAATTAAGGAGGGGGTATTATTTATATGCAAGTCGTTTGGTAAATATTATCTTGTGTTACATCCTCCTTTTCATTTGTTGTGTTTACAATTATTATTTAATAGTCAGAGATTGAGAGTTAAATTAATTATTTCCAAAGATTGGGAATGCAAGGTAAAATGGAGTGATAGGAGATTAAAGTGTATTAAATTATATGATTGATAAAGCAACTTTAAAAGATAAAGAAGTGTTAGCAGTTTCAAGAGAAAAACATAGAGATTGTTCAGTGGACTGCAACTAGTCATTTAATTAAACTAATAAAATATAGGAATAATTCCCAGAATTATAATCTGTTTTCCTTTGGGGAACTCATCTGGTCCTTCAGTAATGTTATATCCCTTACTCAAACTTTTGTCTGAGCTAATCAATGGATGTAACTATTGACTGTATCCTGGTAGTATGTGTTGCTTGTATGGTATTACATCCTGTGTCAGGTTAAGAGACAGGGAAAGCAAATTTAATAGGTTAAGGCCAGAAGGGACCATTATGATGTTCTAGTCTGATCTCCACGTTACTCTATTTACTTGAAACTCAGTTTGTAAAGACCCTGCCCAAAGTTTTCGTGATCTAAATGTAGTCCTAATTGAAGACAGAAGGGGACTGACTAGGACAGCTGAGACAAAGTTTACAAATATAGGTCACTTCCAGCTGCTAATTGCATGTAGGTTTTGAGTGCATCACTGTGGATTCTGCGTGCAGAAGCATGTGGGATCTGAATCTTTGATCAGCAGTGTTTGTTGGACTGCACCTGCCCCATGCATGCCCAGCTTCCTGCCTAAGAAGCAGAGTGACTGCAAGCATACCTCAGTGCCCCATTTCTGCTCATAACAGTAAGATAGAACTAAGCTGTGCTTGTCAGATACCCCCTTAGTACATTTTTCTATCAAATTTAGCTTGCTAGGGTTATTTCCCTACAAATTCCCATTTTATTTTTTTAAAGAAAAATCTTTATTTACATTTATTCCTAAAATCCACAAACCAAGCTCTTTTTCCTTTTGGTGCTTTGTGCTACAGTCACTTCAGTGAGAAGTTTAAAGCCTGTGAGCTTCAAATCTTGCCCACCTTGTGATCATCTCACCGTCCCCGTCCCCTTACAGAAACTCATAGACATTTATTTTGCCTTGATGAGCCATGTGCCTAACCAATGTTCTATCTGCAAATCATTCTTGAGTGCAAGAAAACCTAGGGACACCTTGGTGAAATTATATGTTGCAGTAGTCTGAGGAACTGAGACAAAAGTGCATTAACATCTAAGACAGCACCTTCTATCTTTAAGTCAGTGCCCACTTTAGCAGGGATACGACTGCCAAGACTTCTACCTATAAGAAGTTTGACCCAGTACTGGGAAGGTAAAAGCCATGGTTGCCAATGACTACCTTGGTGTGATGGCTGCTCTGGTAATGAACAGAGGCAAAGTAGAGTAGAGCACTGGACCACATCTAGTTCCCAGCACCAAGCTTGCTCCTTAAAGTGAAAGCTTGAGAAGCCTAAGAAGTTCCCGATAACTGAACACAGAGCACTTTCATGTTACTGGGGCAAGTAACACTTGTTCAGCCTCTAATCTGGCACCAAAGTGTCTCATGGCTTCTCTGGTACCTACAGCCAATATTGATTCCTTGACTCTGAATCCTTGAGGTACCGATGGAGACAGCATTAGCATTTGAGGCACCAATAGTCATGTAAACTTATTGCTGATGGAAGCTACCTCCTTTCTTTTGCTTTCATCTGTGCTAAGGTGGCTTCATCTGGTGCAGACTACAGTATCTCAGTGCTCGGTGTTGTTATCACCTGAAACATCAGTACCAATGGTAGAGGTAATCTGCTTCTCCTGACCACACTTTTCCTCCTTACTCCCCAAATTCAGCTGGGGATTTTCACCTCCTGGCTCACCAAGATCAGGAGGTGGTTTCGTTATTGTCCAGAAGCAAGAAAGTTTCTTAGTGAATAGTAGGCAAAAGAAGGCATACACTGACACTAACTCTCAAGATACATTCTTCAAAACCAGCTGCAGCTTATGTTCATTCTGTTAACCTCTATTAGTGATTTTTTTTTCCTCCCCGTTAATACTTGTTCCATTATTATAACAGGGATAGATGTTGGATTTATGAAGCAATAATTGGAAACATCATCCTTTTCCTTTCTAAAGCCTGGAGAAAATCAAATACAGTACTTATTTTGCTGCATTTCTCCAGTTGGTCATGACTTTTTCATAATTGCCACCAATTGTATAGTTAGTTGATTAGTGATCAAATTTTTCAAATTTCAAGAGTTTTCTTGCTTTCTAATCATCCATAATTTTCTTTTCTTTAATTGATGAACACTGCTTTTAAGAGCTCAATGTCTCACTGATTTTTTTTTTTTTTTTTAAATCCATTCTCATGTGTTGATGGGCCTGTTTTCCATAACTTGTTTTATCAATAGGGCTGCTATACTATTTTTGGTATTTTCCCTGGATTCTATTTAGAAGGCCCCTCTCACAAACCTCTTTTCCCTCAAAGCTTTGACTCTGTTCTCTGTCTGCTTCCCTTTTCAGTACAAATTTTTTACCCTAGATCTCGCAGCAGCCCCTTAAGAAATCTGGCTGGCTGCTGCTTATTCTTTTTATTCTCTGAGGAATTGTTTTTATGCTTTTTTTGTCATATTCCCCTTTCCACTTCAATAAATGCTGGTTTTAATACGTGCCTCTAATTAGACCTTAGTCATCAATTTTTTTTTGTCTTTGGAAACTTGTTTTTCTGAAATATACCACCATTGTACTGTTATTATCTGACTGAATTCTTTTCTATGGTGAATTCAAGTGTCTTATGATCACTGATTCCTAGCTTCCCTATAATTATTACTTTAATTTCTAAGAAGTATACCTGGCACTTTTGAATCTCTGCAAGTTTGCACATATCTGTTATGCAATGGATGTCTGCATAATGAAAATACTCTTGGTGTAATATTGTGTCCTTGAATTCCTTATGAGTTGGTCCATGAATTTTAGACTTTTTTTCCAAATTTGGTGATCTTTAGCAGATACTCACTTTGGTTTTCTTCTTTTTTTGTTGCTTTTTCTAATCCAAAGAATTGACTGCTTGTAAATTGATCACAATCACTTTTGTAAAGAAAAAGCTGTTCAACCTTAAACTACAGAGCAGCTAAGGTGCTGTTCCAGAATGGTGATGGGGCAATAGACAACTTCTCTCCTAGACATGTATGTCACTGTTTTGTGGAATTGTTTCATTTATTGTTGTGATACGCTGAAAAGCAGCTGTGACACTAGCAGACCAGCTAACCAGTGTATGATCCATAACAACTTAACAGGAGACATTACAATTGTATCAAGACAGTTCACTTGCATGTGAACTTCAGAGAGATGTACTAGACCAGTAACCATTAACCTATTCATTTGTTGTAATAGAAATCAAGGGTATATGCCACATAGGTGTGGGAACTAGGAGTGCAAGGGGTGCTGTAGCACCCTCGGGCTCCTGGTTACTAGTCCTCCACACCTGGGCTCTTGGCCTCCGCTCTGGATGGGTGGGAGGAATGGATAGAGGTAAGAATGCTGGCTTTCAGCACCCCCACTATTAAAAATGTTCCAGTGGCACTGATATGCAAGTGTATTTGTCTTTATTTACCTATATCCTGTTAGAAATTTATCAATGTAACCAAATTAGCTTTTAGATGCTAAATCATTTTCTGTCTTAATTGCCTTATATCATGTATATGACTGTGTTGTGTTAATCTTAAGATCAAAGATATGGTACACTGCAGGAAACTAATAAAGGCAGTCCTCAACTTTAGGAGGTTTGACTTATGACAAATGGGACTTATGAAGTTTCTGAATTGACACTCTGATTCAACTTACAACAATTGGTTTTGCCTTTATGACTCTCGGTCCCGCAATGGAGTGGATTGCAGTTCCAGATTACAACGCTTTGATTTACAATGCAGTTTTCAGGAACCAATTGTGTCGGAAGTCCAAGGATTGCCTGTAATATCTACATTGTTTTCAGCTTAACTATCTCTATTATAATGAATGACTAACTTTGTCTGTAGTTTGGCTGGAGAGCTATGCACAGATTACTTGCAAAGAATATGTAAATCCTCTATATGGCTAAAAGGAAAATACTAAAACTGGAAAATACACTGGATAGAGGTGAAGGGAATGGCCTGGGACAAGGAAATAGAGAGTGCAGGATCTTAGGCGACATGCCCACTTCCTTTTTGGAGTCCCAAGCTCCAGCTCCCAGCAAAGAGTAGGTGGGAGCTCCCTTTCCAACAACATTTTGGCAAGGTGGGAGTTTCCTATACACCCTACAAACAGAACAGTTAGTTCCAAGAATCTTGTAATGTTGTTTTTCTACTTTGTAGAAAAGATGTAAAACGTAAGTTTATTGGACTTTCCTAGCTGCAATCTACAGCTCAGCCACATGTGCACCATTTCTAGAGCATGTTGCAATTTGCTGGGTGTACCCTAGAGCTGATTCTGAACTCTAACTGCATATACAGTAGAATCTCAGTTACAAACACTTCGGGAATGAAAGCCATTAGTGGCTCTGAACAAAGTGTTATGGTTCTTTTAAAAGTTTACAACCGAACATTGACTTACTGCAGCTTTTGAAACTTTAGTATGCAGAAGAAAAATGCTTCTTTTAACTATTTTAATTTACATGAAAACAAACAGAAAAACAGTATCCTTACCTTGTCAATTTTTTAAACTTTCTCTACTACTATTACTACTAAAAAAAATACTGTATTTTATTCGCTTTTTTTTATTTGCCTCTGCTGCTGCTTGCATACTTCTGGTTCCAGGTGAGGGATGTGGTTGAGTCGTCAGTTCATAAGTCTGGTGTTTGTAACTACGAGGTTTTACTGTGCTTGTTTTATAGTCAATTCTGCTTTCAAGTTCAACCTTAAAATGTTTGTATCGCACATAATGCACGAATGTCTTTGACAGACAACAGTAATCAAACTCTGAAAACAAAGATACTACTATCAGATACCACTCAGCAAATTATATAAACTTCATTTTGTAACAACACTGCATTTTCCCCAAAAAGTTTATCTGCATTATTTTATTCTAAAGGTAGTGTGTTTCTGTAAGTCTATATGCAAAATATGAAAACATATTTCTTCATAATTCTCACTTATATTCAGTCACTTAAATATACAGGTGCAAAACTCCAAATAGATGCACATTTGAATGCTACATCACACCTTGATACAGGGCACTATACTGTTCTTTTATTTAAATGTGAATGAGCTATGTGAATCATAACTCAATTTCCTTACCTTTTATGAGTTTAATTTTCATAATGTTCCTTTAACGTATGTTTGCACTGGATAGTATGTGTGTTTTTCCCTATTTGGATTGAACTTAAGGGACCTTCTTAATGGTTTAATAATAGAAGGAAATATGAAACTGGAGCAATAAATCCATTTTCATTATATGTGTAATAGCTTGTGTCTTCATTTTCTTGCTCTTTTTCATTCATGTGTAGCTGTTATTTTTACATTGATTTTTAAAGCTGTATACACTATGGATTATGATTAGCGGTGTGTAAAACATAAAAATGTAAAATTGTATATAGCTTGATTAATTGAAGATGAGGCAAAATATTATTTGCATTTTAATATATTATTGTATTAATGAAAACTACTTATAAGTTGACCCTAATTATACTCAGTATAAATAAAGGCACATTCATCCAATGGTAGTTCCTGCAATAAGTATTGTATTTCAAATTCAGGAAATATGCCCAACAATTTATAGGAGGAAATATTTTACTCATAAAGGCCTTTCTTACTTAATCAGTTGCTAATAATATTACAAAAATGAGAATTTGAAAGAACAAGGTCTGGGTAAAAGCTGAGTAAAGCTGTTAGGATATGATCCACTGAAACCAGATCTATCGTATTTCACACAATGCAAAATGGTGTGGTTTGTTTTGTTACATGAGTTACACAATGTCTTTGGTTACAGTAGAGGATAATTCTGAGTCATATGGTTAAAGCTACAATATAGTTGTAAAAGGTATTCCTGATAGAAACCTTTGGAAATCAGAATGCTGTATTGGACATCAGTGAAGTCTAGTCTTTATACAGAGTTGTACCAATTTAAAGGTGTAATTTTTACACCAATTTAGTTTAATCAGCACAATTTTGTGAGTAGACACTCTGTCAGTTTAAACCTGGGGTATATTGGTTTATCTTATTGCAGTAAAACTGTTTATACTGGTATATCTTGTATCTACACATCTAAACTGATATAATGGAGTCCACACACACAAATTGCACAGCTTTAACTAAATCAATTTAGATTAAGCCGGTGCAATTTCTAAGGGTATGGTTACACTTACAGGATTATAGCGCTATTGGTTATAGCGGTCCCCTTATACAGCAATATGTATAACGCTATTGTATGTCCACACTGAGACGCGCCAGCAGTATAGCATGGCCACATTTGCGGCACTTAATGCGGCATTAAGAGCAGCGCATTAGGGCATGTATCCCACAGTGCACCTCTTCCCGATCTGGCGCAATGCCTTGTGGTAGGGGGGCGTCACTTGCGGGGCATTCTGCATCCTGTTTCAACTACCCATGATGCCTCGTGGCATATCCCAGCAATCCCTGTGTTTCCATCCACCTCAGGCACCATCTTTCAACAGTTTCAGCAAAACATGCTCTGTCTTCCATTTTCGTGTGCTGCAATGAATCCAGAACTGCTGAGGGACATGCTGATGACTGTCGCCAGCACATCTCTGTGTGCAGTGGAGTTAATCCTTGACATGCAGGATCACAGTGATGAGACTGAAGATGAGATTGAAGTGGTGAACGCGTTTGACACGAAGCTTCGTGTCAATTAACGGACATGCTCACGGCCATTGAACGCCGCTTCTGGGCACGGGAAACGAGCACTGAGTGGTGGGATCGCATGCAAGTCTGGGATGACGAGCAATGGCTGCAAAACTTTCACGTGAGAAAAGCCACTTTCATGGCACTGTGTGCTGAACTCTCCCCCTCCCTGCGGCGCAAGGATACCAGATTGAGAGCTGCCCTCCTGGTGGAGAAGCAGGTGGCTATTGCGATCTGGAAGCTGGCCACCCCAGACAGCTACCGATCAGTGGCCAACCACTTTGGGGTGGGAAAGTCGACCGTTGGAGTTGTGCTGATGCAAGTGTGCAGGGCCATTAATCGCATCCTGCTACGAAAAATCGTGACTCTGGGTAACGTGCATGACATTGTTGCTGGCTTTGAGGAAATGGGTTTCTCTAACTGTGGAGGGGCGATAGATGGGACCCATATACCTATTCTGGCACCTGCCCACCTAGCAGATGAGTATGTTAACCGAAAGGGGTACTTCTCCATGGTTCTCCAGGCGCTTGTGGATCACCGTGGGTGTTTTACTGACATTAACGCAGGCTGGTCTGGAAAGGTGCATGACACACGCATCTTCTGCAACACCAGCCTGTTCATGAAGCTGCAAGCCGGGACTTTTTTCCCAGACCAGAGGATCCCCGTGGGGAAAGTCAAAATGCCCATCGTGATTCTTGGCAACCCTGCTTACCCTTTAATGCCCTGGCTCATGAAACCCTACACAGGGAGCCTGGACAGCAGTCAGGAAAGGTTCAACTACAGGCTTAGCCTGTGTCAAATGACTGTGGAGTGTGCTTTTGGGCGTCTCATGGAGCGCTGGCGCTGTCTTTATGGGAGGCTAGACTTGGCTGAGGGTAGTATCTCCGCAGTTATTTCCACATGCTGTGCCCTACATAATCTTTGTGAGCGGAAGGGCGAAGGCTTCACTCAGGCATGGTCCTCGGAGGTTCAACGCCTGGAGGCCACATACGCACAGCCAGAGAGCAGGGCTCTTAGAGGGGCCCAGCGCGAGGCTGTTAGGATCAGGGAAGCCTTGAGGGAGCATTTTGAGGCTGAAAGCCAGTTCTAAAGGGAGGTGCAGAGGGAGGGAGGGAGTGTGCGTTCTTTTAATAGGAACAGGCATTTGCTTTTCTGTAGCCTGTAATAATCTATGTACACTGAATAAAGAAACCCATTTATTAAGAAGACAGTTCATTTATTGAACAGGTACTTCGGTTGCTGAAAGAAAATATTTTGATCCATGTGAGGGGGAAGCCGGGGGAGGTGCAATGGGGGTGGGATGGGGTTAGTCAGAGATTGGAATATGTCCGGGTCTCTGAGTCTCCAGTGCCCTCACAGTTGCCATGTCCCCCGAACCCCATTTGCGGAGGGCAATAAGGCGTGTTATTAGGGGTTGACTGCAGTGGATAAGGGTCCTGGGTTTGGGGGTTGTTCGGTGAAGACGGGGGGGTTGGAGGCAGCTGTGGATGGTGATAATCGTATAGCTGACGATAGTGGCCTGGAGGGTACAGCGGGCCAGAAGGGGAAGGGTTTTGGGGCAATTGATAAAGGGGGCGGAGAGCACGGTGCTTCTCCTCCTGAAGGGTGGCAATCTGCTGCATAGTCTCCAATTGAAGCTGCAGTAATGAGAGCAGCTTATCGGTGCTTTTCCGCTGGTGACTCGCATTCTTCTGCCGTGCCTTCTCCCTCAACTTGCTCTGGTCCTCCCTCCACCTCTGTGCAATTTGATTCTCCGTTACAGCCTGTTGCATTACTTGCTGTACAAGATCCTCTTTGCTCCTTTGTGGCCCCTTCCTCAGTCGCCTCAGCCTCTCAGCTGTTGATAACAGCAATGGCACAGGGCTCAAGGCCGATGCTTCTAAAAGAAAAAGATACATGTAACAGTGGCTCCCTTTTAAACAGCAGACATGCCTATGATTCCCCTGCATTCCCTGTTTGCCTGTCCCACAGAGAGCACGCAGACAACAACGGAGCCCCTGCCATGATGAGTGCACTCCACAGGCTCTGCTAAGCTGTGGCCGGGGGGTGGGCTGGGGAGTGCCGGGAAGTGGCAGGAGCCCTACTCTGAACACTGTTCCAACATTCTCCGTAGGTGTTTCTCCTGGAAGATATCTCGTTGCTTCAGGTCACTGAGGAAGAAAGGGAGGGGATTTTAATGAGATGCGGCTTCCGCCCAGGGCCATATGCAGCTTGCCTCTGTGCAGCAATGCTCCCCCCACCCATTGTAGCACAGTGGTGGGGACTAGTGACTGTGACTGGGACGGGGGCCACGCTGGCTGTCTCGGGAAACCTGCGCAGGCGCATTGCAAGTGCTCTTATTGAGACCTTTGAAGAGATTACTGATGATGACTACCGCGAGGTGATAGACTACATCAATGCTCTATTCCACATGTAGGCAAGCATGCAAGCATCCCTTTCCATCCCAAGCTGCCTGCCTTCCCAATAGAAAAGCAGCTTTACCTCCGCAATCTGCTGCTGCGCTGCCCCCTGCAACCGCCGGACGCTGTGGCTAGCTGCCCTCCTCCTGGCTTGAGAAGAGCTCCTGGCTGCATGTGTCCAGGGACTCCGTGCCCTGGGTTGCTGCTGCTGCCTCCTCATCCTCCTCTTCTTCCTCCTCCTCCTCTTTGTTTGTCTCACACCCCCCCCCCCCTTCACTGGTGGGCTGGGAAGTGTCTGTGGTGGTTGATGGAGTGACCGTAGGATCACCACCAAGTATCGTGTGCAGCCCCTTATAAAATCTGCAAGTCACCGGGGTTGCCCCAGAGCGGCCGTTTGCCTCGCGGGCTTTGCGATACGCATTCCTAAACTCCTTTACCTTAACGCGTCACTGCAGAGTGTCCCGCTCATGGCCTCTTTCCGCCAAGGCCCGTGATATCTGCCCGTAAGTATCATAATTCCTGTGGCTAGACCGCAGCTGAGACTGAACAGCCTCTTCCCCCCAACAGCTGATGAGGTCCAGCACCTCGCTGTTGCTCCACACTGGGGATCGCCTATTGCGAGGAGGTATGGCACGTGGAGTCATGATCAATCATAATGATCACTTGCAAGGATTCCCTGAGAGCGCGCCATGCTTGGCTGGAGCAAACAGAAAGGGGATTTTCAAATTTCCCTGGAACTTTAAAGGGTGGATCTGACGTGTGGTCACCTGAGGACAGGACAAAAGAGTTTGCAAGTGATGACCAGAGTGGCTTGAACGGGAATTATGGGATGGGCTGGAGGCCAATTAATGCGCAGTGGGTGTCCACATTCTCGCAGCTGCGCTACAGCCCTTATTCGCCATGCGGAGGTGAATTACCAGGAGCGCTATAACTCCGCAGTTTTATAGTGCTCTATGTTACTTGCCAGTGTGGACGGGGAGGAGGTTATAGTGCTCCTAGGAGCTTTATAGCACTATAAAGTGCCAGTGTAACCATGGCCTAAGTGTAGAAAAGTTCTTATTAGGATTGGAGATGGAGCTACACATTATCATTCTGTCTCTGATTTTAGCCTCTGCACATGATATATGAGAGCCACTTAGAAAATTAGGAACAGAATGATAATAGTACAAGAATACTGAAAAGAAAAATCAAGTTTACTAGAAGACGTAAACTGTCCCTCATTTTTATTTTTAAAGGTTGAGATAATGATCCTGCAGCCATCCCTTTGTGTTCTGTAAGACCTAGATAATTCTGTATGTAACATGAGAGATGGGAAATTTGTTAAAAAAGAAAACCAGCAAGACTTAGGTTTCTTTTATGGGGCTGTAGAGTATTCTCTGTAGTTTTGAGGCATATCTGTAAGGCTGTTATACTAATGACTTCAGGGATCTTCTTGTTTTTGAATAACAATAATATACTCTTCTGAATGGACGGATTTTTGTTGACAATTTGTCATAGATAGAGTAGATCTGCTGTTGCTGCATATGACATCCATAAACTTTCAGTAATGTATGCGATTTTTTTTCCAGGACTAATCCATTTCTTAGTCATATACTGCATTCCTTCTTTGTGTGTATTATAATAATGCAGTGTAGATGACCTTTTTAAGCTTCATCTGAAATGTAGCTGTAAGGGAAGAATGAACTTTACTGAACACCAATACAGTTGAATGAGTGCTAAATGTGTGAATGATTAATCATTACATGGTAATAAAACTTGTATGACAACAATGAAACTAGTATTACCAAATAGTGTAATGTAAAAATACCATTATGTTAAGCACTAAAATCTAATGCTGCATTCTTTCCATGTTACATTAATGTATTCTTTAAAAAGTATGGATAAATGCAGAACACATTGAGTATGTATTCCAAGAATTCTATTTCTGTTTTTAAGAAGAAATGAACAAAAGTACTGAATTGTAAAGTTGCTGTGTATGCCAATGGCCAACACCTTTTTCCACAGTTCTGTTCTTACGGAACCAAACGAGCACCTGAGGTCCCCAGTAGTACAAGTTTTCTCCGACTCCCATGCTGGGCGCTACTGAGGTTTCCCTTCCAAGACAATACTGCTGCCTTGCTGGTTCCCCCTGCTATCTGCCTGGTTCGGGATATCTAATTCTAGAATGTTTGGTAAGTATTTAAACAATAGCTTTTAATATAGAAATGAAATCATAAACACTGGAGCTCTGTTGGTCATGCAGAGTCATAGTGGGGCTAACCTTCCTTAGCAAATAACTCCTTAACTTCTAACATTATAATGCTGAAGAACTAATAACAGTAAACAGTGTGTATATATGGGTATATGTTCACGTAGTAGAACCCCGTTTACCTGGTCTCATTGGGAGCAGGGCCAGATCAGATAATCAAAACTCTTGACAAACCGGAGAGTGGGAAAATGCGATGCTGCAATGACATCTAGCAGCAACAAGCGAGATCACCCGCTTCTGGCTCTGGAGACCTGATTATTTGGTAAATGCAGAGAGCCAGTTGAGGGAGGGTTGGATACATGGGCTTCTTCTGTATTTACAGTTGATTAAAAATTGCTCAATACAGAGCACGAGACAGTTATTGATTGTTAAACAGATTAACAAATCAGGAACTGTTGCTGGATAAACTAGTAACTGTTGCTGGGCAGATTAAGACTAGTACCCTTTATATGAATCCTAACCATAACATCCTCTTCAGGTCAAGAGTCCCTTCTGCATATGTGCAGATCCACAGAGGTCATACTGCAGACACAATGATTGACCACTCCTAGGCTGCACTCACTCTACTAGCCCTATACTGTTAGCACAACCTATATCCCAACCATCATAAGATTCAGAACTCATACTTTTTTGAGTGCTGTCCAGATAATGGTGCGTCCTGGCACCATTGACCAGTGATCTTTGGTAGCAGTGCTTGGTTGGGATGCACACACCCAGCTGCTGTCTCACAGTCTTGTTAGAGTTTGCCTGAGCGCGCATGCTCACATCCCCTTCAGTTCCTTCTCAACTGTCCTCTGCTGAAGATGGGACTTAGGGCAGTGCTGAACCTCTTCCCTGATCACTGAAGGAAACAAGTACAAAGACATAGAAATAATTAGAAACATCCCAGTTATTTCCTTTCCTTTAGAATAGCTACCTAGTTTTAAAAAAAAAAACCCTTTTCTTTTTCCTGAAGTTTGTCTCCCGTTGAGACGCTCTCCCCTGGCATTCCTAGTGCAAGAATGCCAGGGTCTTCAGGATTTAAGAAATGTGCCTCCTATCAAGAGTCTATACCAGGGATCAGCAACCTTGGCACGCAGGACTGCAGGGTAAGCACACTTAGCGGGCCCTGCTGGTTTGCTTGCTTGCCGTTCCGCCGACCGCGGCTCCCACTGGCCGCAGTTCGCTGTTCCGGTCCAATGGGGGCTGCGGGAAGCGGCGCAGGTTGCGGATGCAGCAACCTGCACTACTGCAACTACGGTGGTTATCCGCAGATCTTCCTGGCTGTCTGCATCTGGTATCCCCAAAGACCTGCAGACCAAAGTGTAGGACCTCCCCTTTGATAAAGATAAGCTGCTTGTCTTTATTCAAAAAAAAAAATAAAGTCCTTCACACTATGAAAGACTTCAGAGCAACCCTGGGCATCTACCTATCCCTTCCCAGGAGACAACAGTATCAACCTTATCAGAGGCCACACATAAAATAATGTTACTGGCCCTAGCCCAGACCATATGATATAGCCAGGAATTGTGCCAGACTTCCTAGGCACAGACAAAACCAGGCGCAACCAGCTACCTCCCACCCATTGGGGGAAAAAAACAATTTTGAACTGTGCAACGAGGGTCTGTCTGACCACCCCTTGACTCCACCGCCCATTTGGCCATTGCCTCCAGGTTTTCCGCCAGGCCTGGCAGCAGTCACACAGGACTGTTCGGTCCTGGAAATATTTCAGTCTGATTACTTCATCCCTTTTATATCCTACCCTTCCCCGTCCTCCTTCAGGGATTCCTCTCACCTACATCACATAGAAGTGGCTCCTCTTCTACATCTAGGTGCAATGGAACCTGTGCCAACACAACAGAGAGGAAAAGGGTTCTACTCCCACTACTTTCACTACCCAAAAGAAGAGCAGGGGATGGAGACCTATACTAGACCTGTGCCAACTGAACAAATTCATACAAGTACAGAAATTTGTGATGGTCACATTGAGCATAATAATACCCGCAGTGGAACATGAGGACTGCTTCACAGCCCTCGACTTACAGGATGCCTATTTCCACATATCCATTCATCCAGCACACAGACGCTTCCTGCAATTCACACTCAGACACGACCATTTTCAATACAAGGTACTCCCTTTTGGACTCTCCATGACACTGAGAGTATTTTCCAAGACCCTAGCCATAGTTGTGGCCCAGCTCTGCGGACATGGGATCATACTTTTCTCTTGCCTAGATGATTGATTGCCTCATCAGAGGCAGCTCATACAATGAGACATTACTAGCTACCCATTTTGCCATTGCCCTCTTCCCCAGCATAGGAAGGTCTGCAAAAAATTTTCAAAAATCCACCCTGATACCCACACAGCAGATCGAGTTCATTGGAGCTCACCTGGACTCAATTCAAACCAGAACCTCACTCCCACACAACAGATTCCTCACTATTACAAATCTCATATGAACACTCGTCCCAGAATACAGGCAAGAATTTGCCTACAGTTCCTTGCCCACATGGTAGCCACCACCTTCATGGTCAAGTACGCCAGGCTGCATATGAGATGTCTCCAGGGTTGTCTCAACTACAAACCCAGCAGACAGTTTCTGAATGATGCTAACTCCTCCAGCAAACGTGCAATGGTGGACAAGACCAGAGAACCTCTACATGAGTGTTCCTTTCCAGGAACGCCTGTCACTCATGCTCACCACAGACGCTTCCCTGATCAGTTGGGGAGTGCACCTGGGGGGACACAAGGCACAGGACCACTGGTCCCTGTGAGAGACGCATATGCGCATAAATCTCCTAGAGCTCAGAGCAGTCAGACACACCTGCCTCCACTTTCTCCCCTTCATAAAGAACAAATCTATTTGGGTTCTAATGGACAATGTAGCATGTATGTTTTACATCAACAGACAATGGGGAGCCCAATCGCACTTCCTGTGCATGAAGGCCATCCAGTTATGGAATTGGTGCATACATCACCACATAGAAATTATTGCTTCCGACCTACCCGGCTGTCTCTACTCTACTGCCGACACACTCGGCAGACATTCTCCAAGGAACACGAATGGGAGTTTTATCTCACGATACTACGACAGCTCTTTTCCCACTGGGCACCCTGTTGATAGACCTCTTTGCCACAATTCAGAATCACAAGTGCCACCTATTTTTCTCCAGAGCAGGGCTCAGGGCTGCATCCCTAGGAGACACGTTCCTCATTCCGTGGTACAAGTCCCTCATGTACGCCTTTCCACCAATCCCTCTGATACACAGGGATCTATGCAAGATCAGAGATGGCAAGGCCCAGGTCATACTTATTGACCTGGCTTAGCTGAGACAGATACGGTATCCTTAACTGCTACGCATCTCCATCCATTCTCCACGGACTCTCTCCAACAGACCAAATCTGTTTTCTCAGGGCAACGGCTGGTAGGACTTTGGAGTTGCAGCAGTGACAACTGTAGACTCAGATCCACGTGGAAAGTTGTTGCTTAGAGATAGCCGCACCCGTTCTCTCGGTAGTGGAGACAAATAGTCTTAGGGGATTTATGGAATAGTTTAGTCCTGTCTGGATAGAAGGTCATTGCCCATCTGACATTTGAGGGTATGTAGAACTGTTTTATGAGGTTTGGGATAGACTGCAGGTAAGTATATTGGTTGGTTAAGGTGGAAGAGGGAGAAAGTTAGGGTGGGGTTACAAGGTGACTTTATTGTTAGAGAAGGTTACGTAGGGAGAATGGGCCTATTCTCCCTAGGCCTCAGGATGCTTATTCCCATACTCTCCTTGCTGATGTCATGGCAACCAAGAAAGCTACCTTCATAGACATGGAAAAAGGATGAGGTAGCTAAGGGCTCGAAGGGAGGTTTCATAAAACTGCAAAGAACTAGACTGAGATTCACCCATCGGCAGCTGCCTGGAATCTCAGGGTAGATATTTTGCAGACACATAAGAAAGCATTTTATTGTGGGGTGGGCAATGAGTGAATCCGTCCAGTATATCATGGCTGGTGGTGAGGGCCCGGAGGTGTACTCTGATGGAGCTAAGTAAGAGTTCATTGTGTTTTAGTTTCAAAAGGTAGTCTGTACTTTGAGCAAGATGTCTGTGGAAGAGGGGAGGGACTTAGCTGAGCAATTTGCTGATGAGCAGAGCTGGCCAAAATATGGGATTTCTAGTGCATGGGAAATGTCATGATTTTGAAATTTATTTGTCTGAATTGGAACAAATTCAGTTTTCTCCATGAAATGAAAGTTCCAGATAAAGTCAGTTTTAGAAATACTGACACACAACGCTTCTGAAACTAAATTTGCTCCCCACACCTTGATAGCTACAGGGTGAAATTGACATTCTTTTCATTTTCACTGGCATTAATAGATCAAGATGGGGCTCTAAGGGCTTCCAAGTTCTTCTCTTAGTGATGTCCCTATGGATGCTCCACTTGTTGGTGTAGCAGTGGTCCCATGCCTGGGATCAGAGATCTTCATCACTAGTGCCTATCGGACTGCACATGCGTACTTCCCCACTCTCACCAAGTGAGCAGGACATGAGTATATATAGCGCTGTGTGTCCCAGCGCCTCAGTTCCTTTTCTACCATCTTTGGCCTGGGATGGAATCCACAGGAGAGCCCACTTCTTCTGTTCCTAGTTGCAGTGCATTTAGTATTTTCTTCTATTCTAAGAAAGGTGGTAACTCTTTTGTTTTTATTTTGCCTTTACAGTTATTTCATAGCTTAGATTTTATTTCCCAGCTTGCAGATGTGCTGACAAATAAATATTATGTTCTGTCCAAGGATATGGAATTTTTATTCTTGTGCCCCGCCCCAACTTCTCTGATGGCCAATGCAGTGCAAGAGAGAGGCCGTCAATATCCATCCCATTCTAGCCATCCAGACAGAGATTGGAAATAGTCTTATTTGGACACAAGAGGCATTCCAGTTTTGAATCTTGAACTACAAGGCTCTGATGGCGAAGTATAACTACTTAAAGTACTCCAAATTGGAGGAACTTTGGCATGATCTCCTAGAGGCCAAGAAAAAGCAATTCTAGTCCCTAATATCGGAAGGACAATTCCTTGCCTGTACAGCCCTACAAGACTTGTTTATACTGTACAGACACCACTGACTGATCGAGTGCAACTGCTGTGGTCATGAGGTGTGCATCATGGCTCCACCTCTCGGGTTTTCATAAGGTCTAAACCATGGTGGAAGAATTACCTTTTGAGAGCCAGAAACTATTCTCAAAGCACATGGACCATTCCCTGCACTACCTTAAAGACTCCTGAGCTGGATTCCAATCTCTTGGCATCTACATGCCAGCGCCAAAGAGACTTCTGGGAAAGTACTACCTTCCCCTGCATTTCCAACCACCATAACATACTTCTCAATGACACTGACATCCAGCACCAAAAACAAAGGCCTCCCTCTAAATGTAGACAATCCACTCCTCATGGGGTTACCTCTCCCACACCTCGACCAAAGCAAAAATTTTGAAGGTGTGGTCAAGACCCCAACAGGCCTCCCTATCTTCCAGTCATTCCTACCATCTTTAATATTCCATCACTTTGGTGTCCGACTAGCTCCATTTTCCCCACCTTGGAGACTAACCACCTCGGACATCTGGGTTCTAGAGCTAATCAAGGAAGGATACTCCATCCCCTTCCTACCTATCCTACCCTGCTACCATTCCCCTGTCCTCCTTCAGGGACCCCCCTCACAAATCCGATTTATAGAAGGAGAAATCATCTTCTTCAACTGGGAACCATAAAACCGGCCCTTTTCCAATACAGGGGACAGAGTTCCTACTCCCATTATTTCCTGATCCAGAAGAAATCCAGTAGCTGGCAACCCATCTGAACCTTCAAAATCTAAATAAGATCATCAAACTGCAGTACTTCAAGATGGTTAACCCTCTACACTATTTTATCCCAGCACTGGAACAGGGGAACTGGTTCTCAGCCCTTGACCTCCAAGATGCATAATGGCGTGTTACAGTACACCTTTCCCACCAGCAATTTCTCCGATTCATCGAATCACTACCAGTACAAGATACTGCCTTTCGGATTGTCGACAGCACCTGAGGTGTTCTCCAAGGTCCTTATGCTAGTCTCTGACTGCCTAAGGAAACAAGGAGTAGTCATAATCTTTCCATACTTGAATGACCTGTGCTGGCAGAAGACTGCAGTGTAGTTTTTTCTTTCAGCTGAGCTGACCAGCTGTTGGGGCAGGGGAAGAGTTTGCTGAGCTTGCTGCATCAATCTATATCAGACTCTGCTTTGCTTTGCACTTTGCTCCCTCCCTGCTAACCAGAGGCTAAAAACTGGTGAAGGGAAAAATCACTTTTTTTTCCCCTTCACTTTCCAGAACTGAAAATTGTATGTGGTGGCAGAGGGGCAGATGTCTCCCCCTCTAATTATGCTCATGCTTCCAGCTTCTACCTAGCTCTGCTGCTCAGCTTGCTTTCACAATTGTGTTTTCCCACAGAGATCCCTAGCCAGCCTTTTATCTCGGGGTGGCAGACTGGGTAGCAGGCCAGGGATGCTGCATAAAAGAATCAGTTTCAGGTTGTCTCTTGAGCAGTTTCCTGAATCTCCTGCTTTTCTGGAGCCTCTGAGAGGACAGCTGTTATCTTGAACAGGTCAGTAGTCCTCCTTTTATAGTCTGTCTGTGCTGGCTGAGCTGTGTGGTATGTAGCAGTTACAACAGTGGACTCTGATCTATAAGGACTCTGATCTTCCTTTCTTCTTAAGAGGAGTAGGGATGGACATAATGGAATTTTCTCTGTGGGTTTTTCCTCATGGTATAAGGCGAGCAGACCCTATACCAAAAATCTCTGTGTGTCTGGAATGAAATGTATTTCTACTTACGATACTTGATTTTGCATATTTGGAGAATTGGCTAAAGTCACAACTAAATTAATGGTTGGAAAGCCTAATGTACTTAAGGCTTTTTCATTCCTAGTCTATTTATGCACTAATTAGATTGAGAGGTATTTTCGGGGAATTGCTTAATTGATTTTACTTTTATATTCAACAGTGTACAATCTTGTAGCATTTACGCTGACCTCATTTGAAGTGTTCATTAACTGTTCACGTGCTTGGTTTAAGAAACTAGTAAGTGTAGTTTCACTTTGTTGGAATACTTTTATTTTAGTTTTATTTAGTTTAGTTTTTAGATTATTTATTTTAGTTCTGATCATTGCTGTAAACCTAAATGTGAATAGGAAAATTGTGTTGCTCAGAAGATGAGTGGCAGGATTGTGTTCAGATCTAAACGGTCAGGTCAGGTGCTCCCAGTGTGATGCTGTGGCTAAAATTGCTAACATGGTCCTTGAATGCATCAACGAGGAGTTAGGAATAGGATGGTTATATTACCTCATATCTGTTACTTCAGTGACTGCTACTAGAATACTGTGTCTGGTTCTGGTGTTTATAGTTGAAGAAGGAAGATGATAAATTGCTGAGGGCTTAGGGAACAGAAGTGAGGCTATGGATTGGAAAACATGCCTTGGAATGATTGAGCTCTTTCTGTTGATCTATTTACATCACCAGAAAGAAGGCTAAGGGGTGACTTGATCAGTCTATATAAGTACCTAAATGGGAACCAGTAGTGGATAATAGAGAGCTCTTTAATCTATTAGACAAAGGTGTAACAGGGTCCAAAATGGCTCGAAGCTGAAGCCAGACAACTTCAATCTGGGAAAAAGGTACACCTTTTTAACACTGAGGGCAATTAACCATTGGAACAACTCACCAAACATTGTGGTGAATTTTCCATTGCTAGAAATTTTAAAAACGAGATTGAATGTTTTTCAAAAATATATATCTTCAGGTTCAAATTGGAATTGGTCCAGGGAAGTCCTGTGGCTTATGTTATGCAGGAGGACAGACAATCATAATAATCACTGTCTTGGAATGTATGATTTGTGGAAAAAAACCTAAGATTTGTATACAGCATAGCCACTAACAGTACAAAACACTGCTATTTAACCTTTTGCCAGCCCCCAGAATCTCTGCCAAGATGCATCTGGTCCTCATAGCCAGACTGAGGTCCAGGGCAGTCACCTGTATATGTTCCTGGATGACATTTTGATCAGAGCCCTGACTAAAAAAGCAGCACACAGTGCTACAGCATGGCCAATGGAGTTTCTTCAGGCATATGTTTTTGTAATAAACATCAAGAAAAGCTCTCTGGCCATTTCCACCATGAAAGCTTACCTGGTAGTGGGTAGATGCACGTGGACAGGCATGAGAAAATATCTGAAAGCAAAGATCCATGCTCACAAGGAATTGAAGACAGTCCATTAACCTAATGTCTTTAGCTTCTAGGCCTTTTTATCTCAAGTATAGGAATTTAAACATGCATTAAATTCTACATTAGATGTCTCTAGAAGTTTGCTGCTGAAGGTGTGGAACTGCTTACTGGAACACACGAAAGCTCAGGTGCTAGTTCCAAACAGGTATTGGAATCCTTCAGATAGGCAACACCAGGGAAAATCCTCAAGGTCTTCCTATCTGTTATCCAGACCTTCAGTATTCACGATGGGAGCCAGCCTACTCGGATGGGGAGTATATCTTAGACACAGAACAGAGTTGGGCTCATAGAGCTCAGTAGAGTGGAATGAGACCATCAGTTGCTTGGAAGACCTGGTGAAGCTGGCACTCTGAAAATGCCAGAGCGAACTTGGACGAGAACATATCCAGGTCCATTCGGACAACGTTACCATGGTATCATACATCTGCAACCAATGGGGAACAGAAAACTTGATCCTACATCCGAAGCAAAGAAAATAATAGTATGGGCAAAGGAGAACTTGGCATCCATAACAGCAATACGCATAAAGGCAACACTAAAGCAGAAAGCAAGGCTGCTCAGCAGTTGCTCAGTGAACAACTCAGAATGGTGTTTGGATCAAGAAGTCTGTCACCTGATCTCGCAGACATTTAGTTATTTGTCAGTCTGTTCACTAGTCACAAGAACAGAAAGATGGCATGATACTTCACCAGGGAAGTAGATTTCAGGTCTCTAGGAAAGGCACCATGCCCACGCAGGTGGCTGAAGGCTAGCTTTACACAGTTCCACTACTTCAGCTTATGGGGAAGATGAGGTAAGAGGAAGCAGAGTGATGATTCTAGCTACGTACTGGCTGAGAAAGCCACAGTTTACAGTAGATTGTTAATGGAAACCCTACTGCATCTACCATTGAGACTGGACATCCTTTACTACTGTTCCATTCTCCATCCAGATCCAGACACCTACAACTGACAGCATAGCTACTGAGGGAAGCATAAAATGCATTGGGTTTATACTTCAGAGTGATTGGGATTTTACTGACCTCCAGATGGCCTTAAATACTAAAGACCTACTCCTGCATCTTGGTCTGGTATAGCTCCTGGTGTCAAGCAGACAGAAATCCCTGTAGTGCTCAGATTCCAGCTATTTTGGACTTCCTTAAGGACAGTATGAACAAAAGACTGCAGCCCGGCACAATAGTGTGTACAGATGTTAGCCATACCCATTGTCTTACATCCTCTGTCTCTCTAACTGAAAAATCTCAGTTCTCAAGATTTCCCAGAGCAGTCAAACCAGCTAACCCTTGGTCAAGTCTGTCTTTCGTAAGTGGGATTTACCACTGGTGCTATCTCTTTGAATGGTTAACAAATGGAAAATTGTAAACTTATTCAAAACCTGCTTTTTGGTTTCTGTTACATTTGCTAGATGAGTCTTGGAGTTAGCCCCTGTAGCCATGCAAGATCCACAGTTTGTGTTCAGTAATGACAGAGACTAAAGAATATTTCTTACCGAAGGTGAATTTCTCTGGCCATATGTCACAGAAAGTAATTCTTCCATTATTCTGTCTCAAACCCGCATCCTACATAAAAGCTGTGTGACAGTCTGGATATATATAGATCTCTAAAGTATTAAAGATCCACCTTGAGCACACTGAATCAAAGAGAAAATCAGGCTTCTTTCTTGTGTTTTCACTTGAAATGCCAAGGTCTTCTGGTATGCAAGCTGTCCTAGGGAGATGTATAAGCTGTATATTTTGGAAGCATCCAAAGCACCAGGCAAAACTGTTCCTGAAGGAATCATAGCACACTTTGAGATCTACAGCAACATCAGTGGCAGACAGAAACTTAATTCAACTGAGAAGGTATGCAGGGCAGCAACATAATATGTTATGGTCTATACACTACTTGCTATTGCCCAATTGTCACAGAACTGTGGGAGACTAATTTCCTTTCTGTTGGAAAATTTCTTACCCAGTATGCTATTTCAGAGTCGAACATCACCATGGAATTGGGGATTAAATAGAAGAGAGTAAATTTCATATTGAAGCAGTCAAATCAAAATTATTGGCTTCTTTTCAGTGTCACCTGTCATTCACTTCCTTTGCAAATATCTAGAGACTAAGTGTTCAATGGACAGCTAATGTCAGTGGGCTTTTTTTGGAATAACCAAGTTTCACAAAGTGGCAATACAGAGAAAACAAAATCAGGGCATTGTCCTGATATTTGTCAGAGATAGTAACAGCGATCTTAATGATAATTCAGTTCAGGAATGTTAGGAATCATTTTATGCATGCAGTGTTGTTTGTAGCCATATTGATCCCATGACTTTAGAAAGACAAGCTAGGTGAGAATTTATTTTATTGGACCAACTTCTGCTGGTGTGTGAGACAAGCTTTCAAGCTTACAGAGCTCTTCTCATGACTTCATCCAGTTTGTATCAGCATTTATTGTAACGCATTAACAGTGTTAAAACTGATTTTGTTTGATAGTGATAAATATGGCCCATTTTTATGTTGTCACACGCAGACATGAAAACAATTTCTCTTACAGAAAACATGTTTTTATATGTGTGTTGTATTGAATTATGAGTTTCTGACTCTACAAAACCTTCTCTGAAAAGCTCTAGTTGAGTTCCAACAGTCATAATTTCCTCCCCTTGGCTTTTAGATTTTTTTTCTGTAATGCCCAAAGAATTAGGTCATGCATTCTTCTCTTTCCTGGGCTATTCTATAATGTACATGCAGAATATCCACCAACACGAAAGTGACAAAGCTGAAATAATTTTTAGTGGTTAAGTTTTTTTTTTCTATTTTTAAAGATTAAAAAAAGCAGAATATTGAACAATTTCATATGCAGTTCAGCCTGATGTCCAGTTTCAAAGCTAAGGTATGTCTACGTGGGGGGTTCAGTTCAAAGCGTTTTGATGTGCATCAGATAACAGTACATAAGTTGCACCAATAGTATGCATATGGAACTTCTGCTCGGTTTTCATTTCATATCATGTGAATCTGTGGTGGCAGTTTGCTGGAGAATGAGAAAATGGCATTCTCTGGAGCTGTCTGATGGTTCTTTGATGCGGTGCTGCTGAGCAGGTTGCATCCTGAGATTTGTTTTTTCTGTAAATAGAGGCAAGCTAGGTAGGTTCAATTTTTATTTTTAAATCCCACTTTTCAGTTGTCTGTATCCCATACTTTCTTTCTCATGCCATTTTCAAATTGCTGTTGGCTAGCACGGACTCAGTCATGCTCTGTCATAATGGTGAAAAGTGCAAATAAACATGGCCTGCTTAGACTGTGTTACAGCACTGAGCTGGATGAATTCTGCCTTGGACTTTGCCTATCATGCTACCAAATGGTGCTAGAGCAGGAGAATATTCTACAGCAACAGCAGGAGGATATTCTGCAATGGTGGCAGGATGATGAGGTGGAAGAACAGGAGGATGTCGAGCTGTTGGAACAAGAGGCCTGGTTCCTGGCTCACCTACACAGTGTTCAGCGCTGATTCTGGCACCAGGAAATCAGCATGAATTTGTGGAAGAGGATTGTTATGCAAACCTGGCATGATCAGTGGCAAGAGAACTTCAGGATGGGGAGGGGGCTATCCTCTTTTGAGATCTGTGTTGAACTGACCCCACAGCTTCAGCAACAGTGTAACAACATGTGTTGCCCCATACCTGTGGCAAAATGGGCTGCCTTTGCCATTCGGAAGCTGTCCACCCGAGAATGTTACTGGTCTCTGGCCCCACATCAAATTGGTTGGCTATTCTCATACAGGCCTGCTGTGCCATTGATAAGGTGCTATCTAACCGGTCATGAAGCTGGGTAACAGGAGATTATTGGTGGTTTTTAACGCACAAGGTTCCCAAACTGTACTGGGTCAGTGGTGGAACTCATGTGACTGTCATTAGCCCCCATATAAAGGTGAGGCTATCATAGCTGCATTGTGTATCATCCATTTTATTGATAGTCTGACGATATGCGAGCTGAGTATCCTATGGCAAAATCTTCTGAAAATCTGGCTTGTCTCTGGTATTCTATTTTGTCATTCCTTGATCTTGGAAACCATCACTTGAGATGGTAATGCCAAGGCATGCAAAGTAATTGACATTCTTGATTTTCTAGCATTTATAGTGGTGTTTGGCTCAGTGGTAGTGGTTGACTGGGCTAATCGGAAGAGGACTTCAGTTTTTTCCAGGTTGATGGTGAGTAGTTGATGAGTAGTTGCCTCTGAGAACCTGTTAAGGATAAGCTGTAGTCACGGATTATGACACAATTATCATCCTCAAAAAAGGCTTCATATGTGAGTTCCTCAATGCCTTCAATATTTGCAGTAAGCCTTCGGAGACTGAAGAGTTTTCTATCTGTTTTTTTTACCTTAGGTGAGGGGTCTCCAAACTATGGCGCGGGGGCCGGATCCGGCCCACGGTGTCAATTTTTCTGGCCCCCCAGCTGAGCAGGCATGTGGAGAAGCCGCCACTGCCCTCCCCACACCACGTGAGCTGCTGCCGGCAACCCCATGTGCGGAGGGGTGAGTTCCCCCGTGGTGCGGCTGGAAGAGCAAAGAGCGGTGTGGGGGATCACGGCAGCAGCGTGGCTGGAGAAGCAAAGGGGTGAGTGCCTCTGTGGCGCAGCCGGGGGAGCAAAGAGGGTCCGTGGCAGTGGCGTGTCTGGAGGAGCAAAGGATGGGGTGGGCATGGCAGCAGCCCATGAAGCCCCTTCAAAAATCTAATATGGCCCTCATCTCAAAAAGTTTGGGGACCCCTGCCTTGGGTAGATGCCCTTTTGAAGTTTGCCAGTTGTGTAATTTGAATGGCTCCAAAGAGAACTAGTATGCATCCTTGTTTTACCTCATTAGATATAAAGGACCTCTAGAGAGGCCACTGTTGGAGAGTACTTGACCAGTCATGTGTGTTTGTGGAATTGATGCATGATGTTAACTAATATGGTGGGGCAGGCAAATTTTTCTACGATTTTCCAGAGGCCATTTCTGCTCAGTGTTTAATATTTTTTTATATCAATGAAGACAGCATATGGATCCATGTTTTGAACAGTGGCTTTACATCAACAGTCTTACATCAATAACAGTCTTACATCAATAATTGTGCTTGTGCTCAAAGTTAGTCTAAATCCACTCTGGATCTCTGTTAGAAGCTTCTCTGATACTGTACCAATAAGCTGATAAAGCAAAATATGAGCAAAGATTTTACCTCCTACAGATAACCCAAAAGCTCTCTAGTAGTTGCCACCATCAGAGCTATTGTCTTTATTTTTGTGTAGTGGAACTGTGATTGCATTTTTGAAATCCTGAGATTTTTCTGTTTCCCAGATAACCTTAATTTTGTATAAATAGTTGACATTCTTGGAGGCCTGCAAGTTTAAAGAGTTCAGCTGCTATGCTGTCTTTGCCTGGTGATTTGCCTGATTTCATTTGTTTGATAGGTATTTTTTACATACTCAGTGGAAATCAACTGGACAATATCTTCATATATTAGGTACTGAGTTAGTAGCTCTAGCATTTGTGGGTTGATACTAGAAGGATAGTTAAATAGGTCAGTGAGGTACTACAACCATCTTTCAGGGACAAAAGCGGCATCTCTGATTAAGGTAAAATCCATCTCAATTCTTCAGTGGAGTTAAAGTTCCTTTGAATTGTTCCCCTTTGATGTCCACTCCTTGACACTGGCTACTCACAGAGAACCTGTTACGGTGGCTAAGCACTGGAATAAATTCCTGAGGGAGGTTGTAGAATCTCTATCATTGGAGATTTTTAAGAGCAGGTTAGACAAACACCTGTCAGGCATGGTTTAGATAATACTTAGTCCTGCCATGAGTGCGGCGGACTGAACTAAATGATTTTTGAGATCCTTTCCAGTCCTATGATTCGATGTTTCTATGCTTGGTCCTGCCTCAGTGAAGGGAGGTGGACTAGGTGAGCTCTTGAGATTCCTTCCAGGCCTACATCTCTATGATTCTGTGTCTTAATTTTGCTATTGGTTTTTGTTTAATCTGTTCTGCATTATTTCACTGAGACGCTGCAGTGTGTAAACTGAAAATTGCTCTGATCATCTTGTCAATTGAACAGTTTGCTCCTCATGTTGCTTTCGTGAGCTTGATATCCCTGATATCTGTCTCGTGTGATGACATAAATTAGGTACTGGTGCTTTATTCTCAAATGCATCCACAACATTTTATATTTTTTATCTTTCATGAGCATTGTATTGGTGGTAATTGCTCATACTCAGCAGACTTTCTGAATTGGGTAAGACCATTTAATTTCATTTTTTCTGACTCTGTTACACCTCTTCAGACCTCACTGTCTCTTCTAACTCTGGCATGAATGTCTTCCAGGGGTATGAGTTTGTTTTCGTTAGGTATTGATTTGATTATGTCATCCAAATCAGACAAAACTCTTTTTTTAGAAAAAATAAAATAAAATAAATCTCTATTGTTCATGATTGGAGCATAAGCCCTGATTAAGAATTAGAAACCATGAATTTCCTATATTATGTCATCAAGCCTTTCAGTATTTTAGGGGCTGCTTTTAATGTCAAAACTGATGCTATAAATTCTGTCTTCTGCTGGTTTCCATTTCTAAAAGAAAGTGTAGCTGTTCCCTATAGAGCCCTCATTTGGGAATCTGGTTTCGCTGAGGGTTGCTGTGTTGATGCTATATCTATTAAGGTCCCTTGCAATTAATGCTGTCAGATGCTTGATGTGTTATCTGTCTCTGTCCATTACGCCCTATGTGTTCCAGTTGCCACAGTGAGATCTTTTTCTCTTTATAGAATGACTGCTCTGTGGATGATCCATCATTTGTGGTGAACTGGCCAAATTAAAGTTGGGCAGGCATTGTTTTTAGCACCTTTTCTCTTGCTAGGTTACAAAGTACTATCCTGAAAAAGGGCAGGTCAGCCACCTGGAGTGTTGCTGAACATCCTTGCTGCTCAAGACTTAAGGCTGAGTGACCAGAATCCTAGGTTGCCTTCGCACAGGTTTGTGACTGACTCCCCATTTGTAATCTGTGCGTCAAGTCACCACTCACCCATTGCTCCAGGACTTTCTTAATAATGCGTGAATGTCTGTGTGTGAGGTTTGTGTGAGAATATAAACTTCATACATAGGCATGGGGACACTCTCAGCAGCTGAAGTTGAAGACCAGTGGGATGAAAGTCGAAATGACTGAGAACTTCATCAGCTGTAGTGGACAATCATTGACCTCTTGTACCTTGTCAATCCTTGTGTTCCACAATTCATTGTTATAGTTAATTGCCTTTGCAGACTTTAGCGTTAAAGGTCTCCTCAGACTGGTTAACCAAGCAATCTTGGTATGCTGGGCATAGGCATTTCTCATCATGGGTGCCATCTGCCCAGTTTAGCCTGCCAGCCAAAGCAGTGTCCCAGGATATGACAGCTCCACATGCTAGCAGTTAGTTGAGCCATGTGTCAGGGCTGGGTGCAATGGGAGGGCTAATGAACAAAAGCCATGTAGAGTGCAACTTTCCTGACTTTGAGGACTACCTCTCATTCTACAGCCCATATACTCATTTAATACTTCATGGCATCAAGATTAAAATCCAAGATTTATTGCAGCTTATCTTCAGCCATAGTAACGTAAGAACCCAGACTGTGAGATTCACAATGGCATGGCTTTTGCAGATCCTTTTAGTTCAAGTGAGAGTGTTTCTTTTTAATGTGAATTGGGAAAGCTGCACAATGGCCAGGTGCTAGGAATGATTTTCCCAAAGAATCACTGAGTATTCACCATTTTTAAAAAATTACTGTGTACTTATATCTAATCATGCAGCTTACATCTGTCAGTGAGCAAAAAATTCTGGTGTACTGAGTGAGTTTCTGTACAAGTTCACAAGTGCAAAAGTCTTCAGGAAGAACACTGCGGTTGTTCATACATGTTCACTATTTGAAATTAAGATAACTTGCTCAAGTTCACTGAATAAAGAGTAAAATTAAGCTTATAATAAATACTATAGGGTACTTTTTCCTCTTTTGTTTTATGGTACTTCAATGTGCTAACAAATCAAAACTTTCAACAGATATATCTGACAATCTAAGCCAGACAACAATTTTAAGTGGTTTACCTTTTTATTGTTGGTGGGCAAGGAAAGATCCACTTATCTTAAAGTGAAAACAGCTTCTGTGAATATTTCATCTAGATGTTCTCACACTTGCATTTAAAATACCTCAGATGTGTCAAGTGAGTTGGTAGTTGACAATTTAAATGTAACTTGATAACTTTTTGTAACTATTTTCCTTCAGGACTTCTGTGCTGATTGCTTTATTCAACCTTTTTTGGGAAAGTGCAAATTTATGCATAATACATACACCTATGTATAGTATAATTATTTTGTTGAAGACTATAATTAATCTTTATTAACTGGCCTTCTAAAAGATAATTTTTCATGAAACAGCATTGTGTAGTTACACCACTATTGCCATAGTTGATACTAAAATAAAATTATTTTAGTGAGGAAGCATATGGCTTTTTCCTCTCCTGGGAGAGACAGTTTGAGGTGCATACAGAAAGGCTTTCTCTTATATTATTCCAAAAAGTAACTTCTCATATTTTCTTTAGAAGTTGATCATTATATTTGTGTTTATATGTTATAGGAAGCATAATAAACTTACAATTTTGGTGAATAATATCAATGTTTATTTTGAATGTTCTTAGATTTTTCTCAATTTATATGGTTTCAGTTGTGGGAAATTATGGAGGTGAGGGTCAAACAATTGAGAGTCATATAATAATTGACTAAGATTCAAGAAATTAAAGAAATACTGGTTGAGAAAATTGAGTTTGATTTAAGTATGTTTACTCTATTTTGCTATGTGATGTTGACAGTGTGTTTCAACGGTTAAAACTTTATAAGTAAATTTCTTTTATCAATGGACATACTTTTCGTTTGTCTCTTTGTGTATAGTGAAATCAAAATTTTTCGACATTTACCAGTAAAAATATAACAATTCCAAGCTTAATTATCCGAGTCTCTAATTACATTATACCATAATCATTCTCCTCTCCCTCAGATTTCTATCTCATTTGGTCTTTCTGCACAATGTTTGTCCTCTGCCGCCTGGATGTTAACTTGGAGGCATAAAGATTACATGAGGAGGTGGTGCAGGTCCTTAGACCCTTAGGAAAGAGCACTGTGGGGGAGATTATCTCCTTAGGGCAGGGGATGGGCACGAGGGCTACCTTAGGGAGAAAGGACAGCATAGATGTAACCACCACCCAAATCCGAAGCCCTCTAGTGGGCTTGGATGACAACCCCTGAAATCTCCCCTCTTGACCGCCTCTTGCACATCATCTTCCATGACAAGGAAGAAAAACACCTTGACTGTATGTTTTGGAGATCACCACAATGGCAGAGGCCCTGGCCACCCTTGCCAGCGCCTGCACATAAATGTCCACATGGGGCAAGCCATCCTCAAGGAAATAACTAACCCTGTGTCTCTCGGTGAGGCCAGGGAAAGGGTCCTGGAAGTTGTGGGTGGAATTAGCAGAATGGGGTGGCATAATGGCTGTAGCACGTGGTAATGGAGTAGGTAGTAAGTTAGCTGCAGCCACTTGAGCAAAATCTAGTGTGCCCTGAGGAGTAGGGTCCCCTCTGATGCTGGTTGAAGGCCTAGTGGGGGAAGGAGGAACAGTAATACCCCCAGAGGCCTTATTTACAGGACTGTTGCCTTTGCTCTGAGAAGAAGCCCTTGCCCTTGCTATGAAAGTTGGAAATTTCCTTCAACAGTGCCATGCCTAGAGGCGGGGCAATAATGATAGTCTGTGAACCTCCTGCTCCCTTCTCTCCTTCCCTAGGCCCTCCTCCCACCAACTAAGGCCTCTGGGCGAGAAGCTTTGCTGTGGGGGAATTGAGGACCTGCCATGATGTTGACTGGAAAAAAAAAAGGGGGGGGGGGGAGGGTGGTGATAGGGGAACACCACATCCCTGCTAGGAAGGGGAGCGAAAGGACAAAAAACAGTTAAAATAAAAGGAAGGTCATGAGGGGTCCCCCTCTTCTGGCTGCACTTTAGTGAAAGGGGAAGTAGAGATCAAACAAACAATATTGAGGGAGGGAAGAGGTGGCGGCAGGGACGGAAAGGTTCAGGGGGATACAGTGAGGAGATGTGGGAGGGAAGGAAGTAATGATAAACAGTGAAGGGGAGGAGGGAGCAGGAGGAAACCTGTTCCCCCTAAAGAGAACTCCCCAAGCCAGGGGCTGCCAAGTCTGAGAAGGAGTGGAAGGGATGAGACTCACAAGAAAAGCCCTTTCACTTGGGAAAACAGGCTAAGGAAGGAGCAGGAACAAAAAGGGGGTATAAGGGTGAGGACAAACAGACCAAACAAACACAAGAGGGGAAGGGAGAGCAATCAAACAGACAAAGGGAAGGGATAATAAAATGGATGACAGGACTCACCAAAAGTTGGAAATTTGGAAAACATGCAACAAGGCGGCTGCTGCTGCTGGAGTGGAACCTGGGCAGCTTCCGGGAGGCCAGCTGCTGCAGCAGCTGAGCAGGGCACTCCTCCACCCCCACCACTAGGAGTTAAGCAGCTACACACCAGGAGCCCTGCCAACTCTAACTGGACAGCATCAATTGTAGGTGGCTGGAAGCCATGCACAAGATAAGACCTGCTTTAGAAATGAATCAGGGTTGTGTAGAAAAGGAGGCTGTTGTCTATAGATCCCTCCCTGGTTTGCTGCAGAAGATAGATGTTTATAGTGAGCAAGGCAGCAGATTTCAGGAAGAGAAAGGAGGGTCTTGTTTGTGAAGGTAGCTGAACACTACTCTGGTGAATTGGATTCTGTCCTTGCCTCTGCCATAGTCCGGGGTGATGCTGAGCAAGCCACTTAACCCAAACTTTTCAGATGGGATCACTATCGTGTGTGCCTCATTTTCTGGGTGCCCAACTTGAGACCCTGGGATCTGATTTGCAGAAGTGCTAACTCTCCCATTGCAGCTGAATTTAGAAGGAGCTGGGCTTGAATATATAAAGTATTACTGAATGCTGATACAGTAGTACCTCAGAGTTGCAAACACCAGAGTTACGAATGGACCAGTCAAGCACACACCTCATTTGGAACCAGAAGTATACAATCAGGCAGCAGAGACCAAAAAAATAAAAGAAGCAAATACAGTACAACTGTGTTAAATGTAAACTACTAATCAAATGAAGGCACTCAGCATTTTTCTTCTGCATAGTAAAGTTTCAAAGCTGTATTAAGTCAATGTTCAGCTGTAAACTGTTGAAAGAGCGACCATAATGTTTCGTTCAGAGTTACGAGCAGTTGCTATTCCTGAGGTGTCCGTAACTGTGAGGTTCTACTGTACTCTGAAAAATCAGGTCCTAAATATCTCAGATTGGGCACTGAAAATGAATGGACACTTCTGATCTTAATTTTTCTCTACGTTAGTTCCTCATTTGTAAAATGGGGATAATACCACCCCCTAACCTCTCAATGGTTTTGTAAAGATTTAAATTGTTTGAAGCACTTGAATTACAGTATGGATCAGAGTTGTAGAAAAGCCCTTGGGGAAATTATTAATTTTGTCTTCATAACGTAGTGTGAATAGCATGCAGAAAATAAGGCCTAGGGCTTCACTTTGAACAGTGAGACTAGAACAAAAGAGTGAATAACTAGCTGCTCATTAATTAAGCACTGGCCATTCTGTGCACTGAATGAGGCAGGTGTCCTGTGGGAAAAAGAGTAAATGATCATGTAAGTTGAAGTCTGCATTGTAATATTTGCACAAAGGAGTAGAATAAGGTTGCACAGGGAGTCTTAATTCTGGCATTTCCTAACTAGTAAGGTTGGGAAGTCAAGCACTTACAAATGTTCTCTCTCAGTAAATTTTTTTATGTTCAGAATCAACAGCAAAACCCAGGAATTCCATCATTTGACACCTGTATGATTTGTCAGCAGGGTTGGGACTCTTAGTTTCACTGTGCAGAGCTCTGGTACTTGAGCTAAAAGAGTAACATGGCAGCAGAAGGATGTCATCCCCTAGGTAGGTAAACCAGCCCTAATGGAGTAGGAGAGACGCACTTAGCTAGTGGGTTTCACAGATATTACAGTCAATGAATAGTGAGACTCTGGAATCTTGGGTGCTATTCTAGGCTCTAGAGTAGAATGTGCTCTAGAGCAGCGGTCTTCAAAGTTTTTCCTCTGTGGCCCCTTTTTGCGGAGGAAAAACTTGGGCAGCCCCCGGGGGTATGTCTGCTGAAATGCTGCCACAGAAAGCAGAAGCTTGTGACTTCATGGCATTTTGGCAGGACAAAAATAGACCGCCCGGCAGTTTGGCGGTCTCCCGGGTGGGGTCGGCAGCGGCACCGGGGTCTCACGCATCCCCGGGGGTGTGCGCACCCCACTTTGAAGACCACTGCTCTAGAGCAATGGCTCTCAACCTTTCCATACCCCTTTCAGGAATCTGATTTGCCTTGTGTACCCCTAAGTTTCAGCTCACTTAAAAACTACTTTCTTATGAAATCCAATATAAAAATACAAAAGTGTCACAGCACACTTACTGAAAAATTACTTGTGTTCTCATTTTACCATATAATTATAAAATAAATGAATTGGAATATAAATAGTGTATATTCAGGGCATAGTATACAGAGCAGTAAAAACAAATCATTGTTTGAAATTTAAGTTTGTACTGGCTTTCCTAATGCCTTTTATGTAACCTGTTGTAAAACTAGGCAAATATCTAGATGAGTTGACATGTCCGCTGGAAGACCTCTGCATAACTCCAGGGGTACATATACCCCTGATTGAGATCAGACTCTTCTGTCCCTTCAAAACTTTTTGTTCTAGTCCTGTTTCTTCCCATACTCCTGGCTCCCACTTTCATTCCGATTACATAAAGGAGCAGTGAGGGAATGGAGTATGATCAGTGAGGGCAGAATCTTAGGCTATTTTAGTTGTAAAGCTCTAGCAAGCCTGTACTTAGTTGTGTGAACTGTAGTTTTTGGAAGGATTTATATTTTTTCTATTTCCATAGTCTAATGGAAGGGAGAAGGCATACCTCCTTTCAAAGGCTTGGCTATATTCAGATATAAACTGCTGTCACCTTTCATAGTCTCAACACCTTATGGTGTGGCCTTATTGGCATCTTCAGCTTCATGCTCAATGAATATGCAGTCTGCTAGTGTATATATAGGATGGTTGTCAAAATTCAACTTTCTGGCTATTTCTTTTGTCTCTGTGCTGGGAAATTCTCAGAACATCTTAGTTTGTGTCTTTTATTCAGTTCATTTTCTGAGATTCTTTTAGTTCCCGCAGGATTTAATAGAAATTGAAATTCTGTTTTCAGATGAGTCCAAGCACTATATGTCCAGTGTAAGAGTATTTCGATTCTTAAAATTAGTCTTTTTAAACTCAGTACTTATTAAAGAAAGTCTTTAAAATTAAAAAATGTCAGAGAAGTTGTATTTTCTTATCTGTCTGTGTAGAGCTTTTTTTGATCTTCCTAAGCTAGGAGTTGGTTAAGCATTTTTAAAATGGCATACAAATATTTTATACTCAAATAGCTTTGCATATTAGTAATCAGTTATAACATCAAATGTCCTTTAATATTTGAAAATAAAAATATTTCATTATTTACATAATAGTGGTATCAGGAAGTTATTCTGTGTAAGCTTGCATTTAGACACAAAACATTTGCAAATAAATTTTTAAAAGAAGTTTATGCCATCTTAAGGATTTGAGGAACAGCAAAGATGATCACTTTTAATAAAAAACATGGGTTAGAAGTAAACAATGTGTTCTGTAAAACATTTTGAACAGAAATGTTCTCGAAGCTTATGGAATTAAAATTTTATAGTCTTTATCAAAGAAATCCATTTCCATAATTTCTGGTATTCTTTGGAGTTCTGAATAAGATTCTTTCCTTTTTAAAGAGGATGCATAAAGAGACCCATTTGATGATGGATTTCATAGTTCTGATAATGTATAATAAATATTGCTGCTTTTTTGAACATACTGAATAAAGAACATCCTCAGGCTGTTTTATTCGACTAGGTAACTTTTTAAAATATTAATATCTTGAAGTTTGTTTGAATGAGATACAGGTCATGTTGATACCAAATTAGTGTCTTGCACATGGGGAAGGGGTCTTCCTTTGGGAAAGCATTCTTGTTTTTGAGTTGCCTTTTGACAATTTTGGTTTTAGGTTTACAACATAGTATTTGTAGTACAGTTACAATATTCATTTAAAATGCCTATCAAATATTCTATAAGAGCAAAATCACAGTAACTCTTTTATTTCCATCTTTCAACACAATAGCATGAAATAAAATAGTGTAGTATGTTAAAGCAAAATAGAAGTTATAAAGCTTCATTCCAAAGTCTGTGTGAACATGGCTGGAGGTTATGTCATTCTCAGAGACGCTCAGAGTATGTCTACACTGCAATAAAACACCTGCAGTCATCCATGTCAGATGACATGGGGTTGGGCTCCGGGACTACAAAATTTCAACGTAGATGTTTGGACTCAGATTGAAGCCTGGACTCTGGGACCCCATTGCAATTTTATAGTTCTGTGGTCTGCAAACCCAAATCAGCTGACAAGGGCCAGCTGTGAGTGTTTTATTGCAGTGTAGACATACCCTCTGTTTCTGTCAGGAAGCAGAGATTTCTTCATTAGCTCATACCTCCCTTTAGTCTCTACTTTTAGAACTCCCAGTGAATAGTTTCAGTGCCTTCCTCTGCTCTGAACCTCTCCCAAATGACTTGATTTTTGTTAGTTTTCACTGCTTCCCTTGGGGTTCTAGAACAGCAGTGGTGAAACTGAAAAAATCTGGTCAGTTTTCACTCACCTGCACATTGGAAAAACTCTGAGCAACACTAAAGTTATCTTTCAACTTTACTTTTATCTTTAATGGAGGAAAATTTGTCATGCATACCAGGAGATGGCTCAGGCTATTATAATGCTTTCCAATCTATATAATGTTTTATCTATGTTCACTTTTAAATAAATTACATTTGGCATAAAGTTTTAAATTAACCCCCCCCCCAAAAAATCCTTATAGTAATTAAATAACTCTGGAGAGCATCATATATTTTGTGAACCCGAAATTTTAAAAAGGAATAAGAGGCATAATTAGTGGATATCTTTGATAAAGGAGTTAATATTTTTTATGCTAAAACAAAATATATATTTTAGTTCTGCCAATCTGTAGTGTGTTCAGATTATTTGAATGTAATTTTGGAAAATGAAATATAAGAACATAAGTGAATATATTGCAAAGTGGGAGGATTGATTAGAGCTAAAAACAATATAAAATATTTGAACTGTTAGTTTACAATATTTTCAAAGGCCAACACATTGGAGGAATACAAAATTAAATGTAGATTATTCACAGGGAGTTTGATTATAAAACCATTTTAAATTCGTATTAAAAAGATGAGGACTATTTAATTTTCAGCACAGATTACTCTCAAGATAAGGAGTGGGATATAAATTCCTTTTCAAAGCAGCATGCTAAATGTAAAACAGAGGATATAGCTATTGTGCATGCTTTGGAAGGACATCAAAGTTTTGGTCAATAGTATCAAATGTATGTAAAATATTCTAGTTATGTTTGTTTTATTTCAACCAGTTGTGTGCAGTTAGATGATATAGGAGGTTGTTGCCATGCTGGATAAAATCCCAAGCTCCATGTAGCTCAGTACCGTGTCTCTGGCAATGACCAGTATCAGATTCTTCAGAGGAAGGCGTAAGAACCCTCAGTAGGCAGATGTGGGATAATCTGCCCCCAGATTAGATCTCATCCTGATCTTTAGTCAAGATTGGTTAAGAATGGGGTTAACATCTCTGCCAGTATTTTTGTTATCATAAATTATGGTAACAGTGTATTCTTGATATCCATATAAATATTCAATCCCTTTTTGAATCCTGCTAAGTTCTCGGCCTCAATAACTTCCTCTGACAGTGAATTCCCAAGTCTCATTACGTGTGGTGTGGGAAAAAGTATTTATTTTTCTCAATTTGAATTAGTCAACTTTCATTTCATTTAATATTCCCTTGCTTCCTATGTTGAGACTGAAAAAACGGAAGTTCCTGATCAACATTCTCTGTGACATATTTTGTCTTGTATACTTTTATCATGCTTGCTCTTGTTTCCTTTCAAGTCTTTTCATGAGTCTTTCTGTGCCCTTGATCATTCTCACTGCCTTCTTTGAACCTCTTTTTTGAGATGAAGTGACCAGTACTGCACATGGTATTTCAAATGAGTCCACACCATTGACTTATGTAATGGCATATTTTTTTATATCCTTCTCTATCCAATTCCTTATCCATCCTTGCATCTTGTTTGCTTTTTTTTCCCTGACTGCAGCTTACATTGATTAGCAGTCTTCATTGAATTGTTTATTATATCAGCCTCCTCTTCTGATTTTATACCACTAATTTAGAAACCCTGTAAGGTGTATATGGGTAGTTTAAATGTTTTCCTTAACAGAAGTTGGTCCAATAAAAGATACTACCTCACCCACTCTTTCTCTAATATTCTGGGACTAGCATAGCTACAACACCATTGCATGTATCCCAGTAGAACGTTTATCAACTCAAGGATATTCAGGGTCAATTAAGGTGAGCCCTGATCTATATTTAAGATCTAATTCCATATGATCATAGAATCATAGGATTGGAAGGGACCTTGAGAGGTCCTCTAGTCCAGTCCCCTGAACTCATTGCAGGGCTAAGTTTTATCTAGACCAGGGATCAGCAACGTTGGCACGCGGGACCACAGGGTAAGCACCTTCAGTGGGCCACGCTGCTTTATTTACCTGGCGTTTCACCGACCGTGGCTCCCACTGGCCCCGGCTTGCCGTCCTGGTCCCATGGGGGCTGTGGGAAGCGGCGGCCAGCACTGCACCACTTCCCGCAGCCCCCATTAGACTGGGACGGCAAGCCGGGGCCAGTGGGAGCCACGGTCGGTGAAACGCCAGGTAAATAAAGCAGCGTGGCCCACTGAAGGTGCTTACCCTGCGGTCCCGCGTGCCAACGTTGCTGATCTCTGATCTAGACCATCTCTGATAAATGTTTGTCTAACCTGCTCTTAAAAATCTCTAAGGATGGAGATTTCACAACCTCCTTAGGCACTTATTCCAGTGATTTACCACACTGACAGGAATTTTTTCCTAATGTCCCATCTAAACCTCCCTTGCTGCAATTTAAGCCCATTTCTTCTTGTCCTATCCTCAAAGTTAAGAATTTTTTCTCTCCTCCTTTTATATAATGTATACATGTTTGACGGTATAAATGTTACGTTAATGTAGTTCATGTATGTGTAATTTTGTTCAATATTATGTAGATGTTACACTCTCTAGGATAAAAATGAAACATTTTTATAAAGGAAAACATAATGATACTGTTATAATAATTAACAGTCCTAAACTATATGCAACATACAACTTGATTTATAATTTTTGATTTTGCTGCATAGTTGGGTAACTCCACTGGCAATTAGAAAGGCATCCACTGCGCGCACACACCCTTCTCAGCAATACGTGCTGTTGCAGGGAAAGAGTAGCTAAATGGATTTGCAAACGTGTGGTACTTGCAGACTATAATGGGAAACTATCAATGTACTTTACCAAACCAACTGTTAACGTATTCTGGTTTCATCATTATTTAGCATATGTCTGAATTTTGTCTAGGCATATTGCTTGCCTTAAACTGGCCATTACAGCTTTTGTTGCTGGCATTCAGAAAGTATCAATTCTTTTGTACAATGGAGGAGTTTTAAGATGCAAACACTTTTTAAAAACTTTATTGTAGATCCTTTTTATGCAGTTGTCTTCAAGATATGTACAGAAGGATTGCAGTCCAAAGTGCATGTATTTAGATTATTACAAACAGTAATAAGAGCATCTATCCGAAGGTCAGGCATACCTGACTTTTTTTAAAAAATACAAAACCTCCCTGGTTAGCCTCCTCCTAAAGTTTGTTTTCTGTTGTTTCTTGTGCATCAGGGCCGCATTTGCGAACTTGCTGCATCTGTGTTTCCATCAGGATTTGGCTAATCTGACCCTTCCAGTTACTTTTTACACAAGTGCATGCATTTGCTTGTGTAAATATGGTAAAAGGACTTGACCCTGTATGGAGATATGATTTAGGGTGTGTTAAGGGTGGATGCATTGTCATTTTTTCTATGGAGAGGAAGTAGCCCCTCTCTCTGAGAAAATGAGAGCAGGTAGCCTCTCCTCTTAGAGGGAGGGAAAGTGATACCTGGAGGATAAGAGGGACAGAGGCAGGCAATGTCTCACCTAAGAGAGAGGGATGGAGCGAAACAGTTTGGGAGTAAACTGAGAGAAATGGGGAGGGAGAGAGAGATGGAAGGAAACCGGTACTAAGAGAAACTGAGAATAAGTGGAGAGACTGAGCAGGAGAGACAGACATGCAGGTGAGAGTCCCTGTTTAGTTTAAGGCTGGCTGATCAAGTCAGTCCATGTTTGATTGCATATTCCTGAGCATCTGTTCCTGTTTGTTCCTGAGCATCAGTTCCGGTCATCTCGTATTATTGATCCATGTGGTCCTGGCAATCTGGAACAGGTGAACCAAAGGACCTTCAGATTCCATAGGTCTGGTCTAGGGTCAGCCCCTGCAAGCGGGCACCACTGGAGTCGAGTCCATCTCTTCAGGAAGCCATGAGCCTCAAAGTCTGACTTGATCGTGTTATGGTACTCCATGAAATATTTGGGGACAGAGGAAACTTGAACTATATAATAACAACAACCCCTATTAAAATAATGTTCTGTTCATGCAAAGATAGACATATCTATATATATTTATTTATAGGATTATATTTAATTAAGTACACTTTGTAGTAAGTTAGTGTGCGTGGGTATTGTGGAATCATAATACATTTTACATATATATTCTTTATCTATTTAATGTTAATAGGTGGAATCCTGTTCTGTTTGTTCCAGTTTAAATAAAATCCCTGTCGTGTGATGTGGTTTTTGACAACCCATTGTATTATCTTGTCTACTATTAAACAACATCCTCCCAGCTCCCACTGGCAATGTAAACCACCACCATTGTGACAGAGAATTACTAAATCTTTGTTGGTGGTTTTGGGATGGGAATTATACTCAAATGTATTTCAAATTATAACATAATGACCCTACTCAAAGAGGTCTGTTTTATAATTGCTTGTCCTCTTTCTAGTTTACTGGGAAGAGTGGAATAAAGAACACTGCAATAATGAAAATAAAAGGACAAGAGAAAACAAAAGAGTTCATTAACTTTCACTCCTTTCAGATAATTCTCACTCCTGTATTTGTACCACACAAAACAGAATAATTCAGAACACTGTGATGGCGGGGAAAATTCCCCCAAGAAAATTTCTGAAAGAAACAGTGCCACCTGTCATACAAAGGATCAAGAGTTAGGAAATATAGGTTCTCTTCTTTGAGATGGTGGCCAGATCACTTGGGGCCTCATTTTCAGAGATGCTGGAGCATCAGTAAATGCAATTGAAGTAATTAGGAATTTTTCATTATGAAAAACTCACCCTTAAACTTGTATGTGTCCCAGTTTCCTCATCTGTAAAATGGGAGGAATAATATTTCATCTTGGAGAGCTGTGTCTAGGTCTAGGACTTATTTTTATTTTTGCCTCCTTTGTTTAATAAAAAAAGGATTTTTTTTAGCTGCATGTTAAGGATAGAGAATACACATTTATTCATGGTATAGTGTTAGTCTGGGAGCCTGGTGTTTGCTAACAGGCTGCTGGGTTCAGAGTTGCTGGACCAGGGCTATGGCTCTACTATAGTATAATATACCAGGCGTGAGCAAACTTCTTGGCCTGAGGGCCACATCAGGGTTGCAAAATTGTAGGGAGGGCCAGGTAGAGAAGGCTGTGCCTCCACAAACAGCCTGTCCCTGTCCCCTATGAGATCCCCACCCACTTCCTGCCCCCTGGCTGCCTCCCTCAGAACCGCCAACAAATCCAATCCCCCTATTCCTTGTCCCCTGGCTGTCCCCTCTAGAGACTTCCATGCCCCTAACCAATCCCCAGAGGATCATGTCCCCTGCCAACTGCCCTCGTTCCCTGTCCCCTCACTGCCCTGACTCCTATCCACAGACCACTGGGACTCCTAGGCCTATCCAACCCCCTCATTCTCCATTCCCTGACCACCACCCCGAACCTCCACCCCATCCAACCGCTCCCTGTCTCCTGACTGCCCCCCAGAACTCCCTGCCCCTTATCCAATCCCCAGCTCCCTTACCATGCCACTCAGAGCAGCATGTTTGGCAGCCACGTGGCCTGCTGGAGCTAGACATGCTGCCCCACAGAAGCTTGCAGCCCCTTCTCCTTACCATGCCGCTCAGAGCGGCAGAAGCTCGCAGCCCCACTGGAGCCAGCCACACTGCTGCAGCGCTACCCGGGAGAAAGGGGCCAGAGCACTGGCTGTGTGGCACACTAAGGAGATGCAGGGACAGCAGGGGAGGGGCTGGAACTAGCTTCCCCAGCCGGGAGTTCAGGGGCCAGGCAGGATGGTCCCATGGGCTGTAGTTTGCCCACCCTGATACTATACTATGCTTCTCAACCTATTTACCATTATAGGCCACATATGCATCTCTCTGTTATGTGGACCACATCCACACAATATATATACTACCTTTATGGCAGTGAGGCTGTTATATGGGCCTCAGCTGTGTGTTGATTGAGCCACAAGGAGCCTGCAGGTTGAGAACAATAAGGGAGACATTCAGGGTGTAACCTGCATGCTGGCAGGCTGATTGAGCATCTCAAGCTGGAAGCTACGACAGCAAAATGTTGTGAGGCACCCAAGGTTGCAGGGCAGGGGCGACAAAACACCTCACATTGCACCTCAGAATGTCATACTAGTAAAGCTCAAATGTTCACAAAATGCAAGCAAAAAAGTGACCATGATGAAATCTAAACTGGATTTGGATGAAGTGATAGATATATGAGGACCTCTTTTTAAAAAATTACTCTGGAGAGGTGCTAGTTTTCTTCTTTTGTGTGTGTGTGTGATTAATAAAATCTGCTTTTATATTGAGGCAATCTAACTTGCGTTTCTCATATTATTAATTGGCTCAGTCTAATATGTCCTTTGGATAGTGACTAAACTCATAAGGACTGCAGCATGTAACGGCTTTAGTATAAAGTGTCCATTGAAGAGGGGTCACACTGGGGGCATAGGGAACACCAGATATGATTTGGAGCCAGAGAAAATGTTTGACAGACCACTATCCTTTATCTATCTCTGGCTCTAACCTGTGCTATTAGCCCTTTCTTCCTTTATTTTTATGAGCATTAAATTCATCCACAAAAAAAAAATTGATAAGCATCTAACAAATAATTTTAATCACTGAATCGCAATATGGCTGAGGTTTATAATGGAAATGCTCATGCATCCAGCTTTAAATGCAGAATATTGAATGGTGAAACTATATTAATTCAACATAAGTTGTTTTTTCTGTGCACAGAAGTAGTATCATATCCAAAATACAGATTTGGTTATGTATTCATCATGAAGAAAGAAAGTTAGTGATGAAGCAGTGACAATTTTCTGCTTAGTTAATATGTGGAAGATAAGAAGAGTATATTTCTGTTTCATGAAGGTGCAACACAGCTATTACAGAGGGGACATAAAAGCCACAGCAAGGGTTTTAACAATTCTCAGATTATGGATCTTCATGCTGGTTCTTTTGAAGTTTGCAGTTGAAAGGTGAATAACAGCATTCCTACAATGTGCTATTTTCTTTATTCTCTTTGTACTGAAGATTAATACAACAGGAAATTAAAGATATTAGTGAATATCAGAGATAAAATAGCTATAGACAGGGCTCTAGGATGACAAGTTGATAATGAGCTCTGTAAAGGCAAACATGAGTACCAAGGTTTTCTGAAGCAAATCTGCCTGCTGAAATAGTATGTTAATTGCACTTCATGTTTAAAAACAATTGCCTTGCTTAAGCTTGATCATTTTTCTCTCATTGTACTTTGTGCTTAAATGGGAACTCATTATTTAAGCTTAACAGCTAGTAATTACGCTGATGGCTGTATGTGGTACTGAATCAGCAGCAGAACACTCAAAATGAATTTATTTACACAGATATAACGTGTTAGTGAATTTTACATGAATAATTATGCAGTTTAAATCGTAGGCCATTAAAAGGTCTTTATGTCATCAATAACTAGGATTCTCCTTCTTGTCCTCCTAAGTGATGTTTTATATTATTCTCTTTCTCTCATTTATATTGGAACAAGCTTCATTTGACAATGTTTAATGATAAAACTATCTAACTTTAGCAAAGTGCTTTTAACAGCTTGTGTATTAATATTTTGGTGGCTAATGATTTTAAGTTTTCTAATCAGAAAGATAAATTAAATCTCCACTCAGAAACTCCAAAGTTACTTGCATTGCATGTAATGTTTTAGAAGTGAATGCATTGTAAAATGCTTTATATTTATTAGTGCCCGCTATGGCCACATTTGTATTGGTTACAATTCATAATATAGATATGCATGAATACATGCTTATTCTTTACTGGTTAATTATCATAAACATGTAACTAGTCAACCAGTAAAGTGTCTTTCCATTCCTCAACCCCATGGCAGATAATTTTTGTTAAAGAGTTGCAGCCACAGTTAACTAAGTTACAGACACTCCCCAATTTATGCAAGCGTTCCATTCCGGAGTGCTGAATTTTGCATAAGTTGGAAAGGTATCTCCGACTATTATGCACAACTCCCGCCCCCACACACACACACAAAAAAACCCCCAAACAACCCCCCCATTTCTATTTTATGGAACTTTTTCTGTAAGCTCGAATTTGCATGCGTCAGGTTTATGTAACTCGGATAGCATTTGTATGTGTTCTAATAAATAGCCTGGATTAACGTGGCATATACAGGGCAATAAGAATGCCAGACTGTCTATTAGCTGATCAAATAGTAATTGAAAATGCTGGATTTATTTTAAACTATGTTTTTGCTCAGCTGACTATCTTAATTAAATGTTGCCTTTTAAAAAATATAATTTTTTCCAGTAACAAACTACTATAACCAGGTAACCACAATAACTTCGTTCAGGTGATATGGAATATTTACGTTTCATAAAAATACTACAGATCCTCCATGTAGTGAACATGAAATGACCTGTTGTTGCATATTAAATACCGTAGCAACGAATGTACAAGAGACCTGTTTGAGATTGGGAACACTTCAGAATTTGTTTTCTTTGTGGGATGAGCTAATCCATGATGATAGCAGATTCTATTTCTCATATATGTGGTGTGCCTTTATAACTTTTCTGTATCCCCTCACCCCTTCCACTGCATGTGCAAGTGCTGCAGCAGATTTTCTTTGAGACTGGAATCTGGTGCACTGTCAGTAAATACTAACCTTTTTAATAATCTTTTTTTCCTTTTTATATATTAAATTAATTCGTATATTAGCTATTCTCCCAAAATCTTTATGGTATTAGCAAAGAGTGTATATTAAATTCTAAGGCCCAGAGCATTGATATTTAACTTATGAGTGACCTATATTCAGAAATTTCATATGATTGAGTGTTGGGCTGTATCTAATTATCATCAGAATCTTCAAGTCTTTGGGAATCCAGAGGTTCCAGGGAAAAGACCCCCTCAAACTATTAAGGGTTTTCTAAATTTACAGCGGTGCAACTGCACTAGTGCAGTTGTGCCACTGTAGTGATTAGTGAGGACACTACCTGTGCCGATAGGAGAGCTTCTCCTGTCAGCGTAGGGATTCCACCTCCTTGGAAGGTGATAGCTACATCACTGGAAGAAGCTCTCCTGTTGACATAGCACTGCTTGCACCAGGAGTATGGATTTTCCACACCTCTGAGTGACAGTTATACCATCACTCAGGTCTGTGGATTTTCCATACACCTGAGTGACATAGTTTGTAGTGTAGACGAGGCTTAAAAATGTCCACAGAAGTATAAACAAATCTGGGCAATTGGTAAGGGATACTTGTTATGGCAAATGTCTTCTAAAATGGACAGGGTGATAGATAAGGGATGATTCTTAGTACAGATGGGTTCTGTAATGGATGAAACAATTCCCCATTGAACAAAGGTTATAAGTAATTAAGAACTGTTGTTTTTTGTTTTTTTTTTACAGTTGTTAGTAATAATGACTGGGGTAGAAATTCCATATTGAAAGCTGTAAAATCCACCAGTAATTAGGAAAATAGAACATCCTATAAAAGGACAGAAATTTTGGGAATTAGGTGAGAAATGAAAATTGCTGGCATCCCACCGGTTACAGGGTAGAGAAACAGAGGCCAGCTCTTTCCCTTTTAGCATGGGTGCAAATTTGTCTGTTCTTTCTGTAATCTGTATAGTGCTGTATTAATTTTTGATTAAATAATTCCATTTGAACTGGTTATTTGATAATCTCCAATTGTGATTAAATTTGAATATTCAACAACTTTTACTTTAGTAATATTTCCACCCTTCCAAATATGTGTTTGATTTAAAAGGAAATAAATTACTGTATTTATATTCTGATATTTTGTCTATCATTTACTAATTGATAGTTTAATGTGTAATTTAAAAAAAACTATGAAATTTTAAAGAAATGTTAGTGAATAACTGACTTTTGCCTATTGACAAATTATTGAATTGGCATCTCTTTGGGGAATCTTATATAAGAAACACTATTTATTTCAAAAGAATGCGATAAAAATCCAATCATTATGAATCGCTGTCTGTAGTTACTGTAAATAGCCATCAGGTGGTGCAAGGTGATGAATTGCAATCTGAGTGTGTACCCCCTTCGTTTCATAACTCAAGGAGAGGCAAGGAGAGTGAGGTAATATCTTTTATTGAACCAATTTCTGTTGGTGAGAGATGCAAGCTTTCAAGCCACACAGAGCCCTTCTTCAGGTCTGGCAAATGTACTCCCAGCATCACTGCAAAATGTAAAGTGGAACAGATTGTTTATCATAAGTAGTTAGCACATATTGTACGGGAGCATTCAAGATAGAATGGCCTAACATCACTACAGTCATAGGACAAAAAGAGTGAGTTACAGATTTGTTGTAATGAGCCATAAATCCAATGTCGCTGTTCAATCCATGAATTTTAGTGTCTAGGGGAATAATGAATTTAAGCTTCCAGGATCATCTTTTGAAAGTGCTGTGCAGGTTTCCTCACAAAGCGATCATGCTGTCTGACCTATCAGTCCTCATCCACAAAGGAAACTTGCATAACACTTTCAAGAGATGAGCCTGGGAGCTTAAATTCACAACTCTGCTAGATACTAAAAGTTAGGTTTTGCTGTACATTTTTCTAGATACCATATATACTTGATCATAAGCCGGTTCGTTTATAAGCCGACCCGCTCAAGATGGATAAGTAAAAATGGCAAATTTTTATGACCCATTCATAAGCTGATCCTATAATTGAGGGGTCAGCAACTTTGGCTCCCGGCCCATCAGGATAAGCTGCTGGCAAGCAGAGATGGTTTGTTTACCTGAAAATCTGCAGGCACGAAGGTAAACCTAAGTAAACAAAATGTCCAGGCCTGCCAGTGGCTTACCCTAACAGGCCAGGACAGCAACTGGTGGGGAAATTGGGAGCAGGAGGAGAGAAGCTGGGCATTGGGGCAGTAACCCCTGTGACCACCCCCCACATGACCCCACTCCTAATCTGGGACCTCCCCACATGACCCCTCCACACACTACACACACTACCCCTAGCCTGGGACCACCACACTCTCTTCATCCCGTCCCTTCCCACCTTACCTAAGGTGGGCCAGAAAAGGATGTCTCTGGCCTGGCCAGAGCTTTTCTGGCAGACTGGGCGATGCAGCCACAGCCTGCCAGCCCCAAAGCTGCAACTGCTTCTGAGACTGTGGAGGGAGAGCAGCATGGACAGAAGAGGAGAGACTCTGGCCCGCCTCTTCCCTTCTGGCTCTGATGGCTGTGCTGCCTCGCCTTGCCTCCTTTGTTGGGAGAGGAGGTGACTGTGTCCTACCTCTCCCCATTTCTATACCCATTCATAAGCCGACCCCCTTCTCTGATGCTTCCTTTTTTTCTAAAAAAATTCAGCTTATGAATGAGTATATATGGTATTCTTTGGTCCCGCAGAGTTTACAACTCAATAACAAATTGAGAAAATATAAATGTCAGTAGTTTGGGAGTGAAATGGTCTCATAAACTTCATATTGTGACAAAGCTCTGTCCTTATCTTCGTGGATCCTGCATTTCCTGGCGGATTTTTACTAGCCTCAGCGGCTCACTGTGACCCTCCACGGAGCCCTTCTCTCTCTGGAGACAAGGTCACAGCCTATTGAGCCATTTTCATCACAAACCAGTGAGGAGAAGCTATCCTTCCTGGCACAGTCTCTATTGTCTCCCAATCTCAGAGACGAATTAGGGGAGGCAGAAAGTGGGGAGCCCGGGCCCGCCCTCTACTCCGGGCTCCAGCCCAGGGACCATAATAGTATCAGCTAAGATGGCTGACCTTTTATCCACAAAACACAATACAATTCCCTGGGCTACTTCCCCACAGCAGTCCCCGCTTCTTCAAACTCCACTTCACCCTTACCTCAGGGCCTCCTTCCTTCTGGATGATATGTTGTCCACCACTCAGTCTCACCAACAGCATAACTTCCTTCCACAGCTCCTGACACCCACAGCCCACCTGACTAACTGGGAGGTTTTTATCTGGTGTCCCAATTAGGCTAGCTGTTTCTGCTCCTTTCTGGAAGGTTCTTAATTGGCCCCAGGTGTCTTGATTGGCCTGGAGTAGCCTTTGTTTGGCTATCCAGGGAACAGGGACCTGCACACCCTGAGACTAATGTACCTGCCTTCCAGCACTCTCCTATATCCTTCTGGTCTGACTCCATCACAATATCCATCTGCAGATGCAGCACAGTGCAATGGAGAGGTACCCCTTGTATATGGTGAAAGTACACTTGAGAAGATAAAGCCGTTTTGTGAATTCGAGTGGAGGGTTCTGTTATGCAGTATTTTTGGTGAATTACTGTAAGCAAGTCAGGCATCTTTCACACCATTTAACTGTTCCTTAGCCTACACAGACCTTGCTAGTCTGCGACATTGCTCTGTAAAGGAGTTTTCAATCTGCTTTGCTTTAGACCAGGTGCCTAAGCCATCAGGCTTCTGAGGTTACAGTTAAGGTTTTTTTCTATTGAAGGTGTCCCTGTAGTGATAAATCTCAGTTCAAATATTCACAGTACTGGCCGCCACTTCCCGCAGCCTCCGTTGGACTGGGACGGTGAACCAGGGCCAGTGGGAGCCGCGGTCGGCGAACCAGCAAGTAAACAAACCGGCGGGGCCCGCTAAGGGTGCTTACCCTGAGTAAGTGCATACTAAGGCTGCTGATCACTGGTGTATACTCTTGATTAGCAAAAAGAAGTCCAAATTCAGAGTAAAAGTTATATTTGTTTGCAAATCAATATGTTTTAATAATTATCAACAAGTAAGAATCAGCCTTTCTTTAGGAAGATAACTTAAAAAAAAGGCAAAACAATTAAAATTTATAACTTAAGGTTTCCTGCTTGCTGATTTAAAACATGATTAAAATATGATTTAAATGGCTTGGATTTAAATCAGTTCACCATCCTCAGGGACTTTGGAACATGCAGATGTGCAGGTGCCCTTCAACCTGCTAGAACTCAGGGCAGAGCTTGTGAGACCTTCCTCCATCTCATGTTCAGATAGTGATGGACAATACAATCACCATGTTTTATGTCTACAAACAGGGTGGTGCAAGGTTTTCCCCTTTATGCTTAGAAGCAGTCACCATGTGGAATCGGTGAATCAGGCACTGAATCTCCTTCTCAGCAGTGTCTGGTCTTGAGAATAGCCTAGCAGACAAAATAATCAGGCACTTCTCTTAGAATTATGACTGGGAGATCAAAGACTTGGTTCTTCGTGTCATCTTTACAGATTGGAACCATGCTGGGATGGACCTATGTATTGCATCCAACAAGGAGCATCAGGCCTTTTCACGTATATCAAGCCCAGCCGCCCTTTTCAACATTTTTCTAAACTGATGGTCCATGGCTTTTCTCTCTCTATACCCATGAGTTTTACTGATCCATTGTTCTGCACAAGATCAGGCAGGACTCTGCCAAGCAATATTAATAGCATTAGCCTTGCTCAGGTAGTTCTGGTGGTTCTTCGAGAGCTTGTTTATGTCCGTTCCAGTTAGGTGTGCATGCACAGCTGGCGGAAAGTATCTGGAGGATGTGCACCAGGCAGACTGGTGCAAGATTTGCAAAGGGTTCCATCTCAGAACTAAAAAGGAGTGGGACTTTTGTTTGAAAGAGCTCCTCATGGAGGTGGATCTGAGTCTGCCTCGGCACCACAGGATCTGGCACCGAGTTCTTCTGTACAGAGTGCTCCGGTCTCCATAAGAGAAGCGGTGTTGAGGAAGGACTCTAGGCCTAGAGGCTCTTGGCACCGTCACTCCCTGGCACCAAAGCCAGTGGCGACTGCTCAACACCGGCCTCACTCCGTAGTGCTGCAGAACTGGCACCGGACCAACCCCCTACACTGAGGTCTACTATTTCCAGTCTTGGCACTGCTTCCTGTCATGGCACTGCTCCCCATGAGGCACTGGTCCCCAACACAGCAGACGTCCCGCTTCTGGCATCACTCGTCATGGCAGCACTTGATGTCTCGATGCCAGTCCATTTCATGGCACTGTTCCGGATTGTGCCGCCACTCCCCAGCATTGCAACACTACTTTCCAGTTCAGCTCCGCTTGGCACTGCCCTAACTTTCATAGTCCCGGTCTTCGTGTTCAGACTCCGAGGTGGAGTCCTGGTGCTCCAGATGGAGCTGACACAGGTCAGGCCACAGGAGGGAAGATGTGGGTGCAGGGCCATGGCCTGCGCAGTGACAAGGGCCAGCTCAGTGGCGATTCTGGATCCCTTGGGTATACCACCAGGTCCAGGGCACCCCATCCAAGGGCTCTCAATCAGTGGTGTCCATGCCATGAGTGCAGGTGATATCGGGCAGTCGCCCTGTGCCTAGCAGTGCAGAGGTGACACTGGACATCTCATCCGCCCACCCCGGAGTAGACTCTCACTACCACAGTTGGTCCAGAATTTGAGGTAGGGTAGGAGTGTCCCAGAGGTTCAGGAGGGCCATCAGGACTCTTTACCCCCATTGGTGTCTTCATCATCCTCCCTGGATGAGGCGGTTTCAGGGCCACCGCCCCCATAGACAACCTCATTCACTAGGACCTGCTGTGCAGGATGGCATGCAATATACCTCTGCAGGTTGAGGAGGTGGTAGAGCCGGAGGACCCCATGTTGGACATCTTGGCCCTAGAAGGCCCATCGAGGGCACCTCTATCCATCATTAAAACCATCCACGCCAACATAAAGACCCTATGGAAGACTCCAGCCTCCATCCCTCCCACAGCAAAGGGTATGGAGAGGAGATACTTTGTCCCATCTAAGGTGTACGAATACCTCTACATTCACCTGCAGCTATGCTTGGTGTGGTGGCTATAGTGAACGAATGAGAGAGGGAGGGGCAGCAGAGACCTTTTCAGATGCAAGGACTACTCGATCGGAGGTTTGCAACTCATGATTGCTGACCAGCAAGCAATCCTGAGTAGGTACAACTTCAACTCTTGGAACTCTGTGCTCAGATTCAGGGAGCTGGTAGCCGCAGAGTTCAGGGAGGAGTTTGAGGCTATTGTTGAGGAGGGCAAGGCAGTGACACAGGCCTCACTGAATGCTGTGGACTTGACGGCGCACACCTTGTCCTCTGCAATGATCATGAGGCATAGCTCATGGCTCCAGGGCCATCCAAGGTGCAAGAGATCCTCCAGGACCTAACATTTGACAGAGTGGGCCTGTTTTCAGACCCTGACTCCAGGCTGCATAGCCTTAAAGACTCTAAGGCTATGCTGAAGTTTCTAGGGTTGCATACCCTGGCCACTCAGCGCAAACATTTAAACTTCAGCCTTCACAGTGCCCCTACCAATCATCCTTAAACGGGACTTCTCTAAGGTGTGTGGTAGGAACCCAGGACAACGCTCACCTTCATCACCCAGACCTCTAGTCTCTTCACCTCATCGCCTGAGGTTTCATGGTTAAACCCCACAGAGCTCATGTGCTCGGAGTTGGTTAGGGAGGTCCTGCTTAGTAGCAGAAACTCCTCCATTAGAGCCATCTGTTGGGCCAAGGGGAAAAGGTTTGCAATCTGGTGCTCCCCGGACGATACTCCGCTGTTGCAGGCCCACAGTCCTTTCATCATGGAGTACCTGTTATACCTCATGGTCTGGCAGATTTTTTCATAAAGGTGTACTTGGCAGCTATCTCTGGGAGTGGCCGGGTGCTCCGTTTTTGCCAGCCCCATGAGTGGCTGCTTCCTCTGAGGTCTGGAGCGTTTGTACCCACAGGTTCGGCAGCTGATCCCTGCGTGGGACCTCAGCCTGGTTCTTTGCAAACTGATGAAGCCACCATTTGAACTGCTGGTGACTTGTACACTTCTGTACCTATCATGGAAGGTTCTTTTTTTAGTTGCCATTACTTCAGCAAGGACGATCTCAGAATTTAAGGCCCTCATCTCCAACCTCCCTACACAGTTTTCTTTAAGGATCAGGTGCAGCTTAGACCTCACCTGGTTTTCCTTCCAAAAGTTTATCCCAATTTCACTCCAACGAGGACATTTTCCTGCCTGTGTTTTACCCTAAACCCCATGCGAGAAGCAAAGAACAAAGACTCCACTCTGGATGTTATGGGCTCATCTTTTATATTGAGCGCACAAAGCTGTTCCAAAAGCTGTTTGTGGTGGTGGCAAACCATATGAAAGGTCTTCTGGTCTCGTCACCATCATGGATCACCTCCTGCATCTGTATCTGCTATGAATTGGCCAGCGTTCCAGCCCCAGCACTCATGGTGCATTCCATAAGGTTGCAGGGCTCCTTGAATTGGCACCTGGTCCAGGAATGCCGTCAAGAGATCTGCAGGATGGCGATGTGATCCTCTGTACACATTTTCACTTCTCACTGCATCACTACCCAGTACGCTAGAGATAGTGCAGTTTTTGGCAGAGCAGAGTTCCAGTCTGTGATTCCATAACTCCGACCTCACCTCCGAGGTAGGACTTGGGAGTCACCTAAGTGGAATCAACATGAGCAAGAACTCAAAGAAGAAAAAACAGTTACTCACCTTCTCATAATTGTTGTTCTCCAAGATGTGTTGCTCAAGTCCAAGCCCACCCACCTTCCCCTCTGTTGGAGTAGCTGGCAAGAAGGAATGGAGGAGGCGCCAGTTCTAAAGGTCTATTGCACTCTCCCCCCACCGCTTTTGTCTCGTCTCCCTCCTTGAATACCTGTGAAGTGGCTTTCCTCCACCCCTCTCTCCTGGAATGCTTGTGAGATGAGTGGGCTGCTTAAACAGCTGGAAGATCAGAAGAGCTCCCAGGTAGACAAGGTGTCTGGGACTCTAATTAGGCAGCAATCACACACCCAATGCATTGACACTGCCTAAGGTAGAGTGTGACCAACCAGATGCTGCCAAGTCATCTCTAGTCGCAGGCCATGAAGAGCAGGTCCTTAAAAGGGGAAGGGGCCATGTTCTCAGGAGTGTACTCACAAGCATACACCTCCCATGAAGGCCCTTTGCCCGGATTGCCTGGCCAGTGGTTCGCTGCATTGCATTCCATCATGTCATGGGAAGACTTACCTTCATCACACCATCCATTGCTGCACTGTGGGACACTTACCTTGAAGGATCCTAACATCTCCAGTGTAGTGCCTGTCCTGGGAGTGTGAGTATGTGAGTGTGACCTCTTGCCATGCTGCTTTTGAGCTTAGCTATCAGTATAATAAATGTGCTGCTTTCTGCCAAACTCTGGTGGGTCATTAGTCCTCCCTAAGCTTACCAGCTGGTCCAAGGAAGATGCGGGAAAAACACTGAATACTGCAAGACTTGTGATAAAATCATGAACTGGTAACGCTGATAATATACAGGGGCTCTGATTCTATTGTAGTTGGTATGTAGTGGGGTGGTAAACTTCCTGATTGCATTTTTGTCTATTAATGGAAGACTAAGAAATCATTGCCTTGAAACAGGGGGCATCTTTCTAGTCAGAAACTGGAAATGGTATCTGATATTTATTGGATCTTGTGTTCCTGCGCCAGTAGTTTCTAAAAAAACCCGAAACAATGGATAGACTGAAATCAGTTTAAAATGACTTGGTCCCATTGAACTGCATTGGAACATAGTGAAGAGATTGGAAAAGGGACCAATACTTGGATTGCAGTTGAGTTGATTAGGGCTAAAATGTATTTTATATGCCAACACCTCTATGTTGTAGAGCAAATTGCTGTGGAGAGATTATACTTCTCTAGGATATATCATCTACTCTGAAAGCAATTCACAACTAAAAAGAAAATTCTGTTTATATTAAAAACAAAAGTTTGCTGCTTTTCAGCATTAAAAAGATATCCTGCAATGAAATTAATCTAAAGACCAGAGGGATATTTTTCAACTGTGTACAGCAAGCTTTTCTGAATAAATATGATTCACAGCCTCAAGAACTATGCTGATTCTTATTTAATTAATCACTTTCCTGCATTTGTCTGTCATTGAAGGATGGGGGCCAGCAAGGAATGACCCAAAGAGTGAAACCTACAGTACCTGCTTCTTTTTTATCCAGATCAATAATTAAAACTTAAAATCAGCAGTTTCTTTCACTTACCAAGTAACCTGACTTTAATCAAACCACAGTGAATGCAAAACTGAGCAACTTCAGTTAATAATACATTGCCTTTACTTTATTATAACATCTGTACTTGTCTGACAACTTATATAGATGCCAACACATTAACTCAATATACTTTATACCTGAAATCTTAGCTTAATTAAGATCATTTATCAAAATGACACCTGTTTTATATGGCCAAATCAAATTGATTACTGTTGTTCTTCTGGATCTCTGCAAGTGTAAGGAACAATATTTTTGGAAGCAAAGGTGGCTAAATATTTATCTCGCGTATCAAATATGTTCCTGTTAGAAGAAATACATGCATTTAACTCCATATCTACAAGGAAGGACATGATTTAGCTTTCATATCTATCTGTCTTAAATGGCCCCATCACTGCAGCTGAGCATCTCACAATCTGCAATGTATTTATCCTTGCAACACCAATGTAAGAAAGGGAAATACTATTATTCCTAATTTACTGGTAGTCTTTATGTGCCTAAGTTCACTAACTGATTTGCCCAAAGCCACACAGGAGATTTGTGATGAGGCATCAAATTGAACCAAGGTCTCCCAAGTCCAAGGATAATGTCCGTAACCTCTGGACCATCCTTTGTCCCTGAACATCTGACCCATTTGATGCTTTGTATAAAATGGCAAATTCTTTTTTGTTATGTTTTAAAAGAGCATTAGTCAAGAACAACAAACTGTCTAAAATTAAAGACAGCTAAGGTGTACATTTGTAGAGTGAAGCAGGATCCTTTTCCAGACAATCAAAGAACAATGACTTAACTTAGGAACTGATTTATTTTTTAATTTATATTTGTGAAGTGTTGTCCATGTGGATCCCCATGTAGGGACACATGTGGAGAGAATCTTTTGAATAGCTGTCTGTTGGGCTACACCTGTGCCATGCATATCCCCATGAACGCTACACAGCCTGAGGGAATAAAGGGCAGAGTGGCTACAACTCCCTTAGTTTCCTTTTCAATTCATAATCTTACAAAGAGGACTCTGAAAAAGTACGGTTGGAGGGCAGACCATGGGATCCACACAGACATCATAATTCCAGAAAACCACAGCTACTTTAAAGTAAATGACTATTCTGTCTTCTTAGAATATATGTCATTGTGGATTCTACCTTAGGTGATTAGTAAGCAGTGCCCCAACTGGAAGATGGGAATGAAAAGGTCCTGAATGCCTCTAATTAAACGATAATTGTAACACTACCCTACCAATTTGACATCCTATCATGAAGCCAGTAAAGGACATTGTGTGTGGCAAAAAGTCAGGGATTTTCCCTCTTTAGTCAGTCATTTTTTCTTATTAATGGTCTTCCTGCATTTTAACAGGGAAGAGAAAAAAAATAGGAAAATGTGATTGCAAAAGCTGTAAAAATTGGAAGCAGGCTTAAGGAGCAGGCCTGGTACCCCAAACTACTTTTAATTCATTATTTTAAAACTGACTAGATTTCAAATTGATGTCCCTTTAAGTGACCGTTAGTGAAAGCATAGCTTGTTTGACCTTCATCAGTTGAACTATTCTTGAGAAGCAGCACTTCCAGGGGACAAGTATGCCTTGGAGACAACAAACCTGAAAACCCGAGATATTTAAGCAAGTAATCCCTGATGGATAAAGCCTAGTGACTGAAAACAAATGAAGTAATAGTAAAGCTCATTGTTAAATTTAAAATGTTCACTTTTTATTAAAATGCCTTTTTTTCCTGTTTTAATAGAAGTTTTCACAAATGATGATAGAAAAATTCAATATTTGGTAGGGGATAATGCATTTCTGTTCTTATTATTTTTCTCCTCCATAAGAAAATAATTTTTTCTTTATCAAGAATAGATTTCCTATGATATAAAAAAATGTACCTTTTGGTATCTACATAGTCTCTGTGTTAAAATTTGCAGTTTTGTAGCTTGCCAGCATTGTTTTTCAGTATAGAAGGGAGATTGTTTACTGTTATTCTGGCTTTTCAACTGAAACTGAAAATATGGTTGTTTCCAGCCTATTTATTTTTAATTCTTTTCTTCAATTCATTTTGCCTGCAGCAAAATATCAACTCCCCCTAAAAATGGGTGAGATAGACAACATGCAGGCTGCCTGTCAAGTCTGTTCCATTACCACATGCCATAGAATCTTCATCAAAACTATTCTTCTCTGTGGACATATGCCTCTGCTTTAGCACATGAATTATCCTTTTGACACACCTTCAACACTGAGAATAATTTATTCACTTACTCAGTTTCTGTACTTTTCAACAGAAGAAATCTGGTTCTCACATCCCATCCACACCTGCCCCAGATTCAATGCTAAAATGCTATCAGTACCTGTTAGCACATGTCTTTAAGGGAACATTAAACATTTTTAAGAATTAGTGACCAGGTATGCCAAGGTATTTTGCTGTATACATGAATACTAGGTTGTACCTATGCTAAATCTATGTGAAAAGTGTAAAAAACTGCAGAATATTGATATATTTGTCCTAAGCGCCTTTAAAGGTATACTAGACTACTTATTCTGAGGTGTGTTTTTTTTGTTTTTTTGTTTTGTCGGAACTGGGATTTTGGTGAGAAGGCTCTTGAATGTCTCTGTAAAGTGCTGTTGAGAAAATAAGGCACCTTTGTAACTTATTTGCTAGTCAATTTGTGACTGTTGGTGAAACAGTTGATGTTGGGGGATGGGAATAGAACAAACTGCCATTGAAAATATGCTAGTTATTGCACTAGGTATACTCCAGTTTACTAAAATGGTTGCATGACTGGAAGAGGGTTAGCAGAGGAAATATTGACTGAGTTCCAGACCACAGCTGTATATCTCAATGGACTTGTGTGTTGGACTTAATTGGAGGTAGTGTGTGATTGAATGTTTTACTGATGATTGTTCACTCATCTGCAGTGTGTACTTCATTACACTGTATGTCCCTATGCAAGTTACAGTCAGAGTCCTAGATTGTGACATTAGAAGCTGTCCAGTGTGAGATGCAGTGCGCTGTGAACTGGGGAGTACCCATTTCCCCCCCAGTCCCCTTGTTGCTCTGTGAGGGAAATAAACTGTGCAAAGTCTGTATCCAGCAAAGCAAACACTCCTTAATATGCCAGCACAGCTAGGCCACTGTTGGATGATTTACTTTCAAAGAAAGAGCCATTACGTATTACTGTTACTGAAATCTTGGCTCAGTGTGATACAGGATTCTTTTCCAGTATCCAGATACAGCTATGGATATTTCTTACTTTGTCTGTGACTCTGGCTACTAGGACAGTATTTTCCCAGTTTTGCTTATCTCAAACACTGTTGATTCACTCCACCTACTGAGGAATGTTTTGACTAGCTTTGATGTTTGTCAAGAATTAATCCAAGATGAGAGCAAACTGCTAGAAAGTTGTTTGTTTTGGAAGACATACAGGATCTGTAATATTATTTGTTGTCTGAAACATTAGATATCGTGTAGGTCATTGTCTTTCATTTATGACTATTTGCATTTCAGACTCATCCATCAGGCCTTCCATTCCATCTGTTTAAAAATCCTAGATTATGGTTGGATGCAGTATATAGAGCACATAGATCTATAAACCTACTCTGCAAAACAAAGTAACTCATTACTATACTACTGTAGTTTATCACAAAAATAACTTCTTAGCTACCACTTTAAAGTGCCAACTTTCTGGGCATGTCTATACTTACCGTGGATTGATGCTGTGGTGATTGATTCACTGGGAGTTGAGTTAGCAGGTCTAGTGAAGACCTGCTAAATTGACTGCAGATTGCTCTCCCTTTGACTCCAGTATTCTACTGGAACAAGAAGCGTAAGATAAGTCGATGGAGATACTCTCCTGTCGACCCAGTGTGGTGTAGACACCTCAGTAAGTCGACCTAAGGTATGTCAACTCCAGCTATGTTATTCACGTCGCTGGAGTAGAGTAACTTAGATTGACTCACTCCCATAGTATAGACAAGGCCTGTATCTTTTGTGTTATATTGCTACTAACATTAGTCATACATGACTGAAAGAACTAGTTTTGAAAGACAACATTGAGAACACTTGATTCATCATAAGTGACTTAAAGAAGGTCATATTCTCTTTTTGGAGCTAGCCTGTGACAGATAACTGATGCATTAATTGGTGTCTTGCTCATTAGAAATTGCCGGTGTCCTGGAAACTCATCTCTGGTATCAGGGCCTCCAAACCCAGCCGCTTGCACTGGCCGGGGACTGAAGCTTGGCTTGGTCCCCAGGGTGGAGGATGGTATCTGGGCTGGCAGGAGATGCTGATCCTCCTGGGGGGGCTTTCTGGCACGAACAAGTTTGCGATTTTCCTCTGAAATGTGCCAGGCTGCTAATCCGTATGCAGGTGAGGGACTGTCCTTAGTATAACCTGGTGGCTGTGAGGGAAGTGGCTGGTACTTGGATGCCACGCACAAAATCCTTTCTCAAAAGAGGGATCCTACAGTATGTGTGCACTGCATATGTATTTGACTGAATACAAAAATACCTCCACAGATGACTGCATAGATTTTATTTATCCTCCCACACCACTTCAAGGTACCAGAACACAAACCCTTTGCTCAGTACAAAAACTCAGTATTTAAGGAACGCTGTGATACTTACGCCTCATCTACACTCTAATTTCTCTTGCATCTCCCCTGGCTGTATTACCACCATTGTAGCTTTTGTCATAACAGCAGTGCTTGGTGAATTAGGGTATGTGCGCCATCTGTTTTTAACCACTGTATCATTGAGTTATGGTCTGGGAATGGTTGGGTGACACTGGTTGAAATATAAATGACCAGTGTACATTAATGCTACCACTAGTTGAGTTGCCCTAATGGCAGTACAGCCAACTGAAATTTTTTAGATGTCAATGTCGGTGAGAACGTACCTGTAACTGGGTTTATTCCTGCTTGTGTAGACAGAAGTAACGGCCATAGAACCATGTTTAAGCCTAAGTATCAACCAAGGTTAAATCATGGTTCAGCACAGACACTTGTTGTCTCCATCTATGTGGAAGAAACCCCTGTAATATAATATAATATTTCCACAACTGTATTTCCGTCTTTCTTAATGTAGTCAGGGCTTAGAGCAACAACATTTAATCATGTAAGTTCATTACATTATCCATGTAAGCTGTCATTCAGGTTTCTAAGGTAGAGGTAAATATTAAAATGGGTGGTAGGGAGGAATACATTTTAGAAAAACAAAATTCTCATTTCAAGGAAGATTTCTAAGTTCCTGGATAATAATTCCCTTCACACATACTTTATAGCTTGTCATAGATTATTTTTTTCTCCTCATTTCATTTGATGTAGTAAGGAAATTTAAAGATGGAGAGTGGAGTTTTCACATAGACCAAAATGATTTCAGAGCACAAACCCTATTGAAAGTCAGTTAAACTTTATCTGCATTATGCCATTCACTGTTTCCTCACTTAAGGATTTTTTTATTTAAATAATTAGCTATTACAGTCTTTCCCATTTATTAAATTCCTATCAGATTTGCTTACCTAATCAGTCAAAAACTGATCTTACCGTCAGATCCCAAATTCAGTTGGTATTAGAAAATGTAACTGCCACTTTTGCAGCTTACATCATAACCAGTAACAGAAATTCTGCAATCAGACCTAAATGTACAATTTGTAGATAGCTGAAGCAGAATAGAATCCAGCTTGAAGGCCTGGGCTACACTGGGGGCGGGAAGGGTTCAAACTAAGATACGCAACTTCATCTATGCTATTCGCGTAGCTGAAGTCAAAATATCTTAGTTCGACTTACCTGTCCGTCTCCACGGCAGCGGGTCGACTGCAGCTGCTCCCCTGCTGACTCCACTTACTCCTGCCACCGAGGTGGAGTACAGCCATAGATTCGGAGGTTGATTTATCACGTCTAGATCCCTGATAAATCGATCCCTGATACATCGAGTGCTATCTGCCAATCTGGCGGGTAGTATAGCTGTACCCAAGTATTCCTAATGTAGGTACTCCTTGTGGTTAGTAACATGGATTTATTGCCTTGAAAAAGCTTTCTATGCTAATAAATTATTGATTTTTGTTTGTTTATTTCTATTATCCTAACACCTAGAAACCAAGTCATCATCCAGGACCCCACTGTACTAGGCACAGGACAAACTCAGAACAAAAAGACAGTCCCTTCCCCAAGGAGCTTATAATCTTAAGTATAAGACGTGAAACAACAGATCAATACAGGCAGGGGTGAACAAGGAGACAATATTGCCTAAATAGACTAGACAGACACAAGATGGGATAACTTGGGCAGTGGGGATTTGTTTAGAAGGGGATAAGCTAGAGATGGAAAGAACAGGGAAGGCAATTGAGGGGAACAGGCCAGGAGAGAAGAGGGTATCATAGAATCATAGAATATCAAGATTGGAAGGGACCTCAGGAGGTCATCTAGTCCAACCCCCTGCTCAAAGCAGGACCAATCCCCAACTAAATCATCCCAGCCAGGGCTTTGTCAAGCCTGACCTTAAAAACCTCTAAGGAAGGAGATTCTACCACCTCCCCAGGTAACCCATTCCAATGCTTCACCACCCTCCTAGTGACAAAGTTTTTCCTAATATCCAACCTAAACCTTCCCCACTGCAACTTGAGACCATTACTCCTTGTTCTATCATTTGGTACCACTGAGAACAGTCTAGATCCATCCTCTTTGGAACCCCCTTTCAAGTAGTTGAAAGCAGCTATCAAATCTCCCCTCAGTCTTCTGTAGACTAAACAATCCTAGTTCTCTCAGCCTTTCCTCATAAGTCATGTGCTCCAGGCCCCTAATCATTTTTGTTGCCCTTCTCTGGACTCTTTCCAATTTTTCCACATCCTTGTAGTGTGGGCTCCAAAACTGGACACAGTACTCCAGATGAGGCCTTACCAGTGTTGAATAGAGGGGAACAATCACGTCCCTCAATCTGCTGGCAATGCCCCTACTTATATAGCCCAAAATGCTGTTAGCCTTCTTTGCAACAAGGGTGCACTGTTGACTCATATCCAGCTTCTCATCCACTGTAACCCCGAGGTCCTTTTCTGCAGAACTGCTGCCTAGCCATTTGGTCCCTAGTCTGTAGCAGTGCATGGGATTCTTCCGTCCTAAGTGCAGGACTCTGCACGTGTCCTTGTTGAACCTCATCAAATTTCTTTTGGTCCAATCCTCTAATCTGTCTATGTCCCTCTGTATCCTGTCCCTACACTCCAGGGTATCTACCACACCTCTCAGTTTAGTGTCATCTGCAAACTTGCTGAGGGTGCAGTCCACGCCATCCTCCAGATCATGATAAAGATATGGGATAAAACCGGCCCCAGGACTGACCCTTGGGGTACTCCGCTTGATACTGGTTGCCAGCTAGGGTAAAAGGAAGGTCTGGAGTGAAGCTGAGGTGAGAAGACTTTGAGGGAGTTAGAGGGGAGGGTTAGAACAATCAGCACAGAGCAGAGAAAGTTAGAACATTTTACAGTTCTGACTGGAATGCCTAAAGGTCCTTGCTTTGAGTGCTCCTACTGTCTGGAGTCTCTTGATGGCTTCTCTGAAGTTTTTCCTGAAGGCTACATGATGGGTGGAGGAGAGGAAACACCTGAATCCCAGTGCCTCCATTGTGCCAGGAGAGGGTGTGTCACTCCCCATAACACTGCTCTGCAGCCAAAATGCTTCTGAAATAAATGTAGTCAAACTTTACTAATTCTGGGTCACTGAGAACGAAAATGATGCTTAAAATTGTTGATTGGCTCTAGTTTTCAAGATATGCTATTGGGTCAGTATATACGACCCTTGACATGGGAATGGTGGAGGATAAGTGAGTTATAAAGGGAAGGGATCTCAATTTAAACCAGAAATGAGTAAAATACATCTTTGACTGGATCTATGAATAAATCTATGACTGGGTTTGGACAGTACTTGCTTTTTAGGCAAAACGATGAATGATGCAATCTGAAGCTGGTGTTGCATCCTACGTGATATGAATTGCATCACGTTATTCCTAGAAGTCATGGATGATGCAATCATAATGAAGCTTACATCACTCTGCTGAAGAAATTGCCCTATATCAGCTCTAGAAATCATACAGTGTCATGCTCTCTTATTTGTCAGTGTTTGATTTTGCGAAGGGACACATTTCTGTTTAGCCAAAGTGAGCAGAGATGCCTTGTACTTGTGTGAACAGTGCAGATAACTTCTGCTATGTTTGTGGTGAAGTGGCTTTTGCATCACAAAAGCACAGTATAACCACTATGGTTAAGAAAGCCTATCACCTTTATTTTGGCTGCAAAATTGGAGATCAGGACAAGAGGTGGGCCCCCCACATACGCTGCAACACTTGTGCAACAAAGCTTTGCCAGTGGTTGAACAGGAAAAGGAAATCTATGCCTTTTGCAGTGCCAATGATTTGGAGAGAGCCAACAGATCATACCAGCAATTGTTACTTCTGCATAGTGCCTCCAGTTGGGAAAGGTGTGTCAAAGAAGAAAAAGTGGACTGTGCATTATCCAAACATTCCATCAGCTATACGCCCAATACCTCACGGAGAAGGACTGTCGGTTCCTGATGCACCAGAATCATTCTCACTTGAGTCAGACGAGGAAGAGGAAGAGGATGAAACTTCTGGTCCTGAATCATCAATGCCACAGGACCCACATTTTCTCCCATTCTCCACCTCTGAACAACACCTCATAACAGAAGCTGAACTGAATGACCTTGTGAGGGATTTGGAACTACCCAAGAGTAAGGCAGAGCTGTTGGGCTCCAGACTACAGCAGTGGAATCTCCTGGCAGGTGATGTTAGGGTTTCCATGTTCCGTGACCGTCAAAAGGATCTTGTCCCATTCTTCTTTATGGAAGGTGATCTTGTAGCCTGCAACAACATCGATGGTGTGATGGCAGCCCTCAACACCTATCACAATCCAGATGAGTGGAGACTCTTCACTGATTCATCGAAGACGAGTGTTAAAGCTGTTTTGCTGAATAATGGCAATGTTTTGCCATCAATTCCAGTTGGTCATGCAGTCCATATGAAGGAAACCTATGACAACATGAAACAACTTTTGAGGTGCATAAACTATGACCAACATCAGTGGCAGCTTTGTGGCGATTTGAAGGTTGTTGCTCTCTTGCTTGGTGTGCACACTGGATACACAAAGTGCTGCTGTTTTCTCTGCGAATGGGATAGTCGTGCAAGAGATTCCCACTACATCAAGAAAGTTTGGCCACTCCGACAGTCATTGGAGCCTGGGAGGAAAAGTGTTCAGCATCCACCACTTGTTGAATCAAGGAAGATATTGTTACCAGCCTTACACATTAAGCTGGGTCTGATGAAGGACTTTGTCAAGGCCATTGACAAAACACAAGCAGCTTTCAAGTACCTCCGTGGAAAATTTCCAAGGTTAAGTGAAGCTAAGATAAAGGAAGGTGTCTTTGTTGGTCCTCAGATTCATGAATTTTTTCGAGATGATGCATTTGACCATGCATTGCGTGGCAAGGAAAAGACGGCATGGAAAGCCTTTCAGTGAGTGGCAATACATTTTCTCGGAAACAACAAGGCAGACAACTACAGGTTGTTGGTGGAAAACCTTCTCAAGGCATACAAAAGCCTTGGTTACAACATGTCAGTAAAGATACATTTTTTGCACTTTCATCTAGATTTTTTTCCACCGAACTGCGGAGCAGTGAGCGACGAGCACGGCGAGCGATTTCACCAGGACATTGCAACAATGGAGAAACGCTATCAGGGCAAATGGAGCCCATCAATGCTTGCAGACTATTGCTGGATAGTGACAAGAGATGGTCCATTTAATGAATACAAGAGACAAGCCAAGAAGCGCCGAGTAGACACTGAATAGGACTAAACTATGTACATAATAGTTTTTTGCCTTTTGTTTCATAATACATTTTATTTCTATAACCCTTTTGCTGATTTTTAAAGTGTTACATAAACAGGACAGGTGAAATATTATCGTGTAAAGCAACCATAAACACATGAAAAGACCTAGGTTTACAATTTATGATTAAAACTCTACTATCTACACAATATACATAGACATAAAATGTAAAAACTTAAATATCTTAGAAACAGTAGCCAATCAGTTGTTTTAATTGTCATATTTGAATTTAGCACATCAAGATACATACTAAATATCACATTTTATCTCTGAAGCAGACGACTTCTAAAAAATTGTAGACCAGTGTAACAGTTCAGGGGGAAGGGTGGCCCCAGCTGGGCCCAATTTTACCATTTTTCTTTCAGTGATTTCTGTTTAATATTTCAGCCTTTTGCAATAGTACATTGCTTTGCTTCATCCTGAAAATTTTATTTATTTCTTGAAATTGCCTGTGTCCTGAAAGAGTTTCACAAACAGGTCTCAGACTCTCAGCCTAGCTGACAGAAGCTTTTCTTTTGTCATCTGTGTGGAGGGCGGAGGAGGGGCACCACTTAAATGTCACTTTCTCCTGCAGTTAAGTTTCCTTTGTGCTTAGAACAATAGCCTTCAGTGTAAACAACATGAAGCTAAAAGAGTAAAAAGACATCTTGAAGAATCCTAATTAATCAAAATTAAACATGGACCCAGGAATGCAATGTGTCTCCCTTCCTTTCTTTTTTGTATACTGAGATGTCTTCCTTAGATTCTGTAATATAGTACACTATAATGGTTGTTCATCAGCTTACTAGCATTTCTATGATTATCTCCTACAACTGAGGCTAGATAGAGATGTCATGAATCTAATATACATTCCTAAAATTTAGCTTTGTAAGATTAGTGTGCTGTTTGTGTATAGAGGAGGGTTGACATGGTAGTCACTTTATTTTTAAGTAGCTGAAAATCAAAATGAATCTTATCACAACCAAAACATCGTTATAATAGACACCCTTGTGACAAATGTTTACTTTATCTCTCTTACATGAAAAGGCAACACTTATCATCACAATGATTGTTTAATATGGGATAACTTATTTTTTACACATTTTAATTGGTTTAATAGAAGTTTAAAGTGAAATCATGCAATTGAAATGGATTAGAGTGACATTCATTTGTTATGAAATAATGTGCACTGGGATTTTATGCAAGTTATAGCTATCTGGTATTATTAACAGTAAGATAATAGTGTGGTGGTGAATGAATTCTGTTTAATATAAAATTACACACATGAAAACCATGGCCTGTTCTTTAAAAACTAAATATTGTTAGTATTTCACTAGAAGTAATTGAATTAGAAGCTAAAGAAAGCCTCCAGTTATTAATAATTACATAATAAAAAGGTAGCAAGTAGGATAAGAATAAGATGTCTTCCTGTGTTACTGAAGCAATCCTAGGCAGGTCCCTTATTCTTCATTGGGATCTTCTCACAGAGTGTCTGTTTCCATATGTGGTCCCAAAGAGATCAAAGGCTGTTTTTAAGTAAATGATTAAAAACAGCTCTTGTTTTTTAAAGGACCCTTTAAAAACTGTCTTTGGGAAAAGATTTTTTTTTCTTCTGGAATAAAGTTTTCCTTTTAAATGAAAAGAAAAGTTTCAGATTAGTACCAAGACTTTACAAGATGCTTAAGAACAAGGTAGTAAAACTCTCTTGTATCCCTAAGGAGGAGAAGGATCTACTAAAGTGTCCTGTTGAGGATCGATTCATTTTCTGTTGGGAGAGAGTTACTTACCGTACAATTTAATACGATAGAAGTGTATCAAATATTTTCTCAAGAGGGACACCTTTTTAGCAGCAATATTTATCACATATATTGCAGAATATGTATCAACTTAGTTACAGCCATATTTGATTATAAAATGTAAGAATATGTTCATTTGAAAGTACACTAAGTGGAAATGTAAAATTGCTCATAATTTTATGGGACAAATACAACAAAAGTGTTTGATAAATTGTCTCTTTGAATCCCATCATTGCAGGATCTAGAGACCTAGATTCCAGCATGTCATTCTGACGCAGTCTTTGACTTAAACCCTTTGTAGCAGACTTTGCCTCTGCAACGAGGTGGACTAAGTTTTCCTTTCCTATTGGCTTTCAACTATTAAACTCAAATTTTATGATTTTTTTTTAAATGAGCCAATTTAAAAGCGATTTCAGTGGTGATGGTTGATGCATTAAAGGAAAAGATCTTGAGAGAGATAATGACTTGTTTTACCTTTGAGGAGTATATTGTGGATAGTCTATGGTAAGAATACTTGCTTTATATTTAATACAGTCTAAGGACGGATGTATAGTAATACTTCATATTGAAAATACCATGTGTACTTGTGCTCTTCTGCATAGTTCACCCATTCCATGGAGAGCATTCTTTTCATAGCGGAGAAAACTTTTTTCTTTTATAATGCCAGAAAATTTTTGGCAGTGACTGGTTTAGGCCAGTGATCAGTATTAGAACTGGATTACCAAGATTCCATTGTTCTGCAAAGAGAACTAAAATAGTGGCAGTGCAGACGAAAGTCTCTTTGGCATACAGGATGTGTGTACTATATCCAGTACAGATACTTAAAAAGACAGTTTATGTGGCTGTTATACTACTGCATATGTTTTAAAACATACTATTTATACTGTTTATCTGAACGTTTCTAGGTTTACATGATTTAATTTGAGTTTACAGAAATAACTGACTTTGTAACACTGATGACTGTAGTACTAGATAGAGTAAATATGAAGATGTTATCACTATTTCTGAGAGCAAGGATGTTTTTCTGTGTTCTGCACCTGACATTAGTTTGTTATGTGTGAAATCAGTGCTTTGAAAAGCCACATGTTCCAGTTTCTTTTAGAAGTGTAACAGGCAGGAGTGATTTATAGTGCAGGAATTTTCAGAGGAATGGGGTATATTGTAAAGAAAAAATGGGATTTATGTTTTGCATTGTTTATCTTTGGGCTTGTTGACTGCCTGTGTATTTTATACATCCCTTCCCTTTGTTAACATGTAATATAATTGTCTGCAATAATATTTCACTATGTTTAGGACTCCTGTTTTACCAAGTACTTGTCTGTTCAAGAAAAACATGAAATCTTTTCACCCATTGGTTAATGTGTCAGTGCTTGGTCTTAAAGAGACTCATTATTTTGAATGTGTTGAACTTTATTTTGAAGATGGCAACCAATATGGGAACATACATTTTTTTATTGTTGAGATAAGGTCTGAGCTCAAACAATTCAAATTGTGTATTGCTCTCGTCTACTAAACAACGACTAAATCTTTCATACTCTTATCAGATTATTCTTTCTGGTAGACTTAAAATATCTGTATCTGGGACCAATTAATATTTTTGGAGGTTAGTATAAGAAAGGGAATGGTGGTTTGTGTTTTTGTTGAATTTTAATGAACAGTGAATAAACCACAGTATTCAGCATAGGCTGCCATCTTGTTGTCTGAGGAAAAAAATCACTGAAATCATAGCGTAACCCTTAGCTTCAAACCATCTGTAAATCCCTACTCGCCCTTATTGTATCATAAAGGAAATAATGTTCTGACCAGAGGGGTGCAGAATGGAGATGCTTCTCTATTGTGGCTGCTAAGAGGGATGCCTGGATCTTCTTTCCTCATTATCTTCTTGGTGCTTTTTGGAGCTCCTGGAAGGAAGGAGGCTTTCAGAGACTCATCAGGGAAAGCAAGCAGTGTGTTTTGATATCCACAGTCTGCCATTATGCTGGGACATGTGGCCAGTGATCCATATACAGAGCAGCAGACCTTGTGGTGTGGAATCTCTGAGCTGTTTTGCCACATCCTGAGACAAGTGAGAAATCTGGCAAAATAAAGAATAGCTTTAGAGACTAGGAGACTAGGCTGGTATTGCGAAAATAAGCTCCCTTTATCTAAAACTGACAGCTGACATTGAGTATTATGAACACTTATGTGTTTTAGAACTACAGGACAGGGACTAGAATAAGAGCAAATGTCCATTGTTGTAAGGTACGTTGTTTTGCTATGTGCTTAAGTTGTAAAACTCAGCTTATTTTAGAAAAATGAGTATAATGACAATACCAAACTTATAGATTCCTTGATTGGCTTTTTTAGCAAGGAGGAGACGTTTTTTTTCTAGACAGTGGGAAAACAGGAGTTGTAGAGCTCAGAAGGAGGAAGGATTTTGTATTCAAATGCCTTTACAACTGCCAAACCAATAATGATTCATTCTAATCAGTGTGGTATAGTGCAGAATCATGCATCGCTTACAATGGCATTAGTCTCTAAATTCAAGAAACAGAATTGTTTTAGGTACAGGTAAGGTATTCACTTTATCATTTCTAGTGACACTATCATGGGACGCAACCACACCAGCCACACAATCAGAAGCTCATTCACCTGCACATCTACTAATGTGATATGTGCCATCATGTGCCAGCAATGCCCCTCTGCCATGTACATTGGCCTAACCGGACAGTCTGTATGTAAAAGGATAAATGGACACAAATCAGACATCAGGAATGGTAACACGCAAAAGCCAGTAGGAGAACACTTCAGTTTCCCTGGACACTCAATAAGTAGCCATCCTTCAACAAAAAATTTCAAAAACAGACTTCAAAGAGGAAACAGCTGAACTACACTTCATTTGCAAACTTATCACCATCAATTTGAGCCTAAACAGGATCTGGGTGTGGTTGGCTCACTACAAAAACAATTTTCCGTCTCCTGGTTTGGACACCACCTCATCAGTTATTGGGAGTGAACCACATCCATCCTGACCCAATTGACTTTCAAGATTGGTTCTCCACTTGTAAGGTAACTCCCTTCTCTTCATGTGCCAATATATATATTTATGCCTGTTTCTGTAACTTTCGCTCCATGCATTTGAAGAAATGGGTTTTTTACCCATAAGAGCTTATGCCCAAATAAATCTGTTAGTCTTTAAGTGCCACTGGATTCCTCATGGATACAGATTAACATGGCTACCCCTCTGATATCAGCTATGTTGTTTCAGCAGTATATTTCTAATGTGAGCCATAAGAGGAAGTGCCATATTTGTAATCTATACTGATTAGAAAAGGAGAAGGGCTTCTGACTGATAAGCATGTTTCTGCAAAATTTTCCTCAGCCATCTGTTGAGAATAGTGACTTGCTTTTTATATTTATGGACTGACTCTTGATGTAATTCTATACTTATGAGTGAAAAGGTCCTCTTAGTTCACCAAATTCAACCCTCTGTACCATCTGTAAAGGCACTTGATGGACTGGATTTCTCAGGATTCTGGATAGAGCCTTTCACTTGCAGATCAGCCTGGGCCCTAGCTGTTAATGACAATCACTTAATAGAACAACCAGGGAAGGCCACAAGTTTATGCAAATAAAGTGGGGAAGAATCAAAGAGAAGATTGAATGGGAATGGAAAATAATCTGTTCCCTCTGTCCTGAAATGTAGTCTCTGTCTAGTTCAGATTGGAGGCACTTTGTGGGTGCAGGAAAGGAAAACTTGTCTTTAGTTTCGCTAGTTGTAAACCTAACACTGTACCTTACAGTAAGGTTCAAAATATATTTGGATGTTTGGAGTTAGGCCCAACAAGTATAATTTTCTCTAGGTTAGTGTGCTGAGAGGCTTTCCTTTCTTTGAGAAGCTCACTAGCTATAGCCCCTTTTTACCTGTTTTCTGAGCCCCTTCTGACAGCTCAGGCAATAGTTGTAAAGTAAAGACAGCTTTGGTTAGTTGTATGTATATTTTATATTGAAGAGGGTGTGTAATGACTTCTGATGTTACATCTTTTAGGAGAAAAATATCACAGCAACTCTGTTTTGTGTCCTGTCATTACTTAGAGAAATCTGAGCTCATTAGTCGTGACTGAAGCTTTTCGAGATCATTGAAGGGTTGGATCCAATAAATTAAAAATTGGGTCTGGGGCATATTTCTGTCCCATTAAATCCAAAAAGTTCCCTCTCACTCTTCCAAATGTTAGCTTGATACTTACAGAAGTATCTGTACATACTGTCCACTAAGAAAATGTTATTTTTTTCAGCCCAACTCATGTTAATTTTACAGATATTAGTGGGAAGTCTGCCTTTGAGAAGGGCCAAATGTATAGCCAGGAAAGCTTTTTCTAGACTAGAATATAAGGTCTTTGTTATAGAATATCCACGTTCATTAGAGGGAGTCTAGAATTTCTTGAGTTTCTGTTCATGTTCTTTTACTGTGCTCTTCACCATTTTCTCTGAGCTTCTTCCAGAACTAAAAACAAACAAGATGAGTAACAGAAGTCAGGTGAAGTCTCTTCCTATCATACCACCAAGAAGAAAAAGGTTATGTGACTTTTTACAAATATATAAAGAAGTGATATTTTGTTGCTGTGTGGAAAGGCCAAGACAAACAAGTGGCTTCTGTATTTGGTAAAGGAAGCGTTGAGTCTTGTGGCCATTCTCAGTTCTTATGGGAATGAAGGTGCATTTGGAATTATAGTTTCTCTTTTAATAGTATGAATGACTGAAATGATAGACTGTTCTCTTCTTCTCAGTGCAGTACATGAGCAATAATGATGGTATACATTAGTGATTAAAAAAACACCTGCGCAGATATGCAGTGACTTGAATTGGTTAGATTTTTATGCATGCTACTACAGACTTATTAAATTCACTAAAAATAATAGTTCTCCTTTAACAATTAGTAAAAAAAACACTGCATGTGTCAAGTTAGTTGAAATGTTATTTTTGAGTCCTTTCCTCTTCTTCACCTGTTTCCTCCCTCTTTCTCTGCTCACATGATCTAATTATGGCATCAAAGCAAACATGGATGAGGCTATGGTCATCAACTTGACCCGGTGATTTCAAACTAACATAAATAGTTTTTGTATTTTTATTTACATGAAATGAATGTTTACATAATAAATAGATTTCACTGAGTGATCTGGTAGTGATGAAGCCATTCAAATGCTGGGTAGCTGTGTGTGTGTGTATGTATGTATGTATTGTGACGGAGTCAGACCAGAAGGATATAGGAGAGTGCTGGAAGGCAGGTATATTAGTCTGAGGATGTGCAGGTCCCTGTTCCCTGGATAGCCAAACAAAAGCTACTCCAGACCAATCAAGACACCTGGGGCCAATTAAGAACCTTCTAGAAAGGAGCAGAAACAGCTAGCCTGATTGGGACACCTGAAGCCAATCAGGGACTGGCTGAAACCAGGTGATAACCTCCCAGTTAGTCAGGTGGGCTGTGGATGTCAGGAGCTGAGAGAGGAAGTTGTGCTGTTGGTGAGACTGAGTGATGGACAATATATCATACTGAAGGAAGGAGGCCCTGAGGTAGGGGTGAAGTGGGGTTTGAAGAAGCGGAGACTGCTGTGGGGAAGTAGCCCAGGGAATTGTATTGTGTTTTGTGCCTAAAAGGTCAGCCATCTTAGCTGATACTATTAGGGTCCCTGGGCTGGAGCCCGGAGTAGAGGGCGGGCCCGGGCTCCCTCCCTTTTCCATCTTCCATACTGGCCTGTGATGAAGGTAACTCACTAGGTGGTGACTCTTGCCAATTATACTGAGAAAGGGAGGTCACTCTGGGGCGTAGATGAGTTTCTGAGGCCCCTAAATCTGCCAGGAAGCACAGGACCCACAAGTACAAACTTGGAGCTTTGTCACAGTATATAGATATATATGTGTACTAGGCCCTTACAGTGTTTTTACACACACAAATGACTTTATTCACTTTGATTTCTATGGGACTACACATGTGCATGTTTGCAGGACCAGGGGCGAAAAATATAAACGTACAGACAAGGAAGGGACTAGGGACAGATGCAGCCCAAGACAATTAGTTAAACAAAATAAAATCTTTCTTTTGTGTATGAGTTAACTGTTGTGTGTTTGCCTTCATGAAGATTAATCCTTGTCCATTTCCTTTTCGGTACCTGTGTTTATTTGGTTATTTCTCTTCTGTCCCTCTCTTCAAGTACTCTTTGCATCTTGGAGCATCTTTACAGACACAGGGAGCAGTACAGAGTCACCATTCATTCCTGTCCATGACTTATTCCTTCATAAAACCCACCCTGCTCTTTATGAAGTCCAGTCATCTAGTTAGTAGATGGACTGATCTTGGTTGTGTTTGCATTATTTTCTTTGGCATCCTATCGTCTGTCTTCTGCAGCATCTCCACCATCCTAATCTTTTTGATTGTAGCCAATCCTGTGCTCTGATTTCACATCCTACTCTCTTAACTTCTTCCTTTGTCTTAAAATCATTCCACTTTATAGCTGCCATGTTTCTCAGAACTCTCATCTGTACTCCCTTCAGCCTTCTGATATCTTTCATTTAATGTAGCTGCCTCCAGGTCAAAGAGCAATACTGGTAGTACTCTGGTTGGATATATTTTCACTTTGGTACCAAATGTAATGTTTTTATCAATCCATAGTTTTGGCAGTTTCTGTCAGCACTTGTAGCTAAGGTACATATACTTTTAACCTTGGTGGAACTGACAGCACTGATCAAGCTTCTTAGGTACATTTCAAATTTTACTTGTACTAGGGTTTCACTGCTGCTGCATTTCAACACTCCAGCTATTGTCCCTTTTCCAAGATGCAACCGCTTTGTCTTCTTGACATTTATTAAGTCCAAGTTAACTGCACCAATTTTTCAAGGTAGTGAAGAGTATCATTATTAATTCAAATGTGGCTGCCAGTTGTACAATGTCATCAGCATAAGCTAAGAAGCTTAACTCTAGAGCATCCAAAGTGTCTCCCCTCAGCTCAGCTAACATTCTTAGTGTCTAGTTTAAGAATATGATGAAAGGTGACAGTGATTTCCTACCTTTTTCTTACATCAAACTCTGGCTTGAATCAGTTTGCTTAATTTTCTGCCAATTCTTAAAGCACTGAAGGAGTTTTTATATTAGAGATGTAAAATAGTAAACGGTTAAATGGCTAACAGGCCCCAGCTGCGCCAGCAGGCAGACACCCAGGCCCTGGCTGGGGAAGCAGCCCCACCCCTGCTAGCCACTGGAAGTAGTCCCAGCCTCGCAGACTATGCCGATCCCAAGAGCAGCAAGCACGGGCTTTTAATCGGTTAACCAGTTAAATGATATAATTTTAATCAGTTAACCAGTTAAACAATATTTGCATTCTTGTTTTGTATATAACATTTGTAATTCCAATTATTTTATCTAGAACTCCATATGATTTTCCTACTTTTTGTAATGCTTCCATTCAAACCAAATCAAATACCTTCATGAAGTTGATGAAATCAGCACATATCTTTAATCCCCATTTTTGCTTTTTTTCCCATCAGTTGTCAGAGCATGTATATCTGATCAATGCAACTTGGGACGGGTTAGAAGCTGCACTGTACTTCTAGTGGTAGTCCCGAGGCGTATTACATTGAGGGTACTCATGCACTCCATGTGCTTCTTGCTAGCAATGTCTGCTGGTTCATGCTTACATCCTTTTCTTCCTTGTGATCCGAACAGGAGAAATCAACTGCATTTCCTTTTCTAGTGCCTGTGATCTGAGATGGAACCTCTTCAGTGTCTACAGCACTTGCTAGGTCTTTCAGCCTTGAACTGTAAATATACTGTAAGTTTGTAGACATAGTTTTAGATGGATCTAGTCAGTTTTTGTAGTTAGATTGCATTGTTTAGTACTCGTAATAGTTAGGGCCTAGGGAGTTTCCCTCTATCCATACATGTCCGTGTCTCCCCCCACCTCCCTTTATATATAGTATGCCCCAAATCCTGGAATTTAATAACTGCATTTTTTGCCCGAACCCTTCTCAGTCAGTGATGGCCACTTCAAGTGCCACTGTTGCCTCAGGGAAATTCACAGCCCCTCAAAGTTCACTTTTTGCCAGTCCTTCCCAAGCTGAGCTAGTCAAACCTGTGAGGTTCTGAAATTCTGAAATTCCCGGTGTATCATGTTATGAGGCCCAAGTCCAGTCCTGGCCCATTAGACCACGCTGTACATAGGACAGAGGCACCAAGAAGGGTCTGTCTAAGCACAGTGACTCTCAGGTCCGGAGCTGATAGAAGCCGAGCAAAAGACTCTTCCAGGCAGGAACATCAGGGGAAGGAAGGTAGGAAACACTCTCAAAAAGCAGGATTGATCCCTCTTTATAAGTGTGAAAGGAAGTCAGTTTTCGTGAACATGCTGAAATGCCAGTTAGAGTTTTAAAGTTGAAATCCAACAAACTACAGTTGCCAATTTGAGTGTTATCGCCAATATTAGAACGGAGTCTAACAGGATTTTTTTTTATTGTGTCCAGGGAGTGTCAGCTTACTCACTTCAACTCTAGGTTCTTTTCAGGTCAACATTTGACTTGTACAGTCTTTCTCAAATCAGCAACTTGTTTTTGCGTAATTAATCAATTTATTAATTCACCCAAGACCACTCAGTATACAATAAACAGTTCAATAACCAAGTATAGACTAATCAGGTATAGTGGCTCCACTAATTAGGTGCCTGGACCCTGGAGAAGATACCTATGTGAGGTGAGGTGGTGGCCTTGGGGGGAGTAAGGGATAGGTGGGAGGGGACAGTGGGGTGAGAAGAAGGGATGGAGGGAATTTGGGACATGCAGGGCTGCGGTGGCCAGAGAAAGAGGTGACTTTCCCTAGATCCCTGGCTGTGGCTGCCAGGGAGAGATGCCCCTTCTTTCCGGCCCCAGCTTGGGGGCTGCCACAGTGGGGAAGAGAGGGCATGTCCATTGCATTAGAAAGGTAAGACTACTGATATTAAAATATGAGTCGTATGCCTTTATTTGTAGAACAAAAAAAGTTAATTATTATAAAGGTTTTTTTATATAGCGCTTTTATCCAAAGTACTTTACAACATTTGGAAAGATCATTAAGTAGTCCGCTGAGACCCTCAGCAATTTTCAAATGGTCCACTACAAAAAAAGTTTAAGAACCACTGGTATATATAATGTGTACCTATATAAAATACATTTGTGCCATTCTTGTTTCAAAACTTTCTATTCTCAATGTTTTGATGCCTACCTAAAGGGAGAAAAGCAGTTTACCAAGCATTTAAATTTTAATAGTTTTTCTTTGAAATGCAGACTTAATGCCCTATGATAAACAGAATTGGAATGTCAATTAAATTCTACTTAGGGTTTAAACTAATGCCTTTCACTGTGGTATCTGAGGGAAGATAGGATGTAAAATCTTTCCTTTCTCTCATATATTTAGTTAATTGGAGCCCAGTCCTGCTAAGTTACTTGTCATGTGTGAATCCCAGATGACATCAGTGGGGCTCCTCTAAAGACTGGTGAACATGGAAGGAGTTCATTGGGACTATTCATGTGCTTGAAACCAAACATGTGTTTGAGTGCTCAGTGCCTTGTAGGACTGAGCTCTCCACATACAAGAGTAATTGTTAACTAAGTCTTTAAGGTGCCTTTGCACTCTGAAAAAGGATTGCTTTTTTAAAAAGAAATTGGTAAGCCTTTTGAAATTTATGTTTGTCTCATTGATTCCATATCATACTGACACAATCAGTGATATGACACTTATAACTGATGGCATGTTTTGCAGACAACAGGTAGCACAGCTCCACCGCAGGGCATAATTTAACCTATATATTATGTATTTTACTTATGATGACATGCAAGAAGGAGAGAGCCCAGCTTGACTTTGTGCCTAGGTTGACTCTGCAGGGCTGGTAATTAAAAACACTGCACATGGATATGGAATTTTGGAGAGATTATAAATGTGGGAAACCTGCAATGTCATTGTTATAGTCACTTCAGAGCAGAATTACATCTCAATTGAGGCATTTTTGGCTATAAATTTTGGTTCTAAACCCCACAAAAACCCTAAATATTTTGATTTTTTCCTCAAGTGTTTTAAAATTTCTATTATTATAAAACAGTTAAAATCCATAAATATAATTTTTTTTCACTAAGCAGTTCAAATGGGTAGAACAAAAGTCATCTTAACCTCATTACTAATTGTTAGAATACAATGTTATCTAAGACATTGGCTAACAATATATTGAGTGACTGTACAACGTGCCTGTTGGCATAAACTTGGCATTTAGGAAATAGAACATTTATATCATGTATGAAAACGAGTAAAAATTTCCTCTAGATCCCAAAATACCTATGATTAAGGGCTTTGTCCTGTTGGGAACAATTGATTTAATTAGCTATTAAAATGGTTTCAGGGTGAACTTGACAAAAGGTTTTTCTTTCTGTGTTTGATTTAGTGGGAACAGTTAATGATTTTGTTTTTATCATCTTCACCCTCTTCAGAATTATTTACTTAGCCCATGGAAGGCAATGGATATTTTTATTATAAAATCAATTTCATGCTTGACTAGACTATGTCTTCCACCTTTGTTATTACTCTTGGAGCTTGGGGTGTTATCTTGGACTCATTTGTGTTTACACAACTAGATGGCAGTAGGCCTACCCAGTAATTATTTGGGGAATTTGGGCCCTACAGCAGCAAACAATGAATGTTCAAATCAGACTTTATATATTGCTGTACACAATCCTCACTGTTTTGCGTTGAGCAAAAACTATTTCATTCTAAACAATAAAAAAATACCAGGTAAGTAGTAGGGTATGTTTGATGGTAAACATGTACATATTCCAAATTCAGAAACCCTTCAATATGTTTATAAAATGAAATAATTCCGTATTCTGGGGATAAACAATTGACTAAAACATTTGAAAAATGTTTGCGTAACAAAATTTGCTGTGTTCGGATTTAATAGGTTTTCAATAGGTTTTAATAAGTTTTTTTTTCCAAAATGAGATTTCAGCAACTACAAAGGTGAATTATAATATGCTGCTCAGCTATTTTAATATTGCAGCTTGTATCAAAAATCTGTCTTTTTGTCTAAAGTTCAAAGGACATCCTAGTCTGTTTACTTTGTTTCTTCCTCTTATTTTAAACTGTAAAAACAATTAGTGTTATTGATTATAGAATGTGAAAAGTTAGTTGTCAGAATGAAAGAACGGTGTTCTTTAGCAGTCTGTTTTTCACTATTTTGATCATTGGCCTATTAATCTGAAAATTCTAGATAACTTAAGGTGTCATATTTAAAATTTATTTGCATTCTATATTTTTAAACTAAAGGAATACAAAAACATGCAGACATTGCAAAGGCAATGATCTGGTCCATGACCTTCTATTGATAGGCAATAAGGGTTTATGTTTCAGTCATGTTATCAATCAAGTCAGTTTAATGTGATTGAATAGCCCTATCATGATGCAGGCTAAGATGACCAGCTAACATGGCTTCAAAGCTGTTATCCTACCTTTTGAGGGAGATTCTTCCATCATGTTAAGCTAATACAATTTAAAAGCGTACCCTTCTTGCTTATGGGTCCATGGTTTGGGATGTGTGGAGCACTTTTGTCTGTTTCCTTGAGATGTGAAGCGACATTCACATGTACTTGGCTGAAAGGCTAGTTCTTTTTGGGTGTAGTTTTAGAGTTGTGCATATTTCTCAGTTTTTGTCACCATATCTATAGTGCAGGCTGACCACAAAAAGTTAATTCAGGATGGAGACCATTAATTTATATTGGGGACCTGCAGCCCTATGCAGTTAGTTAATTTGGCTTTACTTCTGTACATGGCTCAATTGCTGCTGTCCCTGAGGAGGTTCTTGTGTGACACATTACAAACTCAGTGTTCTTTGAAGGCACAGGATTCTTACAGGATTGAAATAGTACACACACTTGTAATAGAAAGTAGAGAGACAGACTCAGGAATCTGTATAGAACAGAGCTCAAAACTACATTGCATCATATATTACAACACCCCAGCCAGCAAGGGTAGGGTAAGGAGTCTAGAAATTATAACCTCTGGATAACACAGTGGGGGTCCACTGTAAGATGATGGCATAGCTTTATGCTTGTTACTGATGCTCCAGTAGCTTTGAGTCCTTTCCTTCCCTTCAGAAAAAAGGAGTCCAGCTGTCCAGGAGCCCAGGGTTGTGTTTTCCAGGAAGAAAGAAGTGAAATAGTAGGCTGTCATGGGATGGAAGGACTGAACTATTCCAGCCTATTATGTTCTTCCTCTGAGTTCAAGGCCCTATTTCCTTCTCCACATCTCTCACCCTGTGACAGATATGACAACTCAACTTGCTCCCTTTCCTTTTCCTACTCATAAAAGTATCTCTTCATGTGCTCTTCTTCTTATAGAGGGAGTGAGAAGCAGGGTGTCTAGAGAACTGCTGGATAAAGGTGTCATTCCCCAGGATTCATCTCTGACGGACATCTGCTATTTTCTGCCCGGTGGAATGCCCCCTAACCATGCCATGCAGCAGGAAAGGGAAGGCAGCACTGGAAGCAATGCATGAGTACCACATTTGGTTCATATGAGAGCTCTGGTCTGCACTTAAAAAAACTAATAATCCACATGCAAACCATCAGTGGAATCTTTCATGTTTTCTGTGTCTGGTTTCCATCATAAAATATAGCCTTTTGTCTGAATTGTCTCAGCCTTTTCCAGTTTGCCATGCCCTGCAGTGCTCTCAAGGAGAAACAAGGTGCTGAGCACCCAAACAATACTTTTGTTAAAGCTGTTTCATGGTTGCAGTTCTTATGCCATGCCGTTATCAAAGCTCCACTAAAGGAATTGAGCTAGGTTGTTGGTACCTTGCAAGCCACTGAAATCAGGTTACAAAGGGTGGCTGCTAATTTTGAGCCTTATAATGAATACCAGGAAAGCATTACAAATTCCAAAGCTGAAAGAATGAAAAGTGACTCTACTATGCATCTTACTGTTTTAATTGGTTGTTGAAAATGAAAAGAATCACTAGTTCTTGCAAAGTTTCAGATCTGCTGCCTAATTTTGATCAAGAATCTTATAATTACTCAGCGATAAATTAAAAAAATGACACAAATTTTAATCCCCCGTCTGCTTGAAATTTTTCACTTTTGCAGTTGAAATGTCAATGTGAGGCTGATTGGCCTCTGGCATTTTGAAGCACAGGAAGAACAGCTTTTGAAGACATTTCATGTTCATGCATGGAATCCAGAATATAAAGCATAATGTAGGTGATGATATAAAGGGATAACTCTTTTCAGAGTCAGCAGGTTTTCTTGAAGAAACATTTTACTTGTGTGCAAACTACTGTGTTTTCTTTTGCATACTGCTGTTCGAAATCATTTTACCTTTGTCTGTGATTTTGATTAATTTTTGTAATGAAGCATTACCTTAAAACCAGAATTTCTTTTTTCCAATGGCCTATTAGCACATTTTAAATAATGACGAGTAACTAAGTTTCTGTATTATTCAGTGATCAGCATTTTGAGAGTGATGCACAACCATAGATTTTCAATCCTATTGATTATTGGAGAAGTAGACTTGAGTTATAAGATGTTTCAGGTTAGACTCCGGTGAAAATCCTTCCTAGATCCAGATATAATAGGGTTCCTCCCATCATTTTTCTTGCCTTTCCACATAGTGATGATTGGTCACTGCATTTATGGCATTTCCCACAGACTTATGTACAAATAGGAAAGGACTTGAAGCTGGTGTGATGCACATTGTTTTACTCTCTCCCCTGCACCTAGTGGCAAACGTGATTAGAAAAGTTAGTACAGCCTGGAAATGTATTAACATTTTAGCATAGCCCTTTCCTTGCGTGGGAACTCTCTTTAAAGGGGAATCCTAGGATAATCATTGCTGTAGGAGTCCCTGAAAACTCAGTTCTACTGAAGTCACTGCTGAAAAGCACAGAGCCGGTGCAGTACAGAGAAACTCCCTCTAAGATCTTTGGAGGACTATAAAGGATAATCTCATTTTTTTTTCTAAGACAGAGAGTAGACAGTTGCCCCAAACTCTACCCCCAAGAGAAGAATTCCAAGGAAATGAGGCACACGGAGCCTAAACCCAAGCCTCCTGCAACACTTTATCCATGTATAGTGACAAATGCAGGTGGTGATCCGTTTGGTTGACTCATCATTAGTGCTCGAATACCATAGCAGTTGATGATAAGTGCAATGTAAATGCCTTGAGAGATTCTAATTCTTGTTGGCTATTTTTCTACATTGCTGAAGCACCAAACAATTCCTTATAGTTGGCATTTTCTCTGCTAATTGAGGTCCACTGTTGTCCTGACTGGTACAGGACAAGCATCAATAGATTAACTTGGAGTGTTACATCTGGAATCTTGCATGACACTGCCAGAACAAGATGAGAGTGAAGCAAATATAATGTTATTCTTTTAGGGTATGGTTACACTTACAAAATTATAGCGCTATTGCTTATAGCGCTCGCCTTATACAGCAATAATAATAGCGCTATTGTATGTCCACACTGAGCTGCTCCAGCGCTATAGCATGGCCACATTTGCGGCAGTTAATACGGCATTAAGAGCAGCGCATTAGGGCAGGTATCCCACAGTACACCTCTTCCTGATCTGGCGCAATGGCTTGTGGGAGGGGGGGCGTCACTTGCGGGGCATTCTATATCCTGTTTGAACTACCCATGATGCTTTTTGGCATATCCCAGTAATCCCTGTGTTTCCTTCCACCTCCGGCGCCATCTTTCAAGGGTTTCAGCAAGGCACGCTCCGTCTTCCATTGTCGAGTGCTGCAATGAATCCAGAACTGCTGAGGGACATGCTGACGACTGTCGCCAGCACATCTCTGTGTGCAGTGGAGTTATTCCTTGACATGCAGGATGACAGTGATGATTCTGAAGACGAGATCGAAGCGGTGAATGCATTCGACACAAAGCTGCTTGTCTCATTAACGGACATGCTCACGGCTGTTGAACGCCGCTTCTGGGCACAGGAAACGAGCACAGAGTGGTGGGATCGCATCGTCATGCAAGTCTGGGACGACGAGCAGTGGCTGCAAAACTTTCGAATGAGAAAAGCCACTTTCATGGGACTGTGTGCTGAACTCGCCCCTGCCCTGCGGCGCAAGGACACCAGACTGAGAGCTGCCCTCCCGGTGGAGAAGCGGGTGGCTATCGCGATCTGGAAGCTGGCTACCCCAGACAGCTACCGATCGGTGGCCAACCAGTTTGGGGTTGGAAAGTCGACCGTTGGAGTTGTGCTGATGCAAGTGTGCAGGGCCATCAATCGCATCCTGCTACGAAAAATCGTGACTCTGGATAACGTGCATGACATCGTGGCTGGCTTTGAAGAAATGGGTTTCCCTAACTGTGGTGGGGCGATAGATGGGACCCATATACCCATTCTCGCGCCCGCCCACCTAGCTGAGGAGTACGTTAACCGAAAGGGGTGCTTCTCCATGGTTCTCCAGGCGCTTGTGGATCACCGTGGGCGTTTTACTGACATTAACGCTGGCTGGTCTGGAAAGGTGCATGACGCACGCATCTTCCGCAACACCGGCCTGTTCATGAAGCTGCAAGCCGGGACTTTTTTCCCAGACCAGAGGATCCCCGTGGGGGAAGTGGAAATGCCCATAGTGATTCTTGGTGACCCTGCTTACCCTTTAATGCCCTGGCTCATGAAACCATACACAGGGAGCCTGGACAGCAGTCAGGAAAGGTTCAACTACAGGCTTAGCCGTTGTCGAATGACTGTGGAGTGTGCTTTTGGGCGTCTGAAGGCGCGCTGGCGTTGTCTTTATGGGAGGCTAGATTTGGCCGAGGGTAGTATCTCCGCGGTTATTTCCGCATGCTGTGCCCTACATAATCTTTGTGAGCGGAAGGGCGAAGGCTTCACTCAGGCATGGTCCTCTGAGGTTCAACGCCTGGAGGCCACATATGCCCAGCCAGAGAGCAGGGTTCATGGAGGGGACCAGCGCGAGGCTGTTAGGATCAGGGAAGCCTTGAGGGAGCATTTTGAGGCTGAAAGCCAGTTCTGAAGTGAGGTGCAGATGGAGGGAGGGAGGGAGGGAGCATTCTTTTAACAGGAACAGGCATTTGCTTTTCTGTAGCCTGTAATAATGTATGTACACTTAATAAAAAAAACCCATTTATTAAGAAGACAATTCATTTATTGAACAGGTACTTCGGTTGCTGAAAGAAAATATTGTGATGCATGTGAGGGGGAAGGCAGGGGAGGTGCAATGGGGGTGTCGTGGGGTCAGTCAGAGATCGGAGTATGTCCAGGTCTCTGAGTCTCCAGTGCCCTCAAACTGGCCATGTCCCCCGAACCCCATTTGCGGTGGCCAGTAAGGCATGTTATTAGGGGTAGACTGCAGTGGATAATGGTCTGGGGTCTGGGGGTTGTCCGGTGAAGACAGAGGGGTTGGAGGCAGCTGTGGATGGTGATAACCATTTGGCTGATGATACTGGCCTGGAGGGTACAGAGGCAAGGAAGGGGAAGGGAGTTGGGGCAAACGATAATTGGGGTGGTGGGTGCGGAGCTTCTGCTCCGCAAGGGTGACAAGCCGCTGCATACTCTGCAATTGAAGCTGCAGTAATGAGAGCAGCTTGTCGGTGCTTTTCCGGCGGTGAATCGCGTTCTCCTTCCGCGCCTTCTCCCTCAACTTGCTCTCATTCTCCCTCCACCTCTGTGCAACTCGATTCTCCGTTACAGCCTGTTGCATTACTTGCTGTACAAGATCCTCTTTGCTCCTTCGTGGCCGCTTCCTCAGTCGCCTGAGCCTCTCAGCTGTTGATAAGAGCGATGGCGAAGGGGTGAAGGACGACCCTTCTAAAATAAAAAGATACATTTCACAGTGGTTCCCTTGTAAAGAGCAGACATGCCTATCATTCCCCCGCATTCCCCGTTTGCCTGTCCCGCAGACAGCACAGATACAGCAACGGAGCCCCTGCCATGGTGAGTGGACTCCAGAGGCAAGGGAAATGATTTTTTCCCTGCCCTGAGAAGCTGTGGCGGGGGAGGGGGTGGGGAGTGCCGGGAAGTGGCAGGAGCCCTACTCTGAACACTGTTCCAACATTCTCCGTAGGTGTTTGTCCTGGAAGATATCTCGTTGCTTCGAGTCACTGAGGAGCAAAGGGAAGGGATTTTATTAAGATGCGGCTTCCGCCCAGGGCCATATGCAGCGTGCCTATGTGCAGCAATGCTCCCCCCACCCATTGTGGCACAGTGGCAGGGACTAGTGACCGTGACCGGGACGGGGACCACGCTGGCTCTCCCGGGAAACCTGCGCAGGCGCATTGCAAGTGCTCTTATTGAGACCTTTGAAGAGATTACTGATGATGACTACCGCGAGGTGATAGACTACATCAATGCTCTATTCCACATGTAGGCAAGCATGCAAGCATCCCCTTCCACCCCAAGCTGCCTGCCTTCCCCATAGAAAAGCAGCTTTACCGCCACAATGCACTGCTGAGCTGGCCCCTGCAACCGCCGGACGCTGTGGCTGTCCGCCCTCCTCCTGGCTTTAGAGGAGAGCTCCTGGCTGCATGCCCCCCTGCCCTCCTCCTGGCTTGAACAGAGCACCAGGTGGAATGCCCCCCTCATCCCTTTCCACCCCAAGCTGCCAGCCTTCCCCATAGAAAAGCAGCTTTACCTCCGCAATCCGCTGCTGAGCTGGCCCCTGCAACCGCCGGACGCTGTGGCTGGCTGCCCTCCTGGGTTGAGAAGAGCTCCTGGCTGCATGCGTCCAGGGACTCCTCCGTGCCCTGGATCGCTGCTGCCTCGTCCTCATCCTCCTCCTCTTCTTCATCCTCCTGCTCTTCGTCCTCCTCCTCACCCCCCCCCCTTCACTGGTGGGCTGGGAAGTGTCCGTGGTGGTCGATGGAGTGACCGTGGGATCACCACCAAGTATCGCGTGCAGCTCCTTATAAAATCTGCAAGTCACCGGGGCTGCCCCAGAGCGGCCGTTTGCCTCGCGGGCTTTGCGATACGCATTCCTAAGCTCCTTTACCTTAACACGGCACTGCAGAGTGTCCCGCTCATGGCCTCTTTCTGCCAAGGCCCGTGATATCTGCCCATAGGTGTCAAAATTCCTGCGGCTAGACCGCAGCTGAGACTGAACAGCCTCTTCCCCCCAGCAGCTGATGAGGTCCAGCACCTCACTATTGCTCCATGCTGGGGATCGCCTATTGCGAGGAGGCATGGGACGTGGAGTCATGATGATCAATCTGAATGATCACCTGCAACGATTCCCTGAGACCACGCCACGCAATCAATCAGATCAATGAGAATGATCACTTGCAAGGGTTCCCTGAGAGCACGCCACGCTTGGCTGGAGCAAACAGGAAGGGGATTTTCAAATTTCCCTGGAACTTTAAAGGGCGGGTCTGACGTGTGGTCACCTGAGGACAGGACAAAAGAGTTTGCAAGTGATGACCAGAGTGGCTCGAACGGGAATTATGGGACAGGCTGGAGGCCAATTAATACGCAGTGGGTGTCCACATTCTTCCTGTAGCGCTACAGCAGGTGCGCTACAGCCCTTATTCCCCATGAGGAGGTGGATTTATAATAGCGCTATAACTCCGCGGTTATAGCGCTATTATTGCCTTGCCAGTGTGGACGGAGAGTAGGTTATAGCGCTCGTAGGGGCTTTATAGCGCTTTAAAGTGCCAGTGTAACCATGGCCTTAGTCCTTCATCCTCAGGGTGACCTTGGTGGGGAGGAGGAATGAAGTGCATAAATCTCAATTACAAAAGCAGTTACAATTAAAAACTGAGATAGTAAAAATTATTCCCAACAGTGTCTTGCTGCATAATAATATAGCTCACTTAGACTGTTGAGGTGATGAAAAAAAGTGGACCCAAAAAAACCTGTGGGAATTCATCACATCATAAATTCAAGGCACATTGTCAGGAGCAGTAATCTGTGGTGATTACTTAATGTATTTTCTTATTAATTAAATTTAATCCACTTCCTTTAGCTGAATTAGTAGTAGCACAGAGGAAGATTGTGGCCCCTTCCTGTCACAAACTGGGATAAGGATGATTATGTCTAGTGGTTGGAGAGGAGAGCAGGCCTACTGATTGGAACAGGTGCTGGAGTCAGGAACTGAAGCCACGGGGTCAGAGATCTTATAATTACTCTGCCATAAAGCCAGGGAAGCAGGGCTGGGGTGGGGCTGGAGCAGAACTGGAACAAAGCTGGGAACAAAGCGAGGAGCAGGATTGGATGTGAATATTTTTGTCATTTCTTTTGGTATAATTGGTATCAAGTTTGAACTTATATTGGCACTGAGAATTAAAATGGAGCTTTATGAGAGCCTGACTTTTTCTTTGACCTTTGCAACACAGATACAACTCCTCTAAAAGTATCTAAAAGTATTATGTTTTGTAGTTATCTAATGGCGACCCTGATATGGTTAATCTCTTGCAGTAATCTCCTCTGTTTTGAAGTTGGGGATTATAACTACTTTCAGGTGATCTGTCCATTGAAACTATCTGTAAAGAGTTGTAGATCTTCTCTGATGGTTGTGTGTGAAATTGGTTCATTCTTTCTAAGTCCTGTTGGACGTGCATCTACATTATAAAGATCATCTTCACAATAGGGATTGTTGGTGGAATTGTCACCATAATTGAAATGGTTTTGATACTTTAGATCCTAACTTTGCTTAGCTTTAGAGATGGTCAAGATTAAGATGTCCTTAAAATCCATTGCTCTGATTAGGACTTAAATAGTTGGTGAAAGCTAAGCACTTAATAAAGTGTATTGCTGAAGAGGAATGGATTTAAGCACATGGCTAAGTGTTTTGCTGCTCATCTCTAGCATTGTCAGCCATTCCTTCACGAGCACCAAAGTCATTCTACAAAAACAGTTAAATATTCAAAAATATCTCTACAATTAATTTCTGGTATTCTAATTTTGGGGATCTTATAATTACTATATGTTGGAAGGCTTTGTTTTCAGCACTGGACCTTGTCTGAGTCTTATGTGTATTTACTCAGTTTAGAGCTTGATTGACTTTAGCCTGAGCGGGTCATACAATTTGTCAAGATTTTTCAATAATTCAGCGGCTAAACCTAAATATGTAGAGATCTTTATGTAGTGTGGCATATATGACAGATGTGATGCAACTTGTCACCGCCATCTTGGGGACTTCAGAACAAAAACAATAAGAAATAGAGCGAAGACGTTTAACAGACTTAACTTCTTCAATTTCAAGACCACTTTCTAACTTAAACTGCATGATCCTCTCTAAGGTATATGGCATGAAATTGAGGTCAGAAAATTGCCTTTTTAAAGACCCATAGGGATTTAAAATTGATAATGAGGTTCATTCAGACTGCATATGTTACCTCTTTCAGAGTATATTGAAAAGTTGCTTAGCTGTTAACGTTTTTTGGCTAGAGATCTGTTTTGACAAACATGCAGACTCTTCAACTCAACTTTGCTTCTTGTCCGTGCTTGATAGCTGTCACTCAGAAGTCAGAACACATGTATGTAGACCATACCCAGAAAACTGTCATTAGCTTTTCCAAATACTGAATAAGAAAGTTGGAGGAAAGATCAAGTTATTTTGCATTGTGGTTTGGTCTCCATGGCCAAGTTCTCATGTACAGAAGTATTGACAGCATGATAAAGAGGCATACTGTGCTAACTAGGTGCATTTTTGAAACCCATTAAAATATTTTTCTTTCACAGCAAGAGAAAAAGGGTTCCTATTTAAGGAAAAGACACTTTTAGTATCCTAAACACTAAGGTAGAAGAAATTGCTTACAAGTAATCAAAATTTATGGTAGATTTGCTGTACATGTTCTTCATATATCTGAATTGCCATGGTTGCAAGGCTAGTTACTCCTTTCACCCCTCTCTGGTTGCTGAGTACATGCTGCTGATGTCTCAGGCCTTTACCTTTTGTGGGGTAGACCACTGAGATTCTCATACTCCTAAATAGACCTAGGTCTGACTGGGCATATGTCTACACTGCAGTGTAAGCCCAGGATTAGTAGAACTTGAGTTAGCAGATCATGGGTTTGTTAATCTAGGCTTGAGTGTCTACAGTCATTTGCAAACAAAGGTTAGGAATTGTTGAACCCTTCATCGCAACATGGGGCTTCAGCATCTAGACTGCATTATGCAGTCCTGAGTCCAGCTACCATATCCCTCCCAAAGTGTGCCTGCTTTAGTGCTTTCTTAAGGAAAACTTTAGTGTCCGCCAAACTTGACTGTCCAGAGGACAAAAAGTCGACACATGGGATTCTGGCATACTTTTGGCACAACTACAAGTTCAGTGGGGCTGTGTCTACATGTCAAAGCAATAGGATTCAAACCTGTCTTGACTCTAGTTCAGACCCTCCCATTTGTGGGGCCTTGGGATCCTGGCTCCAAGCCCTGGGTTAGTGTGATTTATGTGTAGACTGAAGAGGGGTTAGGCTTGAGCCTGAGTTGAATCCCTGGGTTTATACTGCAGTGTAGATATACTCACTGAATTCAGTACCTCTGGTTCTTCCCATCAGGAGCCTATAACCAGTAAATTTCAGTGACCCAAAACAACCTTCTTAAAATATTGTTTAACTTAACAATAGGAACAAAGCATAGCATCAGGGAAAATTATTTGTAAAAGAACAAAAGATCTAAGTAGAATCTTTGGCCAGCTTGCCTTACCTCAGATCACTAACTTCTGCAGGTCTAGGTCTCAGTCTGTTCTCCTTACCTTGATCTCACCCAGTCATTTGAGGGCTTGCCTTTAAATCCAAACAAAGATCTTTGTTCTCCATTTCCTGCTTCTCTTTTGCTGTGCTGCCCAAATCTAGGCTGGTGAACTCGGCATGATGTCAGACATGGAACTACAAAACAAATGGCTTTTGTATTGTCTCTGAAATGTTGGTGGATACATGTCTATCTGAGACCATTGGTTTTCTTTCCTGCCGATGTGCAGGCAGTCTCCTCTTGAACCACTCTCACGTTTTATACAATAAAAGCCCCTTACAACAATCAGGCAAACATACTAAAATACACTACTCATAACTTATTCAAGACCACTCTAAATTTGTAATAAGGATCTTTGGGGAATACTTGATAATGGACAGTGTGATATATTTTTACAAGTTATAATCCGTGAATGTATTTCATGGAGTCAGCATAGAACTGCAGTAAATTCCCTCAACTTCCTACCACATACCACTTCCTACCATATTCAAATTTTTGAGAAAGGCACAATATTGAATAATTTTGTATCAGATTTGTTCAAAGCTGAATTATGAAACTAATTCCATACTGTAGAAAAATGTGAAAATTCTTTTATTCCTATTTTAAACACATACAGATTTGGTCTTAGTGGCATCAGAAGCTCTGTACCACTTCATAAAAAATGTATGTAGTCTCTACAAAACAAGAAATGTTACACAGAACCCTTTACCCATGAGGAATGTTCCAGCAAGATTAATTTCAATGTATTTTATTATTAAAGAGCCAGAAAGTGAAAAGGAAAATTCAGGGTCTAACTTAAACATAAAAAAGACAGAAGAAATTGGAGCTAATTTGTTTTTAATCCACCTTTTTATATGTATTAATGATTGCAGTAATGATCTCCAAAAATGGATAAACATACTACTCTGATTATTTCTCTGATACCAAATACCTTACAGGAATGTGCAAGAAATCCTTGTTAGAAGTTCTTTTACAGGAATTGTTCTTTAACTGTGGAGCCTTGCTCCACAGATCGGCAGCAGTGCTGTGAAGGCTGGCCCTGATCCAGGGCTGTGATTGGTGGTGGGAGAAGCAAACAGGAGAAGTTCGCCTTTCCACTCTCACCTGATTGGGTAGTAAACTTGCGCCAAATCCCAGCTCTGTTTTTTTGCTGCCTCCTGTCTTGGGATTGGAGAATTTGTGCATGTGATGGTGGCTGCTGTTTCAGAGAGACAGCAAGTTGGGAGTCTGAGCTCCAGACTGGAGAGCAATCCCAGGGAGCAGCCTATGTATATGGCACCCTGCTGCATTTAAAGATCAGATAGAGCTGAAAAGGAAGGAGCCCCAAATTGGTGATTTAGGGACTGATGTTAGAGGGGCACTGGGACTGTGTCTTTTGCTGATCAAAGTGTCTGCAGTCGACAAAGTATGTTGATTGTTACCACTTGTGATAATGGACTGATTTCTTGGTGAATTCCTACTTCCACTCTGTGGCAGTGGCAGAGGTTTGGAACTACCAGGAAGAGAAACCCCCTACCAGAAGTGGGGTCACAAACAGGATTTGGGAAGCTATAGCAGGAAAACACAGAATAATATCTGAGCAGAATCCCCAACAGGCAGCCAGCCCCATTGCAATGGCATTGGCTTACCACATGGCAGCACCCTGGATACCTGATATATGAGCAATGGCCAGACAAGCTTGAAAGCTTTCAGAGCGGAGCTTGAAGCTACATTCCAATTCTACCATGCCCATGTCCCAGAGACCTGGGATCTTGCTTGGCCAGCTGGGATTGGGTGGGGAGGAGGGACTGCTCTAAAAGAATTAATGATATGGAGAGCAGGCCACAAGGATATAACTGCAAAGATTTTTCAGCAGTTGGGATAAATGTTTAGGTCTCTGCACCCTGAAAATCAAATGATACAGTTCTGTTGTCAGACACAATCAGATTGTCAGACACAATCATTTATATCATGATTTAAATCACTAGTCAGGAAGAATAGATTTAATCATGGATTTCTACATAGAAGTGCATTCTTGTTGGTTGATGTCACAACTCCAAGACAGATGTAGGTTTCAATTTTAGATGGTACACTATACATTTTAAGAGATTTTTTTAAAAAAACTTTTCAGATTAGTTTTACAGCTATATCAGAAAATGAATGATTGGTTATTTCATTTACCAAAGGTAACACTGCTCTACAGCCAAAATGCTTCTGAAATACATGTAGTCAAACTTTACTAATTCTGGGTCACTGAGAACGAAAATGATGCTTAAAATTGTTGATTGGCTCTAGTTTTCAAGATATGCTATTGGGTCAGTATATACGACCTTTGACATGGGAATGGTGGAGGATAAGTGAGTTATAAAGGGAAGGGATCTCAATTTAAACCAGAGCTGACTAAAATACGTCTTTGACTGGATCTATGAATAAATCTATGACTGGGTTTGGACAGTACTTGCTTTTTAGGCAAAACGATGAATGATGCAATCTGAAGCTGGTATTGCGTCCTACATGATATGAATTGCATCATGTTATTCCTAGAAGTCATGGATGATGCAATCATAACGAAGCTTCCATCACTCTGCTGAAGAAATTGCCCTATATCAGCTCTAGAAATCGTACAGTGTCTTGCTCTCTTATTTGTCAGTGTTTGATTTTGCAAAGGGACACATTTCTGTTTAGCCAAAGTGAGCAGAGATGCCTTGTACTTGTGTGAATAGTGCAGGTAACTTCTGCTATGTTTGTGGTGAAGTGACTTTTGCATCACAAAAGCACAGTATAACCACTATGGTTAAGAAAGCCTATCACCTTTATTTTGGCTGCAAAATTGGAGATCAGGACAAGAGGTGGGCCCCCCACATACGCTGCAACACTTGTGCAACAAAGCTTTGCCAGTGGTTGAACAGGAAAAGGAAATCTATGCCTTTTGCAGTGCCAATGATTTGGAGAGAGCCAACAGATCATACCAGCAATTGTTACTTCTGCATGGTGCCTCCAGTTGGGAAAAGTGTGTCAAAAAAGAAAAAGTGGACTGTGCATTATCCAAACATTCCATCAGCTACACGCCCAATACCCCACGGAGAAGGACTGCTGGTTCCTGATGCACCAGAATCATTCTCACTTGAGTCAGACGAGGAAGAGGATGAAACTTCTGGTCCTGAACCATCAATGTGACAGGACCCACATTTTCTCCCATTCTCCTCCTCTGAACCACACCTCATAACACAAGCTGAACTGAATGACCTTGTGAGGGATTTGGAACTACCCAAGAGTAAGGCAGAGCTGTTGGGCTCCAGACTACAGCAGTGGAATCTCCTGGCAGGTGATGTTAGGGTTTCCATGTTCCGTGACTGTCAAAAGGTTCTTGTCTCATTCTTCTTCATGGAAGGCGATCTTGTAGCCTACAACAACATTGATGGTGTGATGGCAGCCTTCAACATCGTTCACGATCCAGATGAGTGGAGACTCTTCATTGATTCATCGAAGACGAGTCTTAAAGCTGTTTTGCTGCATAAGGGCAATGTTTTGCCATCAATTCCAGTTGGTCATGCAGTCCATATGAAGGAAACCTATGACAACATGAAACAACTTTTGAGGTGCATAAAGTATGACCAACGTCAGTGGCAGCTTTGTGGCAATTTGAAGATTGTTGCTCTCTTGCTTGGTGTGCAGACTGGATACACAAAGTACTGCTGTTTTCTCTGCTAATGGGATAGTCGTGCAAGAGATTCCCACTACATCAAGAAGGATTGGCCACTCCGACAGTCATTGGAGCCTGGGAGGAAAAGTGTTCAGCATCCACCACTTGTTGAATCAAGAAAGATTTTGTTACCACCCTTACACATCAAGCTGGGTCTGATGAAGAACTTTGTCAAGGCCATTGACAAAACACAAGCAGCTTTCAAGTACCTCTGTGGAAAATTTCCAAGGTTGAGTGAAGCTAAGATAAAGGAAGGTATCTTTGTTGGTCCTCAGATTCGTGAACTTCTTCGAGATGATGCATTTGACCATGCACTGCGTGGCAAGGAAAAGACGGCATGGAAAGCCTTCCAGTCAGTGGCAATACATTTTCTCGGAAACAACGAGGCAGACAACTACAAGTTGTTGGTGGAAAACCTTCTCAAGGCATACAAAAACCTTTAACATGTCAGTAAAGATACATTTTTTGCACTCTCATCTAGATTTTTTTCCACCGAACTGCGGAGCAGTGAGCGACGAGCACGGTGAGCGATTTCACCAGGACATTGCAACAATGGAGAAACGCTATCAGGGCAAATGGAGCCCATCAATGCTTGCAGACTATTGCTGGACAGTGACAAGACATGCTCCATTTAATGAATACAAGAGACAAGCCAAGAAGCGCTGAGTAGACACTGAATAGGACTAAACTATGTACATAATAGTTTTTTGCCTTTTGTTTCATAATACATTTTATTTCTGTAACCCTTTTGCTGATTTTTAAGGTGTTACATAAACAGGACAGGTGAAATATTATCATGTGAAGCAACCATAAACACATGAAAAGACCTAGGTTTACAATTTATGATTAAAACTCTACTATCTACACAATATACATAGACATAAAATGTAAAAACTTAAATATCTTAGAAACAGCAGCCAATCAGTTGTTTTAATTGTCATATTTGAATTCAGCACATCAAAATACATACTAAATTTCACATTTTATCTCTGAAGCAGACGACTTCTAATAAATTGTATACCAGTGTAATTGAAGCAGATATTTATGAAGTCATTGGGAGGTGAACTATATCCAATTCAACATATTAATCATTAATATTTGGAGGATTTTCTTGCCGTGCTGTATTAGGAGGAGAGCATCACCAGACAGACATTTAAATTGTTTTATTTAACAAAAGCAATGACATTATGTATTCTGGATTTTTTTCTTCAACAGCAAACATACAATATTTTAACAAAACAGGTACATGAATTTTTGAATTTAGTTAACATTGTTTTTTTAAAAATCAGGTTTGTTTTTGTTTAAGTTGTTTTTAACTAAAATAATGATTTTTTTTTAAGAAACAAAAATTAAATTTACCGTCAGCTAGGTCAACACGATAAACTTAAAATATTAACTTCTCCAGCTAACTCAGTGATCTTTACTTTCATTTTCCTGTTTGTTTATAATCTGGAAAAGAAAAATAAGAGTTCTTGCTTTTTCAGGTGCCAAATGATTTCTCAAGTTGGAATGAATTAGTCCAAAGGAAGAAAATATTCTTTCTACTCTGGCAGAAGAAGCTACTGCTGTTAAAAGTGAGATTATCACTTCAACAGTCTCTGAATCCAAATGTTTAAGTGACTTTCACCAATTCACTGGTATGACTTGCTTTGAAACACCATAAGCAAACATATATTTCTTGAATGGTTCTTATTCCCAAACTGGGTCTCTTTTACGGCCTGCTGCCATTTTAGGTTTTCCCTTCTAGTGAGAGAATGGTGATGGTAGATCTGAAATCAATGAAAGCTACACTCAGAAAGACCTCAAGACTTCTGGAATATGCTACTCAAACAGTTTCACTTTTGTTTCTACTGCCTGTCCCTCCCGTCTCACATTTATCTCCTGTGGAAGCAGAAAAAAAAAAGGGAAAAAGAGGACATTTTAATGTAGACATTTTAATTAATTTAGGGGCAGAACAAAAGGAAGGCCTAACCCTAACAACGCAAGAGTTGCAAAAGATGCTGCTCTTGCCTTGCTTTAAAAGATAAGGATGGCATGCTGATTTAAGCAGGAACCTTGAAATAAGGAGACATCTGGAGGGAATATATATAAACAGGAAATAACCGTTAGACGTTGATGTATGTCACAGGAAAGTATAAATACATGTTTTAAACTGCTTGTATTTTGAAGACTTGCTTAAGGAGAGGCCCTCTGTCCAACCACAGTCTCCCCTTGCAATTGCTCATAATAAAGTGTCTTTGATTTGCTACTAACAAACACAGAGTTAGGACTTGTTTTCCACACTCCAGACTTCTTCTCCTTGTCCAGATCTATTCCACCCCCAAAAGCCTTCCATTCATTGAACTTTTTGAAACTTTACACTTTTAGAGAGAGGTCAGGGATGACACTGTGTACACATATTTGCAGAGGGACAATAGGGTTGAGGTCTGTTTATTTCTCACCTCTCTATATTATTTATTTATTTATAACACTTTTGCTGTTAACAAGCATGTTATCTCTGGAGACACAAATCCAGTTTGAGAACTGCAAAACTAAGCATCTCTGAGGGTATCTTCTATACTGAGCACTGAGTCCCATTGGATAGTTAGAAACATTAACCTAAATAATCTATACAGAAGACCCTGGAACCTCATAAAATTCAATCCCTAGTCCATGAACTATTGGAACTCATTTACAAAACTGTTCTTAAACATTACATGAATATATTGTCTCACACTATAGAAATAGAATTTATAATCTCTATTCCATGATGAGATATCTTTGAGCTATAATGTATCTTAATTAAAACTGTATTTTGGATAGGTTTATTCCTCAAAAAGTATTTTATCAAAAAAATCCAATTTAAATAAAAAAAAATCAGATTTTTTTTAAATCATTGATTTTTATCCACCCTGAACACAAAGGCACCAAGAAGCCAAGGGAGTTTGTTGCAAACCTCCAATTGATCTTGCAGTCCATTGAATGAATGAATGAATCCCATGCTAACCGTGATCCTGGGGAGGCAGTTGTCAAGGGTAGCTGGTTGCTGCAGGAGATGAGGAACACTATTCAGGCAGAAGAATAGTTCCATCACTGCTCCCTGATGGGAAAGCATTGAGTTACTGACTTGGAGAGTGAGCTTTCCAGGGTATCTGAGATGCATGTCACGTACAAGAGACAGAGGAAGAAGTGGTGCACTGTGCAGCTAGAGATCCATAACAGGCATGTGGCCATTACTGACTCCAACCATATACAGTGGAGCCCCGCTATATAGCGCGACAAATGGGATCCAAGAAATCCCATCACACTAAATGCGGGGTCGCGTTATAGCAGGGTCTCAGTCCCCGGCAGGCGGGGCCTGCGCCTGCTCTCTCCACTGCCCAGCAGGGGAGAGAAGCTTCCCCCCGCACCTACCAGGGACAGAGAACTCCGGGGCTGCAACCTGCAGCCTGGGAGTGCTCTATGCCACTGCCCCTGTGCCTGCCGGGGGCAGGGGACACCGGTGCCTGCAGCCCCGGAGTCCCCTGTCCCAGCAGGCGGGTGGCCGCGGATTCCACAGAGAACTCCCGGGCTCCAGTCTGCAGCCCGGGAGTTCTCTGTCCCCGGCAGGTGCAGGGCCGCAGCTTCTCTCCCCTGCTGGGGAAGCCGCAGCCCCGTGCCTGCAGTTGGAGTTCTCTGTCCCTCACAGGTGTGGCCACAGCTTCTCTCCACGCTATCCAGCAGGGGAAAGAAGCCGTGGCCCTGCACCTGCTGGGGACAGAGGACAAGGATTTGGGAGCCATGATATAATCGCGCTATATCCGGATTCATTTTAGACCCAGGTTGCGTTATACTGGGGTTCCACTGTATACGCCTAACTGCTGACAAGCTCACACAAAGACTTCTTTTGTATATTGGACATGTAGAAGTATGAAGTAGGCGCACCAAAATATATAGGCAGATATGAGAATCTGATCCTGTTTGTAATGGATGGATGTGAGCCACAAAAACATGATTTTTTTTTTTTTTTTTACTTTAAAAATGTATTTTGGTCCCATTTCTTTTGGGTCAGTTTCCAGTATATTAACTTATATCTGAGTTGTCAATCCTACAAAATAGCTATTAATGGCAAACTTGGGTCAATACTTAATGGCACTGCTATAATAATATGCATGTTAGACTTTTCTCATTGCTTTTTTGCATGTAGAATGCAATTTATTTTAGAATGTATTTTGGACCCACCAAAGAAAAAAAAATGAACTTTATAATCAACTTTTTCTAAGGAGCAATATGCAATTTAAACAAAGTGTCCTGCAGATCTTAAGACAGTGATCAATGAGCTGTCTTTCGTCTCAAACAGCTTTACCTTCTGTTCTTAATTATTTTGTGCATTTTGAACAGGTACCTTTTATAGACATAAAAACACTTACATTTAAACTCTTACTAATTTAACAAATGTAATTCTTTAAAGATTGTTTTTCTCCTTCTCTTCAGTTAAGGCATCATATGCTGAAATCTTGTTACTGCTTAATAGATTCTAGAAGTCTTATTGTCCTGTGGTTCAGAGAAACCGTTGTGTGCACATCATTAAATACAGGAGACAAGATGTTACTATTCTTATTATGGACATTTTCCAGGTATATAACAGATCTGGAATTCCTTGTCTTTGAAGTATCATTTTGATTTAGAAGCAGTTGCTCAGGGAAAACTGTACCTGATATAACAATAAATGCTTGCAGATCTTTCAGTTTAAAACTGAATTGTGTCCAAGGAACAATTCCAGCCTCCTTGCAGATGTTCTGTTGTTTTTTTAAGATATTGTTGAGCTTGATATAGATGTTAAGGCAGTGCTCAAATTTTGATTACCCTTTTAGAAATTATCTACCCACAAAACCAGGACTAGTTTGTTTCATCGTGTCTTAGTAACAGGTCGCTTATTTTGTTTGATTTACTTTTGTGAAACTTTTGTTTATGTTTTAGCTTTTATGGGGCAGTTGCAGTGTGTATGCAGTGAAAAATAGAAAACAGTGAAATTGTTGTTTGTTTTGTATGCAGTACTGCACACAAATCCTAAATTGGGATTGGGACTCTGTTGTATGTGCAGTACATGAAAATACTGTCTCTTCCACAGACAGGTTACAGTTTAAGAAGGTAAGTGAAATTCAAAACCTGGGGAGGCTCTCCAGTCAAATACTATGTCAATAGAATGGTTTGTTCACATCATCAGACATAATATTAGAACTTCTTGCTTTTTCCCATGCCTCTACAGTATCAGGCTTTCAATTATCTAGCTTCCTTTCTTTATGTAGAGAAGCAGAGAGGTAGCCGTGTTAGTCTGGAATTGCAGAAGTGACAGAGTCCTGTGGCACCTTAAAGACTAACTGAAGTATTAGAGCATGAGCATAACCTTTTGTGGGCTAATATCCACTTCGCTGGCTGCATGCATCCGACAAAATGAAGCTTATGTTTTAATACTTTCTTTATGTAGAGGATATTTGTGCTTTAAAGTTTATTTTTTGTTTCTGGGATCATTTCTTTCCTGCCGCACATGTTGTAACAGGTGTTCCAACATCATTTCCCAAATTGACGTTTTTTTCCTCTTTATTATTTCCTGCCCACACTTTCAGTGTAGGCCAAGAATCATAATTATAGTGATCCCTTGCCAATGGAGGTAAGGGGTGATCAGATGTTGTTCTTGAGGGATATCTAAATATATTTGAAGTAGAGTTAATATTCTGTTACTGTATAATATGATCTCATATAAGGTTTTTCATGGAAATTGGAATAGCATAACTCTTGTCACCAGAATATACATAACTTACATTAAAAAAACTCAAAATCTCTCTCTCTCTCTCTCTTTTACCCCTTCAAGTCAGCAGGACTCAAACTTTGTTTCTTTTATTTGTATTTTTTTAAATATAACATTGTTATGGGCACATTAGGTCTAAAAGTGCTGAGGTTCATGGTCATCTTATGCCTTTTGTGAGCTTTTTCTGGACTTGGGGTCAAGTTATCAAGAAAGCAGTATCTTGACATAGATTTCACTCCTGAGCCTATTCTATACACAGTTTTCATACCATTTTAAGTACTTAGGTTTCGTGTGTGATTTTTATACAAGTATAGTTAGTGGTACAACTCCTAGTGTCGACATAGTTATGCCACTATACTGGTACAGCTTATTCCTGTATATTTAGTGGAGTAAGCTATTATGATGCTTCCTGAGGGTACCCAGGTTGTGGGGTGCCTCACTACCACCTTTCCTTAGTGCAAGAAAGCTTTGTCTGTACCTGCCAGGGGTCTGTACCCCAACTCCACCAGTCACATGGAAGACAAGAACTCTCATTTTGGCCTTGCAGGCCGTGCTGTCACTCTACAGGTTAGTGATAGGCACGTTCCAGCCCTCGATTGGATTGTCCGCCCTAGACCATAGGACACTTACAGCATTCAGTGATCTCCTGCTCCAGAAGAACACCCAGCATACCACTTTAACCTCAGATTGCACCTCAGTTTAACTCACAGCATTTAGTTTATTTTTGAGTGAAATCAAGTATGTTTATTTAACAAAACCTAGAGAATCAAGTAGTGGCAAGTAGAAGTATTGGAAACAAATGGTTACCTATAAAATAAAATCATAACATATTCTAGAGCTAAGACTTTTAATTAGCAAGATATTCTCCTATCTAATAGATTACTGTTCATGCAATATCCCTGCAGCCATTTACAACCTGGATGGCTGTGATAATTCTTTCCTAAGTGAAGGATTCAGTGTCTTTTTGAACTCCAAGATATACCAGACCAATCCTTTATCTTTATTCATACCTTTATTCATACTCTCTTGCTGTTTGTTTATTTCTGCAGATTTCCTGTCTTGTAGATTTCATAATCTTTCAGTTCACATGTCAGTATGCAAATAGGCATCCAAGTGTGAGGCAAACAATACACAAATGGCCAGACAAAGATAAATATCACTTACCTCCTGCCTGAAAGGAACATCTCTGAGATATTTCACCTCCTAGTGACCCACCTTAACTCTAAGACCTTAGGAATATTACTTTCAGTATTGCTACATAACTCCTTAAATATTATCATACATACATTTTACAGTGACTGTGATGACTAGGGGGCTACTGACACTCAGTAGAGACTTCACATGCCACCCTTTGGTGAACTATAATGCAAATATCCAACCCAGGGGATCCCTGAACATCCCTATGCATCCATGTACCCTCTGTCGGATGGTATCAAGGGTTCCCCGGGCCACAGCTATACCACTATAAGCACCATTGATACTGGTATAAATGTATACACACTAGGAGTTATACTCCTTTAATTTAATTGGTTTAGAAACTAATAAAGTGTACAAAAACTGTTTGGAGACAGTTCTTAGTGAAATAGTGGAGCTCACTGAGTAAACTAATTGGATTTGATCCTGCCCTGTGGCAGTGTTCCCAAGATAAAATGCAAAGATGGTTTTAAGTCAGCTCTGATTCTGAGGCAATCCTGGTACCAGTCTGGTGTAAATTAGAGCAGCCAAAGGTCTGTGCTACAGTATAAGGAGCACTCTCTCTCTCTTTCTGGCTCAATGATTGTTCCATTGTGGAAGTGGAAGTAAAAGTTAGACACCTAAGTCCATTCATGGGACGCATTCTACAGCCTCAGAGTAAAACAGTGACTACCAATTACAGCCTGTATGACGGTAGTATAATGTACACATATGGTGTACCATACATGAATTACACTACCATGTTGTTTATCACAAAATGATTTTCCAAAGTTGGGTAATTGCCAGCTAGAAGTGCTGCTTGACCATTAAGGGACAGGAAAAAATAGCACAAAGGTGGTGACTTTGTATCTAAAGCACATCTCTTAATTAACTCTCTGTTGTAGGGCAGGGTTGAATGAGTGGAAGAAGCTCAGGAAGAACAGCACCTTTATTACATGGATTATATTTTCATAGGTTTTTACAGGCTGGATTTCCACAAAATATGTAACCATTGCCAGCCTTGCCCATTTTGCTTTGACTTTCACTAGACTATATGGGTCTTTAGATCCTCAGCCCTAATTTAAACTTTTGCTGTTAGCAATTACAGTTCTACATGAAGAGGGAGGGTTGATTTGATTAATCATACTTATAAGCTGTTAGTGAAGTAAAAGGAAAATGATTTGACTTGATTTTTGACATAATTACTTCATTTGGATTAGCATTACTTCAATCAGTTGCTGAGAAAAGAGGAACTAAATAACAGACTTAGAACAATCTAGGATGAATTACTTCACACTGACACTTGAATTCAAATGTTGCTAACTGGTAGATTCGAAAATATTAGCATCATGTTACTATAGTGTAATGTAATTTTTCTTTTACCTTGTGGTAATGTACTTCATATGTTTGATAGAGATTGTGATGAGGGCATCCTACCACGATGAAAGGTTGGAAAGAAGTTTCTGTATGTGTCTAGATGGTGGAGTTCCTCCTAAAATAATTACTTTTGATATTGCTGAGATTTCACAGTATTTATTTTATTGTTAATGACTTATTAGGGCACCTTATTATTGTAAATGTATATTGTACAGTTCCAAGTAGATACAAATGTGATAACTGTCCTGTATCTGAAGGAGTAACATGTCATTCAGAAAATGTACCTTGATACATTACTAGCAGGATAAAAGTCTTGATTGAAAAAAAAAGTTGAAAAATATGAGCAACCACTGTCCATAAACTTGTCATCATTGTTCAGGCTCTAATGTGTTGCCATTTGTTGGACAACTATATTGAGTCATCTTGCTACCACTATGCTTTGGCATGGAAATTGCATTCTTAAAGATATTTGGTATATCTCATTTATTTTTCTTCTACTTGCTTTTTCCTAGTAATTAATGAAGATTGTGCAGTGCCTCCATGTGACCCAAGAATTCTTGTAATTTCTCTTTCATAAAAATGTACTCAATGTGCCACCCAAGGTAAATAAACTGAAATTGGTAATGGTTTCCCATTGGTCCTTTTCAGGTGTATGCATTAGGCAAAATTTTATTCATCTTAGTCAGCAAGCAGCCCTATTGAAATCAGAACCCTAAAATTAATGTTTAATAAAAGACATACCAGAAAGACAGATAAAGATATATTGTCATTATTCAAAATAAATAAAATACAATGTCCATGCTAGAGGACAGTAATAGGAATAGGACTCACCTTAATTGTCCAACACTATTCAAGTAAACGAATTTGCATCTGCTTATGCCAATAGTATGCGTAGTTCCCTCTATATTTAATACTATGTAACTAACAAAGTTTGAAAGTGCATTACATTTGAAATACCGGTATTGTTCTTAATTTAATACACAACCTGTCTGATGCTATTTTCCAATTCACAATGAAATCTGTTGGAATATTTTAATTATATTTTATTTGTTCCTATAAATGTGTTTATGTTCCTGATTTTGTTTTTCTGAGATGATTGGATTGTCTATTTCTGAAATAGTTTCCAGTAAAGCAAGTCATTCATGTTAAGATACATTCTTCAGGCATCTTTAGCTTCTTGTAAGAGTTCCCATAATCCCTAATAAAATATTTATCTTCCATTTTAAATATCATGTTGGATATATAAGATGCTTTAATTTGCTGTTAGCAATTACAGTTCTACATGAAGAGGGAGGGTTGATTTGATTAATCATACTTATAAGCTGTTAGTGAAGTAAAAGGAAAATGATTTGACTTGATTTTTGACATAATTACTTCATTTGGATTAGCATTACTTCAATCAGTTGTTGAGAAAAGAGGAACTAATTTTGTTTAAAGCAAGATTGAAGATGAATAGCTGATGGAATCAATGTGAAAAGAAAGATAATAGCATTTAAACACAGCTTTATATGGAGATCAGTGAAAAGGGGAGTGTGAGAACATCTATTAAAATGACATTTATTACAATATGTAGATTTTTCCAATCCTTAAAATCCCCTCAATTATTCTTATAATCTGGAAATGCATCATTACACAGTTCTGGTGTTTGAGTTATTCAGACAAAAGAAGGTATTGGAAAGCCAGAAAAGCATTTTCATGTCTCATAGGTAAAGACATTTGCTGTGGTAATCTATACATCATATTCCATCAGATTACCAATAAACCCTATTTCATCTAATGAGTTTTTAATTCTTAAAAAAGGCTCATTAAGCAGAAAAATAATGGGTTTAAATCTGGTTAATATTGTAGATCTGCTTGTATACAGAATTTGGCTTGTATAAATAGGTAAAAATCATAAATTTTTAATGTTAAAAAACAGACTTAAAATGCTTATTTTATTAGAGGAAATGTGTATCCAGAGTAACCTGTTCTCACATCTAACTTCAAAGGATTAAAGACAGTCATGTTAAATCACATTTTTGTCTCTATTTTCTTACTGTTACAACAAATGTTAGATTTTACTGTATTTAAACAAGAAAGTATATTTCTGTTTTTTTCTTTGTAATTGATAGTGGTTTGTGTGTAGCTAGTCTTGGTCCTCTTAATAGTCACTTTCCCCTTTGTTTGTGAGACTTACAGAGGGACAAGGAAGAGACATAATATATAAAACACATAGAGTATGGTTGTCTGAATTACTGGTTTAATTATATTTAGTATTGTCTTTATGTCAGTTTAATATACAGTATTACTTACAAGGATAATATCCACTTGAAAACTAGTTATTCTCATAAAACTCGTTGCTGATTTGTGTGCTGATTTTTTAAAAATATCTATAAGAATGAGAACTAAGTGTTATGTATTGTGGGCCAAGTTTTCTGGTAAAATAAAAAAAAGAAATTAAAATTAAAAAGACGTGGAGCAGTGTAAAAAAAAAATAGGATTACGAGAGCAGCTGAGTAAGTGTTGGATTGCAAGACCGAAATGAAGAAAGCATTACGGATGAAGTGCTACAGTTGAGTGAGAAGAATAGGAAGTGGAAGGAAAACAAAATGAATGAAAGTGTAAGAGCAGAGCACAATAGGCTGACCAAAGAGCTTAAATAGAAAACAGAGAGATAAGTGAACAGTGTAAAAAAGCAGAAGAATATGTGGTGAGAGCTTTGACAGGGATTTTATTGCAAGATCAGAGAAATAAGTGGAACGTATGAGTTGAAAATGTCGACGGTGAAAGACAAGCACCGACAAATAATTGCGGATGAACAAGCTAAGAATAAATGATGGAAAAAATATTTTTTTAAATAGCTGTGCAATGGGCAAAGCACCATAGAAGAGAAACTTTCCTGGAGAAGCTTCCTAGCACAAATGAGATACCGGGATTCATAGTGGTAAAGATTTTGATAGTTTGAAAAAGAAAAACTCACCAGGGAAGTGACAACATAACTGTAAAGGCATTGAAAGCAGGTTAGGAACACATGGTAAAGGGACATAGCAAGCTGTTCAACAAGATTTACAAACAAGAGCAAGTTTGTAAAGAGAAATTAGCTTCTTGAGTGTGCTAGGAAAACAATTCACCAAGTGATTGCAGAAGAGAATGAAGAGGTATGTGGAAGCACGCCTGCAGGGGAACGAGCCGGATTCAGACCAGGACAAAGGCCAATAGATCATTTTTTGTGGTCAGAATGATACCAATAAGGCACATGTAACAGGTTTGGCTGTATTTTAAAAACTTTAATAGAATTCAAACAGACTTTTGATAGCATTTTGGCAGAAAGGATTATGGCAAGTTATGAGAATGCATAGCATCCCCATGTGATGAAATATCCACTCCACACAAGACTTTGATGGATTAAGGTTGCCCGGTGGGCCAGTCAAGTTCCCAGGCCACTCCTGGAGGAGAAGCCAGGGAGAGCAGGGTTTGACTAAACGAGGCTACAGCTGGACGGGAACAGAAGGGGCCTGTACTAGCCTAGGACAGGGCAGGTGTGGGTAAACTTTTTGGCCTGAGGGCCACATCGGGGTTCAAAATTGTATGGAGGGCCAGGTAGGGAAGGCTGTGCCTCCCCAAACAGCCTGGCCCTGCCCCCTATTTGACCCCCTCCCACTTCCCCGCCCCATGACTGTGCCCCAAGAATCCCCGACCCATCTAACCCCACCTCCTTGTCCAGACTATGAACATTTTCATAAAATCATGAGCATACAAATCAGATAATTCTGGTGATGGGTTTGCAACATAATATGGCAGGAGAAGAGACATAAGTGTTTTATCAAACCACAAACAGTCTTAATTTGGATGTAAGTGCCTGCTGAGTTCCCTGCTCTAATGATATCAATAGAAAACGCAAAAAAGCTGGTGTATGTTAGTTGCTCTTAAAATGTGTCAGTTTTCCCTTTTTAATAGGGTTGCTAAATTTGGTTGTATGTATTCTTGGAGATTTCATCGCATGACATAAAATTTAATTAAAGATTAATCTTTAATTCCTGGACACTTCAGGACAATCCTGGAGGGTTGGCAACCCCATTTGTTTAAGATACATCTTCCTATTTATAGTATCCTCTGAATTTGCTTAGTAAACATTACAGTATTTTTAAAAGTTTCTATAGATGCCATTCATGTGCCTTTTTAAATCCATCTTAATATCTCACTGTATTTGTTAGTTAATCTGAAGAAATCTAATAGCTGATATCTGCCTCATTAAATTGTAAAACCAGACAAAGCATTTGACATATCTGTTGAATCAAATGTAGATACATTTTCAGCTGCAGTAACATAGTGTCTGAGATCTATTTTATATTGACTCTGAAAGTGAGTGTACAGTGTTATATGTTGAATCATAGATAATATTTACATGTCAGGCTGTGTAAAGGCTAATGTCCTGCTCCATGAAAATAGAATTTCTTTGACATATTGAGGCTTCAGATGTGATAACTTTCTTGAAATTCTTTAAATATGTTTTAATATCATATATGAGTTTCTGATAGTCATCTTTGCTAGTACGTTTGCAGCATGCGTAGCAATTACTCTGTTCTCTCTTCTTCAGATATAGCTACAGTCTATAAACGGAGAACAGATCTGATGGTTCCCTGGTGGTGATTGACTAAATTGCTGTTCAGATTAAGGGCTTGAATGTGAAGCCCTTATTCACAATTGGCCAGATCCTTAAATCCTTACTCAGCCATAATTCCCACTGAGGTTCTGAGTAGGGATGGAGTAAAGACTTCAGGATTTGCTCCTAAATGCCTAAGTCTGGAGCCGAGCTTTGAATTAGCTAGCATTTATGCTGAGAAATTAACCAATTTTCCGTAAGCATATTCTAACCATACACATGGCAGCTTTAGTGCATTTTTTAATTTTTTTTTCTTGGGAGTTTGAACTGTTATATATTTCTTATTTATATCTAAGATACTTTGGTTTTATATTTTTTTGCTTGTTGAGGAACACAGTCAAGGCTTTATGAATACTACCAGAGCTCAGGACTGATTTTCTAGCATTAAGGTCTTCAGTGTAATTGAAAGCTAATTTCTAAATCACATAAGGAGAAATACATCATCATCATCATCGTTGTCGTCGTCATCATTACCATCATAATTTGCTAAATAATAATGCCTCAAAAAGCAAGGGCAGAGGAACACTGAATATATAATTTTTATGTAGCATTTTTCCTCTTCATACCAATTTCTGAACCTTCTACATTGTCACCCGGCTAACCCAAATACTAAATATAATTTCATTTTAAAAGTAACTACTGTTATTATTTATTTGTATTACCACAGCATCTAGAAGCCCCAGTCATGGACCATGACTCTACTGTGTTAGAGATTGTACTAATACACAGTAAAAAAGACAGCCCTGCTTTAAATAACTAAAATATAAGTACAGTATAAGGTCTTGTCCATGTGGAGACTTAGCGTGTGGCAAGCCAGGGTGTGAATATACGGTGCACTAGCATGCTGCACACTAAACTGCAGTGTGGATCCTACTGCCCCGCACTAAATGTTCCATTGTGCACTTGACCTTAGTGCGTGGCAGGCTAGTGTACAGTCCATTCAAACCCCAGCTTGCTGGACACTAGTTCTCCATACAGACAAGCCCCGAGACAAGACTGTGAACTTAGGCATTCTTGTATTCACAGCCTACGCACTATTGCAATAATTTTTGTATTAAATATGTCCTGTAAGGTATCTGAAAACGAATAACACAGTGGTTGATATCATTGTAAAATATATATAACACTGATGCATGTGAAATTATGAATGCTCACTACTTTTATGCTTTAAGCTCTGAGACTAAAAGGTGTTAAACCAAATGTATCAGGCGTAGTTGATAAACATGTTTTCTCCAGACAAAGGAAAGACGCTTCAAACCAAGTGTGGCCCAAATTAAATAGGCTATTTATTTGCATCAGAGATGAGAGCAAGGAAAGAAAAATTGCATAATGGTAACCATCAGAGGGATAGTGACCAGCAAGAAGCTTCACTCTCATTTGTTACATTTGCAAATAAGCACCTTAATGCTTTCTCCCATGATGCCTACACTTGACTATGGTTAGGCCACTTGGTGTGCTGATACAAATGCTTATCACATTGACCTCTGTCTCATTGTTTCCCTGTACTCCCCTATCTGTCTGTATTGATCTGTTGCATCTTTGCAACATTTTGGGGTGCAACACAAGCTAGTGAGAGATTGTGTCACTGTTTGTCCTATAACCCTGAGTGCCTTAAATGGCTCTGTTGCTGTAGCTCCCTCACTGGATTCTCCCAGCCAGCATATGAGTATGCACTCACTGACTGTGTAGTAAGCAGCCATGGTTCAGCAATTCTGACTTCAGCACCATGCTTGTTATGCCAGAGCCACACTCTGTGTCCACCAGCCTTGATCAGTATGAGTCAAGTAGCCCCACACCCACCAATCCCCAATTTCCTCAAAACTGTCTGCCCAGAAACATCCAGGCCTCTCCTGGAACAACTGGGAAGTGTTAAGATCCACTGTTCCTTTATAGAGACAGTTTGTTGCTTTAACTGGAGTTAACCACAATTGAAACACAGCACAGGGTTGGTTTAGATCAAAAGAAAAAACAAAAACAAAAAAGAGAGGATTTGGAGTTCAAATGCAGAAATGCTTTCTAGGGATTAAGATTTAACAAAACTACAGTGTTGGTTCAAAGTAAGATTCTTACCATACAGTACTACCTTTTAGCAAGATGCCTGACCACACCCTTGGTCAGAATCTCCCACAAAGCCTAAAGTACATGGTTCCTTTGTTTCAGGTGAAAAAACTTGGGGTTCCTTGTTTAGCTGGTTCCTTGTTTAGCTGTATGGCCCACCCAATAGATACCTGCACCCATACCCTTTCCCCTCCACAGCCCAGTTGTGCCCCCCCAGCCCAGACACCTGCCCTCGGAGCCCAGGGATCCAGAGGCAAGAACAGCCTGATACACAGTCCCATGCTAGTTTGGAGTTTCCTCTGCGCCTTCCTCTTCTTCTCTCAGGCCATGGGGGGAACTGCAGCTGCCGGGAACCCTCTAACTCTCTCCCCTCTCCCCACAATATCTTTTATGTGTGAGCTGCGCTCTGCTGGGCCCAGCGGCCCAAAGTGGCAGCCAGCAACACTACAGCCCGTTTCTGTAGGAGAAAGGAAATTCTGCACACACAGTTTTAATTTCTGTAAAATTCTCCATTGCACAGTGGTGCAGAATTCCCCCAGGAATAAGCCATCACACATACGTTAAAATGTATATAGCTCATGATTCAGTTGTTATTTTGTAAACAGGAATACCTCATTATTTAAATATATGTGCTTGCAGTAGAAAATGCTAGCTATTAAAGGATAATGTCAGCTAAAAATAAAAAGTTGGTAAACAGATGTTACTAATTTATTATTAAAGATGAAAATAATTCAAAATATAGTTTGTCACTGTTTGTGCTCTCTGTATATGTGACATTCTTAGCAGCTTGGACACTGAAATCCATAAAGTTACTTTCCCTTTGTTTATGGTAAACTTCATTTTCTTAGTCCTGTTATATCTGATTTTTAAACACTTTAGGAGACTTGATTTAAATACAATTGTCTTCATTAGAATTCGAAGAAAAACAGATAGTGGAAACATTTCTATTAGTTCTAGGTCAGGGGTTCTCAAACTTCATTGCAACCTGACCCCCTTCTGACAACAAAAATTACTACACAACCCCAGAAATAGGGACTGAAGCCTGAGCCTTCCCGAGCCTTCCGGCCTCACATGTGGACCAAATCCAAAGCCCCATCACCCAGGCAGGAGGCCAAAGCAGAAGCCCAAGGGCTTCCGCCTTAGGGCGGGGGCTTGTAAACTGAGCCCCACTGTGACGTTGCACTCCTTATGATTTTACGAAAGTATGTTACTAAGTGTGAGTATAACGCAACTGGAATATGCTTCATGCAGAAGGTCTTTTGTAAGGTATCATTACAAAGCTTGCAATCTACTGAGTGTGGTCATCCTGTTTGTATAAATGTATCACTCTTGTATCTGAAATTAGAAACATGAAATATAACTCTGAGGTCCTATTGTAATTAGGCAAAGTGTGGGCTATTAATGGTGATTTGGAATCTGCATGGCTCCCATCAGCTAGGACAATTGACTGTAGATGGCTCTGTTTACTTGTAAGGGCATGGTTACACTTACAAGATTATAGCGCTATTGGTTATAGCGGTCTCCTTATACAGCAATATGTAGAGCGCTATTGTATGTCCACACTCAGACGTGCCAGCGGTGTAGCATGGCCACATTTGCGACACTTAATGCGGCATTAAGAGCAGCGCATTAGGGCAGGTATCCCAGCATTCAGCTCGGTGCATCGTGCTTTTTAAATGAGGGGGACGAGGGGGGATGTGTTGTGTGTATGCGGAGGGAGAGAGCCAGTGTTTTTTCCGTTCTTCTGAAGCCTGTCAGCGAGCCTCCGTTCACAGAGGGCTTTGTTTTCACACAGGCTCCCTCCTTAAACATTTGCATTGCTTATTTGCTGAGTTCAGAGAGAAACTCTAAAGAGGTACTTCTGCATTCCTCCAGCCGAGTTCAAAACGAAGGGAAGAGATGTCAATTGCTTTAAATGGCTCTAGGCATCTCAAGAGATACTTGTAGCGCAGTGGGTGTCCACATTCTTGCTGTAGCGCTACAGCAGCTGCGCTACAGCCCTTATTCCCCATGCAGAGGTAGATTACCAGGAGCGCTATAACTCCACGGTTATAGCGCTCTACGTGACTTGCCAGTGTGGATGGGGAGGAGGTTATAGCGCTCCTGGGGGCTTTATAGCGCTATAAAGTGCCAGTGTAACCAAGGCCTAAGTCTTCCTGTATACGTGTGTGCTGCAAGTGGGTAATGAATTCTTACAGTGACATGAGCATGTCACCTGAACTGGAATCCATCTTTAACCTGGTGGTTTTCCATGTAGAAGGAGGGGTGGGAACCCAGAGAGGGACAAAGGATTATTGCCTAGTGCAAAAGATATATTAGAGGGTGGAACAGAACAAAGGGAGCTGCAGTCATGAGAAATCCTCTAGCTACCACCAGAGCTGGAACAGGACTGTACCTCGGGAAAGGATTTGGCCCAGACTAGGAAGGCATCCAATCTGTGAAAAAAGCCTATTGAAGCATTTCTCAGTGTGAGATTTTATCTGTATTCAGTTTTCTTACTGTATTAGGCTTAGACTTGTGTATTATTTATTTTGCTTGGTAATTCACTTTGTTCTGTCTATTACTTGGAACCACTTAAGTACTACTTTTTTTGTATTCAATAAAATCACTATTTATTTATTAATTAACCCAGAGTATGTATTAATATCGAGGCCAGGGGAGGCAAACAGCTGTGCATATCTCTCTTTCGGTGTTATAGCGGGCAAACAACTTATGATTTTACCCTGGATAAGCTTTATACAAGGTAAAACAGATTTATTTGGGGTTTGGACCCCATTGTCCATTGGGAGCTGGCTTCCTGAGCATTGGAAACAGGAGCACTTCTGAAGCTGTTTTCAGTTAAGTTTGCAGCTTTTGTAGGATGTGGTTCAGACCTGGATCTGTGTTTGTAGCAGGCAAGACTGTCTGGCACAAACCAGGCAGGGCACTGAAGTCCGAGGCTGCCAGGGAAAATGGGCTCAGAGATACTCTCAGCACATCAAATGGCAGTTCCCAACGGGGTTTGTGAGCCAACCCATCACACCCTGCCACCCAGGGATGAAGCCCAAGGGCTTTGGATTCGTCCCTGGGTGGTGGGGTCATGACTTTGGCTTTGGCTCAGGCCCCAGCAAGTCTAATGCCAACCCTGGAAATCCCATTAAAATAGGGTAGTGACCCACTTTGGGGTCCTGACCCACAGTTTGAGAACAGCTCTTCTAAATTGTATAAATGTCTAGTTTGAGCAAAATCTGAGTTTAATGTCATCTTGAAAGGATTAATCTTACAGATACTACTAGCAGTAAAATTTAATACATCTGGTAGTACCATACTGACAAAATCAGACCCTAAAAATTTCCATTTAACTCCCATGATGGCCTTGATTTTAATTGGCTCATAAACATTTTACTTATTTTCTGTTTTTGATGAAACTGTGTATGTTTGGTCTCTGCTTACAAGTGACTTTTTAATTTTCATGAAGATTAGTTAGTTGATCCCAAATGGTAGTTGATCTCAATATCAAAAATGCATACTTTTTCCACTAGCTTCAGCATCTAAAATTAAATTCCTATTTTCTGTGTGACTGCTTTTCGGTGAAGAATTATTCTTATTATTCTTGTAAAAATACACAATATAGTACCAAATTGAGTGAAAATTTTTCTGTGATTTATTGCATAATAAGAAATCTCTGTAAGCCTGAGTTGCATTATTGATGATGACATCAGAGAGTTGCTCAGAATAAACTGGGCTAGGGATTATTCATCCTTTTGTTTGTTTAAAGCAGAGGGCCTGATTTTTCATTGCTTTTTTTTAATCTTTTGGGGCTTTTTGTGAGAAAATAAGTGGTTTATTAACTCATGTTCTTCCTGTGTCAGTCTCCCTCTTTTCTGCATTGGTGTTATTACCAAGTCCTTTTTGTGAATGGAATACCTCTAAAAATATATTATGAATTCTCTCACTTCCCCAATAGCCTGATATCACTACATTTTTATTTTTATTTTTAGCTGTAAGGATCAATCACTGAACTTGAAAATATTCCCTCTCATTTAATTGTTCAGTGATAATTTCTTCATTTCTAGAATTACTATCAAAGATCCACTTTACAACTCTGCATAGACAGTAGTGCTACTGTAGAGCTGTACTTTGTGGGAGAAAGTGACATCTGTCATAGGGCCACTTCAGCTACATGAGGAAACCAAAACAGAAACAAATGGAGGAGGAGGATGCATTCACAAGGGTGTAATGTCTCTGTAGGTAGATTTCCTGCCCCTTCTTATAATCCTTCAGACATTCTCTTGCATTTCGTACATGGTGAGTTGAGCTGTTTGAAGTGGAGAGGGAGGCCATTCTTCCTGGCATTGTCCTTCCACCTCTGAAAGCCTCACACAATGTACAACTAAGGTAATGCTGATTCTTCTGCACATTCTAAAACTCTCTGCCCCTATATGGGGAAAGGGAATGGGGGTAGTGGATGTGAGTAAGACTACGGTAGCCCAGGTCCTATGAGCCATTCCGCCATGGGCAAATAGGCATCCTGGGAACACTACAGCAATTCTGGGCTTCTGCATAAATGCCTCTGCCCTTTGCAGATATAACCAGATTCTTAAGGAAATCCTGCAGATCTCAGGGCATTGGTTTAGGAGGGACAAATTCCCTGCCCATTCCTGACATTCCCTTTTATCGCCAATGAACTGAAGGAAGCTCTGAGCTAAAGCTTGAAGAATTTCCTGGCCCTTATGCCTTTTCCCTCCCATTTAGCTCCCAATACTAAATATGCCTTAGATTTTCTGAACAGTGCTAAAAGTGATTTTGTTTGCTTACATATTGTTAACTTTAGTGGCTTCCAAGCATTAGTGACTCTATTCAACAATGCTTCACATTCTATGTCTTCAGTGACAGTTACTGCTGTAGATGAACAAATAAATGTCACCTATGTATAATGGGCATAAAAAAAAAGACTTTCCTCACAAGAAACTTCTCTCTTTTCAGTTAGTTCTGAGCCACAGCCAAGAGTTTCTAAATGATGGTGATGTTTAATTTACTCTGGTTTCTCCCTATTTTGATAGTCGTGGGCATTAGCCTATAATTCAACTTATCAATTGGCATAACGTTAACAACTCGGCAACATGCAGCAATAATGCTGTTCTAGGAAAACTTGCTATGGAATTTCAATGTCCAAGAGTTTTAAGGCTCTATGGAGGGCAAGGAGGGCTCTGGGCAAGGGTACAGTTGCACTATATGATGTACTCCCTTTGGGACTCAAAAGAAACAGGATAATTTTGTGGAAGTGAGTGCTGTTTTCCACAGCATTAACTTCAGCTGTGCTCCTGCAAAGTCCTCTTGGAAGAAGGAATTTGCTCAGTCGTGAGCAAAGGGCCAGTTCTTCTGGGAGAAGGAAAACATACCTCTGTGTTACAGAGGGATGGCCCTCATTGGGATCTGAAGGATTTTGATGCAGTATCCTATCATATCTTTCAACTCTGAGAGAAGCATTTGTCAGAATGCAGTGAAATAAAAGTTGTGGAGTTTCTTGGGCCTTCTGTCCCTTTTCAAAGGGGATGTTTCTGTGGAATTTGCCCCATGGATAAACTGTTCAATCTAAAATATGTGGCATTTTTGTGTTGGAGTTTAAACTGGATTATTACTATTGTTTGTAACTGATGTGTGTGATGCTGAATAAGCAGATAACATGGGTTGTTAACAATTAACATGACAATTACAAAGACATGATTCATTCTTATGTTTTAAATTAAATCCTACTTTACAATGTTCACGTGCCTAAATCCTGTGAAGGGTGATATGAAGAGCCATTTTGAAATTGCATTTATCATTCCCCTTTCATAGCCTCATCTGCCACTAATCCATCTTCCCAGGGGACTTTTTCTGACATTGCAAATTTCTGAGTGACTTATAACAGCTGTAATTTATAAAGGAAAAAAATCAGATAAATGTTTCCTCTACTCCTCCAAATTATGTAACTTGCACATACAAATATAAAAATATTTTAAAACTCTAAAATATTTCCAACAGTTTAATATGTAGCATATGCAGATACACTCGTGTGAGATATTATGAAAGTTTCATCAGCACTCATTGGGATCAGCACTGTCACAGTTTTAGGTAATTACACCTGTATTCTGATGGTCCCTGAAGGGCATACACTGGAGGTTTCTGGTTCTACCTTTCTTGGGTGGAGACTTTTCTTTCTTCCTCCTGACCTAAGGTTTTAAGGCTGCCTGACTTCCTGCCTTGCACTGTGATGTGCCCAGCAAGCCAGTCTGCTTAAAGGCCAGCACCAGTGCTGTGCTTTGCGATGCTATGAACAGTGTATTGCTAGTAGTTAAAAGTTAGCACACAGGTCTTTCTAAACAAGCACGTTTATTCTCACGGTAAAAACATTACAGAAAGAACATAATAAAAACAATAAACAGATGTAATCAACCTTAAACATACTAGGAGTCATTCCTCAGTGTTATGAGGTCTACTAGTGTTTACAGCCTTTCCACAAGGGTTGTCACGTTGGGAGGTCATGTGCCGCACTTCCCTTTGTGTCCCCCCTCCCACATGTGCAGCGCACCAGCAAGAAATTAGTTCTACTTGAACCACTGAATATATGGTTCCCAAACATACTGCATGAGATTGCAATATCTGTCACAAACTGCATAATTCAGTGGTGGTTTCAGTGCTTGTGTGTAATGTGTCCATTTCAAAGTCATGTTGAGAAAAACTTTATGCCACCCCATACTAGTTTGCATATTTTTTTTCTCCCTGTCTTCTGTCCTTATCCAAGGTCATCTAATACATTACTGTGATGCACCTGGTACAATGAAATGCTATCTCCACAGTGAATTTGAGAACCACTTGTACTTCGTTGAATCTAGGAAAACTATCAGCTCAATTGGTGGTTCTCAGTTGGAGATATTGTGCCTCAAGGTATGAACAGTAAGGTCACAGTGGGGGGTTGCTTCTTCTTGTGTGAAGATTCTATTTGAATGCAAACAGCAGGAGATTGGTTCATATTTTCTAATGAAATTACCTCCTCGTTACACTGTGCCAAGACTACACATTAACAAACGACAGACCTGTCCGGTATCACATTCATCTAATGTGAAGATAATGAGTCTAATTATTAAAGGCTGGTTCTGATGGTATTTGAACGAATTTAAGTCTTGTTTCCTTTCATGATATTGCTTGGGTGGTGGCTGTGTAATACTCTTGGGTTTTGTGATCAGACTGATAGCATTAGGGAGTGTAATTACCATGCTAGCTGCACTGCCATTAGCATGGGGCGCACATGGCTGAGAAAACCAGTCATTAGAAGTTTTTAAATGATAGGCTTGACTCGTCTGGTAAATGAGTCCTGGAAGTTATCTTTATTCCCTTTTCCCCCCATGTACCTTCTCCTTCCCACCAACCTCTGCCTCCTACTCCTGCACAGAATATGTTTTTCTAGGTCTGGTTTATCTGGAAATACAAAGCAAACCAAAATCACACAAATGGAAGTAATCCTTTAAATACATTCTGTTTTTGATACTTGACAAGTTGATATCTCTGATCTGTAAAGATCAGTACATCAATCAGTTTTTCTTTCAATGGGTGCTTGCTAGTCCAGCACATACCCTTAAAATTTGCACAGAGAAACAGTGGTCTTTTTCCGCTTATCATTAAAGATTTAACAGAGGCCATGTGGAGGTCTTATAATATGTAGGCTTCATAGTAGTTGCAAAATTTACAAAAACATATTATGTATTAAATTATGACCTATGAGAAACTACAGTTCTCATAAATAAAGTACGCACTGTGGTATGTTTTCCTGGTGTATTTTTATTCACTCACTAATTTGCATAATTGACATTTTGGGCTTCTCATTCATTGATGTGAATTACTGAAGTTTCCAGATAGTTAACATGATTCCAAATGATCTAAGACTTTTTTTCATTTACTGAAACCCAGTTCACATTGTTGGTGAATAACTGACCCTCAAAATGAGCAGGCAAGAGCACAAATCAAAATGCATGATTTCTTGTCAGCTTCCTTAGATACTATTTTTTCCCCTCCAGAATTCCCCAGTCTCACAGTGCCTTAAAGAGATTAAATAGCAATATTACTACTGTTGCATCTTCCTGGATAAAATATCTGGTCCAAAAGTATTCTTTACACATGGCTCAAAGAACTGTGAAGGTGAAGAAAATGTTATAAATGCTTCTGTTTTGAATCCCACACAATCTTTTCATATGAAAGATAAGGTGGGTGAGGTAATATCTTTTATTGGAAAAAATTCTTTTGGTGAGAAAGACAAGCTTTTGACCCACACAGATCCTGAAACCAACACGGCTACAATCACACTGTCATACAATCTTTTTATTTGTCCATCTTCTTCAAAGAGCTATGAACTCCTCTGGTGCATGGTGTTTTTGTGGGATTAGAGATTTTAGGAATTAGTCTTTTTTCCTCAAGCTTCTGGGGGAAAATGAATCTCTTTGGCACAAAAGCCTTTGAGGACATAGACATTTTCTAAGGTGATAGATCCTTATCGAATTTGGTCTTGCTTCTTTGGCCACAGTGGATAATGGTTCACACAATAATCTTGGATGGTGCTTTTGATTACCTGCTAGATAATATTCTAAGGCCCAGGTTGGAAATCTCTCAGGGAGTAGTGCTGGCTCTTTTACTGCCTGAGATGCCACAGCTGCAACAGGCATTTGCTTATTAGTACATATTTTAGTCAGTTGTCCACCAACTGTCAATTCTCATCATCCTGCTATTAAGAAATTGCCCACTCTGTGCAGAAATGAGTAGATTACTTCATCAGACACCATCTTTTCTATTTTCACTTCTGCTGAAGGATGTGATGTATCATTGCTTGCAGTTGAAGAGGAATGTAATGTTATTTTAAGCATCTATTAAAGTTTTAGGACTAATTTTTTAAAGTGTTCTAATTTTAGGTGCTTCATTTTTAGGGTCCTAAAACAGAGACATTTAGGGTGTGATTTTCGGAGAGGCTGAATACTCTCAGTTCTAACTGGAGCCAATGATTGAGGCACCCAAAATTTATAGAAACTATTGAAAATTTTGACTTCACCACATGTGCCACATCTGGCACTAAATTTGTTCTCCCTGCTTCTATAACTAATAATTGTACAATATCAGTGGGTAAAAATTCAAACTTTGCTTCTTGTTCTAGGAAACAACTCTGTGTTGAAAATTGCTCCTATACAAGTATCTTTGCTGAGGGTAGTGTCACTCCTTGGATTAATAGGAAAATAAGACCTCTCCAGATTTTAAGAGTCTGAGTGTTGCTTTAAGGTAGCAAGACTTTACTGTGGAATGGTGTGTCCACATATACAGCTGTTTCAGAATAGTTTATTTTGCAATACATACTCAGTTAATTTCCCCATGTAGATAGTGCCTAAGAGATTAACAAAAACTCCTTCAGCATGCCCTCTCAATAGGAAAGACACATACCAGAAACTTTTCTCCAAAACTCCCGCAGACTGCAGCTTCTATTCCTCCACATTAAATTAAAATTGAATGCTTTTTCCAATGCAATACACTTTGATTTAGTTTGCCATTCTTCACACAGTGTTTCAAGGAACCGAGTATATGTAATTTGCTTGCTTTAGCATATTCTCTTTGCCTTTAAAAGAGCCAACCAAACAACTATATCACTCCAAGAAGTACACAGTTGTGGGCACTAGTATTCCTGTTGGGCTTAATTTATACAGCCGAGCATTCTTCTTGTATGAAAATTCAAACAATTCCAGTTCCCAGAATGCAAGCCCTTAATGTACCTTGAATTGGGAGGCTATTGTAAATATTTTCTCCCTTCACATTTGATTTCATAGGAGTCGGAAGGAAGGCAGATGATTTCAGCGCCTTGAATAAGAAATAGGAAGATACTAAATTGAAAGATCACCTTCCCCCAGTTTTCTGAGTAGCTGAGCAGAAAGCACAGTCCTAAAAATGGGTTTTGCTAACAGCTTCCTGTGAGCAAAATTCATCGTTGGTATCGCTCTAGTGAAATCAGTTACATTAATACCCAGGATGAAGTCGACGTCCTGAGTATAATCTAGGATCCAAATGTACTCTAGTCTGTTGAGCTGCCACTGAAGTATCTCCAGGAAATGACAAGAAAAAAGCTACTGACAGTTTTATTTTCTAGTGTGTGCCCCTTCTAGTCTCACCTGCCCATTGATTAGCATCTTGCTATAGTCTCTGTCATCTCTGCAGTGGCTGAACAAAGAGGGCACTGAAGAGCAAAAAACTGAAGTTACTAAACATCTCTGCAGTGTGATGCACAGTGCTTCATTACTCTTGAATAAGAATGCACTCTGTGTGGTGGGGCTCAGTGAGGAAGGATGGTAGCCTTGATTTTCTTCAGCGATGAGAAATGCAGAATTAGCTTTTTCAAAACCAATACCTGAACAATGAATATTTTTGAGTGCCTTAGGAATGGCATATATCATGTGTACGTGTAATTTTATTTATAGTCTGTCAATTCCTATTGGATAAAAACTAAGTACAGCATGATGAATAGTTTTTGGTAGCACAGTATTTTTGTTAAAAAGTTACCATATAAACATATTTAGAAATCTAAGCAGTTTGTAATCCACTACACAGTATGAAAATGACTGACAATCCACTGGTGAGTTTAAGTTGCTGAAAATATCTGAAGAAGCACTGATGAAATTGACCTGTCAGTGAGGGAAATGTTGATTTCCCAGGAGAACATAGGTACATCTGATAATGATGAATCAGCCGGTTGACAGAAAGGTGTCAGTCAAGCAATTTTGCCATACAGCACACATCCCATATAAAGTACTGTGGATATACCAGGGGTCAGCAACCTTTCAGAAGTGGTGTGCTGAGTCTTCATTTATTCACTCTACTTTAAAGTTTTGCGTGCCGGTAATACATTTTAATGTTTTTAGAAGGTCTCTTTCAATAAGTCTATAATATATAACTAAACTATTGTTGTATGTAAGGTAAATGTTTAAGAAGCTTAATTGAAAATTAAATTAAAATGCAAAGCCCTCCAGATCAGTGGCCAGGACCCTGGCAGTGTAAGTGCCGCTGAAAATCAGCTCATGTGCCGCAGGTTGCCTGCCTCTGGGATATACCAATGTCTGAAGGAACACCGATTTTTCATGTACCTGTAGTATATTTAATGAAATGCTGGTAATTTTGCAGTTTTAACAAACCTTACTTAAAAATTTACGTAGAAGTGTTTGTTTGAAAGTAGAAAACTAAAAATATAGCATAAAGGTCACAAACTTTTTTATTTTCATTAGGTACCTTGGCATGTCATTCCTGCATTTGTTATCCTAGCCTGAATTACTTCACAATAGAATAGTTGCTTCTTTGATGTTGTATACACTTTAGTTTTAAAAACCCTCTGCTGATAGACCTGAACAGTCAAAACCAGAATTTCAGTGCCTTAAAAACAAGAATATCTTATAGGTGTATGATTAAAGCATGATACTCCAATCTGGTTTATAGTGTAAGGCCAAAGTACAAAGATCCAAATGTCTTCTGCATCTTAAAGTGCTTATATGACACCAGAATGTATTCTAGGGTAATATTGTTATAAGGTAGTGGTGTTTTGGCTAATGAGTATTGACCAATATGAGAATGGTCTCAAAATCAGATGGATCAGAATCATCCTCATCTATCTTTTCCCTCTGTCGAGGTTCTGCCACTTTTGGGAGGGCTCCGGAGTCCTTGATGCTGGGTCTTGCAAGAGGTCAAGCTATTACAGCAGCTTTGTGCAGTGTCTCCACTGGGGAAATTCTTCCCCAGACAGCTTCTGCCTTTTCTTGTATAAGGGTCAGGCTTGGAGGAGAATCCCTCCCAAAACATCTAATGAAAGAACAATGTATTTTAGGCCTAAAATAATTTTTCTAAATGTTTATATTCATGTCATGTTCATTGGATTTCCTTATAAGTATGGCTAAGATTTTGTCACAGAGGTCATGGAAGTTACGGAATCCGTGATTTCCAGAGACCTCCATGACTTTTTTGCTTCAGTACTGGGTGGCAGGGCTGGAGCTGTTAGCTGGCAGCTCCCAACCAATATGGGCAGCAGGGGGTACGCTGCAGCTCCCAGCCAGCACATGTGGTGGGGACTCCCATGCAGCTCCAAGCCACGGGAAGCGGGAATACCCCGCAGCTCCCAGCCGGCACAGGCAGTGGGAAGACCCCTGCGGCGCCCAGCCAGTGTGGGCAGTGGGGAAACCCCACAGCCCCAAGCCACCGCTGCAGGCAGCAGTGACCCCCACAAGTCCAAGCCAAGGGCAATGGGGGGACCTCACAGCTCCCAGTCTCATGGGGGGGACACAGGCAGATCCGATAGCTCCACAGGGAGACCCCATACCTCCACGCTGCTGCATGTGACAGGGAGGACCCCACACTCTCCGCCACCCTGGATGGGGGAAATCCCTGGAGCCTCAGCAGCAGTGGTTGCTGGACTCTCCTATTCCTTCCCAATTTTGTCATCGTTATTTTTAATAAAAGTCAGGTGCAGATCATGGGCTTCCATCAGTTTTTGGTTATTACCTATGACTTCTCCATGACTTTTACTAAAAATAACCATAAAGATCTTAGCCTTACTTTCAAGTTATACCTTTAATATACATTTTGAAAGTGAAATATGAAAGTGAATGGCCAATATATACCCTTAAATAAGCTCCACCATCTACAGAAAAATACAGGGCCGCTATATGGTCCTCACGGAATATGGGTTTTACTCATGCTGGCAGAGCAGACACGAAGACAGCCCCGCTGCTACTGAAGCATCAAATGGGAAGGGGAGAGCTGGAGTACAGCTGGGCTCAGAGCTGAATGTGGCCCAAAGACACTTTCTAACAGGGATATTGGTGAGTGCAGACTATTGTGAAAGAGTCATGCAGACTACTTCAGAAATCTGCAAATTATCCTGTAGGTATGATACATTTGCAAATTGTTAACAGTAAGTGACTTATGTTTAGTCTTGTCTCCAGGCAATTTGAGAAGACTGACTGGGCTTGCTAAGTTTAATGTTGTATTTTGTTTGAGTTGATGTCTATTTTCCAGCATTCTGCTTTGGAAAGACTTTTTGTTTGCCTACTAGCTGAAATGCCGAAGGTAGCGCAAAATAAAACAGGTGGTCAAACGTATGTGATATACGCAAACTGTGATGGTCTCAGGATATTAAAGAGACAAGATGGGTGAGGTAAAATCTTTTATTGGATTAACTTCGGTTGGTGAAAGAGACAAGCTTTTAAGTTTACACAGAGCTCTCATAGAGCAAGTTGATCAAATAAAAGATATTACCTTATCCACCTTGTGGAACATATATGAGGCACACAAATGTGCTATTAAGCATTTATCCCCTAGCATCACTGAAAATATAGCCTCTAGGGCCTAAGTTTAATTTATTATGCTCACACATGTTACATTTGGGAGCACTTATGAGAGGGTAGAATACTTACTATACCTTTGTGATATATTAAAAGTCTACTAAGTATACAAAAACTTTTGGTAGCACACTTTGCACTGCCCTGATTGTAACAACTAAGCTCTTGAAACAACAATATTGATTATCTGTCAAGAGGAAGCAGCTTTTATTGCAATATTTAACTGATAATTAAAGTTTTCTCTTTGGTTTTATTTGCTTCTTTCATTTCCATTTTTGATTTTCCCCTAGTTCAACCCTTTTTCATTGAAAGCCTTGCTGTGTGGAAACAGTGACTATGAAAGCATATGGTAAACATGTTGATTGTTGTACCTTGAATAAGAGTGGATTCCCACAGAGTAGGAGGTGTGACTGCAATGATTAAACACTGAGGAAGATATTTTATGTAAAACATGAAAAATGGCTCCAAATAATTAGTTATTATTAATTTATATCTGTCACTAAATATTGTCACTCATTTAAATTGTAAGGACTTTGAGGCATGGGCAATTTCTTATTCCATGTTTGCACAGTACCTAGCAGTGGGACCCCTTTCTCAATTGTCATGGACACACTATTGTAATAGATAGGATTAATAATTAGTATAGGAAATGGAAACTTAAAATAGAAAAATCAGGTGTATTACCTGTGATACCAATCTGGCCATAAGACTGTCTTTGCAAAATGTGTTCAAAGTGCAAGGTTTTGACTCTGAGCTGCTGGACAAGGAGCTGCGCTGGGAAGATGCTCTAAATAATTTCTTCTAGCAAACGTCTGGTTTAGCTGATTTTTTGTTCTCAAATTTCCTCAGTGTAATTTTTGTATTATTTTATATATTGTTATAGATACAAACTGATTAATTTTTTCACTGTTGAGTGCCACCACCAACAGTGGTTTGATGGATATGAAAACGAACTCTTCTTCCATTTATTTTTGTATTAAGTTGCTACATCAGGCTGTAACATGTTATATAAGGTTCCAAAGACCATCTAGCATGTTATGCAATGATATTAGTAGGCATACAGTACTAGTATTAAAAGACATGATATTTCAAGGATATCTCTGGACACCTCACAGCTACAAGAAAAGACCTGCCAGCTAGCCTCAGGTTGATATAGTTTCTAAAAGTATTGATCTTTCAGGAAGATATGCCAGGGGCTGTAAAATATTTGTGGCGCTTCTGCCGTAATATGATTGTCAGGTGGCAGTACATAGAGAAATAGCACGGGGGAGAATATTGTGTGGGATCAGAACTATAGGAACAGGCAAACTGTTCATATAAAATTAAGACCAAATATTTTTTGAGATTCAGAAGAGAGAATATTGGAATACAGCAAGAAAGGATATCTTTATTACGTTTGTTTCAGTCTGACTGAAACCAGGAAGTACAGCTTAGGAAACTTAAGGCTCATACTTAGTGAGTCACGGAGGCTCATAAGACCATGATTTCCATCTTCATTTTTGGTTGCATTTGTGCAACAGTTGGCCCTGCCAGGTATTGCAGCCCTTTATAGTGACCACCTTCTGTTGCTGATTGGTTTCAGTAAGTGATGGTTAGGAAATGGTTTTTTGTTCTTGCAAAAAGTTTTTGTTTTGTCAAAAATTGTCTTCAAATTTTTTTTGTAGTAAAATCAAATGTTTTGCTTTTTAGCAAAGTCTTTTTAATTTAAAGCAAGCTTTGAATGAAAAATTTGAATAATCTCTAGTTTCTGCACCGTCTTGACTGACTAGAGTACATGCTCAATGGAACAAGGGCTATTTCCTACTTTGTCTTGCAGGGATATGAGCAGCACATGACCAGTGCTTAACAAACACTACATAATCAGGAAGGGAGAAGAATGAATGGTGTTTTGTGAATGTGTCAGTTGCCTACGTGGTGATCACAGTATAAAGATCTACGCAGTGTGTATCAGAGAGGACGTTGTAATGAAACATGCCAAGCAGTTCTGGTTCTTGAAAAATGAAACCAACTAAAGATGTTTCCTGGATATGAGAGAGGGAAAGAGAGTAACTGTAAAGCTGCACATTAGCCACAGTTACTTACAATGCTAAGAGGCTGTAAATCTGCAAAATCTATTCTCTGTGTGTGTGCATGAACCTCTCATACTACTTTACCTATGGACAGTAAAAATGGTCTGTATGTTTGTTTGGTACTTACTTCTCATTGGGAGGAAAAGGGCAAATAGTACACATCTTCAGTTGCCCTAGTACAGGGGTCGGCAACTGTTCAGAAGTGGTGTGCTGAGTCTTCATTTATTCACTCTAATTTAAAGTTTCGCGTGCCAGTAATACATTTTAACGTTTTTAGAAGCTCTCTTCCTTTAAGTCTATAATATATAACTAAACTATTGTTGTATGTAAAGTAAATAAAATCTTTAAGAAGCTTCATTTAAAATTAAATTAAAATGCAAAGCCACCCAGACCAGTGGCCAGGACCCGGGCAGTGTGAGTGCTGGTGAAAATCAGCTCGCGTACTGCCTTCGGCACGTGTGCCATAGATTGCCTACCCCTGCCCTAGTATTATGACTCTTTCCCTCTGACAGTTAAGAGTCAATAGGGTGTCATGAAAGACAAATGATACAAAGCTTCTCAGTCTTGGTTTAGTGGAGCTCACATTTGTTTTTCTTACGGGGGGGGGGGGGGGTGTGCCCGCACGTGCGCAAAGCTGTGGGGAACCAGTCATGTGTGAGAGTGAGACTTATGCCACTTGGATATTGCCTGGGTTCATTAGCAAATAATTCCTCAGTTAATTACATCCAGAAGGAAGCTGGTAAAGCTTTTTAAAAATTAGTTTTGTTATGGAACTATTTCGGTTTGACAGTTGTATTAAGGACTTCATTGTTCGGACATTCTCATATAGGCAGCATCTGACACCAAGTATGAGCTTTGTGTATATAATGGGTGATATTTGTGAGAATAAGCTTGTTGATACAACAGTCAGACCACAGTTACCATTATGATCATATTATTGTTCAAGTTACATCCCTCATCTGAAAAAAAAATGAGTGTCTACTTCTCTTGGTTCTAACAAGGATACGAAATTAAAAATCTAATTACGGTTCCCTTTCATTGAGCAGCCTGGGATAATTGTGGATGTTGGGAAGGAAATACCTTGCCTTATGTTAAAATCTACAAAAGGAGCCAAAACCTCATAAACAAAAGTGAAATAAAGATTGGAAACAAACAGTCTGCCAAGAAGGCAGCTGTCACAACAATAGGCACCTATTGCTGACACTGACAAGCCAGATTCCCATAGGTGAAAAACAAGGTCACAGATTCCTATGAAAAATACAGAGTTGGTATGAAATTAGATAAACCTTTCTATATTCAGTAATGTGTATTCATACCATGATCAAACTGGTCTGTAATAAACTACTGAGAAAAGTCTGTCCTATATCAGCTGGGGCCTTTTCTCTTCCATTGACCATTTTGATTAATCAAGTCTTCTGTCTGGACATACCAGCATGTATTCATTGCTAAGGGACTGCTGCTCCTGTTGTGTACCATGAAGCCACAACTCATCCCACTACTTACTTTTACTGGTCAGTTTATTCCTTTTCACTGGTTTTGTTTGCAGAATTCTGATCAGTTCCTCACATCTGTGTCCCTTTTATTTTTCAGAAAAACTGTGTGGGTTTGTTGTTGTGATAAATGAAGTGTTGTGGTGGGAGGGGGTGGGAAGAAGCTCTCTTTGATGGACAGCCAGCCTGTTAGCTGTAAAATCTCTTTTGGTAGCTGTTCTCTGTTTGCTTTACTTGAAAAGGGTTAAAAGTCCCCAAGGTAAAGAAAAGGAAGCGGACACCTGACCAAAAGAGCCAATTTTAAAAATTGGGAAAGAAACTTTCCCCTTGTCTACTGTTTTCCAGAGAAGGAGACATGGAACAGCAATGCTGTAAGCAGGAATGCTGTGTAAAGCTTTAAGCCAGATATGAGAATTCATCAGATCATACCTAGAATTACTATTTAAAACCCCTCAAATACGTAAGTAAATTAGGAATGTTTAGCTAGATGCGATCAGGTTTATTTCTTTATTTTAGCTTATGGATCTTCTCTGTGTAACCGCAGATGCTTTTGTTTGCTTCTAACCTTTAAGCTAACCCCCAAGAAAGCTATTTTGGGTGCTTAATTTTTGGAATTGCTCTTTTAAAATCTAGCAAAAACCCAAGTTCCTAGTGTTTTTCTTTTTGTTTTTAATAAAATTTACCTTTTTTAAGAACAGGATTGGATTTTTGGTGTCCTAAGAGGTTTGTGCATACGCTGTTTAATTAGCTGGTGGCAACAGATAATTTCCTTTGTTTTCTTTCAGCTCTTCCCCAGAGGAGTGTATGTGAAAGGGCTTGAGGGTACCCCAGAGGGAGGAATTTCGAAGTGCTTTTTCCTGGCGCCAAGGTTTTTTTTTTGCATTTGGGTAGTGGCAGTGTTTACCAAACCAAGATCAGAGAAAAGCTGTAACCTTGGGAGTTTAATACAAGCCTGGAGCTGCAAGTATCTTTAATGATTTTGCAGGTCCAACTCATGATTTTTGATCTCTTGAAACTGGCAATACTTTGACATGCAACAACAGTGGGAGCCTCTGTGTCGTGAGAGAAGGTGAGGCTGAAGGGGCCTGATTGGAGGAGAAAAGAAGAGGGGCTGAGTTTAGTTGGTTTTCTTGGTTGGCTTAGTTGGCTTTTTCTCTGGTCCTGTATTCTCTTTCTCTGAGTGCACAAAGCCCTAGTGAAATTTGATAGGTTTTCTGCTTATGTCAGACTTGGTCAGACATCAGTGATTAATGAAGTTGCACTCTTTTTGAACAACTCTCCAGCTGGTCTTAAGGCCCATGTTAGCTTTCTGAGTTTCTCTCCCTCATACTGGACACCAGTTTCTAAGCACTCACTCATGTTCTATAGAAGATTTCCCAAATTAATTTCCTTTCATTTTAATTAGGTCTTCAAACTTAAGTGTAAAAAGAGCTATTAACATGATTTAAAACCCTTTCCTTTGTTGCCTCCCTCGGGGGAACACCTTCCTCGTTCCCGCAGTGAAAAAAGAGAGTACTGAAAGGCCATTGTGACAGAATTTACCCCTCTATTCACACCGTACACACGACTGTAATAATCTTTATACAAAGTATGCCTTGTGAGGTATCATTTGAAAACTCATAATTTACTGGTCATTATTAAAAGATTCCATTGTATGGTTTATTAATACACGTTCCAAACTGAGGTTGGGAAACAGAATGTGTGCTCTGCTTAATTTGCATTTAAGTAGTTAACAGAGTCATCAAGCAAGGAGGAAAACAAAGGGAGCTTAAACGTGGAAAATAAAGCAACAGGGAACATCCTTTTTCATAGACTTTTTGTCTCTTGGTGCCCGTCTGGAAATTTTTTTTCAAGAGGGGAACTGAAACTATGAAATGGTGGGGAGGAGGGGACGGGAGAGGGGAACATAAATCCTAAGGGTCACCTGGGTTGTCCATCAAATTCACTGTATCTGAAACAACAAAGGAAGCCTGTGTTGGGTTAAAATAGTTCCTACTTCCATAGTCCCATGAGCTGACATCATCTTTAAATAGTAATCCATTCACCCAAGGAATCAGAATGCCCAGGGCTAGCACCTGCAAAATGAATCCTTGATTTTGCTAGCTAGATGGTCTATGAAAGGTGCAGGGTTTTTGCTTCCCTTTCTAAGTTTGCTAGGTGTTTAAAAGCTTACACTTAAATCCATATTTTTTTCTGAATAATGTTGGTTTTTTGACACATCAGTTTCCCATATCTCTGTTTTCAATATATAAAATTAAGAGACTCTATTAATTAAAATCTGTAGGTGAGGTGCATATGTGACAAAATATAGTTATAATGCTTAAGGAAAACTGAGTCATAATGCTCCTTGTGCAGAAAATGAATAAAGGCATGAATATAGCTTTAGCCAATAATCTTTGAAAATGAAAAGCCTGGAGTGTGATCCTATTACGATGTTTTTTGCTATTATAGCAGAATGACAAAAGAACATAGCTAATTCAATACCAAGAAATAAACTGTTATAAGGTTTTAAAATGAGTCCAGTGGAAAGTGGATTGGTTTATTACAGCATATATAGAGACAAAAGACATGCACAGTGTGGTTTTCTTGTATTTTAACAAAAACTATTGGTGGCATGTGTGATAGTAATTGTTACTGTGGTGTGGGACATGATTAAGATATGATAATCCCTTAAAACAACTGATTTTGGTGTTAATGGGACCAAGTTTCCAAACAATGCTATTGCCTGCGTTAGTCCAAGTTAACTGATTGCTGCCTCTTAACCTACCTCTTCAACAACACTACCATCCCTCTAGCTCTCTCTTTTCTCCCATTAAGTCTTAATGTGTCTCAGGATTTGTACTAGATCCCAGTTAAAGCTCTAGCTAGACCAGGAATCGGCAACCTTGGCACGTGGCCCCCCAGGGTAAAAACCCTTGGCAGGCGTGGCCGGTTTGTTTACCTGCCGCGTCTGCAGGTTTGGACGATCGTGGCTCCCACTGGCTGTGGTTTGCTGCTCTGGTCCAATAGGGGCTGTGGGAAGTGGGGGCCGCCAAGGATGCTTACCCTGCGGGGCTGCGTGCCAAAGTTTCTGATCCCTGAGCTAGACTGTTGGAGCTGGCCCATAGCATCCCTGTAGGAGGAAAGTACAAAAACCCCACCACATTTAGCATTTAATTCAAAAGGAGAGCTAGAAAAAAATAAGGAATCTGGTTCACAAGAAGAAAATCACTGCAAGCTGCATAGAAACTTTTTAAAAACTTGGTAATAGAGGCTCATACTAAATGTATACCCCAAATTCAAATGGAAAACAAATGCTATCGTGCCTAAATGGCAGAGAAAAGAGGTGGTTAAAGACAAAAGGCAGCTTTTAAAAATTGGAAGTCAAATTCTACTGAGGAAAATATAAAGGAGCAAAAATTTGGCAAGTCAAATGTAAAAGTATAATTAGGCAGGTTCAAAAAAGAATGTAAAAAGCAACTTGCAAAAGACACAAAAACTAACAGCAGTGTTTTAGAGTACATCAGAAGTAGGAATTCTCCCAAACAATCAGTGGGAGCTACTGGAGGACAATCGTGTTAAATGAGCACTCAAGGAAGACAAGGGCATTGCAGAGAAGCTAAATAAATTCTTTCTATTGACCTTCACTTGTGAGGATGTAAAGGAGATTTCCACACCTGAGACATTCTTTTTAGGTGGCAGATCTGAGGAAATATCCCAGACTGAAATGTCAGTAGAGGAGGTTTTGGAACAAATTGATGAATTGAACAATAGAGAGACAAGTTGGGTGAGGTGATATCTTTTATTGGACCAACTTCTTTTGCTGAGAGAGAGAAGCACACAGAGCTCTTCTTGGGGTCTGGGAGAGTACTCTGAGGGCATGGCTACACTGGAAATTTCAAAGTGCTGTTGCAGGAAGGCTCCCGCGGTGGTGCTTTGAAGTATGTGTATGGGCGCGTGTGAGCGCTGGGAGAGCTCCTGGTTTCCAAGGAGATAAATACTGCAAATCCTGGGATAGGAAAACAGCTTCAAAGGAACACTAGCACCTGTGGTGAATTGCATATACTGGTTCAGATGGGCTCAAGAGGCATGAACAAAGAAAGAACTTGTGGTAAATATGGGTCAACATAAACTACTTGGGACCCTCAGTTGGATCTAGAAAGTGAAATGAAATTCTCACCAAGAGGGCAAAACACTGCTTGAAGAGTTTGAAGGAGTGGAACCTGCCTGGGTCTCCCTGTGGAAGACTGGTGACACCTGGTAAGCTTAGCATGCATTGTAGATTGTTTAGTATTTTATGACATGTTTTCCCTGTAATGCTTTTTGCCCTAAAGTAAATGTATTATGCTTTGTGAAAGTTGTCTGGTCATTGGTAACCCTGTCAATGTTCCTGAGAGAGAGCAGGAACTGCAGATGCTGGACCAAGTTCAGAACAGCTGGAATAATCACAGTGGATTGCAAGCCTAAATCTCCAGTCTACAGGGAGAGGTTTGTGAATCCCCATCTGTAGAGAAGTGATGGCTGCAGATCATGGCGAGGGCAGAGGTGCTGTTCACCCTGGAACTATGGTAGTACTAAGTGAATATGAAAGGCACTGCACTACAGATGGTGTAAGAGTCAGGGAGAGAGAGGTTTGTAAAGGTGTGTATTACTGTCCGGGAATGGGAGCTTAGGGGACATCTTCACCTCTGCCCTGCCCTTGTATGCCACGTAAAAGGACTGGGTGGTGTAAAGGGGCTATAAAAGCTCTGTTATCAGCAGGGGAGGATTTTCCTAGCACAACCACTGCAGAAGAGAGCTATAAGGCTACCTGCAGAGAACCCCTTCACAAGCCACAGCAGAGAGTGGTGCTGGAGGAGGGCAGCTTGCGGGTGGGACCTCCGCATGGTGCAGACATTCCAGGTCATGATGAGACTCATCTGGCATCCCAGAGAGAGCGTCAGAAACCTAGAGGACTTTGCAGGGATCTCTGAAGTATTCGGGGAGCAGCTCAGATTTGGGAGGACACAAACGTGACTTAAAGCCACTGCAGCATTCCCACCCTTCAGTCTGTCACTTCTGTGCTCCTCTTAGAGGCACAACCCAGAATCTTGTCTCTATAGCTTAAATCTCAAAAGAAAAGGGCAGTATTTCTTCAGGAATGCTGTTTAACAAGATGATAATTTTGTTCACTAGTATGTGGTGCTTGGTAAAAATTAGAACAGGTTCCTCCTCCTATGTTCAGTGATCAGTTAGGTCCTGTCCTTGAATCTGTAATGACAGACAGATTTGATTATTTCTTCTTTGTCACTATATACGCTCATTGGTGTTCCAGCTACTTAAATAGCCAGTTATATTTAATTTGGGTTGGTTGTATTTAATTGCAATCTTGCTAATCAGTTCTTTATTTACATTCAGACATTAATCAGGCATCTCACTATAATTCTTGGGATATTCTTAATGCATAAAATTAGTTGTACTGATTTACGGACAGACTTTTGATTAAAAAAACACTCCTACCATCCTTGTGCCATGCAAAATCTTTGTTCTGTTGAATGACTCTGTTGAATTTGTTTTTACATTTTGAAAACTATGCAGGCTAACAGAGGGAAAACCTACCATATTTCCTACTTATGCACACCTATGTAGATCCAAATGTCTCACTGTATTCCCAAAGCTCCATTACTAACAATGTTGTGAAATATCCACCTCTCCTCCCTCCCACCCCCACTCTCATCCAGTCCCTGGCTCAGTTCTGTCACCCCACGGGCTCTTATGTCCCCACCCCAGTCTGTCCCCCCATTAGTCCTTCTGAACCCCAGTTTATGTGACACCCCCCCAGCAAGCAGCCCCATGTGCCCCATTCTTCCCTGCCCCATATCCCATGCCTCCTAACCTGGCCCAGCAGACAGGGTGCTGTGAGGAACAGAGACTCTGCCCCTCCCTTCCTGCAACTGGCTGCTCCAGCTGGTGAGCTGGCTGCCATCTGTTCTGATGTCACAGCAGGCCCTGGTGGGCAAAAGGTATATTGCCGTGACTCTCCAGGAGAATATATTTTTGAGGGTGGTGGGGATAATCTGTGTGGCACAGGCATTCTGTATGTGCACAGTGATGGAGAATTCCCCCAGGAGTTTGTTCATATATATATGTGTGTGTGTGTGTATGTATGTATGTATGTATGTAAAATACACACACACATACAGAGAGAGAGAGACACCACTGCCCCGAATAAACTCAACATTTGAGCTTTGCTGGTCCTGCAGCCAGTTGAGGACTATGTACACTCAGTAAAACTTTGGATTCCCTTTGAGTATTAATATTTTAATTATCAGATCCTAATTATCATTCTTAATACCGATAGTGGGACTGATTCTAATCCTATATTGATACAAATCGGGGGAAAATATATTAAAATTAATGGAGTTACTGAAGTGAAAAAATAGATTTTCGAAAGGGCTGCCTCCTTTTTACAAGTACAACATTCTGAGTACTTCACCTCTAACTACTTACAGTTACAAATCAAGTATTTAGAAGTGCAAGTACTTCAATATGCATCTGCAGTTCATTTTCAGAGCAAAAATGTAGATGCAGACTTTGCATGTATAGATCCCATCTTTTAGCCTGGTCCTTCTGAAAATTTACCTTTAAATGGCATCCCAGTCAAAACTATACTATTCTACCCAAGAAGGAAGGGAAAAATCCTGCCAAAACCTACATTATCTGTGTCCTTTCATTTAAGGGAAAATGATCTTCCCCACAAAATATACAAAAAAAACCCCACTTAGAAAAAATCATGTAAAAACCTGCAAATCATCAGTGTGAACATTGCAGTGACACATGAAACCAGTGATGGTCATAAACCCAAATGATAAGTTTTGAAGACTGGTTAGGGAAAACATTGTGAAGTTCAGATACTTATCTATATCTTTGGAGACCTCTCACCGGGCCCTCTAATGTCTGACACATAACCAGCCCTTCCTCCAGTAGGACCGGGCACCCACCCAGCTACCTATTGCTTGCCCCTCTCTGACTGGAAGTGCAGTGACTGGCTGGCTAACGTCATCTCCTAAGATTGGGAATAGATAATTGGTCGCCTCCATCAGTGGCTTTGAATAGCTTTGTCTCTTCCAATCCTCTATTTAAGGCTTCTCTTTGCAATTCCTTCAGGTTGTTCCACAAACCCTCCTTCTTTCCTTCTTCAGCCTATAGTGTTCTCCTTGTGTCTCATAATTTTTTTTACTGATGTCTCCATATCTCCTTTCCCTCACTTGGTTTGCAGCTGAAGCTGTTGTTGCTAGTGAGAGCTATTGTTTACTATATCCTCCCTGTTGATTTCTGTGTCTGTCTTTCTGCCTGCTACCCCTCGCCTCCATCCCCATTTTGCTGCACACAGACAGACAGCTAGCTGTGGAGAACAGTGAAGAGTAGCAGGACAGGAGGAAGAGGAGAGTCACCTTCTGGAGCTCAGTAGTGGCTGCAAAAGCAGTACCTTGTGGCTGGGAGATAAATTTTATACCCTAGCTGCTTGGCCCATACAGGTAGCTTTCGATGATCTTTTCTGAGGCAGAAAAATAGGACTCTGTTGGCTTAATCAAGACTACCGCATAACTATAGCATCTTCCTGTTCATTTGTGTGTTCCTATACTAACTCCAATTACTTGTCACTATTTCTTCTACTGCCTCATTAATGCTTTCTTCTGTATTTTATTCATTCAGTTCTAAGTAGTGAGAGATTTATCATTAATATTCATAGTACTATTGCAATACATATTTAAATGATAAAAATCTTTAAAAATGCCAGAAAATGAGTACTTACTGATTTATCCAGGAGTAGTTCTTCTAAAAGTTCATTTTTGCACTATTTGAAATATATAAAGCTGAGTTTTTCTTGGTTGTTTTGATTTTTTAATTCCACCTTTTGTGCATTTTATTAGTAACTGTCTTGGCATTTATTAAGCTATTTGCTAAGCTCTCTGCCACCCCCTATAGGATAATAGCTTTCATTGCCCTTGGCAGTAAAAAGTGGAAATAATAAAGCAGGCACTAGTTGAATGGGACCTTATATGATCTATGCCATCTCTTTCTCACTTATCTTTGCCCTTCCTAGCTGATCATACTAAAAGCTGGTAAACATCTTCCATCTTCCTATGTGTGCCACAAGTTTCATTAGACTTGAGGCCAGTGTCTACTCCACACTTCAATAAACTATATTGGGGGAGTGGAAAATTTGTGCAAAACCAGAATCATGCTTAGCTGAATAGTTTTGCCAAAGCCTAGCATACATAATACACATCTAATTAGAAAACAAACTTCAAATTGTTTAGTAAGAATCTAAATTAAGGTTCCTAGTTTTTCCTCATTCTTATGCTAAGCTATTATGATCAAGTTCTATTCGTCAGACATACATACATACACACACACACACACACACACACACACTACATTTATCTAATTGCACTGATCAGATTATAAAAGAGAACTGTATCATGTTTAAATCTTGTAACTGCAGTTTGTCTTTTTACCCTCTTTCTTGCACTATGTTTGAGTTCACAATAACATATGTATTTCTACTTTCTTCCATTCCCAGCAAGTTATCCATGTTCAGATGGAAATCTTGAGGATTCTGACCAAGATTTTCCCATCTCCTAAATCCCCTATGTAGGGTTACAAAAACTCTGAATTCCTTTTGAAATTGCTATCCTCCAAATTGTTATTGAAGAATGAGTTTAATATTGAAGATCACCTTGTCCCTGAAAATACCTGCTCCTTGGGACTCTGCAAACCTGAGGAATAAGTCTGTCCATTGTCTGCCTATTGAGTTAGAATGTTGAAGACAAATGTAAATTTCTACTTATGATTTTTTAAAGAGAAATTACAAGGTGATCTCCCTTTACTCTCTGAGAAATCTAAATATTTTCTTCAGTGTGCTTGAACTTCCTGCAGCCAGATGTGAGGAAGGCATATTATAGAGTTTTGTTTACCTTTTTTTCAGTCCATAATTGTCAGTCCATATTAGTGCAGTCCCAGTAGTCATTTACATTGGCTGGGGACAAAAAGCACATATGGTATGGTCTCCAAAGGCTGGAACAAAGGACCTATGCAAGCATCACATTGCTTCTTGAGAATATGGGATCTATTTGATGAGAGAGAGTTAAAGAGGGAGTGTAGATATTGTTACTCACATAAGCAAACAAATATTTGCCAGGCATTCTGGGGCATATGCTTTTTTTTGGTTATAGTGAGATACTTGCGAGTGACTTCAAATGAATTTCTTCAGAGTTTTATGTTTCAAATCATTCTCCCTTTATGTTTGTTTATTTTTTACTTCAGGAGGCCTTCATGGGCGAAAGATACTGCACCTTCAGTGGACTTGGGGAACGGGATGCAGGGTTGCAGAGAACAAGATACATTAGTGAATGGATTTTTAAAGCTTCATAACAGAATATCACATACTTCCCTAATAGATCTACTAATCCAACAAATAAGATGTGAAGAGTTGGGTTGACTAGAACATAAGTAGCAATATAATTTAATTAGCAATGCTGCTGGGTAGATTTAAACCTCGTGGGCAACAGCTGTGGCGTATCTTTGAACTGCAATAGATTTTTATTGCATTTTCATTTGTAGCTCTATTTTGCTTTTGAAAAGATTGGGTTTCCCTCCCCTCACCACCCTTTAGAGATTTTTTTTTTTTTAATGAAGCAAATAAGGCCCTACGGCTTATCCCATGATTTCAATTATGAATGCATGTCACGTTTGCAATTAAACATAAGCAACAAAGTATTATGTAAATTTAACTGGACAGTAGCCAACTTCATTTCAGAAAATAGCACAGTCAAGCAGATCAGAGCTGAAGACTACAACTAGATACTTTATTTTCAAAAGTGGGTACAGTTGTGTTAATTTAGATGGATTATAATGGCCCAAAGAGACAAAGGTATTAACATTATCCTGTCACCATCCAATATTAAACAGTATTAAACCATGTTTGGGGTTTGATGTGCGGAGACCTCAGTCTGTTTAGCATCATTGCAAACACACCATTAAAAATCCTTTAAGCGTCTTGTTAAAGATACTGAAAAGAAAGAAAAACAGTTAAAGCATCTGAAATGCAAAGTTATTAATAAGGCTTTAATTTCAACAGCGTTCCTTCTTCCATTTCCTTTACCCAGAAAGAGTTTTTAGAAGGAAAAAGCCCTTTTGTGACAGTATTTAAGATGGAATTAAAGATGGTATTTACTATCCTTTTTGGGTAAAAGAGAAGGTAGGTGAAATGGGCTGTTGCTGTTATTTTCCTCTCAAAGTCTCTTTCTTTTTTTAAGAAGCCCCCAAAAGAGTGCTGGGTAGAATAGTCCATTCCCTTGTTATTTTGTCCACCAATTGGACCTAATTTCGGACGCAACAATTCTGGTTCACTGATTTCTGATCCCACACTTCTTGTTTACCAGGCATGATCTTAACACAATCTTTGAGTCATATTGGTAGGCCTTTTTGTTTGGACTAATTCAGTCTTTCTGTCTCACTTTTTTGAAACTTTTCCAATCAACATTTGTATTTATAGGCTACTGTAACATCTTATCAACTTTCACTCACTTTTTATGGCTGAGCTCATAATTAGGATAGGTGTGTCAGCCACGTTATCCCAACAGTTCTTTTTTTCTTTAACACCATGTGCCTTGTTGACTATCACTAAGATGAAAGGTGATTAATTTCACTTTACCGTAATGCACATAAAACAGGCATCGAGCACAACTTTTTAAATAAACCCATGTATTACAATGAATCCTATAAAGAATTTGACAGTATTTATTTGTCTTCATCATGAACTACTGCCTCAATGCAATAAATAAGGGCTAGACTTTGATTTAGCATCTAGTGCTTTGAAGTCCAGTGCTTTATAAAGAATTATTGTACTGATCACGTGATTTTTAATCTTTTTTTATTACATGGATTATTATTGCCATCAGATTGAATGTTAGGGTATGTCTTCATTAACCGCCGGATCGCCGGGTAGCAATCGATCTGGAGTTCCGGAGTTGACGGAGGTGCTACTCACGATCGATTTATCATGTCTTAACGATCGTGAGTAGCACCTCCGTCAACTCCGGAACTCCAGCTTGTCAAGAGGCGCAAGCTGGAGTCAATGGGGGAGCGCGCCGCCAACGCCATGAGGACGGCAGGTAAGTCGGCTGAAGATACACTGACTTCAGCTACGTTATTCATGTAGCTGAAGTTGCATATCTTCAGTCAATCCCTCCCCCTGGTGTAGACCAGCCCTTAGTAACTGATCTTATGTCAAATCCCCACTGATACCTGATTTAGGAAGAATTTAAATTTCAGTAAAAGAAAACTGCATAGTAATTTTCAACCAAAATTATTTATGTAGTGTCTTACAGGAACATAGTTTTGTAAAACAAATAAGAAGAAAAGGACCTAGCCTAAAAGAAGTTAGAGTTATGTCCCACTGCACTTACAGAAGTTATAGCAAGTGTTGTTTGTAATCACAACAGACATTCTCCATGGTACAGTAACAGTGGTTTCCTAACAGAATGTAGGTAGTTATTTATAAGAATTGCTATTACATCTTCGGCCTGGCTGGAGCAGTAAATAAACCAACCTCTGCTGGTAATCACTGCAATCTTTATTGCGCCATTGATGACATGTCTGGCACCCAAAAGTGGAATATAGCTGATTCTCAGAGGGAGAGAATACAAATGCAGAATTATTTCTAAAATAACTTTTATGGGAGCCACCTCATAACTAGTAGTATTTATTGTTATTCTAAGTCTTTCTCCCAGTCTGCTTGCCCTGAGAAACAATTTCAGACCAGTATGTTTTGTATCATGGGCCTTCAGAATATAACTCTTAAGAGAATACTTTGACAAAGCAAACAAGTCAGAATCTGATTGTTTATAGTAGTTGTGCAAATTAGTGTTCTCTAGGGCGATGCTTATCAGAATGATGAAGAATGCATAGCAGAATCAACTGAATTCTGAAGGTAGGAGGTAGTCAATAAATCATTCCTAGTGGTGGATCACTAAATTATAGTTTTTGGTCATTATTAAAAAGAATTTTACTGTAGACATTCGGAGTGAAGAGTTTATACAAAGTATTCCTCTACACTACTCTTGGGTGGTGGGTATCATGTGCCTCCCCAAAGAACCTGGCATAACCTCTCCCATGGTCCACCCCCACGACCTCTCCTGCAGTTTCTGGCCCTGGCTGAGGCTGGCCAGCCAGTCACGCAGACTAGAGTGTCTGGTACGGGTAGGGTGATGAGATGTCCCAGTTTTATAGGGACAGTCCTGATTTTTGGGTCTTTTTCTTATATAGACTCCTATTACCCCTTGTAGGGCTCCCTCGCGCTCCCAATCGGAGGGAGACCCCTCAGGCCAGTCCAAACCGGCCGGGTTCAGGCTCTGTAAGATGACCGGCAAGTAGCTCAGTCCCTAGATGCAGCTGGGGCCTGGGCTTTCAGGAGCTCAGGTAGCCAGCAGCAAACAGTCTCTGGAGGGCTGGCTCTAGCTGGGCTTCAGGACACAGGCAGCCAGCAAACAAAAACAAACAAGTCTTTAGTGTTCCCCTGTTAACAGTGTTAAGGGTAGGGGCGGCTGACTAAGGGAGTCGGTACCAGCCATCGGCGTCCAGTTCCTTCGGGTACACGGTGGCTGGTACTCCAGGCCAGTCATCCTCAGCGTCAGGGGTTGGGGTGCAGCTCAGATTTGAGTCTCCTCCAGGCAGCAGCAGGTCCTGCAGAGCGTCCTTCTCCTCCCCGGCTTCTCCCCCTTTTGGGCTGCAGAGCTGGCATTTTATAGTTCCGGTCCCACCCCTGTACTTCCAGCGAGGGGGGTGGGGCGGCCTCGGCTCCACCCTCCAAGGGGCGCCTCCGTCTCCCTCGTGCTCCCAATCAGAGGGAGACCACTCGGGCTCACTACACCCCACCACCTCCGTCCCGATTTTTCACATTTGCTGTCTGCTCACCCTAGCTGGGTCCACACAGCCTGTTCAGTGCTCAAACTATACTACCTGGTGCCCTGGGGCTGTGGGCATTGTGGCTTTGCCACTCAGCCACCCAGAGTTGGTTGGTGCTGCAGCTGTGCTGCCCAGCAATTGGGCCAGGGTGGGGGTGCTTTAGGCTCCTGCAGGGGAAGGGAGAAGAAAAGAGGGAGGTGGGGCTTTGGGCAGAAAGGGAGTGGCTTGGGTATAGCCTTCCCCAACGGGTATGTCACCACCCTCCCATGATACCACTCATGCAAAATCATAGTTTTGCGCACCCATCACTTATTTTTCCCCCTGTCCTGGAATACAAGACCATCTTGCAGAGTGTTGTGGAAAAATGTGTTGGAATAGAGGAGCAGTGTTGGAAAACACTAGTCTTGTAATTCTTGCATTAGTGTCTTAATGGAAAATGTGTTGTTTATGCCAGCTCCTTCTGTTCTTGGAAGCCTTGAGAGTGATCTGAAATAGATAAAAATTGAATTCTTAGGCCAATATGATAAACACATTCTATATAATTAGTCATATTTCAATATGTGTCCTGCTATGTCTAGTATTTTTTATTTTGTTTTGATAAGGCAGTAAAATAGTCTGTCTACTTGTAGGACCTACTCCTGCAAGGGCTGACCTCAACTGAAGAAATCACTATATTGAGGGTCTGTCACTTTAATGCTTTTCATGGTGAATTAGTGGAATTGATATTGAAGGCAATGTAGTATTAACAAAATAGAATGTAAAATTTCAACCATGTTGCAAGTTAGAT
>ML677364.1:39110652-39150721 GCA_007922305.1 Dermatemys mawii | reverse complement strand
ATTACCACCTCAATGCTTGAAGTTTTGAATAATCTAGATTTTGCTCCAATGAAATAATGTCAAAAGACAGTCTATTTGTATTTAATATAGTATTTTTTTTAAAGAAAAAATATTCCTTTCAGAAGGAAACATCTGTATCAAATATGGAAGAAAACAAACAATTTTTTTTAATAGTATGTTTATACTTTAATTTTTCAAAGTGGAACTTGAAAGTGTACCTGCCCCTTGTAAAGATGGCTGTCAATGTAGGAGCTGAATTTTATAATTATGCTAATTGTTATAGGAACTAATAAACTTTGTCATTCTATAACAGAAAGGAATGACTGTTTGAAACTGTGTAATGTGTAATGTTCCCAGTATACATTACATTTAGGACCTGTTATGAAGTTTAATTAGTAAGAGACAGGATTTTGTATTGTGTCTATGATAAATAGATTAAAGAAATGTTGAGGGCCTGAAGCCCCCAATGTGAATTGTTTTAGTTATAAGATTTAGCAAGGCTTAATTTACAAGGTATTCTGTATTCTGCTACCTTTAAAGATGTCTGTAAGGGACTGTGTGATAGTTTGTGTGAAAGAGGAATGCATGCATCAGGAAGAGAAGTGTGAAGCCATCACAAATCTCCAAAGGGGGTCAAGAAAAGTGAGAGACTTAAAAAAAACAGAAGACAAGGAGACAATCAGAAAACATCCATTGTATCGGATGCTAACCATGTTATGCAGCATTGACGACCTCTGACATGAGCAGGCACCCCCCCGAAGGCAAGACAACAAATAAAAGATAATGATGGGAAGCCCAACAATAACCATCAAAGGATGACAGTGGGGAACCCCAAGATTAACCCCACTTAAGAACTAATGATTACAGGATGACATTGCAAAATGCATGGACTCAAATGGAAATTTACAAGTATAAAGCTTGGGTGTTTGGCCATGAAACTCTGGGTTCAGTCCTGCAAAGCCTCGGAACATCATGACCACCAGAAGACCCCCCCCCACCCCGTCAGCTTCTCACTCGTGCTCAGTCTAACTGGCCATTAGATTGACTTGAGCTACAAGAAGAGACTGGTAGCTATGAACATCAACTGGCAGGACTGTGTGCATGATGTGTGTGTGTGTGTGACTGAAATGCATATGCTAACTGTGTTGTATTCTTAATAAAGTATGGTGTATTGGCTTCCTCTTATAAAAGATCCCGTGTGCTCTGTATAGCATAACATCAACCCCTATTGTTTTCAATGTGACTGAAGCCAGGCTGACCTCAGGGGGAAAGGCTGTCACTCTGTGGGACTACACAGGATTCTCTGAGGAGACGGGAACATAAGAAGCAGAAGAGAGACTGCGGTTGAGATGATTTACAGGAGGACATGGCATAGAAGGAGGAGACTGAAGAGAAGAGTGGGGGTGCAGGAAGACACTGAGAGGAAATGCAGGAATGTGGGGTTGAAGGGGATCCTGAGGTGTTACATAATTCATCAAGAATATATACACTTATTCCGAGGTCGAGAAGGAGGTGAGAGGCAGACCAGTTGAAGGTCTTTAGGTGAAGACAGAGCTGGGAAAATTAACCAGGGCAAAGTCATCGAAGGAGTGTACTATAGACCACCAAATCAGAAAGAGGAAATGGATGAAGGATTTCTAGAATAAATAACAGAAATACGTCCAAAACAAAAGGCTTGGTAGAACTGGGAAACTTAACTACCCAAATAATTGTTGGAAAAATACAGCAAAACACAAAATCTCCAATAAATTTTTGGATTATATTGGGTACATCATCTTGTTGCAGAAGTGAAGGAAGTAATCAGGGAGACAGCCATTTTAGATCTGATTTTGACTAATACAGAAGAATTGATTGCATATCTGAAGGTTGATGGCAATTTGAGTGAAAGTGATCATGAAATGATAGATTTCATTATTCTAGGGAAAGGAAGCAGTGAGAGCAGCAGATTAAGAATAATGGACTTCAAAAAAAAAAAGCAGAATTAAACGATCTCAGAAAACTGGTAGATTCTAAAAGTACATTGGAAGCAAGAGAGAGAGAGAAAATCTGAACCCACCACTAAGAGGGGAAAGATGCTAATAGTAGATCATACCAGAAAGGCTGAGGTTTTAATGCCTATTCTGCTTCAGTCTTCACTAAAAATATTAATTGTAGCCAATTACTTAACAACATTAATATTAACAAGGGGGGAGGAATAGGGAAGGAACAGGTTAAAGAATATTTAAATAAGTTACATTTATTTAAATCAGCATAGCCTGATGAAATTTGTCCTAGGCTATTTAAGGCACTGGCAGAAGCATCTTTGGAACCATTAATGATTATCTCATGGAGGATAGGTGAGGTCCCAGGGGACTACAGAGGGGAAAAACAGTACCTACCTGGAAAATTAGAGTTCAGTCAGCCTAATTTCAATACCTGGAAATATACTGGAACAAATTATTAAAAAGTCATTTTAAGCAACTATTGAATAATAAGGTGATTAAGTAATAGCCAACATAGATTTGTCAAAAACAACTTAGTTTTTGTCTTTGATGAGATTACTGACCTTGTGGATGAGGGAAGCAGTAAGGGTGATATATCTTGATTTTAGTAAGATTTGACACAGTGCTAATATAAGAAAATTAAGGAAATGTGGTCTACTTTAAATTACTGTAAACTGGTTGCACAACTGGTGGAAAAAACTTACTCAGAAAGTAATTATCAGCGTTTGCTGCCAAAGCGGGAGGACATATTTAGTGGTGTCCCTCAGGGGTCTGTCTTAACTTCCGTACTGTTCAACATTTTCATTAATGAGTTCGATAATGGAGTGGAGAATATGCTTCTAAAAATCTGTGGATGACACCAAACTGAGAGGTGTTACAAGCACTTTGGAGCACAGGTTTAGAATTCCAAATAGCCTTGAAAAATTGGAGAATTAATCTTAAATCAGAAAGATGAAATTCAGTAAAGAGAATTGCAAAGATCTGCAATTAGGAAGAACAAATTAAATGCACAACTAGAAAATGGGGAATAACTGGGTAGGAAGTAGTACTAGAGAAAAGGATCTGGGGTTCTTTCATGTATTCCATGTGTAGTGATGTATTCCATGTGGGGTTGTGTGTGCCCAGTACACTGGACCAGAGGACATTGCCTCACAGTACCCATGGGGCTGGTGTTATGCCCTACGACCATAGCCTCTCTCCTGGCTGAATAAATGTAAGAGTGCCCCAGCCCCCTCAGTTCCTTCTCACTGTCAGTGGCCAGAGTCAGCCCTCTGTGTGTTCTCATTTTTCTGAGAAGTTTTCCTGTATAGAGTAGTGGTGGAATCTTAGGTTTAGTTTAAGTATTTGTTTAGTGTTAGTAGAGTAGCTAACTGTCCTGTGTCATGCCCTCACCTGCTTTCAAGCATTGTCAATTGTGTAAGGGGGGCCATCCTCGACAGCGACCCCCATACTAAGTTCTTGTTATGTTTCAGCGAGGGACATGTTAAAGAAAGGTGCTCTGTCCTGTCTGGAAGTCATTCACAAAAAGTGGTCAGATGGTGAGAGACTTGTGGTTGAAGCAGCACTTTCTGGAGCAAGTCATCATCTGTTGCCTTCAGATCTGGCACGTGATGCTGCTCGGGGCTTGTGCTCTGGTGTTTCCGCCAAGAGGAAAAGGCTTGTTCACCCTTCTCTAAAACAAATTGCAATCATACCAGGGTTTGTGGGGATGCCTTCTCCTCCTCTTCTAAGATGAGAGCTGACCAGTACCATACTCTTTTCAGCACATGGGACAGTGCAGGTCCATCCAACTATTCTTTGGTAGTGCTCTGAGGACCTGTATTGTAGACTCCAATTCTGACCACGGCACATCCATTGAGTCCAATTCTTACAACATCAGCACAAGCACCACCCATCTCAACACTGACAGCATACCAGACAGTGTCAGACTTGCTTTACCTCTCAGTCCTGGACTTTCCACTGGTTCAGGAGTTTTCTGGGGCTATGGCTTCTGCTGCCTTATCCTCCATTATGCCCTGGGCAGCTTTTGGCCACGTCACAGATCTGCTGGGTCCTTCGGTACTGCAGATTGCAACAACTGGGCTGTAGGCTAAACATTGGGGAAATGAACATGTTTCATACTCAAAGAATTGAGTTCATTGGAGCCTAGACTCTGAGTCTGAGAATGTGTCTATGAACTGAGTGATTCCAGGTTATCTGCCACCTATGTCCGGAGCTGCAGACTCAGCCCTCAACCACAGCCTGAGTATGTTTGAGGTTGCTAGGCCATATGGTTGTATGCGCACAGGTAGTCCAATATGCCAGGTTGCACTTGCATCCTGTTCAGATATGGCTGAAGTAATACAGTCATCTGAATCACTATCCCTTGGACATGCTTGTCCATCTCCCCCAACCGATCCTGGGCTCTTTACTGTGGTGGACAGTTCAGTACATTTGCCAGGGCATTACTTTTGCTTGGCCAACACTGACCAGGGATGTAGTTGCCGATGCCATCTTACTAGGTTGAAGAACGCCTCTGGACTTGCTGGGACGCACATTGTCCTGAAGTGGAGCACCCACAGGGACACTCATCTTGAAGATCGTCAGTTACTGCACAAGGTAACTTCCTCATTGCTAAATGTGCCATTTGCTAACCTGTTGGTATCATATGACATCCTCTGTCAGAAAGTACTGCTGGGTACACAAAAACACTTTATTATGAAAGACTCTCCTTTAGAGTAAACACTGCCCAGTTTTCTCATGGGACATGCAAATTAGTAATGAACCGTTTTAAATAACAAAGCTGTTAACAAAAAGGTAAAGGTTCCAAAGCGAGAGGTTTTTAGTGTTTTATTCTGTATACTTATTGGATTTATTCAGATCACTGAATAAATTGCTGAATTTAATCAGTGCTATCTCAGTGTGTTTATTGACCTACCTAACAGCACTATATTTAAATAAGTATACTTTTCTTAGTTTCTCATTGTCTTTTATTCGTATTAATGCTACCAATATTTTCAGAATGTACAGCTGTCTTCCTGTGTATCAAGGCTATGTTTGTGGGTCTCCTTTGTCTAGGACCAGTAATTGGTTGCACACATTTATAGCTTAAACGAAACAATATTGAGAAGGCTCATTTGGTTGTTCTTGTAGTAGGACAAATTCTCGAGTTCATTAAGGGCCAGTAAAGTAAAATTTCCATCTTTGTTTGTTGTATCAGGAACTGATAGAGGATGTACAGGGAACAGTGTCTGAAAGACAGAAAACTGAACGATCCTTAAATTATTAAACAAATAATTCAGGACCAGAAAGTTTATAAGCATGCCAGTGTTCATTTAATGTCCCTCACACTGCTTTCTTCCAATGTCTTCAGCTCTGGCTTCACTGATAAATAGAAAACTAAAGAATTAAGTGAAGTTGAATTAAGTGAAGCTTAATGTTTTATATGTTTAATACTAAAGTGAATACTTGTCTCTATTGGCCTTTACATGTACATTTATCAGGATATATTAAAGTCAGGGTGTATTCTCACATATTTGTGCTGGTTAGAAATATGGCTATTAATATCATATAGTGAATCATTTATTTGAATGTTCTTCACAGGGCATATTTTAGTGTATAAGGTTTACTGTATTAATTCCATTGGATAACCATCTTCCCTAGTTGTCAGAGATGTGATATCCATGATGATACATCTCTCTCTATGTTCTCGTCCTGTCTCTTGCTGTGGAAGTAGTTCACAGACTATATTTGCAGTGTCCTCAGAAATGAAACCTGAATGGAGTCGGGGCTTTTTAATACACAGGACCCTTGCTATAGCCCGGGATTTGGGGACCGTGTTAACGTGGGAGATGAGTTGCCATGGATCCCAATTTAATTATTTAAATTTGGGATGCATGGTAGTGGCTGAATTGTACGTGCACCCACGCTATAGCGACACGGGCTATAGCGAGTGTCTGATGTATATGTCTTTTCAAAGGTACTTAAATAGCACAAATATGTCTATAGCTCCTTCTTTTTATGGGAAAGAGATTTAACATTGGAAATTTGAACAATTTCTCAAAACTTTGCCATAGTCTGAAAGACTTACAAGGATTTGTCTCTCTAGGAGATGTCATCTATATTTGTGACCAATAAAAAGTCAACAGATTTAATTATGTGACTGCATATTATGTTTCCCATCAAACTCCCTGTCTCGTTCAGCATACAGGATTATGGTAGTCACTGATTTGGAAGCTATTCCATATTTCTTTTTGATGTGGCAGTGGCAGAATAAAGACAGATAGATGCATGGAATCAAATGGAAGGCCTCAACTTTTATTAAATGTTAACACAAGGAAGGGGTGCTACCTGCAAGGATGACTTGATCACAATCTCTAAGTACCTACATGGAAAGCAAATATTTGATGATGGGTTGATCAGTCTAGCAGACAAAAGTATAACAACATCCAATGGCGAGAAATTGAAGTTAGACAGTCATACTGGAAATAAGATCTGAATTTTTAAACGGGGGGGGATAACTAATCATTGGAACAGTTCAACAAGGGTTGTATTAGATTCTCCATCAGTGGCAATTTTTAGATCAAGATTTTATATTTTTCTAAAAGATATGCTCTAATTTAATAAGGAATTTATTTTATTTTGGGGAAATTCTGTGGCATGTGTTATGCAGGATGTCAGCTTACGTGATCACGGTGTGTTGTATGTGTACTAGCTGTGAAGGGCTGGGGCGTGCTCAATGCAAATGGCATCATCAGAGGACTTAGCTGCCGACTCATACAAGAGCCTGCTGCACATGTGACAACTGGGGCTTTTCAAAAACTTGTAACTTAGCCAATTATGAGTGAATTTTTATGAGAGTGGCAAAAGGGCACATCCTTGACCGACTCTCCAGCTATTTCAAGTTTCTGCTCCAAAGCATGGATATATTGGAGCATCTCATTGTTAAGGTAGCGAGTTTTTTTAATGTGTGCAAAACATTTATTCTCTCCTAATTTCATTCTCAGACACAGCAGAATCATTCTAACTCAGCGGTTCTCAAACTGGGGGTCACGACCTCCCTGGAGGTCGCGAAGCGATCCCAGGGGGGTTGCAAGCCGCCATTTTATTCAGCGGCATTTCGGTGGATGCCCGGGAACGTGGGACTGCGTCCACCGACAAGCTGCCAGCCGACTGCAGCACTTCTGCGTTCGGCGGCTTGTCAGAGACACACGGTGTGTCTGCTGAAATACCGCTGAATCCGGAAGTGTTCAGTTGGCGGCTTTTCGGCGGACATACACAGGGGTGGGTAGCAAACGCAGCACAGGAAAAAAGGGTCTCAAAGTGGAAAAGTTTGAGAACCCCTGTTCTAACTGAATTTGCCTCCAAAAGTTTAATTTGAGGCAGACACTTTGCATGGGAAATTTCAGCCTGACTAGTTTGTTGGCAAAGTTATAAGTAACAGGGCCTTATAATGGAAAATTTAGGCATCTTTCCCTGTCGACATTGCTGCATGAACATACTTAGGAAAGGAAATATTTTAGATACTGTATTATGTTATTTTTGAAGGTGACGACAGCAAAGACCTGAGGTGCAGGGGGAGAACTGGCACTTCCAATTAATTTTAAAAAACAATGAGGAAAACCCATTATACTTATACGTCTGGATTTGATGTATTCTTTGTTTAAAAAGTGCTGTACAAAACATTTATTTTTGGAAAATAAAATCAGAATGTTGTATTTGTGTGCCTTCCAATGAATCTTTTTAACACTTTGTATATTCACTCTTCCAAAATTTCTACGTTTTTCGTGTAATCCAAGTACAACCCCAATGCTTTTCTTCTTTTACTGTGTCAAATATCCTACTTATTCAAAAGTTGGTGTGTTTTATGTGGGTCTAGTAGCACTGCCTATTATTATATTTTCAGTTTTTAAAGTCACATTAGATTGGCATTTTTGCATGCTGTGCATCTGGGCATGTTTTTTTTTCAGCCAAAATAGTTCAGCTGTTTCAAAGAAAGAAGTTAGGAAAAATCCGTTGTTTAGCACACATTAAAAAACACATCTGGTGAACTTTTTTTTCCAAAGGTCTAGTGCCCTCATGCTTTGGAGCAGCGACCTGAAATTTCACAGAGTGGCTGTTGTTTCACATATGTGCCTTTTGCCATCCCTTTGAAAACCTACCTAGATTTGGCCAAGTCGAAAGCCTTTGAAATATCACAGTTCTCACATGCTAAATTTTGAAGATTCGATCTGCACTACACATGCTCCAGCTTGTGGCTGAGCTGAACTTTGCCTGCAGTTTCAGCTCTAGGCTGCTGTAGTCCGGATCCAGTTTCAGGTTCAGGCACCTTAACTGAAAGCCTGCCTCTTCTGTGTCCTCAGTCCTCCCCACCCCGCACCCTCTTGCTAGTGCCCTAGCTGCATGGAGAAAGAAGCTGTTTGATTCAAATGTGGAGGGGGACAGGAGTCAGGGATGGGGGAGAGGAGATTGGCACAAGGAGCCTCGATAGTAGGGGAGAGCTAAAGCTCGGGGAGTGGGGAAGGAAACTGGGACTAGGAGTTGGGTGAGTTTGACTGGGCAAGGAGATTGAAATCTGAGTATAGGGCAGAAGAGGACTGGGGACTGGCTAAGCAAGGAGAACAGGTCAGACTAAATGATCTGCTGGTCCCTTCTGGCCTTAAGCAAGGAGAGAGAGAGGGAGGGACATGGGGGCAGTGAGCATCTGGTGAGACTCAGATCAGATGAGGAGGCTGGGACTGGGAACCAATGAGATGCGGGAGGAGGGGAAGCAGATCAAACAAAGACCTAAGGTGAGAACTGGCACTGGTTGGCAGAGAGAATAGGGCAAGAAGCCAGGGAGGTGAGATACTGAGACAGAGATTGGGAAAAAGGGGGTGGGATGACTGAGATTGGATGAGTTTGTGAAGGGGGACTGGTGGGGACAGGTAAGATGGCTGCATAAGGGGCAGAGAGATTTGACGAAGAGCTGTAAGGGGGGCGGAACTAAGTTGGCTGGGCAAAGAGAATGGGATGGGGATGAGGAGCCAGGAGTTGGGAAGAACAGTGTGTGGGTGTGGATCTCTTGCCAGGACTATCTAGATCAGGCCTGCACAACTCGGAAAGCAGCGAGGGCCACATTACTGCAAAAAACCAGCTGTGGGCCAAAAAGCCCCGCCCTTGCCCCGCCCCCATCCACTTTCCCCACCCCATCGCTTGGCTTGCCCCACCTCTACTTACCCCCCGCGGGCCGGACAGTGAGCCCGTGAGGGCCGCATGTGACCCGTGGGCCGCATGTTGTGCAGGCCTGATCTAGATATATCTCATTTAATCATTCCCAGAAATTGCAGGGGCCTCAAGCATTGGTGCACCTCGGTCCCACCTATTCTCTGCCTATGGCACATAATAGAATAGTTTCCTGTGGGTATCCTTTACTTTGGTCTCATTTCTTTTGTTGGGTTTAGTGTGTAGGCGACGGGTCGTGTTAGTGTCCTGTGATACACAGGAGGTTAGACTGAATGATCTGCTGATCCCTTCTGGCCTTAAGTTCCTCAACTCTCTGTATTTATTCACAAATCACTTCTACAGTGGTACAAAATATTGGAAATTAATTAATAACTTTGTTAACAAAAAAATTCAGATTGAAGGTGCATTTCTGCAGAATCCAGCTAACAGCTCAAAATTACTTTCTGTATAAAAATACTTCATCTTTATTAAACCAAAAAAGAACAAGACAAAAAACCCCAACCCCTTCCCCTCCAAAATCGGTTAGATGATCTAGCCATTTCCTCACTGCCGTACCATATTCTTCACCCAGTATCATGTTCGCATCATGATCCAGTATCATAGCACTTGCCTTAGAACAGCAACTCAATGTTGCCCCTTCTTTATTCTGTAATAGAAAATATGCTTTTGGTTGTATACTGCTGATTTTTATATTAATTTTGTTAAATGTATACAAGATTTTGAAATAAATATAGCTCTATGATATATCAAGTTATGTTAGAGTTCTAAATAATTTCTTAGTGTGATAATTGGTACAGTAGAAACATATTTTAATGGAATTGGAATAATTGATCAGTTTGGTGTTATGAAATATATTGATTACATAGTGAAATATATAACGCTTAAAGCTTGACCTCTGAAAATTTCAAGGGGTTGGTTTCTATTGGGGAGAAAAAATTTGAAAATCAGACATGTAATAAGAAGCTACCTGAAGACTCAACTCTGAAGACACTATTACTGCTCTAAAACAACAGTATTATAAATAAGATGGAAGGAGAAACATTTTAAAATGAACGTTAAAAGTAAAGAGAATTTTTGCGCAATTGTGAAAGGCTTCAAAACTAGTGCTAGAAATATAGACCTGCTGTAATTCTCAGTTGCACAGACATAAGCTAGTGTAATTGTTCTAATGATTGTAACATGAAAAATTATGGCAAGTCAGAAAAAAATGGCATACTGCAGAATTTTTAATAACATTTAAACAAATAATGATGAACAGGGAAGGCCAACTTGGAGACTGTTCCATGACTGAGATGACAAATGATTAAAGCACTAACCAGAATCTTGGCAACCAGAAGAGAGAAATATTTGAAAATGTAACATTTATATCTAACAAGTGGTAATGACAAGATTTGATTAATACCTCTAATAAGGGGGTAGAAAATAATATTTTTGAATAAAAAATAAGACTTAGATTTAAAACATTCTGCGTGTCTAATGGGACAGAATGTAGATGTGATAAATACATTGTATTAAATTGAGAAACCACAATGGAATGCATAGAGACAGATCCAGTCAGTGCATGTTTTTTGTATTTAAGACAAGGGAACTTTTCTCTCAGAAGAGATAAAATATTCGCAAGTATTAAAAATGAAAAAGGTGGGGAAGGAAGGTTTCTGTCAGTAAGAAAAGAGGCATACTGTAAATCTAGCTTCCACATACAAATACTAGCATAGTTCATGTGAACTGATAAATGACCTAAGAGGAAATAAAGAAAAAACAGTACAGGACCGAAACCGTAGATGGCATAGAACCTAGGGCTATACCATGTGAAGAGATTAGCAATGTGAAGAACTTCCCTCCCTTAAAACTCCAAACGACCAATCTGAAATACAAGAACCAAACCTGTTAGTGGTCTAGTCATCAGTCCAAAGAAGATAAAAAAGAAGATTATTCTTATGGTTAATAGAGTCAAAAGTGGCAGATAGTTGAGTAAACTCATAGTTTGATAGGCCTTTCATTTTATTTTCCAAAAGATTGAGTATTAGCAATAAAGTAGTCTAGGTCGAAAGACTACTTCTAAAACATACATTAGAGGGTCCATGTCGGGATGGCCAGTTAGAAATTTGTACTTCAGCTTCTGTGTTCCTGATCTATGTAGATGGATCACTAGATACAATGGAATTTCATACAGGTCAGGAATTTGGAAGGTTCATACCTAAATTGTAATCTAAGAGAAACAGAAGGTAGTATATCTGTGCAGAGAGGAATAGGGGAAGCACTATGTCATGTGCGGAGAGTGCTGATGTCATATTCGAAAGAAGCCTCCTAATTTTTAAAACAGTCTCCTGATTAGAAACCAAATCTCAGATTTTCCAGTTTCAGGAGCCAGGAAATAATGTTGTCAGCCTAATCCTCTAAACAAGTTGATTTTTACATATATCCTATTCATTTTGTTATATTTACATGAACAAATTTGCCACTTCTTTTCTGTGTTCCATATATTGTCTAAACATAATTATTTTCAAAAGTATCACTGAAGAATTGAGTGTAGTAATCACTCATATTTGCATATTCAATATACAGCTGTTTATTAGCAGATCTGTGCAGTTGTATATGTATTCAATACCACTACATTTTAAAATAAATTCTAATTTCTTATTAGACTATTCACAAAGAAAGGAAAGTATTTTTCATATATCTGGGTCAACTAGTTCATGCTTGCACTTTTATTACTGATTTGTCACCATTCATTCAGTCATTGTGGTGATACATGTTTATTATTTGCTGTTTGGCAATTTAGTCAAAAAAATTCTGTTGGCTCTTGTATCTTAAATCCTGTCCCTGCATCTTTGGTTTACACTAGCTGCTCTCTTATACCCTTTCTTCTCAAGAATTGAATTATGACATCCAAGTACAGTTTCCCAACTAAGCTGCCTACCAATTTCAGGCTTTTCCTGGTGCCATCTTGGAAAGCTCTCCTTCTAATAATCAAGCATCTTCACCACCAGAGTTCTCAATATTCTTTCCCTCTTGGAAATCACACCCTGACACAGCTATTGAGATTCATTTGCAGAGTTGTTTCTAGAGCATTGGTGCAATGCGTGTTTGCACTGGCTCTTGTGAATTATATTAGTTCTGAATTTTCTTGAGTACCAAGTTCACTGAGGTAGAAAATTAAAAAACCCCACATACTAATAGTTAAAACAAATGGTCAGGTCAGAGAATGAATACAGAATGTAGTTGTTTTCCATGAACAATTCACTTTTGATTGTGACATTTCTTTCCAGTGCTACATGACCATCTATCGCAGCATCATATTTAGCTCCAGATTTTTTAATACTATGAAATCTTTATTTTGCCCATATGATTGCCTCCCCTAATACTGTGGTATTCATGACTCTTTGGTATACATCTTGTAGAAGATCTGTTTGAAGAACTAAATTGTCCAGGCCAATGCAATATAGATAAAATTTTCAAAAGTGCCTAAGTTCTCTTGAAAATTGATGGGAATTAGGCTCCTAAATCCCTTATGGTAAACTTTTCTTGAACACTTCTTAGAAAATCTGCTGTATCTGCAACGTGTTTCTTACCTTATTTTACATATCAAACCAGGTGTGCACAACTAGATACCGGATATAGGTACCAAGAGAATATGAGATCTGAAAATAAAAGCTAAGCTTCAAATTCAAGGTAAAACTGAAAGAAGCCTCACAAACAAGTCTTGTTTTTGTTTTGTTTTTTTCTTTCTCAACCAATATTGTTGGTTTGCTCCTGAAGTGGAAGTATAAGCCCTTTCCTAAGTACAATATAATCATAATGAATTACCCTTATGATGTCTCACTGGCAGACTCGTTGTGCTGGATTAATTAGTGCTGCATTGACTTCAAATAGAGCAGACAGAAATTGTTAAGAGAGGTGAGTTTAGACTAAAATTATTTGATAAACAAATTGCATATTTTTCATTTTCTTTTAGTACTTCAAATATTTAAAGGATTTTCAATATTCTGAAATGTTTCAACAGCTCCTTATTTGCATAATATTTTCCATTGTTGAAGAATCCTCAGACTTTTGTGAGTGTTTATGATTTTTTAAGAATATTTTTTACCATTGATGAACTGATGAAAAATATTCACACTTCTGAAAGACTGTGGTTAACATCTGAGAACTCTGGACCCAGTCAAAAATTGTACTCTGATCTAATAGGATGGCAGGAGTGAACATTAAATCTGTATTACACTTTGTTTTACAACCTTTCTTTCATAGCTATTTATTTTATGTACTACACTGATAACCAAAAAAGTCAAAATGTAGGGTGAAATGTTGTACCTGCAAAGCATAAAATAACTTGAACAGTAGAGAAGTACTCTACATATACTTGTGGTCTTGCAAATAATGTTTAGGGAGAGTTTCCCTCAGAAATGTTAGTTATGTAGTCCCTCAAGCATTCTGGGGAATGGGATCGAGAGACACCATAGAACAAACAAAACTTGAATTTAAATATTTGGCTCTGGCTCTCATGAAGTCTGGGCTTCCCATAGCAATTTGTATCTCAGCAGGCTCCTGCAGACTCCAAAACTGCATAACAATTAAATATGATGGTTTTAAATTACATGGAAAAAACTAAAAATGAATTATATTGACACCTGAGCTGAGACTTTGGTTGAAAGTGTAGTAGAGAACAAAATTATCAGACACATAGATGAGAACTATTTGTTGTGGAAGAGTCAACATGGCTTTTCTAAAGGGAAATCACATCTCACCAATTTATTAGAATTCTTTGAGGAAGTGTGCAAACAGGTGGACAAGAGTAATCCAGTTGATACGGTGTACTTGGACTTTCAGAAAGAGCATTTGACAAGGTCCTTCACCAAATGCTCTTATGCAAAGTAATCAGTCATGGGGCAAGAGGTAAGGTCCTCTCATGGATCTGTAACTGCTTAAAAGACAAGAAACAAAAGGGAGGAATAAATAATCTGTTTTCAGAATGGAGGAAGGTAAATTGTGGTGTCCCCCAGAGATCTGTACTGAGACCAGAGCTGTTCAACATATTCATAAATGGTCTACGAAAAGGAGTAAACAGTAAGGTGGCAAAATGCAAATATGCTACAAAATTACTGAAGATAGTTAAATCCAAAGCAGACTATGAAGTGTTACAAAATGATCTCACAAAACTGGGAGACTGGGCAACAAAATGGCAGATGATATTCAATGTTAATAAATGCAAAGTAATGCACACTGGAAAACACAATCCCAACTATACATACAAAATGATGGGATCTAAATGAATTGATTTTTAATTATTTTTTATTTAGGAATATTTAATTTCTCTTTCTTCTGCTCCTTTTCACTGCCACCTTGTTCACCATAATATCTGAGCACCTCAGAGATATTTTAAAATAGAAATATCTATCTTTCTTCCTTCCCAGCCTACAGAAGAAACAGCTTGTTCGTGTACAAAAACTATAGCTTTTCATTCCTGTATTTCTAAATGACCACAGTCCTCACCAAATTCTCATATAATTTCATAATGAGTTCCACAGTCTAAGTCTAGCTGCTATGAATGCTCTCCCTACTCATAAAATCTCCCTTGTAGGCAGACAGTTTCATGTTCCCAATCAAGTGTAGCTGTTGTCTGAGGCCATGGTTGTGGAGGAAGTTCCAAGTGCAAGTCCAATCCCTGGAGGGTTTTGAATATCAGGACAGAGACCTGAAACTGAATTCTGTATTTAGTGGGAAGCCAATGTAGAGAGCAGAGCACCACAGTAATGTGCTCAGTACAGCTCATGATACTAATCAGACAAGCTGCCTTTTGTGCCCTTTACAGCTTTTTCAGGGTATGATTTTCAGCTTATTCCTAGATATGATTTGCTATACTAAAGCTGGGATCCACATGTGGATGGATCCTTGTGGCCATGTCTAAGTCTGATAGGAAACAGTGTGGTCTTTCGGCCAGTTGCAAATGAAGTGGATGTTTTTGCAACACTGACTATTTAGGCATCTCCTGTCAGTGCAAAAGGAGCCCAAAAGAGCTTTAAAAGTGTGGATTGATATCAAGGTGTGGAAGCAGATGCCTTCAGTAGTTGAAATGTTATAAATAGGCATGGAAGGATTCAATATTTATTGGTTAATGTTATTTTCACCATGCACATACAAATGGATGAAAAAATATTTCCATTAATAATTATTGAAATTTACAGATAGGCAAAGAATAAGGCTATATACTTTGTCTTCTTTGACATGTAATGTTGACAGTTTGTGTCTTTGCAGTTACAAAGCTTTAACTTTCTGAATCCCAGTGTCGACTGTCATTAAAAAATTGTCTGATTTCGCCCCCCATGAAAATGTAAATCAGTTAACATTAAAAAAGCTTTGCAACCCTTACTTTCATCGAGCTGTGAAATTTTAAATGGATAAAAAGCTTTAAAAATGCTTAAACATAAACATTGATATTGCCAGAAAAAATATTTTAAAAAAATCAAACTCTGCCAAGACTAGTTATAAAGAAGAAAACTTCTTCAACGTACTTCCTTCTCCAAACCAGCATCACCTCGATCTTTCCTCGTTAAGCTTTAGTCAGATGCTGATTTCAGGTAGGCATTGAGAAAGTTGGAAGATTCTGTCTGTTTTGGATGTAAAAGATAGAGATCTGAGTAGTATGGATCAACATACGTCTGCAGATCTGATTGCTTACAAGTTACTTCACCCTTTCCCAGAATGTTCTTTTTTAAAAAAAATTGTTGAATATTTTTTGCATTTGGAGTATATAGGAAAAATATAAATTGTATGACTGTTGTTGGTTTAGTGTGCCAGCTGGCATAATCTTCAGAGGCAGGAACACCAGATTTGGGAGTCAAGCATCTAGACTGAGGTTAAAGAGCAAATTGTGAAGAGGAAATTATAGAGCTGATTGTGACTTTTTTGACCAAATATTTTCATGAGAAAATTCCCAGTTGCCAAAATTGAAATTGTTTGTGGGAAATGGTCAGCACGCATACATTTCCTGCGTTGAACAAATTTTGAAAAAGAATTTTGAAATTGTTGAAATGTCCCATTTTAATATTTTCTACATGAAAGTTTCTTCTTTTTTCTTTTTTTTTTGTTCAAAACAACTTTTTGTTTAGAAATTTAAGTTAGAGTTTAAGGCCAGAAGGAACCACCAGATCACTTAGTTTGATCACCTGTATATCTCAGGCCATCAAAACAATCCTGCCACCTCCACACCAAGCCAGAATAAGCCTAAAGTATTATAGCCCTCAGGAGACTAAACTATTGTGTTTTTCCTTCTTTGCTATAAATTAAGGTTTAAAATAGAAACAAAACATTAAAAATATGTTAATGATACAATTTGATTAATCAAATCTGAAACTTTTTAGTTAATGGAAAAAATTTAGATTAACTATCTGTCTTGATTTGGGATAGGAAAATTTTGAAGTCTTGAAATTCTCATGGATTAGGAAAACCATTTTCCACCCAGCTCTGGAAATTTGCTGTACTGACAAGATATTGAAATTAACTCCAGTTTAGTTGCTGAGTAACTGAGTACTTTCTCTATTACAAACCAGCACATGAAATATTTGCAGTGTTTCAAAGCTGGAATAAAATCTAAACCTCTCAGTAAGGAGATTTATAATGCGTACAGTGACAGAACCTTTACTATATGAAAATATTCATTGTCCTGGAAATTACTGCAATGAAATTACTGATTGTGCTTTTAAAGCCTGTGTTTAAAACAGAGTCCCTTGAGTTGAATATTCACAGTAGTTCCAGGCAGATGAATAAGCAGCATGATCTGTGGAACAGAGTCAGTTTCCTTGGATTTTTTCTATGGAGCTAGCATTTCCCAGAAAGCCAGGAAATTATAGAATTAAAAACTTAGTCTATACTAGATAACTGGTCAAAATGATCTGGATTCTTCAACACTTCATCAAGTTTAAACCAACTTAAACATTTAAAAACATGCATGTTAAAATTATTAATAAAATTTGCATTATTTGCTAACTACAATAAACCTGTCAGTCTGTCTAGAATTCTGTTAGTCAAGTGTGAATTAAATAAACTTAATGGGAAAAGTGCAAACAATATTTGATCAGCACAACCATCTTAGTCTCGGATGATCACAATGTAGTGCTCTGGACAGTTTAGTGGGATTGCTTCTTAATTACAGAACAGTCCTTGATAACTGAGAGAAAAAAATTGGATTGGATAGTATTGATTCAAAGCATTTCAGTTTTTCTTTAGGGACATTTCTAGCCAGCAAAACATTCTCTAGCAGGCAGATAAAAACAGCTTAAGTTCACCCTCTGCTTCATTTGATCAATAGTAGTCTACTTAGATAGCAGAGTGTTGCCTGTGTTAATTTAGCCCTGGAAATATCATTAAATACCATTGATGTAGAATATAAAGTATATTTTGGTTAAATATATAAAAGTGTATCCAAGCATTTTGAATTTCTCTAGATTGACCTTTCAAAAATCCTCAATAATACTAATTTTGACACTTTTTTTTTGTCAAACCCTCTCGTTGCCTGTCAGATTTTAATGCATTGTTTACAATAAAGACTCAGTATGCATTCTCCTCCCTCCTGCCCCATCCCCCACCCCAAGAAAATGTCACTCGTCACTTAAGTGGCAAATTTTGCCTTTGGAGGCTCCTGAATGGCATACATCCACAGGTAGAATTTGCTTTATAAAACAGAACTTTAAAAACCTCATAAAGAGTTAAACAACAGTTTTTAATTGGGGAACCTTAGGCTTTAGGTACAAAATTTTAAGAACAGAGTTAGGACATGTTGACCTATATTTTGCTCACAGACACTGCTGTGTTTTGCTTGCATAGGCCTTCTCATAGAGGTTCATAGCAAAAAAAAATCCTTTGGGGGTACGTTGTAGCAGTCATGATCTATGAAATCATAGGCCTTCTTAAACAGAAGGCATTTATTAAAGAACTCCACTATAGTTTCCACACAGCTTGAGTTTCAGCCTCGTCACCTCATTTTCCAGGGTTCACCTGGAACTGGAACTCTATATAGCATACAGACATCTAGTGACTGAATAGTATATTGCATATAAACATATTACACAGCAGAAAAATGAGGCTAAAGCATCCTTCTTCCTGGGGATACCCAGGGACCCAGCACGTTCCAAGTCGATTGGTACTGTCTTAGGAGGAGTAGAGAGTGATTCTTGGCAAATGTTGATTTTTATTTATTTATTTGTTTTGGTAACCACTGTACATACCTGTTCATATTCGTCTGAAAAACGAATGGCTCTAGTCCGTGTTGCATACTTCCTTATTGACACAATTTATCCTAAAATAATATGCAAAGATAAAAATTAGTGCCAAGTGCTGAAAAGCATAGAACACAACTGGAAATGGACAAAGGTTTTACTTGTAAGTACATCTTCTATTGAAGCATCATTAGCCCTGCTTTTGCTTTTCCAATCTCTTGTGTTTACTTGAAGCATTTATTCAGCTGCTAACTCTTTTTTTTGACTTGCTACAATAATGATGTGCTGCAGAAACCTATGCTTTTTGAATTGCATTTTGGGATTTGAAATTCCCTGATCATATTACTGTTTTCGTATATATTCTGTAGGAACAAATATGTTATTAACAAAAACAGGGGCTACCATGTACACTGATGAAACAAACAAGGACTGTGTTTGTAAGTAGCAGATATTTTAAAGTGGGAGAAATTTCACAACTTGAGAGAGTTCGCGAGACAGAGGTATATTACAGTGTGAGAAGTCCCAGAGACAGGAAAAACCCAGTGAGCTAATAATGTTTGATTGTTTTGTTTTTTTCCCCTTTCTACTAGAAACAAACAAAAACACGAAAAAGTTGCCTATGGCTAGATGGGGAATATTGAGAACAGAGATTATTGCATTTCATTGCAGTGAAACATAAGTAAAATTGACCTCAGCTATATGGCTTCATAGTAACCACTGGAGTCAATTAGATAGCTAACATTGATCACAGTGTCAAAAATTCAATGAAAGTTTGTTTAGTTGCAGTGTACGTCATAGTGCAGTCTTATGTAAGGTAAAATATAGTCTGACTCATTTTCTGTTGCCTGTGCACATCATAAGATCTCTATGGTGTCACATTCTGGGGTACAGTCCACACCAGCAAGGAGTTGTCACCACCTGCCCCGCAACCTTGGGTGCCTCACAATGTTTGGTGTTGTAGCTCCAAACTGGACCACTCACAAATAGCCTAACAGGATGTAGGTTCACGGATGCTGGAACATTTGTATAGTGGGGGTGATGAGAGCCGGTGAACCAAACTGTAATATGATGGAGACCACTTCAAGACAGGAGGTGCAGTAAGAACCCCCAGCATCTAGTTCCAGCACCTATGTGCAAGTTACACCCTGAGTGTCTGGGTATAGCTGCAGTCCTGGTCCAGGGCAGCATATCAGCAACAGTCACAGTCGGACTTCCACCAGCCTTGGTTACCACTTGGAAGGTGACTGCAACAAACCCCAGTCCTGAATTTTCCCAAAATGTGTATCCTGCATTGTCCAACCATCTCCTAGACAATTCAGGTCTTAATGGTTCGTTGCGCTTGTACAGAGTCAATATTCAGCAGTTCACTACTTTATCTGAAGTTACCAAACAGTTAAACACAGCACTGGATGGGTTTAAATTAATAAATAAAACAAGTTTATTAACAAAAGAAGATAAGATTTTAAGTGAATTCAAATACAAGAAATAAAGTTAGAAATGGTTGCAAATGTAAAATTGAAAACAATCTTTTAAAACTTCTAAAACTTGACTTCAAGCAAGTTTTGGTTCAAGTCTTTTGTTCAAAATGGCCTTTCTGGTCTGACTCTTTCCTTGGTCAGGATCTTCGCAGAGGCCCAGTGATGCTGAAGCCTTTGTCATCTTAGGTGAGACAGAGAGAGAGAATTCAGGGTTCTCTGCCCCTTGCTTTTATAGTGTAGCAAACCTGTGAAGTGGATTCTTCTGAGGGTTGCCCCCTCAAAATAAAGTTTATTCAAGTAGTAAAGCAGGCAACTTGCAGTATGGCAGTGAAGGAGACTCCATGCTCTTTCTTCCTCTACATGTGTTTGCTGAAATGATAATTGTTCTGTTTCCTCCCATCTTCTCACTCTGTTGTATTGAGGAACCAGTTTACTGCTTATATGTAAATTGATATAAACACATATTCTTCTGTTTAGGATAGCCCTGTTTAACAACTTTTGCCTACTCAGAGCAGTCTGGTTTTGAATATGTGCTAACATCATACAGAGAAAATTCATAACTTTACATAGGATGTTGCTACACACATTTCACCCTATTATTGAGCAGTAATATATTAGTTTCCAAATTATATCTCACAAGGAGTATTTTGTACAAAAACTATTACATTGGTGTGTAGGGTGTGAATACATGGGTGCTTTTGGTCACACATGGCACCTATTTCTGATATCTGACATTGTTCAACATGATGCCCAGAATATGTCACACAGAGAGGTTGCCTTTATAGCCTTGTCCTTAGAAGATGGCAAATTAAGTTTTGTTAAAATTAAGCAATCTGGAGCATCTAGGATTCAGAGCTCAAGTTCAAACTGCTGTCTACACAGCTATTGTTTAGCGTGAGCCCAAGTCTGTCTACCCAGGCTGGGTGGCTTGTTGCCATGGCCTCTCTAGACTTGCCCTTAATCTGTGATAAACGAGAGTATCATTTAATTAAATATGATTATTTTAGTACTGGGAAGGGACGGGGATCCAGTTTCCTTTGGAATATTTTGAAAGTCCTAGGAAATTTGCTTCAGGTGGTTTGGAAGGTTATTTTCTTTTTATTTTTAAGTAAAGTTTTTTTATACCCGTGGGCCTCATACAGTAGCGGCAGAAGTAGCAATGTTATATTTAAGGTTGAAATGCAACGTATGTTATATAAAAAAACAAGGTTGTCAATTGTTCATTACTAGGGCCCTACCAAATTCACAGTCCATTTTGGTCAATTTCACATTCAAGGGTTTTAAAAATTGTTAACTTCGTGATTTCAGATGTTTAAATCTGAAATTTCCCAGTATTGTAATTGTAGGGGTCCTGACCAAAAAGCACTTATAGTCAGTGAAGGCGAGAGTCGCAAGATTATTGTAGGTGGGGGTTGCAGTGCTGCTACCCTTACTTCTGTGCTGCTGCTGCTGGCGAGAGAGCGGCATCTGTTGGTCAGGAACCTGGCTGTGAAAGCAAAGCCACCACCACCAGCAGTGCAGAAGTAAGGAGGGCATGGCATGGTATCGCCACCCTTATTTCTGAGCTGCTGCTTTCAGTCAGCCCTCACTTAGCAGCTGCTACTCTCTGGCCACCCAGCTGTGAAGGCAGCAGCACAGAAATAAGGATGTCATGCTATGGTATGGTAAGGATGCTGCCCTCAGAACTGGGCACCCAGTCCACAGCTGCTACTCTCTGGCCACCCAGCTCTGAAGGCAGTGAAGTAGTAATGGCAATATTACGACCCCCCCCATAATAACCTTGCAGCCCCCCCCCCCGCCCGGCAAATCCCTTTTGGGTAAGAACCCCCAGTTTGAGAAATGCTGGTTTCCCCCGTGAAATCTGTATAGTATAGGGTAAAAGCACACGAAAGACCAGATTTCACGGGGAGAGACCAGATTTCATGGTCTGTGATGCATTTTTCATAGCCGTGAATTTGGTGGGGCCCTACTCACTACTTGGAGAAATGTGGGTCAAAAATTTCCATGCTTGATTTGAGCCCAGAGATGTGTGGGTTTTTTTAATTTCTGCATTTAGTCATTTCTGATTTCTGATAAGAAATAAATAAATATCTGATCACAACAGTATTTAACACAAGTTTACCTCTACAACAGCTAAACCAAACTTGTACAGCTCTGGATTGTTCCTTCAATCAAAATGAGATCTACAGAACAAACTCAATATGAAGAATTGATTCAGTACTTTTGAAATGGTTTGCTTAATCTGTATCTTAGAAAATCACATTGCACAGTATATTTTGGTAGGTTTCTTTTCTCAATCTAAAGTGGCTTTGAAATTAAGGGATGCTGTGAAACACAGTGACTTAATCTAAAAGTATAAGGGAAGGGATGTTGTGCAACCTGGTGTAGTTTCTTGTTTGCTTCTTGATTGTCAGAGTTTAAGGCCAGAAGGGAACACCAGATCATCTGGTCTGACCTCCTGTATATCGCAGGCCACCAACACCACCCTGCACCCACACATTGAACCAAACAACCAAAATATTACAGCCTACAGGAGACTACACTGTCATGAATCACAGGCAGAGAATAGGAAGGACCGAGGTACACCGGTGGCAGAGGCCCGCACAATGTCAAGGAAATGATTGTGAAATATACACAGATAGTCCTGGAAAGTGACCTGTATCCACATATTGCAGAGGAAGGAGAAAAAATCCCAAACCAGTCTGACCTGTGGGAAAATTCCTTCCTAATCTCACATTTGGCCATCAGTTAGACCCTGAGTATGTGAGCAAAAAGCATCCTGCCAAGCACCTGAAGAAGAATGCTCAGTGCTACCTCAGAGCACTGGCCCTTTCCATCCAGTGTCCCATCTCCAGTTATGGGCATCCCAGATGCTTCAGAGGGTGGAGACTCAAACACATCCAAAAGACTCTCTGAGTGGGTGGGTGATTCCCTTCCTGACCCTTGCAGGTGGCCATCTGAAACCCTAAAGAATGACCTTTTAGGAACAAACAGAAACTGGAAGTGAACCCTAGGGCTGTTGAGCCCTGCCCCCTACCTTCACAAGTGTCCTTGTCATACAAGCTCTCCTAAATGTATCCAGCTCTCTGATGAAACTAATTAAGTTTTTTGCCCCCGCAGCTCGTAATTGAAGGCTATTTCAGAACGTCATCGCACGATGGTTAAAAAATTTCTTCTAATTTCCAGTCTGAATTTGTTCATCCCCAGTTTATATCCGTTTGTTCTTGGGCCAACATTGTTCTTGTAGCTCTTCACTTTCCTTGGTATTTATCCCCCTAATGTATTTATAGAGAGTAATCATAACCCCTCTCAGCCTTCTTTTTGCTAGAGTCAAGCTTGTCCAATCTGCTTTTGTAAGATAAGCCCTCCATTCCCCTGGTCATCCTAATAGTTCTTCTCTGCTCTTGTTCCTGATTAAATTATTTTTTCTTGAACATGAGTGACTAGAATTGTGCCCAGTATTCAAAATGAGGTCTTACCAGTGTCTTGTACAATGACATTAGTACTTTTCTATCTCTGCTGGAAATTGTTTAACCTTTTCCATGGCTGCATCACATTGGTGGCTCAAAGTCATCGTGTAATTGACCCACACACCCAGGTCTCTCTCCACGTTTGTCACTTCCAACTGTTAAGTTCCCCAACTTGTAGTAGACCTTAAATGCGTGACCTTGTGCTTTGTACTATTGAATTTCATCCCATTTCTGCCACTCTGTTCTTCAAAGTCATCCAGATCTTCCTGTGTAATATTCTGATCCTCCTCTGTATTGATCATGCATTCCAACTTTGTATCATCAAAAAATTTCATTACCGCTTCTACTTTTTATGGCAACATCATTAATAAAATAATTGAATAAGATTGGTCCCAAGACCAATCCTTGAGGAATTCTACTAGTAACCTCCCTCCAATCCAGTAATTCACCTTTCAGCACAACCTGTTGCCAACTCCCCTTTAGCTAATTCTTTATCCGTCTTCCAGTTCTTGTACTGATCCCTAACTTCTCTAATTTAACTGTGTTCCCATGTGGTACTGTGTCAAGTACTTTAGTAAAGTCCAAGTACACTAGATCCAGTGCACTTATCTTATCTAAAAAATCAGTTATTTTCTTAAAGAAAGAAATCAGATTAGTCTGGCATGATCTACCTTTGGTAAACCCATATTGCGTTACATCCCCTTTACCATTTCCCTCCATTAATTTAATTATTCTTTCCCTCACAATTTGCTCTAAAACCTTTCCCAGATCACTTTTTTCCCCTTTCTTAAATACAGGTACAATATTAGCTACTGTGTCTTATGGTACTACCCCATCTAATAGACAGATTTATTAAAAATCCTTGCTACCAGACTGGCAGTTCTTTCAGTATTCTGGGATGGAATTATCCAGTCCTCCTCATTTGAGTGCATTGAGCTCTTTATGTTTCTCTTCCCTCTTAGATGTGGTGATTTCTGTTTGTAGACATTTATTTCCTTCAGCTGCATGGCCTTCCTACACATGTTCCATATTATCATCCTCTCTGAAAACCGAGACAAACTATTAATTTTGGTTTGGGACTATATATATATTATCCTTAATCTCCTTCCCATCCACACTGCATAGCAGGTCAAACTTATCTTCCCTTATTCTCTTTTTTATTTATAAGCTAAAAACCTTTGTATTTTAATATCTTTGGAAAAAGCTAATTCAGCTTGACTTTTAGCAGTTCTCACTTTATTCCTCCATTTTTCTAACCTCCACGATGTAGCTTTTTGTGTGGATAAATCCCCTTTTCATTTCTTATAGGTTCTTTGCTTACTCCTAATATTTTTGAGGTTGTTATTCATCCAGCTGTGTCTGGTCCCTTTCTCTACAAGTTTTTCCTCCTTATTTCAGATACAAATTTCAGATAGGTTTTTAGATAGTTGAGTTAAAACAATTTCAACCCTTCTCTACATTTAGATTTTGAGCACTTCAGTCCAATTGACTTCATTAACTAATTCCCTTATTTTTGCAAAGTCGTCTGCCCTTTTGAAATAAAAAAAAATCACAGTTGAGCTGGTTTTGATTATTCTTCCATTTAATTTAATCTGAATCAACTCATGATGATTCAATCCAACTCATGATGACTAACTCTTCTATGATGTCCTTGCCTTATACCAAAATAAAGTCTATAAGTGCACCCCCTCTTGTTGGTTCAGTGACAATTTGATGAAGAAAACTCATCTATCACAGCTAGGAATAACTGGGTCCTACCAGTAGTAGTAGCATTTGTTCACCAATCTATTCCGAGAGACAAGGTGTATGAGGTAATATTTTTTATTGGATCATCTGAATTTCAACATTTTCTGCAGCTGCATCTCTAATCCTAATATCTTCTCTGTCATTAGCTCTATGAGGTGACATTTCATGCATAAATAGCTTCCATCAGATACCTAGTCAAGCATGCTGTACATGCTACAGTTTCTGCATCCGATTATCTTCTTCGTCTCCTTTCCTCCTCAGATCACTTCTAGTGCTGCCTCAGTAACCACCATCTTCTCTTCTTAGACCTTATTTAAAAAAAAAAAAAAAAGCAAGGGGGTGGAGTGTCACTGGTTGCTGCCATTGCACTCTAGCTCCAAGTATTTGCTGCCACATCCAGTCTCAATTAAGGAGGTTTATTTTATAATAAAGATTAAAAAACAAACAGAAGGCAATCTTAAATCAGTACCTGGATCCCAGACTTCAGGGACATCCATCCCTCCTAAATTACCTGGATTAGGATCACCTGCACCAGTCCAGGGGAGCTGGGCTCAATCTATCCACACAGGCCAGCTATTCTATGACAGGGGGAGAAGGAGGGAATCTCCCCGCAAACTCCCACCTACTGACCCCCACAGAAACTCCTCTGTTAGCTACTAGCTGTTCGCTAATACCAATGTTTGCTAGTGACTGGCTTTCAAACCTAGCCAAACTAAGTCAGCACCGCACCATTACTAAGGGATATAAGGAAGCACTGAATCAAGCCATACACCTGGAACAAATCACTACAAACAAACAAAAACTACCTCCAGAACAGAACACAAAAGCATCACTTTCCTCTCAGGCCATATGCTCCCACAGAAGCTCTGCTGTTAACTGCTAATGGCCCATCCAAATTAAACATCCTCTTAGAATTGGTATGGTAATTTACAACTTATTTTTTGCTTTCTGTGTGTATAAATGCATCTTACTTCTGTTCCATTCTATGCATCCGATGAAGTGGGCTATAGCCCACAAAAGCTTATGCCGAAATAAACTGGTTAGTCTCTAAGGTGCTACAAGTATTCCTTGTTTTATTTACGGATACAGACTATCATGGCTGCTATTCTTAAACCTGTCTAATATTAGTTACAACAGAGGCACAAAGATGCTGCTTCATCTATTGTTGAAATTAATTGTCCTTCGTGGGTCGTTTTTGTAACCTTTCTGCCAGGTGGTTAACAGAAGCAAAAAGCATGGGGTTCATTATATCTAAGGTCCCTCTTGAGAAATATTAACTGAACCATCTTGAGTTCCCACTCAGCAAACTAGGAAAACTAAGCACACCCTCCATGGGTGTCCTTAATGGGCTGAACTTCTTCATTTGCAAGCACTCTGAGACTATGTACACACAAGGAGATCTTGATTTGAGGGAAGGGAATACAGTTATAAACTTGGAAAAACACAGGAACAGAATGTACCCCCCTCCAAAAAAAGTAAAACATCCCTGCCTGCCAGTTACATTGGCACTAATCAATTAAATTCCCTTCCTATTCATCAGTGAGAATGTCCTTTAACCACACAACCTCACCAATGCACCCAGTCAGGCTCACGGGTTAGATCAGGGAGTAGAAGTAGTTCACCCCATGCACACATTAACCTATCTTAGTGATTCAGTTTTATTAAGATGCTAAGTAGGCATGGGCTTACCTGAGTTCACTCAGCAGTTGCTGTCTCCCTTCTGTGTCATCTGTTGCAGAAACCAGGATTTCTCCCTGGGAGGGGAGCCAAGGATTTTTGATCAGAGTCCTGGGCTGCTTGAAAATGAGCTCTTGGCCACAAGTTAAGAAATCTTTGAACTCTCTGGTCTCCCAGGGAGCCCAGTACTCATCAATTTCCAAGTCCTATGCAGTTATGATGCCTTCCCAAATGTCAGTGGAGGAATTGTGGGTAGGTAGCCTATGCAAATAAAGCTCTCTATGGCACCGCTTTTCCCTTTTCATTAATATAGTGGGTAGAGAGCTGTTTCCGCTCTGGAGCTTTTGGCTATAGAGCTTACACTGTCTTGCTGTGGATGTTGGGATGACTTATTTCTCATATACATGCAAAAATTGATTAATGGAGGATCATGTGTTTGTTCAGTTGTGACACCATTTTAATCTCTCAATTGTTTGACCATTTGATTTATACTCTGAAATAAACTTTTGAGCGCTCACTGACATTTATTTGTTTTTATATTAAGGAAATTAATTGCAAATCTTCCTCAACTCCAAATGGTTAATTGAATGTTAAATCTGAGATATGGTTCCCAAATTAATTAACTCAAACACATTGCATGTAATGTAACCAAAGTAGTAAAGCTATGAAAATATAATAATTGAAGTAGGCCATATTTATGTTGTCTCTGTCTGAAGGTTGGGCTTAACGACCTTACTACTCGAACAGCAGTGAAACTATGAGGGAGAAAACTGAAAAAAGTGTCTGTCTACTCTTTACAAAAAAAAATCTTTAAATATCAGGTTACTGTAATCTACAAACACTTATGGATGAATCATAACAGTATGGTTATTACATAGAGGGAGTTGTTTGGGTGCCTTAACTGTGCCTTTCCATATTTTAACATGTTAAGTTTAAACAGAAAGAAATCTAAACTCTGAATGTCCTGAGTCTGTGATAATTACTATATCCTTCTAATGTTTTTACTCTTATTACTAATATGTACACAACCTTGTTTCCAGTTTGATATAGTTTTATCTGGGAATATAGTAATAGTCTGTACTTAATGGGTCATGTTTTCAAGTGCTCGGTTTCCATTTAAGCTCATGGGTGCTCAGATTTTCAAAAGACCTAGGCTCCCATTCAGGTACCTGGTCAAACTGGTTAGGTTTCTGCAGTGTTGGAGCAATTTTGAAGACCTGGCCACTTCATTTAGGTGCTTTAATGGGAGCTGAGCTCTTTTCAAATTTTGTCCCCACTCCTCCTGTAAGTGCAAGAAAGAGGAAGTACAGTACAATTGCTTTGGCAACCTTCTCTTTCATATTCCTAACTTTTTTGTATGTATACAATTTTAATAATAATTATACTTTTTTATATGTAATCTAAATAACAACTTGTCTGATGGTAATATCATGTTCTGATGCACATATTAAAGATCCTTTTTAGTTCAAGAAAAGCTATTAAATAATTTCAATTACTTCCCTTTACATCTTATTTATCCATGTCCTATAAAGGGGAGGAAATACTGGCTTATAAAAGCAATAAATTGTTTCCAATATGTCTTTTTTAACAAATATCATAAAATAGGAGAGGAAAAGGTTATTTTTTCAGGAAATTGTTTACATAAAATAGTAAGAAAGAGATAAGGAATAACAGTTTTTTAGCAGCCAGAGAAAAGAGTACATTCTTCAATTTCCTTATATGTTTTGTAGTGCAGATTCATTTTAAAGTATCTCTCTTGCTAGTGCACCTTAAATATATTTTAGAATTATTTGACCATGAAATTAGTTTTCTCCCTCATTGGCTTAGGTGAATCCTTCTTTTTGATCTATGCTGGGACATTAAAAGTGAAGTCATGACTGCACATACCATTTTTGTAGGTTTCTATCAAAATACATTCTGCAAGCAGACGACACCCATTGAGACTGGAAGTTATTAGAGTAGCATGGCTCCTGTGTAGCGTGCTTCTCCACCACTCACCAAGGGGCTTAATTCCCCACTTTATACTTCTGCCACCAAAACATATTTACATATTTATTAACCAGAGGAAGTGCACAGGGAGGAATTTCAATCTCAAGAAGTGCAAAGAAGCACAGGGCTCTTCAGGAAAGACCTTAAATTCAAACTCTAGCCCCATGAGTTTCTTGCCCTACTAAACAACTCCTTACAAAAGATTTCCTTTCTTTTCTCTTATAAATTAGAAATTGGGAGACAAGCTTTTTATGTGTGAGTTGAATGAGGCACTTAAAGAAATAAATTGCCCTGGATAGAAAATTTGGCCTGTTAGTACTTCAGTGTCCCTGGCCCATTAATGGTTTTTTCCATCTTATCTGCAGGAAGCTCATTTTTCTCTATCACTTTTTTTCTTATTTTATTTTGCTTGTAAAAAGTAATTTAATAATAGTGGAGAAAATTGTCTAATGCTTTTGATTTACACTGCTAGTACAAGAACTTGCACAGTACAATCAAAGGACACTTTACTACTTTTATTAGGAAGTTAAGGTTATATTGGAGGAGCTGAACTTTATTTTAGGGTCATGAATATTTTTTTTTTTAGGAGACATTATTATTCCTGAACCTCCATTGCTTTTCCTTGTTGCTTTCCATCAGGATATTCTATACTGGTTTTAGCTGGGTTTTTGTTTTTTTTAATTTCCATCTGTTTTAGATTAAAAAAACCCTAGTTTCTCTCTGTTGTTAAGTTTTTTTCACATCACAAGTAAGTACAGTTTTATAAATCTGCAGAGATATAGTAATTAGATTTTGGGCATTTGTGCATTCCAAATGATCTCTATAATTTATTTTTCCTAAAATAAAATGTTACTTAAAATGTAATACAATTAAAACAACTTTGTTTTACTAAAAATAAATTTATTCTAATAAGCAGAACATTTCAAAACATGAGCAAAATGTTACCCCTAACTAGGTTTAGTGGAAGTCAGATTATGGGTCAAATTTTCAGTGTAGTCAAAAGCAGAATCTGGTCCATATCACTGAATTCTTCAAACCCTTCTGTATGTGCTTAATGTTACTCTTGTGAGTAGTCCAGCTGAGTCCCTGTGCTGAATTGTGTGCAGGATTATGTCCTCAATGCATCAGTTTTTGTTGTAGGTGCCACTTTTCTGGAAAATTTAAAGCAAACAACATTACAAATGAAAAAAAGAAATCTCAACTCCCACACTATTTTAAACATCTTTTATTTTTTTTAAAAACACCCTTTAGTGCCTTGCACCAGCCAGATGACACTCCTGGCTAAGGAGCATGAAACACTGTTATTTCTAGGGCTTGTTAAAAGTACTCAGCTGGAGGAGAAGAGAAGCCTTGAGAGAGGCACAACCAGCATCCCAAGGCTGAGCATGCTGTCTCTGTATTGCATTGCAGTACATGTCTATATAGTACTAGTCTATGCTTTCTTAAGGAACAAGCAATTGAGCTCATTCACAAACAGGGCCCAGCTCCTGCATTCATAGAATATCAGGTTGGAAGGGACTTCAGGAGGTCATCTGTCCGTTCGGGAGTTGGACTAGACTTCTGCACCTGTGTGGAGTACATTGAAATCAGTGAGACTCCACAAAAGCAAAGTACTGTGCTTGTGCACTGTGCAATGCAAGACTGAGGCCTAGGAATCTCCTTCTGGTTGCTTGAAGCACAGAAACGGTTTTCGGAGGCTTACTCAACACTTCTAAATTTTAGAAGCTAAAGCTGCTCCTACCCTCCAAAAATTAGCACAAACTTCATTCTTCTCATTTCAGAGGAGTCTGTAGAGAAGGTGCTGATGTTTGCAGATGTTTCATTTGAATTATTTTAATACACATTAGCATATACCCTTGACTGAGCTACAAATCCCATATGGAGGGATGCAAGCAGCTATTAAAGGGATATGCTTAGTTCATATCTGCCCCCAAATTTACATTTGATTAAAAAAACAAAACTCAATAGTTTTTACCATTTCAAAAGATGAATCAATTCCTGATTTTAAAAAAAATCTTTTAAAAACCAGTAAACATTGCCTGTAAGATTTGCCATCTAGATATCACAGCACTTGCAGTGCCTGAAAACCTGAAAGGGGAAGCCAATTAGAAGCTGATCTTGACTGGTCTGTTTTCATCATCCAGTCTTGGAGAATTAAAAATATAAAAAATACATCATAAATAGTGAAGAGTAAATTAGATTTTTAAAATTCTTTCAAGTGTTTACAAATTTAAAAAAATCATTAGTAACATCTGTAAGGAAACATATTTTTAAAAATATTATTTATAACCTTTCAGGCTCTCTTTAACACAGTAAGCAGTACATATGCTGCATGATTTTGGTAGTTTAATATGCTGTCAAATTGGAGGCCACCATCAGTACTGTAGTTCAGCATCTAGTGTTGTGCCCAGATGTGTAATGCAATTAAAAGAATGTTCACTGATATTTTTAGAATGTGTGGTCTTAAAAACTAGTGGGAAGTGTACCTGCTGGGTGCCAACCAGTTGCTGTTTCTGTCTGGGAGCAGTGTTTCCTGTTCTTTCTCCTCTTTAGAAGTAGCTTCACGCTGCAGCATCAACTAATGATGTGCTGGTGTATAATGTGGAAAGAAGATAGATATCTTCAGTCTTTGCACCTACTGCCTGGGCAAACCTGGGCCACAATCTTGTATGTTGATCTGCTCAGGTGGACCTTTGACTTCATTGCAGGATCTTTTAGCAGGCCCAAGGCATCTGCACATATGAATCAGTGTGCAGGGGACTCTATGCTGGGAAGCAGTGACTTTGAAAAAGTTTTGGGGTTGTGGTGGATAATCAACTGAATGTGAGCTCCCAGTGTGACTCTGTGGCTCAAAGAGCTAATGCTATCCTGGGATGCATAAATGGGAGACGCTTGAATAAGAGCAAACAGGTTATTTTTCCTATTGAATTTGGAACTGGTGTGAACACTGCTGAGATACAGTATCCAGTTCCAGTGTACACAGTTCAAGAAGGATATTGGCACACTGGAGATGTGTCTGAGAAGAGCCACAAGGATGATGAAAGGACTGGATAACATGTCTTATAATGTTAGACCCAAAGAGCTCAGTGATGAGGATGGGTTTCAAGATTAGCCTTCTCTTTGTTAAGCTAAGAGATTTAACTTGTTACAGCCTATTAACATCTACACGTAGAACAAATGTCAAAAATGGAGCCTGCAGTCTAGCAGATGAAGTATAAAATGATCCAATGGCTAGAAGTTGAAACTAGACAAATTCAGACTAGTAATAAGGTGTATATTTTTAATGGAGCGAATAATTAATCATTTCAACAATTTACCAAGGGTTGTGGTGGATTCTTCATCACTGACCATTTTTAAATCAAGATTGGAAGTTTTTCAAAACTATATCCTCTCAGAATTATTTGGGGGAAAGTTCTATGGCCTGTGTTATATATGAAAGCAGACAAGATGATCGCAGTTGTCCTTTCTGGCTTTGGAATCTGAGTGAAATTACATGGGACTCAATTTATGAATCTTGAAACAATGCATCTATCAATCCATTTTGCTAGGATTTGAACCTATTGTTTAGATCATTAGCCCAGTTAAATCAATTCTGCACCAAAATAATTTCTGTTGCCCAAATCAATCGACTCTTCCCACAATCCAAATAAATCAATTATTCTGCCCCAAACCCCCATGATTTTCCCTCCTATATTTGGCAGTATTGCTTTGCATTCATTGCCCTCACTACACCTTAAAAGAACCTTGGCCTCCAAGTTCCTCATCCTGCAGCTTGTCTGCTTCTCACTCCTGTTCATTCCACCTGTTCTGTGAAAAATGTTACAGCTCAAGCTGCTCTACTCCTTCCTGAAAAACTAACGTGACACCTCAAACATTTCCAGTTAAAGGAGCTGTGATGCTGGATGAGGGTAAAGGACAGATCCTGATGGGAAGGTCCCCCGCAGCTCCAGGTTATGAATGAGGAGCACCTCTGGAAACCAGGAGTAAAGACTGTGGAGCCTATCAGATGCCATCATCCCAGGATATTTGCTAAGGCCTCCTCCAGTTCTTCAAGGCAGTTGTTAAAAATTCACAGTTGAGCCTCTCAAGGTGAGACCATTGGTAGCTATGTGGCTTCACCTGCCTATCTGGCAGTTGAGAAGCAAGTCAATTGAGGGAATTAGAGACATTGTGTGTGTTGCTGAGAGGAAGTCAGGGAGTCAACCTGTAGGAAGTTGGAGGAGCGGACGTGATAAAAAGGGGTGGGCAAAATAACAGAGCGCTGAGAGCATCTAAAACAAAGACAGATAAAATCAAATTCCCCATATGATGAAGAGATGGCCATAACCCCTCATGATTACTTTCAAACCCATAGTATCCCACAGTCCCAAAGTCTCCCCAAACTGATAGACAGCAAAAGTAGAATAGCAACAACAAAACTAACTAATTAAAAGCTGCCATCTCCACATTGGGTGAGACAGAACAAAAAATAGACACTGCTGATGTTATGAAAATGTTATTAAAGCTAATGTTAAAATCAATAGTACACAGTTTAAGAAGAGAGTATCTGTACATCTAGGTATAGTGCTTAGATTATCCACAAATACAAACTTTGTTTTTAAAGTCATAAGAGACGTATAGTGCATAATCAGCAATAACCCAAATTTAGGTGAATAAATTTAAGAACACAGTTTAGATATTAGCATCAAAGTATTCAGGTACATCATTCATTAAAAGTTATACAGAGAATTGGTTGTGGAAAGCAAATCTAGCAATGAGTGAAGATTGTCCCTCAATAATTGAGAATTTAGGATAGGTTGTCCATTTAGAAAATACAATCCATGAGGAAAGTATTTCAAATACTTTTCCAACTACACTTCTCATCGGTACTCTAGCTCATTGCTCCTAGTATTGCCGATATCTAGTGATGTGTTCTATGTAGATGTCTTTTGACCACCTGATGGTGTCTGACACCATGAGTTGCTGCATAAGCCGAGCATAGCGCTGACCAATTCCACATTCTCTCAACAGTCACTTGTTATTGGGCTTCCAGGCACCAAGGGCTCTGACAATCAATGTGTGTACAAACTTGGCCAGAAACTTCAACCATCTACACATTTTAGGTAACTTTTCACAGACAACAAAAACCAAAATCAAACAACTTCTTGTTACACAAGATATAATAAGAAATGAAATGGATCTATTAGATCATCTAGTCCAGCTTCCTACTTGTGCAGGTTGTTCCCTATTGTACATTTACTAGTTCATTCTTTGCCTGTATCTTGCTACTGATGTGTGCCTCAAGCAGGAAGCAATTTTGATCTGGAAACAAGAAAAAAACAACCCTGTGAGGTTCACAACTCACTAAAAGTGTAAATAGCCAAAATAATTTCCCTGGGTAGTTACTGGCAGCCCCAGTAGCCATCAAATGGATGTGCTGAAGAGGAGAACAAACTATTTGATTTAGCCACTCAAGTTCAAAAGCATACTGCCTGCACAATAATACGTACCCAATGAATAGTGTGGAGCAGCACTAATTTGGATGTGGTATTTTAATAGCTTGGCATACATATTCTAATTGTACACTGAAACCTGTCTATAGACTCTATGGTATTAATGAAAAATAAATCACTGTTCAAAGTCAGATAATGTAAGGTGATTTGGACTAGTGCGTGCTGAAGTGAGTAGTGTTCTAACAGAAAACCTGTATGTGATCTTGCAAATTTGTAATATAACACAGCAATATATTACAATTTTGTATGAGTCATTTTAAAAAGTCAAGCCCTTAGCTAATGCATTTTTAGTTGGAAAAGTAAGCAATTCTTAGGTTTTAACTTTTAATCACTTTAGAAGGCTTATTTTCTCCTTCATTGTTGCATTGTATTCCCACTGGATGGCCAGTGTTCTGTCTACACCCCGAGTGCCAGCTAAACAGATCCTATTGGCCGAGAACTATGACCATTGGGAGCTGTGGGAGCAGTGCCTGCAGGAGCCTCCCTGGCTGTCTTAGGGACTACAGGGACCTGGTGGCCGTTTCCTGGGAGCTCCAGTAAGTGCAGCCAGGACCCTGCACCCCAGCCTCCTGCACCCCAGCCTCCTGCCCCACTCTGGAGTCCCCTCCCACACCCAAACTCCCTCCTGGAGGCCGCACCTTGCAACCCCACTCACATCCCAACCCCCTGTCCCAGTCCTGAGCCCCCTCCTGCACTCCAAACCCCTCATCCTCGCTCCCTCCCCCAGAGCCCAGACCCCCAGCTTGAGCTTGCACCCCAGCCTCTGCCCGCTCCTGCACCCTGAAACTCTCTGACCCCACGCAGAGCCTGCACCCCAAGTGTAGAGTGGGGGGGTGGGGCCTTGGAGAAGGGTAGGGCAGGCATGGAGCAGGGCAGGGGTGTTTGGTGTCAGTTAGAAAGTTGGCAACCCTATGACCTTATGGGGAGGATTTCCTTGGTCAGGGAGCGTAGGTGTCTGTCCTGGAACAGTAGCGTAATTGGATATCCTGAACATGCCTCCCTCCAGCCCCCTTCCCCGTGCTCCTGCTCCCAAGCTGGGATCAGGTTAGGAAGGAGATGTGAGGGAGATTTGGGGACTTTCCCAGAGACTGAAACCACTGACTGTGGTAAGAGCAGAAAATTCCTTTTCAGGGACTTTAACGGATGACCCTTAAGGTTTCCTTTGGACAGGGAGTTAGGGCCTCCTCTGTGTAAGGATTGGGTGCTGGAGAGATTCTTTTTTCTGGATTCCCCAAAAGCAGTCAGTGGCCTGGTGTGCAAGGCTCCACGTGCAGCAAGTAGCTGGCTGCCAGACTAGCACTGCATTGTGGATATGCTAGTGCCCAGACATTAGGGTGTAGGCACAATAACTCCTGAGTATAGGAATTTGGGAGTTGCTCCCCTGCAAGCCGTGCATGAGTGGGGAAGTGGGCCAACAGAGAGTTACAGTGCAAGCATCTTTGAATCCAACTCAGAGAGGGAATGTCGGGACAGGGGGCAAGGCCACTGCAGCTACTTCCCATGCATGAAGGTGAGGTGTGTATGGTGGGGTGAGTGCCAAAGCAAGTAACCTTCCCAGTCTTTCAGCAAGGCAGGTTTGAACTGGAATAGGTGCTCCAACCATAGTGCACCTTCTCAGAAACAATAGAGATAATATTTAAAGGGCAACATATCCATGTCTTTTCCTATCTGAGGCAGGCATTGATTATGGGTCTTGTGATAGATGAGTGATCCATGGGAACGTGGAGCTGGCTTTCTGGAAGTAGAACATTTTGTAAAAGTAGGTGTATACAATCTGGTAGAAAGGTTGAATTTTGGTATAAAGGTCTAATTGGTTAATTATATTCTGCCTACCAGAAATGTTTTCCTGTAGTTAGAAATGGCATTCTACAAATAAGTCATTTGATTCATTTAGCGTATTTTGATTTTATTGTCAGCATGCTAAATGTCGTTATATTTTTATTTAATAATTATGTCTATGTCTGTCTATCTATCAGAATAGCCTACAAAATTGATTGTAGTTGCTTTGTTTAGATGAATTCTAGCAAACAAGATGGCTTAAATATACTTTGAATAATACATCTGGGGGCATTGCCCTCTCTTATGCAGTGTAAACCCAGGGTGGATTGAGAGCAGGAAATCCTTGTAGTTGGAATGTGTTTTAGTAAATCAGGGGCTTCTCTGTTGCCTGATTAGTCACAGATCTCTTTAAAGATGAATGACTCAAGGGTGTTTCTCCCATGGTGTGAAGATGGTATGTGGGCATTTCTCCTATGGTATAGAGATGGTTTGTTATCCCTCCCCAGTCAGTCATAGCACTTTTCTGAGCATTGCCTCACTGTGTCACATTTTGAGGTTGGTTATTATAATACTGTGAAGTTACCCAGGATACAGTCTAGACTGATGAACAGCTGTTTCCCCTCAATTCTCCAGCTTGAGATGCCTTTTACACTGCTTCGCTGTGAGAGCAACCACCCCTGATCTGCTCACACACAACCCCCGGCTTGTAAATCACCCTCAGCTATACTGTGTGAGTGCTCTAGAACAGGTTGGATCTAAGTGGTAACTGTAGACTAGACCCTAATCTTTTCAATCTCTTCTTTTTCTTAGGAAGTCTTACATGCCTTTATTTAGTTAGTTAATCTATTTATTTATTTATTTATTTTTCATTTCCAGTCTTTGAAGTTTGCATCCCATTTTTGAGTGATGACCAGAACTGACTGCTGTTTCCTCCTCCTCCCCCTTGAGCATTGTGCAGAAAGATAACATTGCAAAAAAATGTTTAAAAATACTGCTCTCTTTCCAAAATGTTGAACCATATTACACAATTCACCATAGGTATACCTTGTTCTAGTGAGCAACAGACTAGCATGGCCTTATGAAGCACAATTCCAGAATGTATTAGAAATATGTTTGAAAAAAGTTCCAGTTAAAGGAACAATTCTGAAGTTGGCCATTTTGTATATCATGAGAAAGAAGTACCTATTATTTCTTTGGAAAGCTGTAAATTTTAAGGATGACCTGGAAAGACCACCTTCATTGTTCTGTTAGTCTGTGTAAGGATGCTACACAAACTTTCATCTGTTTCGAAAAGAAAATTAACATTGTAATATGCACCTGACGCTCCCCTTCTCTAGGAAAAGTACCAGACTATGGTTGGATTTGTTTCCTTGTCAGAGCAGGTTCCCTTGTGGTGGTGAAGCAAAGTACCACCAGGTTAGCTATGGGCTTGATGTAGGATTTACTTGCCAAAATTCTGTGATCTGTGTTACTCAGAGGTCAGACAGGATGGTCAGAATAAACTTTTCTGACCTTAAAAATCTACAAGTCTATGAGGAGAATAGAGACCAGTGGGCTGCATGCATATATATTTCTGTGCAAGAGCAACAGGAAAGAATTCATAGGCTGATTCATTCTTTCTGGCTGACCTTGACTTTCCTCTGTTTTTCTCCAAAATATTCTTTCTGCCTCCAGAATAACTGACTCCGCCCCTTTCCACTGTTAATGTGCACTGCCCATCTCTCTCAACAATGGTTGCTCTTTGGTTTTGTATTGTTGCAGACCCACATCCAAACAGTATTAATCTTGCCTCCTAAACTTTTGTCACCACTTTGCCAGTTTTCTCTCTGTTCTTAGGGATAAATGTGTTTTTCCCCTACCTAGTAGATACCCCTTCCTCGCTACCAGATATAGGGGTGTGCCGCCTCCTCCAAATACTTGTAAGTCTGCTGCTGATCTGAGAAGCAGCAATACTTAGAGCTTTGTCAGGAAATAGCTTCTGCTGTCTTGCTGCTGGTCATGACCTTTACTGATTACATGAAACAGCTAGCAGCAGAAAGCGGAGCTTCTCCTGAAGAAGTGGGGAGGAGCAACTGGAAGCCTGAAGAAAATGCAAACCATAAATTGCTATTTAAATTAATAAAGAAAGCGATATGCCAATATTGCCTCTTCTACCCCCTACTCCTCACTTTTCTGAAAAGTTATAGTAAAATTCCAGATCTGCTTTAACCAGTCACCCCTAAAAATCAATACTTCCTCTGAATATAGAAAATAGTGCAAATGCCATGGTAAATTATATAGTGTGAGAGGGTAGTTTACTTTATGAAGTGGGACCAAGTGCTTTGAAATCTACTTGATGAACAGTACTGTATAAGAGCTAGTTATTTATTTATTTATTATGATGTTCACAACTGACTTTATTTCTTTTTCTTCTGTTTCCTTTTTGATCTGCTTCCTCTGATCTGCTAATCCATCATCTTTGTGTGTGAATGCTGGGAACCTGGGATTTCTCTTGGAATTTATTCAAATGAACAGGTAAGATGTTTATTTAGGATATTTGTCCAACATAACTTTCACCTGTGCTCTACTTGTAGTAGTCCCAGGTATTTTTATGTTGCACTACAGGAAACACTTTTCATTTTATAATATGTATATATGCTATGAATCATTCACAATCCTTGAATATAAGAATTGATGGCTATCATGGTATTCTAAAGCAGTTTGAAAAATGCTGATGAACTAACTAGCTGTGTGGATGTACTTATCAACCTTGTTCATATATCTGTTTCATTTATAAAAAAAATCCCTTTTGTTTTTATGTTTATATCAAGATCACATTACTGTTTTCTATATCTACCGTATATATGTATGTGTTTATGCACAGTCAGATTCCTCCTGTAAGGAAAGATATATATTTGATCCAGGGAAGGCAAGGTTAGTACCTGACACATGAATTTGTGGTATATTAAGTGATGATAAGCAAAAGGTTGGAGTTCTTCTGATCCATGATAATAGAAACTGATTCCATTCTAAGAATGTTGCCCAGATGTTTTTCTTAACAGGCTCCCTCACTGTGGTTAGAAATATACCTTGGCCACTTTGAAAGTGATTGATGTAGTGCAAGACTATTGGGGGCAAGTGATGTTATGTTAGCTCCTTAACTATAACTTTGCTATGACAGAAAAAAAAAATCAACTCATGTATGTTCTGTTCTTCAAATGATATTTCAAGCTGATATCTTTCAAGTTTACCTTTGCTTTTTGGAAAAAGAGAAGCATAAAATGTAATTTTTTTTTCTATATTATAGTTGGCCTTACATGCAGAGTTTATAGCCTGATTTGAATTCTGAATTGCAACAAATTTTTGGGGGGTATGTACATATGTTTTGGTTTGCAGTCATCTTTTAAATCTAAACTAATCCTAGGAAAAGTCAATAGGTCTACAAATATAAACTTAAGAAATAATCATGTGATTTACTTCACTAAAACAATATTGACTGCTTTATGAAAAATGCACTTTAATCAAATAATGAAATCAAAATCAGTGCTCAAAATATTTAGAGAAATGAAAATGAAAGTTTCAGTATAGGAATTTGAAAGAGTTATGAAATATATATTTGGTATGGACTGTCCATACAGAGATGAATGCACATAAAATATTAATGCATCATGCTACTCATAGTGATTACTAATATAAAGCATATGTCTGTGTATATGTATTTTACAGACTTGGCCGCAAACCTTCTACCTAGTAGATACAAAAATAGCTGTGTTTTATAGGTATGATGTCACTACAGATCTATATTTCACTAGAGATCAAATACACTAGTCTTAGTATTAGAGCTATGAAGTATAGTTGATTTCAAGTGTAACATAAAGAGGAGAGGAGGAGGTAGGCTTGTGAGAGATGTCTGTATTGCATTGTGTCAAGAATCAGAGCGGTAGCTGTGTTAGTCTGAGTTTGTAGAAGTGACAAAGAGTCCTGTGGCACTTTAAAGACTAACTAAAGTATTGAAGCATAAGCTTTCGTGGGCTAATACCCACTTCATCGGATGCATGCAGTGGG
>ML677364.1:39061246-39103692 GCA_007922305.1 Dermatemys mawii | reverse complement strand
TGCCCTGCGCCCGCTACCCGGAGGAAGAGGGACCGAGCCTCCCCAGTCCAGGCTACCCCGAGGAGCTGCCGCCTCTGCCTCCAGACAGCGACTCGGAGGAGCCCATGGAGGTCACCACGCCTCCCCAGGTACCCTTTGAGGGGGAGTTTGGAAGTGGCCCGGGGAATGAGTTTTGAACCTGTGTCAGTGTGTTGCGGTGCAGATCCCCACTGACTGCAGCTGGCCTGTTACGGCTGTTAGGGCCCCGGGCCGGGACGCAGTGGAGCAGGTGGGCCTGCGTCCCCCCTGCCACCCTTAACCATGGGTGGCAGTCTCCCCCTCAGCCCGCCGTCATTCCTCGCTGTCTGGTATTGCTCAGCCCCTGCTTGAGGGTCTGAGCCCCTGACGGTTCCCCGTATTTGTGGCCCCGCCCTGCCTCAGGGCCTGGGCCTTGCAAACTGCTACTGCTCAGCCCCTGCTTGAGGGTCTGAGCCCCTGACTGTTCCCCGTGTTTGTGGCCCCACCCTGCCTCAGGGCCTGGGCCTTGCCCACCTGTTACGGTTCAGCCCTGCTTGAGGGTCTGAGCCCTGACCCTACCCTGTGGGTGGGTTGCCCGCCCGGCTCTTGGGCTGAGGCGGGCTGAATGGACGCTACTCAGGCCTGACTGAGCAATTGAACCCCGGGCCCGGGTATTCCCCAACCCGGCTGAGGGGTGTGTAGCGAGGCGGTCGGGTGCCCAATCGCCCCGCAGAGGGACGAGCCCCCAGTGACGACCCCCTACAGTACTGATACCAGCAATGATCAGGATGTAGCTTGTATCTGTTTATATTGTGTGTATCAACTTGATGCATAAACTCTGTGGAGTATATTCTTTAACTTTCTTAAACTTTTAATCTATGAGATAATTATATTGTCATGAGCAGATTATGATGTGGTTGACAACAGTATATATATGGCAAGTTTCCCATTCATTGTATGCTGCAGCTCTGACTCTTTCTTAATAGCTGGAAACCAGGTATGACCTTGATAAGGACTTGTCTCACAGAGTTGTTTAGATGCTTAGTTATGGTCAATGAGAGAGGAGAGAACAGGCATCTAACATAGATTGTAAACTGGGGTATTAGTCAGACTAATATTATATCTTCCAGTTGCTTCCTGATTTATATAGCAAAAGTCAATAGCGTTCTTCTTATTCATCACTGATAAACTGTTCTTATACACAGCTGTTTTATATTCAGTCTCCCACAGCTGTGGTCTTTTGATAACAGTATGATTTATATTTACACACACGTTTTTCTTGACTGTGGTTGTACAACAACAAAAGCCTTGTTGCTTTTGGGTAGCGGTTTTAAAATCTCAAGCTACTGATGATTTATTCATCAATGTCACATATCAAAAAGTTAGAGTGAGGGTTAAAGCAAAAATTGATATAAAACTTATTTTACCTTGTAGAAATACGTAAACATGTGTGCTAGGTTTCCTTATCTGTAGTAATGTACTTCTGTGGGTTCTTTCTTATTTAGAGTCTGCTGTTAATCTGTAAATTATTTTACTATTTATTTTAAAAAGAGCATATAGCCTAAAACCAATTTAAATATATGGTAAATGAGCAAACTTCTCTATTTTACTGGATTAAAGTATTCCTGTTTTTTCAAATGTCTGGATTTGTTTGGTTAGGAAACTATTTTCTAAATTGATGGTCGTTTTCTGAGCGAAAAGTTGGATAGTATTATTTGAACTTATTATAAAGACAACAGCAATTGAAAGTTGTGCATGAATTGTGGCTCACAAAGCCAATAACACTGCTAAAATATTGTAACTTTCCTAGCTGAGCTCTTGTGCTAAAGTAGAATAGGGAAGTAAAATAGCCTCCCTTTTCCTGCTAAAGATTCCTCTGTTTATGCATCCCAGGGTCGCATTATCCCTTTTGGGATAATGTCACACTGGAGGTCATAAACAGTGTCACACTGGAGGTCATGTTCAGCTGATTATCCACTATGACCCCCAAATATTTTTCAGAGTTACTGCTTTCCAGGGTAGAATCCCCCATTCTGTAAATATGGCCTATATTCTTTATTCTTAGATATATACATTTAAATGTAACTATATTAAAACATATTGTTTGCTTGTGCCCGGCTTTCCTAATAATTCAGACTGCACTATATCAGTGGCCTGTACTCTTCATTATTTACCACTCCCCAAATTCTTGTCATCTGAAAACTTTATCAATGACTTTATAACTTCTATATTGTTTTCTTCTGGGTCAGTGATAAAAATGTTAAATAGTGTAGGACCAAGAGCAGATCTTTGCAGGATCCACTAGAAACATACCCACTCAATGGTAGTTCTATTTAGAATTACTTTTTGAGGCTTATCAATAAGCCATCTTGTAATCCATTTAATATGTGTTGTGTTAATTTTGTGTACTAGATTTTTTTTTAATCAAAATGTCATATGCTATCAAGTCAATGTCTTACAGAAGTTTAAGGATATTACAGTAATACTACTTCCTATGTCAATCAAACTTGTAATCTTATCAGAAAAGATATCAGGTTAGTTTTACAGGACCTATTTTCCATAAATCGATATTGATTGGCATTAATTATATTACCCTCTTCTAATTCTTTATTAATTGAGCCTCATATGAGCCAGTCCATTATCTTGCCCTGGATCAATATCAGGCTGACAGGCCTATAATTGCCCCGGTCATCACATTAACTCATTTTAAATATTGGAAAAACATTAGCTTTCCTCCTGTCTTCTAGACCTTCCCCAGTGTTCCAAGAGTCACTGAAAATCAACATTAACGGTCCAATGAGTTCCTCACTAGCTCTTTAAAAACTCTTAGATGGAAATTATCTAGACCTGCTGAATTTATAATGTTTCACTTCAGTTTTAACATCCTCTGGAAATACTATTGGAATGGAAAGAATTTTATCATATAATGAGACAACATCATCTGTTTTTTCCCCAGACACAGAACAGAAATATTTATTGAACGTCTGCCTTTTCTGCATTATTACTGATAATTCTACCATTTCCATCTAGTAATGGGCGAGTGCCATTTTTAGGATTCTTTTTGTTCCTGATATAATTGTAAAAACTCCTTTTTATTGTCTTTAACTCTATTGGCCGTATATTTCTTCTTATGTCCCTTTGCCTCCTTTATCAGTTGTGTACAATTCCTAACTTCAGATTTATATTCATTACTGTCAGTTCCCCCTTTCTTTCATGTTTTTGTATATTCTTTTTTATTATTGATAATGCCTTCACTTTCCCTTTTGCCCCAGATTTTTTTTTTTACCATCTCAGCTTCTTCATCTGTTGTGGCTTTGTGGGCATGTACTATTCTTAAACAGTTCTTAAGAATAAAAATTATACACATTTTTATACTCCTCTACTTCAGAAGTCCTGCATCTATCCTCCAACCAACCTTTTCTTCACAAATATCAAACTATTAAGTACTTTGACCTGATATGCATTCTGTTTGTAAAGCTTTGGTCATCCACTCAGGGAACAAAAACAATACAATCTGAATTATGTGACCAATCATGAAGCACAAAGAGTATATAATGAATAGAGAAAAACTATACTGGATGTTTTCACAGACAATCCAAAATCTGAAAATTGTTCATTCATATTATATGGAGGATTTTTACCAAAAACGAATACCGTAGAGGAAATGAGGATCAGTTCACAACTTTAAGGAAGACCAATATTCAATATATACATTTTTTGTGAATAATAATTTAACCATCTCCAGGAATGGTGACTAATCCCATCTGTTTGCTCATGAGTCTCTGGACAATCCTCGTTGCTATTTTCCTATCACAAGTTGTAAGTAACCCTCAGTTAACTTCAGTGTGATAGGTATTCTGTGTGTTTAGAGGTTTTCATATTTTTCTAAACTTCTAGAACCATTCTTTAGATGAGTCTCTCTGTACTACCACTTTCATGAAAATGTGTTATTTATTGTGTCTTTTTAGAGCCCTGTGGGACTCTGACTATATTTAGGAACTGTAATAGATTTCAAGAATGAATTTGAACTATTTTAGCTTATGCTTTGCACTCATAATGTCAATGGATGTAACTAATCTACACATACACACATAAGTTACACATTCTCATACACATTTTTAAGATGTTGAATTAGTTTTCCTTGACTCATTTTCCCTATTGACAGTTGCACTTTAGGATGAGAAGATGGAATATAATTTGAGTTAGATCCAAAATTCTTACCACAACCATCTTCTTTTGCTCACATTCTGTGTTTTCTCAAAGAATAATCAGAATGCTATCCTAGATGGTTTTCAGACTGTGGTAGGGATTTCAAAGACTTTCCTATAGGAAACACTTATGTTCATTTCTGACTTAGTCAAAGAGAACTCATTTTTTGTGATTTTTTTTATACTTCTTAAATATGCACTAAGTTTGGTTTACCAAGGCTAATTTAACATTAATACTGTTTGTAGTTGTCTTGATAGATTTACTGTTAGCTTTCTCTTCTGAAATGTATCAATTGTGCTTACATAAAAAGTTAATAAACAACTACATACCAATGTATGAAGCTTGCTTCTCACTCATGTTTCTTATTGCTTCAACCTGGATTCAGCAGGCGCTTTTATTGTTTAGTTTGTAATTCTGTTTATTCTAGTTTGTACAAGACCAAATAGTAGAATATTTTAAATCTTTATGGTTTTTGATTCTACTTAATCTATAAATTATGTGCAGTCTGTTATAGTAATTTTCTGCCTCATTGTTTCTCATCTTTGTTTGGATTAGTTTTGCAGATGAAAAGCAAAGTTTTCTTATTTAGGAATAAAAGGCTAGTAGCCAAACTGTGTACATCGTGCTAGCAGACCAGCCATGTGAGAGGCCTCTGCACCTTCTGTTTGCCATGGAAGGTATCTCTGCACCAGTCTCTGCTGTCCGATGTAGTAGTTTTAAGCATGCTCCCTACAGTCCCACAGAGACATTATATAAATCATGCTTCTCTTCAAGATACGCACAGGTAGAAGATTGAGCCACATTATTCCGAGTCTGATCCTCTCATTCGTGGGTTCAGTTTAGCCAGGTATTTTCTCTAATTTCTCAGTACAGATAATGTGCGAGAATGTCAAAAATAAGTCTTTAAGTTGTTGCTCTTAATTTAAATCATATATATTGCCTCAGGTACATTGCAATTAGATGAATTATAAATACTTGTAATTCTCACAGTAATAGTTCCTGATTTGTATCTCACTGTGGATTCCACTGGGAGAAAATATATTTGGGATGTGTGGTTTGGGGGGGTTGTTTTGTTTTTCAGGTAAGTGGCTCAATGGTAAGCTTTGGCATAATACTTTTTGTGATTTTTGTAAGATCTGTCCCTTTATTCCCATCGTAATTTTATTTTGTTTTTTTATTAAATGTTGTATTTTCCCTCTCTAGTTATGAATGGTGCTTTTTACTTTACTAAAGATAAATACCTTAGTTCTATTTTTATTGGTGTTGTGGGGAATGCTGTTACTTCATGTTTCGTAGTTAATTTATCTCATAGTTATCTCAAAACAATATTAATTTTGTTAAGAGCTGATCAGTGTTTCTCAGGTCTCTTTTTTTCTGTTCAAGGGGCATTTGGTAGTTTGAATATATGCATTCTCATTGCTGTATATTTATCCAGTGCAAGTTTGGATTTTGTTTGACTCAGTCTACCAACACTTTTAGTTCTTCAGCTCAATAATTATCATGGAAACACAGTCAGGTGTCATTGAAAGCACTTTGGTTGTCAACTTTTCTGTTCAATGTTTGTAATCTGCATATTACACCATGTACAGTGCTAGTAGTGCATGAAAAACAGTGATGCCTCTTGTTAGAGCCAGGTTTTCAGCAACTCTAATGAGTACTGTTGAGCCAAATGGAGAAAGTGAATGGGGAAAAGTTATTTACTTGTTCCCATAATATAAAAACTAGGGGCCACCAAATGAAATTAATGGACAGCCGATTTAAAACAAATAAAAGAAAGTTCTTCTTTGCACAGTGCACAGTCAACCTGTGGAATTTCCACAAACATTCATCTGACGAAGTTGGTCTTAGCCCACGAAAACTCATTTCCCTAAAATCTGTTAGTCTATAAGGTGCTACAAGACTCTGTCGCTCTTGCCTGAGGAGGCTGTGAAGTCTAGGACTATAACAGGGTTTAAAAGAAACCTGGATAAATTCATGGAGGTTAAGTCCATTAATTGTTATTAGCTAGGCTGGGTAAGGAATGGTGTCGCTAGCCTCTATTTTTCAGAGGGGGGTGATGGGTGGCAGGAGAGAGCTCACTTGATCATTACCTGTTAGGTTCACTCACTCTGGGGCACCTAGCATTCGCCACTGTCAGTAGATAGGATACTGTGCTGGATAGACCTTTGGTCTGACTCAGTATGACCATTCTTGTGTTCTTATGTTCAAATTCTTAAGTGCTTACTTATGCTAAACTTGCACTGAAAACTTTATAGGAGATTTGCATCAGTAAGGGTTATGGAATTTGGCCAATTGTTTGTGTGTTCAGTATTCTCCAGATTATCCTTTTTCCAATTAATTGCTACTATGATTGTTTTAGCAGTTTTTGCACTCTCAGCATGGCATCAACTTGGTCCCTGAGGCCATTTTTAAAATGTGAAATGTGCAATTTTTGTGAGTCTAATTTTTTTAATCATCAGGGCTTATTGATGATTCCCCTAGTTCTAATATAAATCCACTCGTTCTGCACTGGCTAGCACTATTTTTATTTTTTCTCTGCGATTGCAAACAGTCAGAAATATCAGCAATTCTCAACCTGTTTACCATTGTGGGCCACATGTGCAGCCCACAATGTGTTATGTGTTATATTTCTATGGCCTTGAGGTCATGGGCTGCAGGACTGTGCTGATTGGGCTGCAGGTTGAGAATCACTGTGATGTTATGTGTGAGTTTATCCTTTGAGCGATTGTATATATGCCTGTTCCACTATGAGTATGCATGCGCTTCGTGGGCCAGAACATAGTATTTTGGCGAGCAGTATCCACATGGTGTGCATACACCCATAGTCTCTTTATGCTTCACTAGTAGAGTGAAGTGCTCCAATCACAAGTAATTCTTTTCAGTTTCCTCACAGTTTAGAGATGGAACACTTGCTGTCTCTGCAACAGCCAAGAACCTTTCTTACCAGTTAGCTCAGGGTTTCTCAAACTGGGGGTCGCGATTCCCCTGGGTGTCGCTGAGTACTCTCTGGGGGGTCGCAAGCTCCTGCTACCGCTGAAAAGCTGCCGAATTGATTACTTACGCATTCGGCGGACGTGCCAAGCTATTTCGGGAGCGCTCGGCATGTCCGCTGAAAAGCCGCCGAATGCAGAAGTAATCAATTCGGCAGCTTTTCGGCGGATATACAAGGGTCCGCCGCAGCACCCAGCACCCGCAAAAAAGGGTCACGGTTCTGAAAAGTTTGAGAACTGCTGAGTTAGCTAGTTGCATAGTTAGTAGTAGTTAGTTTGTCCATTGGCAAATTATTAGGTATTAAAATTTTATACTCTTAGTAAATTTTGTAACTTTTGTTGTAGTTTGTTGTAGTTAATTTGAAACTCACTCTTCTAAATCTTTAGGCTTCAAATACTATCCAGGATACTATGCTAGTACAGGATGGGCATATGAAGTGCCTATATTGTCCTGGAAAATCTGTTCAATCTGTTCAACAAGAGTTCCTGTACAACTCTTGTACAGGAAGGACAAAGAAGGATGACATTAGATCTCCCTAGTGAATTGGTCCATAAGAGTGGAGTCTGATCTGCCCTTATTAGACTTATCTGCCCCTGTTTGAGACCCTTTGGAACTGAAGCCCTTATGGAAGAGGAAGACATCCTAGTATCTACTACCAGACTTACTAGTACCAGCAGTACCGACAGGTGTATCATCCTCAACTGATGGAGGCCATCACCCCATCTTCACCATCCTGCCTGATGACCAAGGACAATACCAAGAACTTTTGCAGAGAGTGGTGACTGAACTTCAGATCCCATTTAAGGAGGTCCATTATATGCAGGATAGGCTCCTGGACATCCTACAACCCACTGGCCCCAATTATGTGGCCCTCCCTATAAGTGAGGCCATCATGGCACCAGACAGGGTGGTATGACACACACCTGCATCTTACACCCATACATCTAGAAGGACTAAGAGACAATATTTTGTGCCTGTGAAATGAACAACATTTTTGTTCACCCACTCTGCCTCCAACTCATGGTAGTACAGACAGAAAGATCCAGGCTGCTACACCCCAACAAGAGCACTAAATGCCTTGATCTTCTAGAGAGGAATCTTTTCTCATCTTCCAGACTTCAGTTTAGAATTGCTGACTACCAAGTCATGATTGCAAAGTATCATTATGCATACTACTCCAAATTCCTGGAATTTAAAGACAAACTCCCTGAGGACAACAGAGCCTAATTCCAAGCCATCATGAATGAGGGTAAACTAGTAGCAAAGACCACACTTCAAGCCACAGTGGATGCAGCTGATACTACAGCTCAAACCATGGCCACTGTGATAATTAGACAGCATGAATCTTGGCTTTACACTTTAGGGCTTTCCAGGGAAGTTCAGAATAGCATTGAGGATTTGCCCTTTGACAAGTCTAACCTCTTTAACAAGATGAATGGGTCCTTTGACTTGACAAAAAAGACTTCAGGACAGCCCTCCATTCCCTGGGCTTTTCTACGCTGGCCCAAAAGAGGAAGCATCATAACCAGGTTTTCAAGCCGAGGCCTCTCCCTCAACCTTTCAATCACCAACACCCTTGAGAACTGCCATGTAAGCACCAGAAGGTGGAAAGACCAAGGTATGCAGTATCAACCTCCCAACCCCATCCACAAACCAAGGGTTACTTTTGATGGAACACTTGAAACCAGGGTACCATAATTAATGCCTTCCCCGCTGCTTTCTGAACCATTGGTGGCTGCCTGGCTTATTTTGCCCACAGTTGGAGGGCTAAAGCAATGGATGAGTGAGCTCTAGATGTCACCCACTCTGTCTACACCATTGAGTTTCTTTCTCACCTCCTCATGAACCTTCTTTTTGGCCCCTCTTCAGGGGCCATTCTTTCAATGACATCCTCCAGGAAGTGGAACAGGAAACAGGAAGTGGACTCTCTCCTTAAACAAGGGGCTAGAGAGCAAGTGCCACCTCACATATCAAGGCAAAGTGTTCTACTCCCAATATTTCATAGTTCCCCCCAAAAAGGAAGGATGGAGACCCTTTCCTGATTTGTATAAACTAAATATTTTTATTTGAAAAATAAAATTCCACATGGTTACCTTGGCATCAGTAATTCACTCCCTGGAAAAAGACACGTTTTGTGTCTCTTAACATGAAAGCTGCTTAATTTCATATGGACATTCACCTGTCTCAAGGGAGGTTCCTCAGAGTTCTGGGACACTACCAGTTCAGAGTACTCCCTTTTGGGCTGGCAGTAGCACCCAGGGTCTTCACAAAGGTCTTCTTAGTGGTGGTGGCACACCATCTTCTCGTATCTGGATGTCTGTCCCTAACAGGCAGATCTAACTGAGAAGGTCAGCTAGCAACCTTAGCCATGCTCCGCATTCTGTCATTTTTGTGAAACTGCATAAACATGGAGAAATCCACCCGGACTCCAATTCAGACTATAAATCTTTTAGGAGTGACCCTAGACTTGACCTCAGCAAGGGCCTACCTCTGTATGGACAGATGCCAGGCTATGGAAAGTCTCATGAGATAAGACCTCCAACTACTGTCAATGTCTGTCTTCTCCCACTAGACCACATGGCATCTTCTACTTATATAATGTCATTAGCCAGACTTCGCTTCCATTGCCTCCAGGCCTAGTTTCAGATCTAGTTCAAGGCCAGATTCAGAAACATGCAGCTTGGTACAATCAGGTTCAAATTAGGTCATAAATAGCAAGTATCAATTTGGATAAAGCCCTATTTAAATCAGCCACTTTAAAATATTCATTTTTTTAACATACTGCAACGACTGTAAGTCTGTGATTCATCCGAAAAATCCAGACATGTGAGACCACATTTGAGGAATTGAAATGATCTTTTGCTACTGAAAAAGTCTTGAAGTGACATTATGGCACCAGGGTACAAAAAGTGATACACAAAAGTCCTATCAAATAGGCACTTCTTAGGGTTCTGGTTCACATATCAGTCACTCAGCATTCATCCACCAGCAAAATTAAAAATAAAGTGGAATAAGTTTTGATCAATGTCTTTATTCTTTTCTTGCAAATAAGACTATAGCAATCTTTTTATATCGGTTTTGGGTATAAGTAAAGCAGCTTATTTTCTGAAATGTCCATAATGATAATTTTTAAACATTACTTCTCCATCAAGCTGAAACCCATAAAACAATTATTTTTTTAAAATTTATATAAGATCTGTGTTCCATATTTACTATTTCTCTCACATGGCTTCTGTTGGAGGCAAAATACTGGACTATGTGGACAACTGATCTGATCCAGTATTGCAATTCATATGTTATGTTCCTAAATATTGCTAATATAATGCACACATTTGGCTATGCTCCACTGAGCAAAAATAGAGAGCAAGACTTTCAAGTGGTGCAGATATTAATGAGCCATCTGCAAAATGGCCTAAGCTATCATCTTTCAACTTGAAGTAAATTTCTCCAAAAGTACATTTCAAATATTTTTTTCTGCTAGGAAGATAATACAAGTTCAAGGCTTTTGCTTTTAATGATCTTTATATTCAGTCTCCATATTAATTTTAGTACATAAACTGCCATGTGGATGTTTGATCTTGATGAAGTTTGAGTTTCTAATTACAGTAGACTCTCGATTATCCGGGATGATCAGGAAAAACTTAATCCCGGTTAATAAAATCCCGGATAATCAAGAGTCTACTGTGGTGGTAGTGCCCGGGCCGCCCTGCACCCTGGGGGGAGAGGGGGTGGGGTGTGCCGGCAGCCCTGCGCCCTGAGGGGGAGGGGTGGTGCGCCAGCCGCCCTGTGCGGGGGAGGAGGGGTGTGCTGGATGCCCTGGGACGGGGGGTCCCACCACCTGCCCCAGTCAGTTCCCGCTGCTAGCCTGTGTGTAGGAAGCCCAGGCTAACAGCGGGAGTTGAGACCCCGGCTGGCAGGAGCCTGGGGGGAGAGCCCAAAGCGGCCATGGGCTGAGCGCTTAGCCCACGGCCGCTTTGGATTTTCCCCCCAGGCTCCTGCCAGCCGGAATCTCAGCCCGCTGCCAGCCGGGGTGAGACCCCAGCTGGCAAGGGGCCAGCAGGGAAACCCCAAAGCAGTGGCAGGCTGAGCGCTCAGCCTGCCGCCACTTTGGGGCTTCCCCTGCCGACCCCTGTTTTAGATGTCCCGGTTAACCCAAGCCCAGATGATCGGGAGTCTACTGTACTGCTCTGCTCAGTTAGTAATTTTCAACATTTTGAGCTTTCTGTTGACAATAAATCAATGAGTTCCAAGTGAGACAAACATTAAGGGATGGATAAGTTGTGTTGACCTTTGTTTAGAGGTCAGTGATAGGGTAGTGTCAGTGAGAATGAGGAGTGCCTTAAATCTGTCTAAGCGACAGAGTCCTGTGGCACCTTATAGACTAACAGACGTATTGGAGCATAAGCTCCAGTCAAAGTTACTTGCAGGCAATGCATGTTCACAGGCAAGTATTGTTTTCCAAGCCTGTAGTAACTAGTGTGTTCCTTCATTTTCTGTATATAAAATAGGATTATTTATTTCACAGTTCTTTCCTGACAAAACCATGTGATTGTTGTATCTCCCTTTCTGTTCACAGGGCATGACAGTGAAGGCATTCAGCTTTTTCTCAGTTTATATCGAGTTAGACCATTGGTTGATGGTTTGGGTTTTTTCTTTCCCCTTTTGGAGGAAGAAATAGACTGTGTTAAATTTGACTGTTTTTCATCCCCTCATCCCAAAGATTTGATTTGGGGAGGAAAATCATGCCTATTAATAATTAATAATAATAATGCCTATTAGCATGATTCAGTATTAATTAAAATTCAATTAAGTATAACTTAACCTTTCTAATTACTGCTCTACTTGGGCCTGTCGAAAGGCCAGAGGGTGGCTTTACTATTTAGAATAAGAGTTACTTTAGTTCTAGATATCTTTCTTACAGGAGCAGTCAGTAAATACCACTTGCCAGTAAATACCACTTGCCACACCACATTGATTTGCTATGTGGTGAAGAGGCTAAGTGCTGAATGCAGAAATATTAGGAACATCATGCCAGTGTGTGGTTATGACAGCTGACAGAAGAACTTAGGCACTGCAGAGAAAGTAGAGATGTCCACAGGACACAAGCTGATGAAGAGCAGTGGGCAATATCCCAGTTTCATCTACATGAAGGGTGAAACAAAAGGGAATAAATCAACTGCTGGGATCCCTGCCAGTGCTGATCTTTTCTATCTGTAGCTCTTCTGCTGTAACTACGGTACCCTATCAATCAAAGCATTAAGATGTCTTTTTTCTGGAGTCAGAATAGATACAGTATTTCCAAGAATCAGGATAAACACCCGCAAATGAGCTGTGTTCTTAATGTGATTTTTTGCTTCATTCTTCTTGAAAGACAAACCCAGAAGGGAAGTGTCAGTAATTGTATCTTTGATCTTTGGCGTAATTGGATGATGGCTCTTAAATCTGAGAAAATTGTTGGGCAAACTGAAGCTGAAATCGTATGCTGCATTTGTTCAGGGGCTGACTGGAGTTGCTGGAACACCAGCAGAAATAACCCTTGACACATTCTACTTTATTGACTCTATTTGTTTACTTTTAAACAGCTTCCTGTTTCCTTGGTTTACTTGTTATGGACAGGTAGTATTTTAATGGGTGCTTGATTAGACTGGCACAATGAATTAGTTATCAGCTTGACATCCATATAGCATTAGGCTCTGTATCTGTTTAGTCAGCACTGCATGAAATTCAGGAGTCTATTGAAAATCAGATTTCCATGTTGCTTTGTCAAAGCAAATTTAATCACAGCCAGAACATTTGGCATCCATCATTTCCACTTCAGAAGGCATCAGCTGGCACAGATCAGCACCAGGGCGCACTGCTGCCACTGCTGTCTTTCACTCTCATGAAAATTAAATTTAACTATAGATCGTTGATAAATGAGGCAGTCTAGACCATCGAACATGATGACTAAGTTTTCTGCATTAAAGAAATCCCCAGTAGGTTCACAAATGGAAGTGAGGTTCTCATTCTGTCAGGCCTTGAGACCTGCCACCTGAACTGGGTTGGTACAATATGGGCTTTAGGATTTTGCCCTACAGTTCAGAAATGTATTGTTTTCTAGAAATCCCAACTCTAATATTCTAACCTGCATTCCAGTGGCCAATCCAAATTCTCTCTCTCTCACACACTCTCTCTCTCTCTCTCCCTGTGGGGTGTGTTTTGTTTTTTTCTTGTGCATTCATTTAATAAAGAAGAGACTCTGTGCCCATATTTTCCCACTGTTCCAAAGGAGAGAAAATAGGCAATTCCCTGTCAGAAATCTCAAACCGCGTAACATAATGTAGGTTATTATTGTTGATTTCAGATATACTTTTACTTTCTTGAGTTTTCTTTTATTTTCCCACATATTATCTTTTTAGGATTGAAACTTTCTTAGATTAGTATTAAAAACTTCAGTAGATAAAAGTAGACTTCAGCAGATGAAACTATTTAGGGACTCTCTTGATCTGATATCGTAATTTCTCCATTACCACCACTGTGTCTCAATCTCTGTTCTACTAGATACTAACAGAAGGGATTTTTTTTCTTTTCCCAATTAATATAACCCAGGCTTCTTTACACTTTAATAGATAATTAATGTCCTTCAAGACCCATCATGAAACACTAATGGAGCATTAAAAAGATGATATCCAATTACTGATATGATCTGTAATCCTGCTCCAATAATAATGTGTGTCTGGACTGTCCTACCAGATAGCAGTAAAGTTTCCTATATTCCCACATATATTTCATGATTAGTTATTGATTGTTTATAAATATTTTTAATTTTTGCACAAGTAAAGTATTATTGATATAAAATAGTTCTTCTTTATAATGACATACAGAAGAAGCGGATCTACCAAACCACATGGATAACATATTTCATGTCTTCGTTAAATTAGCATTCTCCTTTAGACCCCATTGAGCCAATATTTTTGCAAGGTGGTAGTCTTTTGGTAGTCATTTAAAAATGTAACTTTTTTTACAGCTCTGTTAATTTTTATGAGAAATATAGCCTCAGAGTTGTAAATACTGGAAGAAAGGTAGTCTTGGGTGTTCAAAACAGTCTTTAATTTTTAGAAACGTCCTTAGTTTCTTCATGTTATGTGACCTATTTTGTGTATTCTATAATCTTACTAGATTTCAAAATTCTCCAATTTTTTGTCTGTGTAAATTAAACTTAGGTTGCCTTCTACACGAATTAATATTGTGGAGAAACTACTCAGTGTGTGTAATGTCTTATTCCTTGCCAGCAAAGTACTTGTTGTTGGGTTTTCAGAGATGGATTATTCTTGCAATCCAAGGCACTTCGTTAATGTTAAATTCTAAAGAGTTCTGCTGTTCTAACTGAAATAAAATGTATGTCTGAGTTAAGTTTGGAACCCAATTAACAGTAGCTGTTAACTGTCTGATATTATACTTCAGTGTTTGGGACTGCCATCTCCCAGTTTGACAGGTCTATAAAGTACATTAAAATTTATGTGGAGTTTTTTTTTCCCATGTGAGGTGAAATATATTTTTGCATTTGCATTCCTGAAGCAGTTTGGCCGATACCACAATTAGAAGTCACTGAAATAAAAGGATGAGTTGAGGCAGAAAATTTATTTTGATGTAACCGTCCAGTCTATCCAGGAAAAATAGTTCTGTTCCATATCTCCAAATAATGGAGTACAATTAAGATCATATAAGCTGACATATATTACTTAATAACTACACTCTGAATTATTTAATTGAATCTTTTCCCCTGTTAAATCCAAATTTTATGGGTATCAGTTGTATTTTAATGCCCCAAATTTTCCAGACTTTTTGTTTTGTACCTTGCCAAAACTATTAAATTCCATACTTTTTTACTCAAGTTAATTGTGGGAATTGGTTAAGAAAAGTACAATTTTATTTTGGATACCTGCTATTTTTATTCCATGAGCTCAGTTATTGCCTCAGATTCTTTGGCTGAATGGTTCCATGGTCAGTGCAGAAATCAGAAGGACATGCTTGCCTGGTGCCTCTAAATAAAATGAAAATGTTTATCTTTACCTTTGCAGTAAACTAGTGATATAATGCTTTGTTAATCCAAGAAAGTTCTGTCCAATTCTGTGGTGTTCAAAGGCAGACAGCAAAAAATTCCACTTTACTCAAGAGGCTTTTCAGCTTCTAGGTTAATACTGTACATGGATTTTATCTGACCAGACAGTATGGATCACTACCAACAGTAGTTTAACTTTGTTAACTCTCTGTTATGAAGGATTTCTCATCTCTGCGTATAATCAGAGGCAGGGTATTTTTAACCATAGCCAATATTTTTTTTACGTCATGGTTTCATAGGGGGAATAAGAGGGGCGTACACAGCAAGACCTTTAGCTAGCTTGGGCAGAACTCTTATGTATCCTTATCTTATTGATTTCTGAAGCTTATTCCTATCAATACAGAGTTGAAAACATCTGTCAGTGTACCTAAAAACATTTTCTTGATGTCTTATTAAATTCCACTGGATGCCTGTCTGGGCTAAGTTTCACCTGATTTTAAATATGAGATATCTGTCCCTACCTCTTCACTCTGAATGGCTGCTGCTAATAAGCTTTTTCTATCACAGTCTATAAATACTGAGATGTTACTCCCCATAGATAGTGGTAGCTTTGGCTTGGTCATGGGTTTTCAGACTTGTACAAATTGTGATAGTGCTCCTTTCTTTGGAGTGTATGATAGTTTTGGCTGGGTATATTTGAATTGGGGATTTTTGTCCCTCTTGCATCCAGACCAAAAGTCTGTCCCCTGTATTCACTTTCTTGTAATATTTCTGCTTTGTATATATATGCTTTTTCAGTTTGATCTGTTCATAAGGCATCTAATTTCATTCTTCCATTTTGAAATTGTTGAAATATTTTAAACAGTTTTTTCTGTGACTGCCTTAGTCTACTTTTTTTTCTTTTTCAAGTTATTGTGTCTAGTCTGTTTTGTATCTGGAAGGCTCTGCTAATTAACTGACCTCTTATTATAGCTTTTCCTGCATCACACAGCAGCCCCTTCTTACTGTTATACTGGTATTAAGTTCAAAGCATTGGAGGATATCATTTTAATAGCTTCCATTCTTAGGGCATCTGCTGTGATGCAGGGAGAAAGAGGAAAAGGATTGACCTCCTCTTGCAGAGCCTTATTGCAACGGATAGTCAGGCCCAGCATCTGTTACAGGCAATGGGAGTTTTCCCAGTGGGGGCACTCTTGTAAGAGTGTCCTGAGAGGCATGGCACTATAAGGGCCATAGCATTTTAATTTCTTTGATTGATAATTTGATCCTTTCTGAGATCTCAATCTATCAGCCGAGCTCACAGCTCTGCAGGTCGGAGGCTGAGTTGGTTAGAGTCAGCCTCATAAGGAAATGTGAATATCTGGAAAGGGTCCTTGAACTGGACTCTACAACCAGCTGCTTGATGTGTTCATAGTTGCCTGTGCTGCTTTGCAAACTGTTTTTGTTTTTTGTACAAGTTTAAGCTTTCTTCATTTGTGTGTCTTCTTTCCCTGAACACATAGAAGAAAAGTTAGGTTATAGTTGTGGCAGAAAAATATTGACATGGCTCTGCAATCTTGATGAAGTCAAGAGAACTACATCAGCATCACAGAGAACTTTTGGTATTTGCATGTTCCCAAAAATGCCTCTTTGCCATATGCTGATAGTGATAGACAACTCAGTCTTGTGATCTGTCTGTCTTGGAAGAGAGAGACAAAAAGAGAGGTGGAAGGAGAACACCTGTGATGAGGAAATATGTGTCAGAGTTTAAGATGTGATAGATCTTAGAATGACTGTTGGCTTCAGTATGTGAAAGCAGAAATGCAGGAATATTAAATAAATAAAATGTGACCTTAAACTTGCTGTCTCTTTTCTGGTGTTCCGTGTTTTATTGTTCCATTTCTTACTCTTCAAAAGAAGGAATCTCCTGCCTTCGTTATTTTTGTCTGCACACCTGTACTCTCTCTTATCTGCCTGTTGATTCTTATTTTGTCTCTTGTTTTCCCACCTCCAATCTTCTTTCCTTGAGGGCTCTCATACAGTGATACTATAACTCCATTTCTAAACTTCCTGTCTCTAACTCCTCAATCTGTTGCGTACTCATCTTCTTATAACCACAGGAACTTCACCCCCAAAGCAGTCTTCTCTTCTGTAAGCCCTTCTACTCTGCCAGTGTCTGTGGGAATTCAGAGAATCTCAGTACTTCTACTTCAGCAGGACTGTGTCCCCTATCTCATGCATTGGCTACATGTTGGAGCAAGCATCTCTAGTTCCATGCCTTGGTTGCTGCTCTCTTAGGGCAAAATGAAGCATGTGGGTTTCCAAGGCCGGTGGTTCAACAGCACTTCTCCCTGCCTGGAATTAAGACAGCATTTTAGGAATATTGAATAAGTGGAGGCCCTTCCCACTTGCCACTCAGGGAACATGAGTCAGATGATCCTCTCCATCCATGCTGGCTTTGACACATCCATTTGGTTGCTTCCCATTTATACTCACAGGAATACCAAAAACTCAGTGGGGATGATTGCACATCCTAGTGCATAGCATCCTAGTTGGGTGCATAGTTCGCCTTAGTCTGAGCTGCAACTATTTCATTAATGACAAAGGGATAAAAACAGCTTAGGTGCGTACAGTGGATCAAAACTGCAGAAATATATAGGAGTCAGTAAAACTGTGTCCAGATGATATTGGATCAACCAAATAGGAGATAAGAAAACTAATTTTGCTGTGCAAATAGCGTTGAATACAAATATATATTTCTCATGACTGGCCCCCTCCCATTCCTGCTGCCTTGAGTCCTGCCCCCAGGGAGCGTGGGGCTGCTCTGTCCTCTAGGCACTGTGACGGAGTCAGACCAGAAGGATATAGGAGAATGCTGGAAGGCAGGTATATTAGTCTGAGGATGTGCAGGTCCCTGTTTCCTGGATAACCAAACAAAGGCTACTCCAGGCCAATCAAGACACCTGGGGCCAATTAAGAACCTTCTAGAAAGGAGTAGAAACAGCTAGCCTAATTGGGACACCTGAAACCAATCAGGGACTGGCTGAAACCAGATAAAAACCTCCCAGTTAGTCAGGTGGGCTGTGGGTGTCAGGAGCTGTGGAAGGAAGTTATGCTGTTGGTGAGACTGAGTGGTGGACAACATATCATACTGAAGGAAGGAGGCCCTGAGGTAAGGGTGAAGTGGAGTTTGAAGAAGCGGGGACTGCTGTGGGGAAGTAGCCCAGGGAATTGTATTGTGTTTTGTGCCTAAAAGGTCAGCCATCTTAGCTGATACCATTAGGGTCCCTGGGCTGGAGTCCGGAGTAGAGGGCGGGCCCGGGCTCCCCCCTTTTCCATCTTCCATAGTGGCCTGTGATGAAGGTAACTCACTAGGCGGTGACTCTTGCCAATTATACTGAGAAAGGGAGGTCACTCTGGGGCCTAGATGAGTTTCTGAGGCCCCTAAATCTGCCAGGAAGCGCAGGACCCACAAGTACAGACTTGGAGCTTTGTCACAGCACCTTCTCCTGCTGAGACACCTCTCTGGATGGTTCGCTGAAGACACTGCAGTCTGGTTTCTTGGGCCCTAGTGCACAATGCATTCTTAAGGCTTAATCTCTTCCTGCCTGCACTATAGCCGAAGGACAGGAGGCTGGGTTATGTCCATGGTCAGCAGCAGCCTGGAAGTGTGAGCTGCCTTTCAACACTGTGCGGGCCGGAGGGGACAAGCTGCTTCCAACCACAGGACAGAGGGAGATGGGGAGGGGAAGACGAACTCTGCAAAGACATGGGCCAGGTCACTCCTCCCTTTTCTCCCCCCACCTCCCCACAGCTGGAAGAAGCTCCCGTCCCTTCTCTCCTGCACAGTGCCAAAAGGCTGCTGCTGGCCACATTCTGGTGTGAACTGCATGTCCTGCCACGTGTTGCCTTGGGAAGATGTAGCACCTGGTATCAGGAGAGATGGATCATGCACTGTGCACTAGGGCCCAGGGAACCTGATTGTAGGGTCTTCAGCGAATCGGCCAGAGAGGTGGCTCAGCAGGAGAGGGTGCCTAGGGGACAGACCAGCCCAGGCTCCCTGAGGGCAGGACCCAAGGGTGGGGGTGGGGGTCAGGTGGAGAGGTTGCTAAGCCCCAGTCTGTAGTTCCCCGGGTTCTTTTTCTTCCCTTTTTGAAATATTTGCACTATATTTGCCTTTTTCTAATTGTCTTGGATCTTCCTTTAGCAAAGCTTTTGATACTGTCTTCCACAGTATTCTTGCCAGCAAGTTAAAGAAGTATGGGCTGGATGAATGGACCATAAGATGGATAGAAAGCTGGCTGGACCGTCGGGCTCAACGAGTCATAATCAATGGCTCCATGTCTAGTTGGCAGCTGGTATCAAGTGGAGTGCCCGAAGGGTCGGTCCTGGGGCCGGTTTTATTCAGTATCTTTATCAATAATCTGGAGGATGGCGTGGACTGCACGCTCATCAAGTTTGCAGATGACACTAAACTGGGAGGAGTGGTAGATACGCTGAGGGTAGGGACAGGATACAGAGGAACCTAGACAACCTAGAGGATTGGCCAAAAGAAATATGATGAGGTTCAACAAGGACAAGTGGAGAGTCCTGCACTTAGGACGGAAGAATCTCATGCACTGCTACAGACTAGGGACCAAATGGCTAGGCAGCAGTTCTGCAGAAAAGGACCTCGGGGTTACAGTGGATGAGAAGCTGGATATGAGTCAACAGTGTGCCCTTGTTGCCAAGAAGGCTAATGGCATTTTGGACTGTATAAGTAGGGGCATTGCCAGCAGATCGAGGGACGTGATTGTTCCCCTCTATTCAACATTGGTAAGGCCTCATCTGGAGTACTGTGTCCAGTTTTGGAGCCCACGCTACAAGAAGGATGTGGACAAATTGGAAAGAGTCCAGAGAAGGGCAACACAAATGATTAGGGTCTGGAGCTCATAACTTAAGAGGAGAGGCTGAGAGAACTGGGATGTTTAGTCTACAGAAGAGAAGACAGGGGAGATTTGATAGCTGCTTTCAACTACCTGAAAGGGGGTTCTAAAGAGGATGGATCTAGACTGTTCTCAGTGGTACCAGATGACAGAACAAGGAGTAATGGTCTCAAGTTGCAGTGGGGAAGGTTTAGGTTGGATATTAGGAAAAACTTTTTCACTAGGAGGGTGATGAAGCACTGGAATGGGTTACCTAGGGAAGTGGTAGAATCTCCTTCCTTAGAGGTTTTTAAGGTCAGGCTTGACAAAGCCCTGGCTGGGATGATTTAGTTGGGGATTGGTCCTGCTTTGAGCAGGGGGTTGGACTAGATGACCTCCTGAGGTCCCTTCCAATCCTGATATTCTATGATTCCCCCAGTTGCCATGAATTTTCAGAGATAATGCCAATGGCTCTGCAATCACATCAGCCATGTCCCTCAGCACCCTTGGATGCATTAGGTCTGGACCCCTGGATTTGTGCATGTTCAGCTTTTCTAAATAGATAGGGAGAGATGCAGTGAGGGTGGTGGGCGTGGAACTAGGAGAGATGCAGTGATGGGGGATTGTTGGGTGGGGATTGGGATGAGGAGGGATGCAGTGATGGGGGCAGGGAGGTTTGGAAGCAATGATGGGGGATTGTGGGGTGGAGGGTTGGGATGGGGACAGATGCGGTGATGGCAGTGTGGAGGGTGGGACAGGGAGGGATGTAATGAGGAGGATGGGGGTGCAGCCCCATTCCCAGCACTCGGAGATGGGGATACACATACCGCAAACTCCAAATATGCCGGCTGATAGCAATTGATGGACCTATCCTCTATGAAGTTATCTAGTTCTTTTTTTAACCCGTTATAGTTTTGGCCTTCACAACATCCTCTGGCAAGGGCTTCCACAGGTTGACTGTGTTGTGTGAAGAAATACTTACTTCCTTTTGTTTGTTTTAAACCTGCTGCTTATTACTTTCATTTGGTGACCCCTAGTTCTTGTGTTATGAGAAGATATAACTAACACTTCCTTCTTTACTTTCTCCACACCATCATGATTTTATAGTCCTCAATCATATCCCCTCTTAGCTGTTTCTTTTCCAAGCAGAAAAGTCCCAGTCTTATTAATCTCTCCGTACATGGCAGCCATTCCATACCCTTAATCATTTTTCTGAACCTTTTCCAATTCCAATATATCTTTTATGAGATGAGGCGACCACATCTGCACGCAGTATTGAAGATGTGGGCATACCATGGATTTATATAGAGGCAATATATTTTCGGTCTTATTATCTATCCCTTTCTTAATGATTCCCAGTATTCTGTTTGCTTTTTTGACTGCCACTACACACTGAGTAAATGTTTTCAGAGAACTATCCACAATGACTCCAAGATCTCTTGGATCAGATTCTGTGGTCCACTGAAGACTAAATTAACAATTGCCCCTCCTCTTGTGGATTCCAGGACTAGCTGCTCAATGAAGCAGTCATTTAAGGTATCAAGAAACTTTATCTCTGCAACGCATCCTCAGGTGACATGTACCCAGTCAATATGGGGATAGTTGAAATCCCCCATTACTATTGAGTTTTTTATTTTAATAACCTCTCTAATCTCTCTGAGCATTTCACACCCACTATCACCATCCGAGCTAGGTGGTCAGTGATATATCCCTACTGCTATATTCTTATGATTAGAGCACGGAATTACTGTCCATAGAGATTCTGTGGTGCAGATCGGTGCATTTAAGATTTTTACTTCATTTGATTCTATGCTTCCTTTCACATATAGTGCCACTCCCCCACCAGCACAACCTGTTCTGTCCTTCTGATATATTTTTGTACCCTGGTATTAATGTGTCCCATTGATTATCTTCATTCCACCTGGAATGGAAGTGGGTAGTGAATAGCACTGCAGCTCAAAGGATCTGGTTCACCATGACACATAGTTCTCTTTGGAGTCCTCTACATAGAGATGTTTGAAAATTTTCCCCCACATCCTTGGATAAAAGTATTTTAGATCACTGATGACACACCCACCAGTTGCTGAAGCAAGTAAATAGCCTCAGAGGGCTCTTGATCCCTCCTTTGCTCCATACATGGCCACTGTGGGCAGAGCAGAAAAAAGAAATAGGAGTAGAAGAAACTGGAATCTTGGCAGTTGCCCATATCCATCCACAAAATGAAGATAACATTTTCTATATTGTATAAAATATATAGTAATTTCTCGATCATTCTGATTCACTCTACCAAAAAAAGGATTTCTTCTTTCTCTGATTTTTATAACCCCAGTCAGTAGAACATACAGTTTTTCACAATTACATGCTGTGTGGTGCAAAGTCAGGTTTTTTTGCATGGGGAGACAGAGGGCAGAATATATTTCCAAAAACATTTTGAAAATGTTTGTGGAGAGCAGATGCATGCTGAGTCAGAGTTCAGGGGATTAGAATATTATACACTGATTATATCAGGCAACAGCTGTGGCTCTGACTTGAGTGCCAAGTTTACATATAAATTGCATTTCTTCTGGGAGCAATCAAAAATACTAATATTTGATCAAGAAATTACTAATTGAACCTTTAAATTGTATCTAAGAGGCTCAGTGACCTTTATTTAAGATGATTCTGTAGGGACTAAAATTAGCTCATCTGACTTTGAGCTTCAGAGTAGAGTAGCCTCAAATCCATCATTAGTGACTGAGGCTGGAATCCACAGAGGGATTTTAGACATTGTAATGCTGAGCATCATGGGAGGCTAAATTTTAGGCACCTAGAAAATCATGGTAACAACACTATGATCCACAAAACTGAGTTAGGCACTTAAGCTCCCTGTACAATGAAAGGCGGGGAATTACATAAAAAACCCAGCATGCTAGGCAGAGAGCTGCCTAACCTAGCCAGTGGTGGGGGGGGGTGTCAAAGTGCTAAACCCTGCTGCTTTCTCAGAGATAGGCACCTAAATCCAGGCTGTGACGAGGAAGCTAGCTTTGTTAGTGATCCATGAATGGGAACTTCTTTCCTTGATTAGGCCCCTATGTAGTTTCTTGAAGGAAGATGCCTGCCTTACTGCACACATAACCATGTGACTAATTAGCTGCAATCCATGAAGCTAGATAAGTGCTAAACCCAGATTTAGGTACCCAGATTCTGCACTGTGATACACAGAACTTCCACCGAATCCTCTAGGCACCTACATTTTTGCCTCTGGGCATGCACGCTGCTTCCTTACTCTAGGTGTCATAATGCAGCCTATAGGAAAATGTGATTTGACAGTAACTAACCTGAAAAATAACAGATCATAGCAGCTGACGTTTGTGGTGGTAGATGGTAAACACCAGAGACATGTCTTGGGGAATACAGCTATCAGAATTGTATTGCTGTTGCCCACTATGATTACTGATGCTAGCTGACACCTTGAGCCAGGCATATATACCCTAAATCAGTGAGTTGCAGGGAGGGGATCAGAACAGTGAATCTATTAATATGCTGCACTATCTTCCAGTTTCAACAGCAAAGCTGATGGGAACCACAGAGGCTACAGAAAAGGACATCCAACTACAGCAGTCAAGAGAGTGATAACAGCAGGGTGGCCAGTAGACAAAAGCAAGCACTGGTAGGAGCAGAACCATATTTTCAAATTAAAGATAAGCCGAGCGTTCCGCATGGAATCATATTTTGAGGCCAGAGAGTTGTTGTCCCTGTCTCATTATGTAAGGATGTAATGCCAAATATATATATATATATATATATATACACACACACACACACACACATGCCTTACACTGGGCATTGACAGCTGTTTTAGATGGGCTTAAGAGTGTATTTACTGGCTGGGCATGTATAGCCATCTCGACTCCTTAATACAAGAGCGGTATTATTAACCACCAGCAGAAAGAAACTGTATTGCCACATGAGCTGTCCATCTGACCATGGGAAAAGGTAGGCAAGGACTTATTTACCTTCAGTGAAAAACAGAACTTGAAAACAGTGGACTATTCAAATTTGTGGGAGGTTGATGCTCTGCCTAGTACTGAAGAAAGTCGGTGATTGGCAAATTGAAGGTCCACTTTCTTAGACTGGGCATTCTGGACACTGGATTCACTGGCAACGCACTCTACTTTTCCTTAGAAAAATTAAAGGACTTTATATGCAAACGGGAGTTTTCCCACCACTTCTCCTCCTCAGCATGCTCAAAGATTAATAGTAAGATGGAATCAGCTATGAAAACAGCTGAGAGATTGTTGCACAAGGCTATTTCTTCTTGTTAGCATATTTGGCACACAAGAGTTACCCCATCACAGGGATGCCAAAACAGTCCACCACTGATGGGATGAAGTACCCAAACCCCTGCTACCAGAGGGTAATATGTAACCTGTTGTGGCCAGAAGGATGCAGATCCCATGGAGAGGAGATGTCCAACAATCTGGGAAAGTAGGCACTGAAGTACAACAGGTCAACCAAGGACCTATGGGCTATGGAAGACAGGCACTCCTGGGAAGATGCAGCCATTAGAGAGAAACCAGACGGCATAGAGGGTTTCGGTGGCACCCAGGTCATACAAGGTGATTATTCAAGAGGGATAAGTCATCTGAAGGAAAAAGATCCGAGCAGCAAACCCAACACTCTGAGAGAGCCTACAGAGATACAGATATCCTTGCAGAATGGAGAGACCAAGAACCTTCTGGAGGCCAAGCCCACAGTCAGAGAGGAGACTTCACAGAGAAATTGTTTGCTGGATTTGAAGACAGGTGACGGGGAAACAGAGACAGGTCTCTCCTGGTGTGGTTGCCTATTGAGAAAACCAAACTATCTCAAAAACTATGTAACCAGTTGTCTGTGGTAAACACAAGACTCTAATTTGTGTATATTCTAATAACCTCTGTCCGGAGGGCATGGATGGGAGGTCTTGATGTCAATATATTAAAATGTTTGTGAGATAGTGAAACTGGAGTCATAGGGCCAGTGTTCTCTGCGGGGAGGGCTTTTATCGATGGGACACCGGTGGAATGAGGAACATGGGGAGTTAGGCTGGAAACAACTCAGCCACATGGAGAGAGCAGCGCACAGTGCTTGATAAAGTTTTACTTGATCGACTTAACCTGAATTCAGTGTCACTCTTTGTGAATAAAAGAAGGAGATCAACAGGTTCTCCCTGCCTCAGAGAACACAAGCCTTTTAACAGCAAGTTCTAATCCCTCTTTCTTTGTTCTCCTGTGAAATTTGTGTGTCTTTCCCTGCTTCCCATCAGACAAGCTGGGGGAAAAACAGTTTTCTTTAGGTTAGCCAGTCTTTTCATCATGCTCATTGTTTTACCAGGGTAGAGTAAGTCAATGCTAAATACTCTTTTGCTTGTCCATTAGCTGCTTCCAGACAGGATCATGGTCCCTGGCAGCAAATGAGTGATTCAATATACTGTGAGGATTAGAATTCTACATAGTGTTATTGAAATCAGTCAGAATTCATAAGCTGTGCATAAACAGATTCTCCAAACCATTAGAAATACTATTCCTCAAATAATCTAATAAGTATTTTTCCTTCTACCACCTTTTGTAGCTATTTTCAAGGTTATTGTGTGGTGCACAGTGAATAAGGGAATGGTTTGTGTGTCTCTTGTATATAAATGACTTTTCATGACTGGAATTACAATATTTATATGGCAATGCAATGCACTCAGAGAACAGTTCTTAAAAGTATAGTAAAAGATAAACTCTGTTCATCAAGTTTCGGACTATGGGTATGGTGCTTGCATTCTACATGTCTTCAGGCTGCAACTGACTGGATACTTACAGTTTGCTAGCATGTATATCTTGCAAAACTTCTCTCCAACTTTGTCCTTGAAGATTTCTGTCTTTGTAAAAACCTAAGACTATAAAAAAAATTGTAAGTGGTTTTAAAATGAAAATGGTAAGTACTGCATTCTTTGTTTCTGACTTATGACCCTGATCTAGCCTTTTACTCTTAGGCAAAACAATACTATAATCTGTCATTTAAACTACTTCTGACATCCAAAAGATGAGGTGGTGTTTCTTTCAATGATCAGCTATTACTTCCATTTAAGTTCTTGCATAATTAAAGTGTGTTTGATAGCCTCTTACAGATTTTCATAACAATGCTTATAATAAAATTATTATCCATCTGGCTGTCAGTTGAAGGAGTTTTTATACTAAACCACTCTAGTTGTACCACAAATCAACTAGAAGCTTGTGATTTTAGATGTCAGAAGTGGCTTTACTTTGTCAAATCCAGCAGCCAGATCTCTAATGATTGGTAAATTTCACAGATTTCTTACTTGAAAGGAAATTTGTTCATGTAGCAGAACTTACCCTTGCTCAAGTTTCTGTTAAGAAGGGAAAAGAGTAACAGATTTCTTTTGATTTTAACATACTAAAAAAATCTCATATGTTAGGGTTAGGGTTAAAAAGTGGTGGAGAGAAATGTATGTGGTAAATTTGAGAAGCATATGATACATTTTATGCATCATGTAGATCCTCAAGTTTTCATGCACCTGACCTGTCTTTTTCCAACTAATCAATTTCCGTTGGGACATACAGACAGAAAAAAGACTGATAGGCCTAGACTTGACTAGACTTGTCCAGACTTGTCCAAACTAACAGTCTTGCACTTGTCCAAAGGAAAACTTGCTTTTTTGTTTGACCTTTGTACACTTCTGCTTTTCTGATCTAATGCAAAGGTGGGGCGTGAAAGTAGATTGCTAAATGCCAACCTTAGGACACCGCTAACCGCAAGGTTTTACAAGGTCTTACACATCATAGTTGCTTGCAAAACTTCCTAATTAGTCACAGGCTTATTCATTCTATATGAAGCATCATGACGGAAGCTTGCTTGTGTCATTTAATGTGGTTTTGATGCATAAAAGGAGTAAATTTTTTCGGTCCGATGGGCAACTCCTCGGCGGTCTTTGGTCAGTCAAGAACTTGCCACCTCTTGCATGCAATTCTATTTTGTGGTATACCTAATAAAGTTCTCAGATATTTCTGATAAACACAACGCGTGTGGTTAATTTCCACTACAATACTGTAACATTCCATACTTCTGAGCACCTTCAAACAACTGCCAGTTGTAAAGCAACAAGCTAAAGACATGTTTTATCCTATTCTCTCCAAAGTACATTGACCCAAGCCCAAGATAGGTAATATTTCATCCTCCATCAGTAAATGGTTTAAATTCTGTTACCATGTGATCTTGCTAGGCTAAAAATGGGAACATTAGATGACCAGAAATGGAAGAATCCCAGCTTTCCATTGGTGGAAACACTGCTTGTAAAGAGTTGAGACACTGGAACTTAAAAATATGACATTAGGAGGCATAATGCAGCTGTTTTTTTCTTGGTTATAAGTTCTTACGGCTGCCTCTGAGCAATGTACAATTGGCCCCAATGTAACTAAGAGACTCAGATTTACAGATGGAAGGATGCAAAAGTAGCCCACAACATTTCTGTAGCATATGCAGGCTATATGATAGTGTAATAAAGGCTTTCACTGGTACTTTTTTGGGATGGCATGCATTACTGGCTTTTTTTGTGAGATTGCACTTATCCCAAACATATTTATTATACATGACAAGAAATTTGAAGGGTTTTTTTTGTTGGTGAATCAGCTTTCAAATTTTATTGGTGAGCATGGATTTGGACTTTGTCCTGTGTATCTGAATTTCTATTGAAAATAGTTTGGAGCTGGAGAAGTGAAAAGGATGTACACTTAAATCACTGATGATGCTTATGGAATATTGGAAAGGGAAAAGAATTGTGATAGGAGACCAAAGTGGGTCTTTGAAAATAAGAACGAAAGTTTTAACTTGGTGTGCCGTATTGGGCAAATTACTCTGAAGCAATTTACTATGTGACTTTTTGTGTTTTCAGGCACTTGACTAGTAGATTGATAGACACTCTTTTTTTAACCATCATTTATTAATAGATCTCTACTTGGCATGTTGCTTTCTTCGTTTCATGAATTACTGTATCAACATTTTAGGATCTATTTATAAATTAATAATTACTTTAGTCACTAGAAAATAATTATAGCGCTAAGAATATTTTAAACAATGAATGCTGTTGTGGAGTTTTCTACCCTTTTTCATTAAAGCATGACAGCTCATATTTACCATTTTCATCATGAGAATCTTGTGAAATTTGTCAGCTTTGACTTGGGCTCTAATTATAATTTTTTCAGATGGTTAAATTTTCTTTGATTGTTCGGCTATGCTTGCTGCAATTTTTAAACCACAAACCACAAACTTTTTACTTTTTCCTACTGTGACTATTTCCATGACCTTATAATACGTGTATATTATTGCACCCTTTCTCTTCCTGATGTAAACATAAAGATACGGAGTATAAAGAACAAACACACTGCTGTGTGCAGTGGTGTAGTTAGTGATTTTAGTCACAGGATATTTGAGAGAGAAGGTGGATGAGTTCATATCCTTTATTTGACCAACTTTTGTTGGTGAGAAAGACACAGAAATTACTCAGAGGCTCTTCTTCAGGTCTGGGGAATGTACTCAGTGTCGCAGCTAAATATAAAGTGGAACAGATTGTATAGCATAAGCAGTTAATACATATTTCAAGGCACCATTCAAGGTGAAGTTAGTTGCTTATTAAAACCCCCATACTGTTGACTTTGACAAATTTAAAACAGTGCTGATTATTTCAGTCAAGCTATTTAAATACCTTTGCCATATTTTTAATGTGGGTGGTGAAAAATGTTGACAGAATCTTATTATATTCATAATTATATACAAAGACTATGTTCAAGGAACATTATTGACGTTCCAAAGTGAAGCAGCCCTGCCTCATTCACTGCACAGAATGGATGGGACTCAATTAATTAATTCAATATTTTTTCTCCTCATTGTTCAATAACATACACAATATTCAAACCTCATTCTGAAGACAGAACTTTAAGTTCCTTGTGGGCTTTTCTGTGGCACTTATCACAATAATATCAGAGTGCTTCACAAACATTAATTAATCTTCACAAAACCGCTGTGAAGTGAGGAGGTAGTGTGATCCCCTTTTACTGATGAGAAGCTGACCACAGAGAAATTAAGGTCACATATTTCATACATGCAAGGGGGTTGAATTAAGGTTGCACAGGAAACCTTTATTATGGTGTTTCCTAGCTTCTGAGGGCTTGACTTTGCAACCTTAATAATGTTTTTTTATGATATGTTCCTGTGTGTAATTTCCTGGACTTTTCTAAAAGGAAACTGAAAAAAACCAGAAGTTCCTTCATGTGATTTCCTATCAACACACACAGTTCATGATCAGGGCAGAGCCTTTAGATTCACTGTGCAGACCTTTCCTACTTGAGCTACTTGAGTAATGGATAGCACCAGTAATAAGGTGTCATCTTCTATATGACCAGCAGTAAAGAGGGTTGAAATTCGTGCTTTGCCAGTGGGTTTCACAGCTGTTTGCTGACAGCAGAGGAATGGTGAAACTTGAGGATCATGGGTTCCATCAGGAGAGTGTGATCTGTTAGGCAAAATACTCTGTCTGTCCTCCCAAGCTTTTCACTTCTCCCCACCATCTCCAACCTTTCTCAATCCTGTCTCTTCCCTACCACTGGCTCCTTGTCCCAGTTCTAGTCTCTTTGCTGGCCTAGTCTCCCAATCTAGGCTCACAGTCCAAGCCCCAGTCTCACCCTCAACTCCTAATCTCTCCCACTCCCATATCCAGTCCCAATTTCAATCTCTGGGCTCCTCTTCTGATTTCAGTCTTCCATCAGCCTCTCGCTGGTTCCTTTTTCCAGTCTGAGTCATCCCTGGCTCCTCAAGAAAGAGATTTTGGAGTCATTGTGGATAGTTCTCTGAAAACATCCACTCAGTGTGCAGCGGCAGTCAAAAAAGCAAACAGAATTCTGGGAATAATTAAGAAAGGGATAGATAATAGGACAGAAAATATCTTGTTGCCTATATATCAGGGATTGGCAACCTTGGCACGCGGCCCCCCACAGTAAGCACCCTTGGCAGGCCTGGCTGGTTTGTTTACCTGCTGCATCTGCACATTTGGCTGATCGTGGCTCCCACTGGCCATGGTTTGCCGCTCCAGTCCAATGGGGGCTGCGTACAGAAGTGATTGATCCATCTCAAAAAAGATATATTGAAATTGGAAAAGGTTCATAAAAGGGCAACAAAATGATTAGGGGTATGGAATGGCCGCCATATGCAGAGAGATTAATATGACTGGGACTTTTCTGCTTGGAAAAGAAACAGTTAAGGGGGGATATGATTGAGGACTATAAAAGCATGACTGGTGTGGACAAAGTAAACAAGGAAGTGTTATTTGCACCTTCTCATAACACAGTAACTAGGGGGTCACCAAATAAAATTAATAGGCAGCAAATTTAAAGCAAATAAAAGTATTTTTTCACACAATGCACAGTCAACCTGTGGAACTCCTTGCCAGAGGATGTTGTGAAGGCAAAGACCATAACAAGGTTCAAAAAAGAACTAGATAAATTCATGGAGGATAGGTCAATCAGTGGTTATTAGCAAGTATGGTCAGGAAAGGTGTCCCTTGCTTCTGTTTGCCAGAAGCTGAGAACAGGCGACAGGGGATGGATCACTTGATAATTATCTGTTCTGCTCATTCCCTCTGGGACACTGGGCACTGGCCACTGTCGGTAGACAGGATACTGGGCTAGATGGACCTTTGGTCTGACCCAGTAGGGCCATTCTTATGTTCTTGTCTCTGTCTCTTTACCCAGTCACTCCAGGCCCTTGTTAGATCTGGCTCCCGTCCCTTCTGCCACATTCCTCCAGTACTTTTTATTTAGCCCCAGTGTCCTTGTCCAGTCAGTCTGTCTCCCAACCTCCCCTTGGCATCTCGTCTAATCTCAGTATTATCCCTCCAAACACTTGGCTCACAGTTCCCCTCCACCTGTTTTCCTCATCAGCTCCCAGTCTCATCCCCCCAACCCTCTGCTTCCTGTCACAGTCTCCTTGGCCAAGCAGCCCCAGTTTCTCTTCCTCCATCTCTAGTCCTAATCTCCCCAGACTCTTTGCCCCAATCTACTTCTTTCCCTTCTCCCTGTGCCCTCTGCATTCAATGTGATGGCTGCTTAGGTACCAGAAGGGGGTGTCATTCAGAGCCCAAGAGAGACATGCTGCTTGTGCTTAGTGTTGATACCGAACCCTACCCTGTCCTGGAGTAGCCATTACAGGGAAACTTTGGCTTTGCCCCTGGGCTGGAATGGGCATGCTCCGTCACTCTATGTGGCTGGCACAAGTGCACTCTGGTCACTACTTGTAGCCATGAAAGGTTCAAGCATGCTCAGAGAGGATGGAATATTTGGTGATATTAGCTGCTAAAGTCAAAGAAATTCATACAGACCATGTACAAACTACAGTATTTCAAGGGCTTATAACTTGGCCAAATGTGGGTTAATTTCCACTGGGATTGTGAAAAGCAGATCCTGACACAAATGCCGTACCTCTGCCAAATCTGAAGTCCCTACACCAATGCCTGGGGACATTACAGCTTTTCAAAAAAGGATGGACAGAATTTTTTATATGGAAAAACTGTGGATTTTCCCCTAGCCCAATTCTCAGAAGCAACTGAACTGTTTGGGCTGAAATTTATCCAAAACATTCAGCTTGAGGCAGACACCTTACATGGAATATTTCAGCCTGACTGATTAACATTTGGCAACGGTGTAAGCAAATGAAAATAAACTCTAACAAGTGTTGGGCAACCTTAATAATAGGCAATGCTATCAGCACCACCTATAATGCAGGTATATTTGGGACACTGAAGTACTTTAGCATACAACACTGACATAGCAAAATACAGGAACAATCAGTTACAATAAATAACTAAAGCTTACTTTAGGTTTATTTAAAACACTGACAATATTATGTTCAACAATGTTATATGTGAAGTGAAAAGCTGTCAAAATACATACATAAATAAAAACAATTAACAAAATGTTTAAGTTTCCAAACTTAATGTTAATTGTTTGTATACAGTCTAGCACAATTTTGTTTGGTCCTTCTCGAGACCTTACTGTGATGCATGGTGTAACTCCATTTTACCCACAGTCTGTGTCATCAAAACTCTCAGCTAAATGTGTGTCATTTCCCCACCATGCACTGCTCCTCCAAATGTCCAAAACTTTGGTTTAGAAGAGAATTTCAGATGTTCTCCAGAACCCCTCCACTAAAAATGTTTTCCATATGTAGACAGGGCTACTATTGTCAACATCCCTTGTAAGAAAATGTGATCTTAAAAAGACCAGACAACATGGTAATAAAAGCCCCAACATTCAATAATCAGTAGTGGTCTCAACCTCATTAACCCTAGTGGAGTTGCACTAGTGCAACAGCAATGGTGAGAGATTGCAGGAGTGGGTCTCTACACAAGAAAATAATAGATTTCTGAACATAGATTATAAATCCAAAGGAATCATTGTGGTCAACTAGTCTGACCTTCTGAATAACATAGGTGATAGGACTTTCCTGAAATAATTCATCTTTGAAATAGATGAATGAATGAAATGAATTGGTCTAGCTTCAACATCCAGCTGTTAGATCTTATTATACCATTGTCTGCTAGACTGAGGAGCCCTCTAACAAATTTATGTTTCCCATGTAGGTAGTTATAAACTGTAATCAAATCATCCCCTTAGCTTTCTCTTTGTTAATCAGAATAGCTTCAGCTCTTTGAGTCTTTCCATATAAGACATGTTTTCCAATCCTTTATTCATTTCCCTGGCTCTTCTGCAAACCTGCTCCAGTTTATCAACATCCTTCTTGAATTGTGGACATCAAATCTGGAGACTGTTTTCTATCAGCGATCGCACCAATGCCAAGAAGTAATATAACTTCCCTATATCTACTTAAGATTCCCCTGTTTATCGTTTGCCAAGCAATCTAGATCACACTGTATCAATGACCTGTCCTCTTCAGTATTTGTCACTCATCCAGTCTTTGTGTCATCTGCAAACTTTATCAGTAGTGATTTTATGTTTTCCTCCAAGTCATTAATAAAACTGTTAAATAATGTAGGCCCAAAAACCAGTTTCCGTGGGAGCCCTGCTCCATGATGATTTCCCATTTAGAATTACATTTTGAGACTTGTCAGCCAGTTTTTAATCCATTTAATATGGGGTGTGCTAATTTTGTATCATTCTGGGGGTTTTTTAATCAAAAGGTTATGAGTACCAAATCAAATGCCTTACAGATGTATAAATGTATTTCAAAATACTGTTACCTTTATCAACCAAACTTGTAACCTTATCGAAAGAAGACCTCAAGTTAGTTTGAAATGATCTATTTTCCATAACCCTATGTTGATTGGCATAAATTATATTACCCTCCTTTAATTCTTTATTAATTAAGGCCCATATTGGCCATTCTATTATATTAATGTTAGGCTGACAGACTTATAATTATCTGAGTCACCCTAAATTAGCCTTCTTAAATATTAGCACAACATTAGCTTTCTTCCAGTCTTTTGGAATCCTTGGAAAGTCCAGGAGTTATTGAGAATAAATATTAATAATCCACCAAGATCCTCAGCCAACTCTTTTAATATTCTCGGATGTAAGTTATCTGGATCTGCTGACTTAAAAATGTCCAATTTTAGTAGCTGCTATTTAACATCTTCCTGAGTTCTGATTGGGACGGAAAGTGTTTCATATCATCTGGTTTTTTTCCCAAATATACTGCGGAAATATTTATTAAACACTTCTGCCTTTTCTGTATTATTGGCAATTTTCCACATTCTGTCATTTGTGTTTTTATATACCCAGAATCCAGCAAGCTATGATTTTGCCCAACACTAATTTGATAGATTATTCTTACAGAAAAAGAAGCAGGGGAAGTGCAAATAAGAACTTGGTGTAGTCCCATTTCCTCCTATTTTATGGAAAAGGTATCAAAAGGTTATACAACATGGTGATAAAAACAGTGGCATCCTTACATACGTTATAACAGGGATCGGCAACATTGGCACGCAGGACCGCAGAGTAAGCACCCTTAGCGGGACCTTGCTGCTTTGTTTACCTGCAGTTTCGCCCACTGTGGCTCCCACTGGCTGTGGTTCACCGTTCCTGTCCAATGGGGGCTGCAGGAAGCGGCGCGGTGCTGGCTGCCACTTCCCGCAGCCCCCATTGGACTGGGATGGTGAACTGCGGCCAGTGGGAGCCGCGATTGGCGAACCGCCAGGTAAACAAAGTGGCGGGGCCCGCTAAGGGTGCTTACCCTGTGGTCCCGCATGCCAACGTTGCCGATCCCTGCGTTATAACGTTACAAGGCAGTTATTACAGCAGCCTATGAACTCAACTTTACTTACTTTACAACGGGACATTTGCTATGCTAAAGGCAAAAGATTACTAGTGTAATATTTGTCTCCCACCATTAGGTAAATATGCATGCGAAGCTCTCATTTTGTTTGATGGATGCTTATGCACTGGTGTCAAAGTTCCTCGCTGTATCATTATGCAGTATATGCACTGTGATTAACTGAGAGAATAATCTTGTTCCATGTTTCAGCTAGTCAGGAACTAACCTGTACATAAAATTATAGTTGTTTGTAATGGGTGATATATACCCCAATTTTAGCAGTACAGAAGGTTTTGATAATATAAAATATTTTTGTAATATATTTAGTATGAGAAGGGTCATTGATCCAGTAATCTGTTAACTATATTAAATGTAACATGCCACACTTTGGTTGGATGATTTGAGAATTATTACCTTATTAGGATCAGCAGAGGCAGTTATAGAACATGCAAAGTCATGAATATTTGCATCCTTATATCTCAGTTTTAAAAATATACTTGTGATGCAGTGTACTTCCTAAATTAATGTTAGATAAGTAACATATTTTAAATTCATGATTCTGATGGCACAAGGTAAAACTGCCTCTCAGTAGTATATTTCACACACACACACACACACACACACACACACGACGGCGTTATACAAAGTAAAGATTTAAAAAGTATAATCCAAAACCCTTTTCAAATGTTTTACCTATATTACTCCTTGAACCTGGAAAATTAAAAAGGTAGATTTTAAAAGTATCCAGAACAAACATCTGCATTTGGTAGAAGCATCATTTACTGACTGCATATATTTCAAATTATGCTAGTGTAGCTGGGATGTGGGAATAACTTGGTCTGAAAATGCATGACTTTCCTTTAAGGAAAGACATAAAAATCATTTCTATATAATATGTAATGATTATGAGGTTATGTAAGTGCTTGCATAATGTGCATATGGTGACAGCTGTGCATTTCATGCTGCATATAGAAATACCTGTGTACTGGAAAGAAGTAGTTAAAAATCAAAAGAATTATAAATGTTCATCTGTGTTGTTCTCCATTTTTATTTTCTGAATTAACCTGCTGCAATATTTTAATGAATAATGAACCGGTGTTCCATCTGCTCATTGATTTTTCCATATTAACTGAAAAAAGTTGCTGTTTTGGGCGTGAGAGGAAAAACAAAACATACATAGAAGAATAGGATTTAGTACATCTTCCCATTCATTTTTGCTGTGTATACTAAGCCTCTCCATACCCATTTTTCAACACCAGTCCATTATGGTACTCTAGAGCAGGGGTGGCCAACCTGAGCCGGAGAAGGAGCCAGAATTTACCAATGTACATTGTCAAAGAACCACAGTAATATGTCAGCAACCCCCCATCAGCTCCCCTACACCATTCCCAGCGCCTCCCACCCACCGGCAGCCCCGCCGATTGGCGCCTCCCACTCTTTCCATGCACCTCCGGATCAGCTGTTTTGTGTCATGCAGGAGGCTCGGGGGGAGGGGAAGGAGTGAGGGCACGGCAGGCTCAGGGGAGGGAGCAGGAAGGGGTAGCATGGGGGCAGGGCCTTTGGCAGAGCCAGGGGTTGGGCAGTGAGCACCCCCTGGCACACTGGAAAGTTGGTGCCTGTAGCTCCAGCCCCAGAGTCGGTGCCTATACAAGGAGCCACATATTAATTTATGAAGAGCCGCGTGTGGCTTTGGAGCCACAGGTTGGCCACCCCGGCTCTAGAGGTATAAATAGAGAGTAAATGCCTTCTGGGTAATAACCTAGGTTGTGTTCCTTCCCAGCATTCCCCTGTTGAGGAATCCTTCACACTAAGGGTGGGAGAGGGCTGCAGTGTTGCACTAAGGCTATTCTCAGCTGAATGATAAGTCTAGTAGTGTAGCCAGTGCTGTGCTGGCGGTGCTGGCCGCCGCTTCCCTTAGCCCCCATTGGATCGGAGCGGCGAACTGTGGCCAGTGGGAGCTGCAATCGGCTGAACCTGCGGATGCAGCAGGTAAACAAACCGGCTGGGCCCGCCAAGGGTGTTTATCCTGCGGGGCCGCGTGCCAAGGCTGCCGATCCCTGAGATAGACCATAAGTCATGGCCTAGAGCATTGGTCACTAACCAGTCTATTGTGATTGACTGATCAGTCCTGAAGACTCTCCCAGTCGATTGCAATCTCTGGGGGCGCAGTGAGGCTGCTGCTAAAGCAGGCTCACTGCCTGCCCCAGCCCCAGCTTGTAAACTGTGATAGGACAGCCAACTCAAGCATCATTACACTCAAGTTAAAGATTTTGGAGGGTGAAAGTTGAGGTAGGGGCAACACTTGAATAAGCCCCTCAGTACATATTTGCAAGTATCTAGAACAATGAATATTGAATTTTCATGGGTGGCACCCATTGTACCTACAAATAATACTACTATCTTGCATTTTTGTAGCGATATCCCTCAGAGATGCACTTAGCACTTTACAAAGGATTAAGAAATTAAACAGCCCTGCACCTTTTAAAAGCAGCATAAGACCCATTTTGCTGCTCAGCGAATTGAGACACAGAAAGCTTAAACTCAGTTGTTGAAGGACGGCAGAGCTGGGATTAGAACCCAGGTCCCTGACTCGTAGTAATGTGCTTTAACTTTATTTCTAGTGAATGTAATAAAATATATTTCAGAACATTTTTAGACTTTGTTTTCTTTTAGTGTTATTACATTTTGAAAAGCATTTAAGACACTTCAGGCTTTATGACTTCGGGAGATCATGCAATTCATAGCAGATGTCTGTATAATTGTGTCATCAATGTTTACTAAGCACACTGCTGGTAGACATGTCAAAGTTGGATTTGGAAGGGTGGAAATCCAACAGTAGAGACAGGAAGTGCTTTTTAGTGATCAGATACTAGTTCTGAAAAACTATAATCTTGCAATCAAATTGAAAATATATCTTTTAAAAATGCATTTTTTTCAGTGATACATCCATTTTGAAATGTGTATTATCAGGTTGTAAAATAGAGGTTAAACAGCTGTTACTAGTTCTGTACTGTGACAGCTGCTTTAGTGGTCTCCTTTTGACTTTGTATGTGCGCATAATTCCAGTTAACATTAGTGTGCAAATTAACAGCCCCATGATTTTGGATTTCTGTAGGATTATGATGCCAAAAGTATGTTCAGATTATTTTAAAAGACAGTTCACACTAATAGCTTCTTGAAAATTGCTCAATTTTATGAACTAGTAAATAAAACATAATAAAAATTGCAATAATAATATATCATATAATGCACTTTCTGTTAACTGATTTGACAAAGTTTAGTTTAATTATGATAATATTTCATAGCTTAAAACAGTACTCTGCTCTTAAATCTTCTGTGAATTGCAGACACTTTGTCATTTTTAATGTGAGTCATGGTGGAGTTCAAATTAGTGAAGTGCAAATTAGTGACATTGAACTGAAAAATAAAAGTAAGAAACATTTATAATATGTTATAAATTTTTAAGGAAAACACTTGTTAACTCTACAACATACTGGATATACTACTAAAAATGTGTTTTATCGATCCATTATAGCACCTGCTTTTAGGGTGTTTGTCCTAATACTAAATGTCGCTTTGGAAGGCATGGCAGCAATGTGCATTAAGACTTCAACCTTGCACACTCGCGATGTGGAGCTAAGCATTGCCATTTATACTGTTGTCTATTAGTATTAGAGACATTGAAAAATATTAGGTAATTTTAATTAACCTGAAAATCACAGATTTTTTAAAAAATATATTTCATGCAAAATGCTACTGTATTCAATCCTGGCAACATCCTGAATAATTTCATAACATTGAAACAGAAGGTGAAATAGCCCAGGAGAACAACTTAAAAGAGAAGATTTGTTCCACAGTTCTGTGAGAATAGTGCTCTCTTCCTTTTCCTCCTCCTCCCAGAGAGGGTGAAGAAAGGTGTAACTCAAATCGTGTATGTAATAAAAAACATAACATATAATATTTACAATCATAGACCTCATCCTTAGAGCCCTGCAAATCTGCAAATATCCACTTTATATCTGCAGATATCTGATATTCGCGGACCATGTTTGTGGATCATGGATGAATGCAGATCCAAATGTTACATCCAGAGCTTTGCAAATCTGTGGATATCTGCAGACCGTGTTTGTGGATTGGATGCAGATACAAATTTTGTATAAGAGCAGGGCTCTACTCATCCTTCCTTTATTGTCCCCTAAGTATCCTTTTTTTTTTTTTATCATTTCTTGCTATGCTGCATTGAACTTTGATGATAAGCTTATCTCTTCTGTTTGTCCATAAAGCATTCTCTGCACATACATGAGGTTGTAGAAATAAATGATATTAATGAAGGGTCTAAGTACTCATCTCTACAAAGTTGGAAGATCCTGATGCATTAATTCTCCAATGTGGCTTTTTGGCAGGACTCTGCATTGTAATGTATTATTACAGTTCTGAATGTAGCTATTCAGGACAGATGTGGCATTAGAACTTTTCCTTCATTGTGTGTGTCCGGGGGAACCTCAAGGAAATTGGGAATTTCTGTTAAGAATAATAAAATCCATCTATTTCTGTGGTTATCCTATTCTGTTAGAATCCTTGAGTTATTACTAAAACATAGTGTTAAGTATTGGTGTTCCCACCTGTCCCAGTGCTTATATTTTCTATTCTATTCTATTCTATTCTATTCTATTCTATTCTATTCAGGTTCTTGTGTTCATCACCATAGTAGCTGAGTAGCTTCCAGTAGCACATAATGCTCTTGTAAATTATACTGTTTAATAACTGTTAACTGGTGTTTAGTTCTCTTTCTTTACCCCTGATAAATAGTTTTGTATTTGAAATGTTGAAATAACTGAACTGTTCAACATTTATCCAGGCAGAGATTGTGTTGATCATGAATGTTCAATTCCTCAGCCTGCTACAGTGAAAAGATGTAATAACTAAAATATCAGTTCTTTGATTTGTTGATACATGATGCTCCTTCTCTGGTGACTTACTCTGTATGATCAATTTTTTACTTACAGTTTACTTTCAAAGATTAACAATTGACTCTGCTATGAATTTGCTAGGGTGGTTCTGATTCTTTGCTTTGTTAGTTAAAATTTTGAATGATAAAAAAGTCTCCACAAATGGATTTGTAGTCTCAGCACAAAACCAGTGGGAACTCAGACATTTTTAAACTTCCTTATCAGCCAATGACATATATTTTCCCTGGCTGAAGGGGTTTAGCTGATACTACTGCGTTTAACAGTCACTGTCTGTCTCACCAGTGATACAAGCTCCATTTGCTTCTGCTGCCTCTGTTTCACAGCTGTCTCTCACCTTTCATTCACACCTTAGTCACCTGATTTACCTTGGATTTCATCAAGTTTTACCTGACTCTGCCCTTGATACTTTTATATTGCTGATTTCGTACTTAAATAATGGAAGTGATTTTGTGCATTGGTCTTGGACCAGGCTTAGCCCTTCACAGGCATTTTGTTTGTCATAATTTTGAAACTGTTCACTGTCGCATGTTCTGTTTCTTCTTGTTAAGAATGTTTTATAGCCTAGAAATTGCCATACTAGATGAGACCAGTGATCTTCTCTAGCTCCATATCCTTTCTCTGACAGTGGCCAATATCCGAGAAAAGTCAAAAACACTTCATAGTGGGCACTTCTGAATTAATCTGTTCATAGATGAAGTTTCTTCCTGATCCCATCAGGTAGTGGTTGTGTTATTATTAAAATAAATAATTAACCTTTCTAATGTAACTGTGGATGGCGATCATTAACCATAAAATCTTTCAATCGTGTTTTCAAAGGATCACTTTATGTTCTCTGCGATGTGTTCTAAGGGTGTGTGTAGTGCTTAGAAAAGAAAGTTCTTTTAATCAAATTTAAATGTATTGCTTTTCAATTTCTTTGGCTGTCCCCTTATTCTTATATTATGCAAGAAGACAGAAGTATACAGTTTATGTTCTCTATGCCAGTTATTATTTTATGTGCCCTTGTCATATACCATTGTATTTGTTTCCTCTGTAAACTCCAGTCTGAATCCCATTTGTCTATCCTCCTACAAAAGTCTTTCCTCTTACCATTTTTGTTGCCTTCCATCTTTTTTTTTTTTTTTTAAAAAGGTTGATCTGAACTGGACACAGTATTCTAGATCATGCTGTCCCATTGATGAATGAAATAGCATTTTAACATATTTTGATTCCATTTTTCATTACCATTGCATGTGGAATGGCATTTAGCTGTCCACAGAGACTCCCAGAACTTCTTCCTGAGTGGTTTAAAGTTTAATTAAGAGTTCCCTATCTGAGAGGTTCAAATAATTTCTTCCAATGTCCATTTCTTTGCATTTGTCATTACTGAATTTCATCTGCATTTGTACTGTACAGTAATCTAGTTTTAAGTCTTCTACAGTTCCCCAGTTGTTTAAGTCTTGATTAACTTAAATTGTTTGCAGTGTTGTTTTAGCCATGTTGGTCGCCGGATATGAGAGAGACAAGGTAGGTGAGGGAATATCTTCGATTTTACCAACTTCTGATGGTGCAAGGTACAAACTTCTGAGCTACACAAAGCTCTTCTTCAGGTTTGGGGAAGGAAATCAGAGGATGTCTCTACATTGTTATAAAACCCCCTTGACAGGAAGTCCTAGAGCCCAGTTCAGCTGACTCAAGTTGTGAAGTTCAGGCTGTGGGGCTCAAAAGTCCAAATAGACATTCAGGCTTGGGCTGGAGCTCAGGGTCTGAGATCCTGCAGTGAAGAGGGTCTCAGAGCCTGGACTACAGTCCAAGCCCAAATGTCTACATTGCAGTTTTTAGCTCCAGGTCAGCCGTGGCCATACTGATGGTCTTTTATCACAAAGAAAGAGAGAGAGTGTGTGTGTGTGCGTCTCTCTATATATGAGAATGTCTGACCTAACCATTCAGTTAAGCATGACTTTGTGCAATCTGTTTGGATGAAAAAATGTACTTGTTTGTTTGTTTGTTTTTTTAAAAAGAACAAGCACACTAGTTCCCAAATAGTACTTGTATCATATGATATGTATGACCTTGTATTTTTAAATACAACGGTTCCATTATACACGGAGCATTCATAACTAGTATGAGAATTTCAGCCTGCTGCTTCTTCAAGAACCACAAACCTCTTCATAACACAAGCTAGAATTTAATATTTTGGGCAGGTTCTTTTGGTTTTCTGTGCAATTCTGCTTCTGCAATCTTGGCAAGCAAAACACTAGACTATTGTGAATTTCACCAAATATTTTGCAGTGAAACAAGGATTCTTTGGAAAAGTTTCCTTTTCTTTTTGGAGGAAAACCTGTTCAAGGGACCTGAGACTCAGAATGTTATTAAAACCTTCTTTCAAAGACATTGTGCCCTCTGGAGGGGTGGGTGACTGTCTACTTGTTTCCTGCCTTGTCCATGTGTGAATCCTTGGTAGGGTAATTTTTTTGGTTCTGGTGTTAAAAGTACTATAGCTTCAGGAATTAGACCATAATTCAGAGAGGGACAGTCAGCTAATCGACTGACTCTGTTTCACAGGTGGGGTTGCCAACTTTCTATTTGCAGAAAACAGAACACCCTTGTCCTGCCCCAGCCCTTCTCTGAGGCCCTGCCCCCACTCACTCCATCCCCCATCGCTTGCTCTCCTCCACCCTCGCTCACTCACACATTTTTGCCAGGCTTGGGCAGGAAGGGGTTCAGGGTATGGGCTCTGGATGGCCAAGTTGAGGCTGGGGCTCCACGGTAGGCCAGAAATTAGGAATTCAGGATGCGAGGGGAGGTGTCTCTGGGATGGGGCAGGATATTAGGGTGCAGGAGGGGGTGAGGACTCCCGCTGCAGGCTCTGAGGTGGGACCGTAGATGAGGGGTTTGGGGTGCAAGAGGGAGCTATGGGATGGGGTCAAGGGGTTTGGAGTGTGGGAGGGGGTTACGGGATGAGGAAAGGGGTTGGGGTGCAAGATCTGGGAGGGAGTTTGGGTATGGGAGGGAACTCAGGACTGGACAGGG